>OX632356.1:32623625-32957116 GCA_951751655.1 Ophion costatus
AGTAGCAAACTAATAACTTTTGTATTTCGAATGTTTTTGCTAAATTATATTACTTCACAATAAATACATGTAAAACGCCATGTATAATTTGACTTGAACATCTATCGTGAATAAAGTGACTTTCCTCATCACATTCCATGATATCGTTCTTCTAGGACCAGAATAAACTTCGACAGAAAGACAAATGTTTCCCTCATTGAAAACAAAAAATAAAAAAATCGAGCTCGCACAAAGGAGACTCGCAACTCATATGTCCGCAGTTGTAATATTTCTTGAAATGCCCGCTACGCAACAAATGCTTCGTTAAAAAATACACCGTACCGATACGCTCCACAAGACTAACGTTAAAAACCCAAATCCGAACGACCTAAAATTACGGTGTTGAAGTTTGCATCATTGAAATAAAACGAAAATTCTTCGTTTATTTTTTATGATTATCGACAATATTTTCTCGTCAATTTATGTTGTAGATTTTGAACGGAGATCCTGAAAAAACGTCCGAGTGCCTTTTGTAGTCCACATCCGCAAAAGAAATGCTTTCGTAGTCCGAAAAACAATAATTTTCGTTCCGTTCAAACGATGCAAACTTCAGTACCATCTAAAATTCTGCTTCGAACGGTCGGTAAACAAGCTTGAAACTCCACACAAGTACTCGATTCTCATTAGCCCAAACAAAGCCGAAGCATTTGACTTTCAGAGATACGTTCTGCCAGTGTGTCATCGATTTGAAAGAGAGAGCAGTTTCACCGCTACGGATTCGTTTATTGATCAATCGGCGCGACTCTGTTTACCACCCTCGGATTCCCGTCCTCCGTCAACGCGTGCGCGATTCGAGAAAAAAAAAGAAAGAAAAAAGAACACACAACTTCCGCACTTACGCGACAGAGAGGATAAGTGTGAAGGATCTTCACGACGTCATCTTTCTTCACTTCGGTCATCCTCGTCGTTTTTCTTCCGCAGAATTAAAACGGTGGACTTTTCGTTCCTCGAGTTTCGCATATATATATATGTTGATACGTATACGTATACGTAGATGTATAGGCACGAGTATGCGAACGTGTTCGCATGTAGAGTAATAAGATCGCGCCCGATGGATGGCAAACCTTCAAACGCCTCTACGAACGGGGTGTGTACTGTACGGCTGACTTATTCGCACTGTCACTACACTTTTGTGACACATGTATACGCTGACGCTGCGGGAGGGGAATCTTCGCGGTCAAGGGGATGAGGGAGGGGTTGTAAGAAGGGTGTGTGCAGGAATCCTACGACATCCCCACCATGATCTCCCCGTTTCATTGATGTTTATAGGCTGCTAGCGTAGCCTGTGATCTCGGCAGCTCGCCATCATTTTCAGGACGAACCCGCGCTGACAATAGCGCCCTTATACCCAACGCAGAAATGTATTTTTAAAGCAAAATTGAACGTTTTAACGATCGATATAAAATTGTCAAAAAGATTAACCCCACGGGTTGAGGATTTCACTATATCGCCTTCGAGGGCATGAAATATCGGAGTCTGGGTAATGTTGCATCGTTTTTTATACGCATTCGTAAATTCCGCTGGAACTTAAACGTCAACGACCGTAGTCGATACGTCTGCAAGAATATTAATTTGGCCCGTTAAGGGATATTTATTTGAAGAGTAGTTGCTTACGGATGGAGGCCGTGTTAGGATATATATTTGTTTATAATTTATTATATATATATATATTTATTTACGGGAAAAATTAAGCTATTTTGAGGGATTTTTAAACGCACATTCTAAGCACAAAAAAAAGATTTCTTAGTTAAAAAATCCGTCAAATCATTAAGCTATTTTGAGGGATTTTTTCAACTAAGAAATAATTATTCCACATTCGTCAAACTATAGGTATACTTATATAGTATATGGAAGTATGCAAAACAATTTGTTTAATTCATTTATCATTAAAGTGGCGGAGCTGTGGCAGAGTGTTACAGAAAGCTTGCCGCGGGAGTTGCGAATCGGCGGGAAGTCTAACTTCCCGTAGACTTTGATTAGCAAAAAAATTCACATTTTTTCAGTTAGGACATGTATAGTTTTTATTAAACAGTAATTAAAATTAAGAAAATTCAAATGTACGAGAATGGCACGAGAATAAAACTAGCAACATTTCACGCAAAATTCCTGTAAAAGTTGGATTAAAAAAGTAGTGTGACAAAATCAAAAACAATTCTCGTCAAGTAGAAGGTAGCAATGTTATCAATATTTGTATCAAGTTTCAACTCCAACGGTTTAATAGTTTTTGAGCAATCCTGCACGCCATTTTCGAAAATGCAGTTATGAGAAAAAGGGATTTGAAGTTTACGCCCGCTCCGAATCCGAGTGGCAAGGAACAGCGTTGACGGCCTGTAACGTTTGAAGTTTTCCGAATTTCGTTTTGAAACTTCGGGAAAATATTCTCCATATATAGATCTATCGTTTGGAGAAAAAAAAGCAGTCGATTTTTTTTCGAAAAATAGTACGTGTTTGAAAAAATGTAAAAATTTTTCATGAAATTTTTACGTTAGTATCTGTAATGAAAAAAGTTGTTTTTGTTAAAATAATTTTCAAGAACTTTTGGGTTCGCACAGACGGTAATTATGTTATTGAAAAGTGTGCAAAATTTCGCATTGGTCGGCCAGATAGGTTTTGAGTTATCTTGTACGACGTTAACAAAACAATGTTTTCAGGAAAACGCTTTTAAATTTTCAAAACTCAAAAATGTAACAACTACATGACCTACCGATTAATCTGCTATTTCAGGACCATAAAGTAATCCATCAGCTTTCGCTTGGAGTTCATTTCCAGCCGTAAGTTCTTCTTTGTATTATGAAGGGATCTCCCCCCTTGAGAACACTTCAAGAATATTTTTGCACAATTTTTCCCACAGTGTATTCTAGATTTAGGAGGAAAAATCATTTTTTTTTATAAACGCGACGTAATTTGCATCATTTGATATCGATTTCAATGTACACTTTATCTTGAATGATTTTTTAACGCTGCAAACGTTTAAAGATCGTATGTTTCTTTTTTTGCAAAGTAATCTGACTTTTCTCATTTTTCTATCTTATAACGCAATAAAAATGAAGCTTGTACCGTTTTATTTCATAATTTTGAATCCAAGTTTGGTTTGTATCGGTACACAACCGGCCGAGATGTTTTTTTTCACCCGTTATTTTGGGATTGGTTAGTTCGGAAGTTTTCGCGTCGCGAGGGCGCCCTCTTACGGACAACAATGGAACAGAATAATCGAGCGCCACAATTATCGCAGTGGCGGCTGTCACAGTTGACATGTGAAATTCGTTTGTGCCGTATGGGAATTTCGTAATTACGGAAATCGTACACCCCGTATGTGGTAAACTCATGGACGGAGATGTTATTTTATCAGTTTCGATGATATGGTTAATTCGTGCGCAAAATTGTCCAATTCTATAAATCAAAATCGCGTCAGTTCTCGCACACACGAGTATTTCAAACAAATCAGTAGTAAATTTATCGCCCGAAGAAAAAATTGCGTCCGATGCGGCTCAGGAGAAACGGCCACGATTCGCCGCGATGACGCTGAGGTCATAAATGTCGAAACGTCATGAGACGGATATCCTCTGTCAAGAGTCAGGTGCTATCAGAGTTTTATTTTCCTATGCGAATGTTCGTACAGTGGGAAGCAACGCGGTGCATGAAAAAATTTGCAGGAGGAGCTCCAATCCGATATACTTTGCCTGAAGCGGCAATTGGCACTGTCTCTGGATGAGAATCAGTTATTGAAGGTTAAAATTCGCCGATTGGAGGACGAATTACGACGGAAAGATAAATACATCGAGTGCGCCCAAACAGATCCGCAAAAAGTATACCGTTCGCGATCTTTTATGTTTACGTATGACGCAAAGCAATGTAGCCAACCGAAGGGAATTGTTTCTGCAGAACCGCCAGTTCGGTAGATTCGTGCACGAAGCTGCCGCAAGTTTGATTTACAAGCTTCGAAGACGTAACGAGGAGCTCGAAGACATGTTGCTCGAGAGAGACTCGCAGGAGAACAAACGTTACAAAGACTTCAAGACTATGTGTATCTACAATTCGGATTTTCAGGTATCCGTTGTAATTTGTTGGTGTGCCAACCTGAGCGGCATGGCGTACCAACGTTTGAGCTTCGAGACTAAAATCGCAATACTCGTAGACGATTGAAATTTATATCACCGAGACATGGCGTGGAAGTTGGAATCTTTGGAACGCAACGAAAATGAATTCATTTTTATCGATAACATTTCTTTCTAGCCGATTTTAGGCTGTGAAAATCATTCGAACGTTCTTACGTATTTTTATAACACATTTACCAATTTAGTTGCGAAAAAAAAAGATTTTTAATGATCATGAAAATAAAGAAATTAAAAAAAAAATCGTTGCAGTCCAACGATGCAAACTTCAACGTCGTACCGAGAAAGGGTTGGTACGCATTACTGAGTCAGAAATTCCCTAACTTCTCCAGGTTTTCCATACAGGTTTTGCAAAAATTCGAGGTTTTGCAAATGGCGCAGAGTAGGACAAAATAAAGAACACTTTGTTTGCATCAAATATATATATATATTTTTAAGTTAAAGACCACAAGTTAACTCTTGTTTCAACCATACTAGTATTTGTAAACGTTACAAATTACGGGAAAATATATATACGTAGAAGTAGCAATCAATCATTTTCGTGAAAAAAAAAAACATAACCTTCATAACCGATAGGGAAGTCACAGGAAATTCTTAATTCGATCCTTCTATTGGAAAATTATGTTGAACTGGATAACGTAATATTTCTTAAGATCAAAGATATGGCATTGTTAGAAATTTAAATAAATTTTTTTTTTACTTGAAATTCGAAAAAATGTGCATATTGTGAAGTAAAAAAAATACATTAAACGCAAATACAAAACCTTTTTTTATTATAAATAGACATTTTTATGCCGTTGGCAAAAATAAAAAATAAATATACGCACTTATCTATAATAAGAATGATGGGGTTGTGTATCGACAGATCGAATGCAAATGTATAGAGCTTTACAGTAAATTAGTTTCCAGTTTTAAAAAATTTTCAATGTTTGACACTGACATAACTTTTTTTTGTATATAATAAAGAATAATATAAATATTATAAATATTTATTTTTATACTATTCAGTTATTTGTCACGTCGGTTTTATTTTTCGTTATTCTTGCTAAAAGTAAATTCTGAGAAAATTCCAAAGAATTTCCAAAATTCCCTGATTGTTCACTGATTATTCCAGGCGGAAAGAAATTCCCTGAGTGTTGCAGGTTTTCCCTGTTTTCCATATGCGTACCAACCCCGCGAGAGATTAATTTAGGACGCATTCTATACTTAAAATGACTGAAAATACTTTCAGAGATTTTCAATGTTCAAGTTGAACGTTTATCCATGTGATAATATACAATGCACCGCCTAAGCACTAGTTATAGGGCTGTAGGGAATAAAATAATACTTGGATTTCAATGAAAAACTGAGCAAACCGTGATTACAGTGTTGGAGAATGTACCAAAAAATTAAGCGGTTTTACACTACTTCGTTTATTGATAATACTCCAAAAAAGATGGGAATTTTCAGTTCAAACGATTTACTTTCGGATATTAACGAAACTTTTAGGTTAAACGTGGCAACACCGCGTTAACTGGCGCTGCCGAGTGGACCAACCGCAGTCAAGCATTAACTGGCGGGTATTTCGAAATTGGCAGGTGTTTCAAACGTACATAGTGTTACATCATTTGAACTTCATAATAAAATGTATTTATTTGTTCGGTCGACATTTTGGAAGTTTTCTCGACTTTGTCGAAGCAAAAACGTTGACCGTTGAACGTTTTTCACTCTATAAAATACCCTGGAGCCTACGACGCTTCAGCGATAGTCAGTCGTGCCAATGGCAGAAACGGCCGCTATTGTCAAGTCTATCGGTTATTTTTTCTTTAATAAAATTGCAACATATCTGCATTCAATTGAAAAGATTATAACTATTAATATCATTTCCCGGCTTAGAAATGTTTCTCGACAATATCACGAGCTAGATATCGCCCGATAATTTATTTTTGCATGAAATTTTATTCGCAACTAGTTGGCAGCCTTCTGAAAACTCACCGCATTTGCATCCCCACTCTTGCAACCAAAGAACGGTATCGAAACTCCTTGAAATATACATTTAGCCAGTTATCAATTTCTAAAAAAGTTGTCGAGAAGTTGCCTAAATGGATACCAAATGTCTGCTTGGAACTAACGTAGAAGTTATCAGGTGTCCAAAAGTTAGCTTTTCGGACAGTTGTCCCCTTGAAGGTAACCTTCGGGCAGATATTTGGACTCATTTAGAAGACTTTCGAACTTTTCGAAAATTGCTACTTGATTTATTGAAGACGTACCACGTGACGGTTGCGCGTAGCAGGGATAACCGAAATTTTCGAACCGAAATTTCTCAGAGATTGTGATATTTAGGGTAAAAAAAGAATCGTCAAGCTGTGCCCGGCGAATTCTCCAGAGCCTGTTACGTCGGTTTTCCCTTAAGAACTTAACTTTCTATGAAACCGCTGTTCGAACATTTGTGAGGTTATGTTCGTCTCGTGCGTCACCTTAACTCGGTATATGTCGAAAAAGCGACCGGAAGAGGCGCTCACTGGAAACACGATAGATATATGCGTGTCTCGAGCGCAAAATGCGCGCCGATTCGCCGATTATGTGCGAGAAATATTGTATATTTTTAAACTTTTGCTAGACGGAAAAACTGGTTTACAGGAGAAGCCCCAGGAATCTGTAAACTTGTAATTACGTATACTCTGCAGATAATGCGATTGACTAGAGTTGTAAAAGTTATTACAAAGTAAGCGAACGTTTTCCAAGATCGGTTAACGAATTGCACGATTATTATTTATCTCTTATCGACAGTCTAACAGAAAAGGCTCGAAGCCGTTGCTGCAGAATGTCGCACGGCTGAATTCCCGTCTTCGAAGCAACGCTCCGTCTCTTAAGTCACTGAACAAAATCAACACTTCCGGTGCATTAGACTCAAGTAAGCGCTACTTCGACTTCTACTCGACGACGACGAATATGCAACACACAGATAAGGAATGTGTGTAGAATTTTGAAACGGGACTTTTGAAAATTCCATTGATGAAAGGAAACTCGTATGGTTTTAATGTTCGTACTGGAAAAATGTCGAACGGTGGCTTTTCACGACTAGTTCAATTGAAACATTATCTTTAGACTGTGGCCAGCACCCGTGTCCGGTTTATGCGCCGAGAGAATTACGTTCCATTTTAACATGTATATAATAAAGGCGTTCAAGGGGTTAGGCTAGACGAAACAACTATTACACTAAATAAGTGTACCAAATTTCCAGTCAATCTGTTCATTAGATGTTCAGAAATCATGTACACCGTTTAAAAAAACACAATCTCGATAAAAACGCGTTTTAAGTTCACAAGCAGTTCTCTTATTGTAATCACAAGTCTACCGTCAATCTGCGATTCCTGCACCATATTTTGGGCCTTCCTCTTCAATTCGAGTTGCCTTAAGGGGTCTTCTCACTTTAGACGCTAAGAAAGGCGACTTTCATGAATTTTTTGATAGTTTTATATCATAGATATTGGTATAAAAGTTGTTACACTTAACGGACAACACCACTGTGACCCGCTGTTTTTTTGCCATTTTTCAAGAATTTTTTTTGTGGGAAAAAAAGAGATATTCGAAAAAAAAATTTTTGTTTTGTTCGTTGTTTATTGAAGATACATAAAAAGAAAATTTCAAATTTTTCACGCCCCATGGTGAAGCTGGGGAAGCTCCCGCGTCAGGTACTGTTGCCTCTGCAGTGGTTCCGCGGCACGCAGCAGAACTCTCTTCAAAGTCGATCTGAAAAAAAATACCGAGTGTTTTCGTTAATAATATGATATTTTGAAGAGAAGTACATAGGGACTTGAAAAAATATTGATTTTTAAAAAATAGGCACGCTTTTGAAATTAAAGGACGATTTTCGAGGCAAATTTCTCGTCGAAAATAGGCTATAACTTTTTTTATTATTGAGATATCGAAAAAATCCTATGTACTTCTTTAGATAATCTAGTTTTATTGATGCAGTCCAAATTTGAAGTCGATCGGATAAAAATTGCTCGAGTTCTGCTGTGTGCCGCACTCAAAAAAGTGGTTTTGAGAAAAACGCGTTCAAAGTTTTAGGTTTGTTAATTTATGTGATAAATTGGAAAAAAAATTGCTTACCTTTAATCAGCGATGCCGACACCATATAGCTGGCCTTCAAGAAGCAAATCATTGTCCCTAGCATCTTTTCTCGAATTTGTAGAGGCTCTTCTTGCCTCTTTTGCAGCGTCTGTGAGCGAGCGCTCCGCCAGCACGATCCGCGCTGCGTCGGTTTCAACGCAAAAATTGAAACAATTTGAGCCGATAGTTATCCCCAACGTCTCCAAAACTTTCATGAGGCTTCTCTGGCCATCATTGAATAATAATACCGCAATATCAGCTGCAATATCGACGATTTTTTTGCTCCCGGACTGACAGTTGGGGGCTATTGCCCAAACTGATTTGTTGTAGCTTTCGTTGTTGTTTTGCGTGAAGCCGCCCAAACAGCGCTGCAGCAAATCGTCTCTGCTCAAATTTTCGAAGACTGGCGTAATTGCCTCCAATACTTCCTCAGGAAGAGGCGGCTTATGGCGATATTCAGAAATATTACCGCTTGCAACCGCTCGCTGCCACAAACACCACGACTCGGCTCCCTCTGGGCAATCGTCATGTTGTGGCTCACTATCTGTGGATATTTTATGTTTGATAGTTGCCCAAATTGCCTTCCTCATTTTTTCAACATCATCGCTGTTCCTCCGAATAGCCAAGCCGTAATATGTGCTCAACTCGTCAATCAATTTTCCGGTGAGCTTTCCTCTGCCAGACAATCCTTTTTGTTTTTTCACGATTTCGCGGAGGCGCGTCCCCATACGTTTTTGGACATGATCGATGCACTCTTTTTTTTAATCTCGAAACCATCGTATGGATCGCTATTCGATATACCTGCCGACCCTGAGGCGCGCAGCTGCGCGGGTCCCCGAGCGTCACGGAGCGCTGCACCGCTCCATAAAATATTCAATATCTCCGAAAATAATTATTTTTTCGACCTGGGTCCAACGGCATCTTAATCTTAAATGTATTTTAGATTTTTCTAGATGGTTTTAAAAAAATCGATTTTTCGAAGCCGTCACAGTGGTGTTGTCCGTTAATAAATACACTTTCGAAATACTGTTTAAAAAACATTTATTTATTTATTCAAGTCACTATTTATAGATGAAAATGATGGTTAAAAAAATGTCCTAAAAAAATTGTAGGTCTGCGCTGTTGATGAAATCTCAGACATGAATTATCCGAAACTAAAAATCAAACGGTTTTAGATTCAGTATGTTAATCTGTATAAGCGCATATCATACGATTTTTGATATATGCAAAAATAACAAAATGTAGAAAAAATTTCGAAAAAAAAAACAAAAAAGTGTCTTTCTTACCGTCTTTGGCGAAAAAAGTAAATATCAAAATTTCAAAAATCCTTGATATGCGCTATAGCTATAGTTGTAGAGAATGTGTGGTTACAATTTCATAAGGATCGGTTCAGTAGTTTCGAAGATTTTATCAACAAGCGGTCGAAAAACGTTTTTTCGAGAAAAACACCTTTAAAGTTTGTTTGGGTTACATAAATACATTTTAAAAAATTTGATGTACCTCGAAAGTGTATTTACTAACTTATATATCAATATGTATAATATAAACCTATCAAACAAATTCATGAAAATAGCCTTGTCTAAAGTGCGAATACCCCTTAAACGATGAACGACGGTTCGTCATTTTCGCAGTAGCTTAGCCCCCCAACTAAATTTTCGTTGCACGTTTTTCTCAGCAAAAAGATCCCCATCGCCGCCATTTTGAGACTCTGGCGTAATTCTGTCACTTAAAAATGCGATATCAAGAAATAATGTTTCAATTGATCACGAAGAACCTAAAACGTTCAAAATACATTAAATGGTCCGAAAGATCAATAATAGTAAAATATTTGTATAGTTCTCTTAAGCATTATTATTCCCGAATTCGCGAATATTAATGTCGAATCGAATTATTTGCATAAGTGTAACCCTCGAGGAACTTTTCCGTGCGTTTCTTGACGAAATAAATTCTCAGTGATTCGAGGTCGCGTGAGATCGTCGGATTCGTTGCACGACGTCACAGCACGAAGAGACGCGAACAATCGTTATGTCCCGCTCGGTAATGCAGAATGTCCGAGCCTTGAGAGATGCGTCGAGGGCGATAGCGAGGTTTGCAACGTCCTGGAGACTCTGGAACTGGAGAACATCATTTCGGACCGATTGTTGAGAATGAAAAAGTAACGAAATAACCGATTCTTCGCTGCGAATGTTGTTCAAAGCGAACGCGCGTTTTCGCGTTTCAGCGCCGAAATTTGTCGACTGTCGGCCGAGCTGGAGAACATCAGGAGTCGTCTGAGGCGACAGGAATGCGAGAGACTCGAGCAGTCAACTTCCTCGACACAGCTTGGAGAAACATCGCAGCCGCAGGACCACGGGACGGCACGTGCTCGCACGAATTTCGTTGAGGAGAACAAGAGACGGGTTGCTCGTTCGCGGATAAAGCACAACAGCAATCGGAGAGGCAGTGCGACGATCGAATATCCTGAGAACAAAAAATTGGCAACGCTATACGAGCACACCGAAGAGACCTGCTCGCTCGATAAATCGACGGATTTGCCACCGAATGTTCCAAACAACGGGTCAGTAGAATCGCGCGGACCACGGATCGATTTGTCCGACGCACGTTTCAGTAACTTTAATGAAAAACTTTTTTGTCCAAATAACTTAGAACCAACAAACCAAGAAAAACTTACCGTTGCGAATCTTGCCGACCATCTTAGTTCACTTTTATCCCGCACTTGCCACTCTCACGGTCTTACATACAGGTCTGGAAACGCCAGTGGTAGGAGTATGTTCGCTTAACGTGATTTTTTCGTTTCGATCTACGACCACTAGGTGAGTGACGATAGATCGGTAGGGTGTGCAACAAAGACAGTAGCATTCTGTCTCTTTTTCTACCACATCTAACGCATGCGCTGTAAACCCTGACTCCATTACTCTAATTTATTCCATGTTTCGTAAACATTATTTCATTTACGGACGAAGAAAGTACAATTACACGTTCTACATGGTCAAAGATACCTAACTAATCGACGCATCATTCGATTTACATAAAAATGTAAACTGAACACTTGCAAAATGGCCACTTTTTTAATTGTTCATTGTTTTTTGGCACTGTAAAAAGTGAGCACTTTACCGTTTTGTATCCTGTTTTACACTTCGTTACCGCACATCCTCTACCCATCTTGACGATATGGAAGATCAAAATTAACGTCGGAGAAAACTATGCGCGAACGTGTCAATATTTTTTCACGTAGTACTGATGTTATGTCACGCACCGAGCGCCATCGTACCGATCTATAGCAGCGACGCGCTGTGGCGTCGAGGCGAATTAAAAACGTACTCAATAAGGATGCGAATTCCTCACCACTGAAATGCGCCTTCGTTTCCCGACCTGTATACAAGACCGTGGTCACTCCACTGTTTCCAGTTCCGTAGAGACCTGCCAGTGTTGCCCACAGCCATTACTTGCCACCGCACAAACTGTATCTCATTTGCAAGAGGGCACAGGGAAACTGTGAAAAACCCATACCGTTACAGGTGGCTACATTCGACCGAGTTTCAGTTGTGTTACCACCGGAAACTCGGTAAAATAGTCTTACGATAGGTAATGGCGCTCAAGGCTTGGCTAAGCGGCTACCCATCCAATTGGTCCTGATCAACGCGCTTGCCTACTGCCACTGAGACCCATCATTCACCAAAGCGGAGTGAAGCTAGAAAAAAAAGAACCAATAGAATTACCTTGCTCGGCTTTGACGGGCATGAATTCAGCGGTTGATTGATTACTTTTTGCTAGCTCCGCTCATCTCCGTTTTGGTGGATGATGGCTCTAATGTCCGTTCGTTGGCAGTTATCGTGACCAAAGTTATTTTACCGAAGTGCTTTGTCAAAGTTATTCACGGACAAGCTACCGATTTCTCGAGGCCACACTTCAAGCGTCTCTGCCTTGTTCACAGAAATGGCCGCGACATGACCGTAAAAACACGACCGAGAACGCGGATAGAGTACGTGGATGATTCCGAAGTGAGCTCGGACGGCGAAGAATATACGTTGCCGAGTAACTTGACGAATTTCCTCGAGCAAGCCGTCAACAAAGGGTCCAGCGACGACGGAACTGACGCTAACTCCGATTAACTGCTTCGTGTGCCATTAGACACTCATTGTTTATTCGTTTTCACACGTTGTATACTGTTATTGTTTGTTTGTTCTGCGTTTTATTATCGTGGCTCTACACAAAATACAAATTTTTTTAGTAGTACGGTTTACGCTGGAAATAAATTAGAGATTCTAACGTTCTTTAATGCTAAAATGCGCTTGTATAAATATTCGAAAAGGGAAAACAAATCCAAACACGCACGCACGCACGCACGCACGCACGCACATACACACACACGCGCGCGTGCGCACACACACACACACACACACAAACCCATCGCTGTTCTTTGCTTTCCTTTTGTAAATCGATCGTTGGAAGATCGCGTTTTTGTTCTTTGTTTTTATACAGCGGACAAGTGCTCGTTATTTTTCCTCACGTAAAGAGAGCAGCGTTCATACCAATAACAGTTATCGATTTTAAAAAGCGTGAGAAATGTAACACGATGAGTGATTTACAAAATAATTTGAGATCATCTTGAATATGTTGAGTGCTTAAACATCAATGGCAGAGTCACAATAGTGAAAGTTATAAGTACACACGTCTTTACCTATACATAGAAAAAAAAAGAATGGGGAAAAGCTTGATTGGACACGACGATTTGGGTGAGTTCAGTCGAGTTGAAGTTATCACAAGAGCGTGGAAACCGAGAGACGAAACGAGAGGTAATGCGTGTACGAGATGAACATGGGATGATCAGAAGTTTTGTTCATTACCACAATTTGCGACGTGTTATGTAATTGAAGGCATACTTCAAAGCGTACTCGCCTCTGCACTTGTAACGAAGTCCCGGCGTCAGGAGAATACCGTTAACTACGGAGACAAACACAAGAGAAGAATATTGTTCGTACATTTTGGTGAAATTTGATTGCGTCGTGTATGTGTGACGAGACTCACCCGTCAGGTAAATCAGGAGAAGATTGTTCACGGCATTTCCAGCCCAAGCGAGCAGCAGCAAGCACAGCGTTATGGAACCGTAGTACTGAAAGAATTATGGTTGTCGCAGATGACTCTCTTTCTTTCTACCGTCGCAGAATTCATTAGAAATCTACTATCGCGAAGAAAACTATCAGACTCACGATGTGCGGCCGATTGTTTCTGGCGTTCAGGATGGACTTCCACTCCTTTTCCAAATGTAGTATAGCCGTCGACAGAGTCTGGCATATTTCGTCAAATTTTCGCTCTTTCTGGCCGTTCCAGGCACTCGACGAAAAGAACGTGGAAGCGATAATAGGCCCGATATAGTCGATCAGGGCGCACGTCAAAAGGCAGAGAGCAATGACCGTGAGGAAAGCTGGCTCTAGCAGCCAGATGAATCTACCAAGAAGATGGTTAATTCTAAATCAGTGCGCGTGACTGTGGAAGACTGAAGCTTTCCTTGAGCTTAATCCAGCAATTCTCATTGGCTTATCAATCGTACGAGTTAATAATAGGCTATAATTGGAAATCTGATACTCTTACAGATAGACGGATGTAGTGAGAGCCAGTATCAGGCCAGGGTACCAGGATTTTTCCCACACCAAAATAGAGTTGCAATGCAGTACTATCTCTCGCCAGCACTCCATTCTTCGCTTCAGCTGCTTCATGTACTTTTCCTTCAACAACCATAAAAGACCGACAATAAAATTGCTACAGAGTACAAAGTACAAATTAAAAGGTTGCGAAAATTTGTATTTGTGAGAAGTACGTATCGATCGACGTGTAAGGAAATAAAGAGACATAATAATCGGCGTTCGGACCGGCGAGCAACGATAACCAATGGGACGCGTGTAATGAATTTTGGAATTGACGTACCGTTTCGGTACTCGTGTTGTCGGGCATCTCGAATAATTGTTCGAGCACGGTGCAGAATGAAAGGAGTTCGTTGAATCGCGCGTGTGTTGGTTGTAAAAAGAGGCTACAAGCTCCGAGAATGACAATATTATCTTGACGAGAATTCACGAAGCGCGTATCTCTTCATGTTATATTAGGAAAAATAAAAAATAAAATGAATGCCTGGTATTCGCACACGCCGAATTCCGCGTTGAATTGATGACAGCAAAGAAAGCGTACGCCAAGGCTCGTCAAAGCGCCTGCTGCGTATTAATAAAAACCGAGGGATGACAGAGAACGGCGAAGGGCTCTCTTCGAGGAATCAGTCGATATCTCGTAACTGCTCGATTGTGCGTATGTGTAGGGGGGCTCGAGTTTTAGCGCACCCGCGCTCGCGGTGAGTGATTTCGGCGTCGCATGTGTACAGCGGCGCGGCGTTGCGGTGGCGCGTGCGAGGGGGCGACGAGAAATGCCAATTCGCTAGTGCGCGAAACGAGCAGTACGAACTTGATACGGGAGAATTGCAGAAATTCCAAAAATACGAGAGACCGGAAGTGGGAGAGAGAGGATTAAATATTCCTGTTTCGAATTAGGCACTCGATTGAAAACTTTGCTATCGAGGCTACGTTTTCTCGACGAAGAGAAGCGCGTCGATTGGAACCCGAACCGCGTTCAAAAATGTTGGTTATTGCGGGCGATGCCGTGCCGATGTTGTGACGTTAAAGATTTTTTTTCAACTCATCCCCGTCAACGGAATTTCACGTGTATGTGCACGCTTGGCGTTATTTTTTACACGCTTTCAAGTTCAGGTAGAAGAATAATAATACAGCTATGAGCTCGGTAAGTTGTTTGCCGAGATTTTTTGCGCGGCATCCCGCTTTTTTCTTCGTCAACTTATTTCGGCTTGACGCGCTTTTCACCTCTCGTTTTCGAAATTCTCAGCGTTCGAGTGGAAAAAAAGTATACGCTGCTCTTAACCTCAAATGCGACTTTGCTTGCAGATATCAAACGTGGAAAATCTGTCGCCTCAGATAATAAGACGAGTCGCCAAGGAGATGAGCGAACTTTCGGCTCAACCACCTGAAGGCATCCGCGTTATTCTCAATGAAGAGGACGTCACTGATATTCAGGCGGTCATCGAAGGACCTGGTACAATACGGCGTTAATCTTACTCACCTTTTCCACCCGATAAAGCATCTTAAGGGAAAGGAATACTGACGATCGTATTGAAGTTTGCATCGACGGAATGGAACGGAAAATATTTTTCACTCTTTTGTTCAGTTTCTTTATCTACCGAAATCGCATCCTGTATATTTGGACTGCAGATGTCCGGATGATAGAAAACAGTTGAATGATTTGTGCCTGCCAAATTGAGGAAAAAAAAGCTTGGGCTACTAAACTTTCGTTGCGTTCAAAGTTTCGTTGCTTGGACAAAGGATTAAATAAAATATCGATGTTTGAAAAAATGACCACACTCTAAAACGATAGCATCGATTTTCGGTGAAACAGAGATTGACAAAAAGAAACTGTACATCGAAAAAATAATTTCTTCATTCACACAATGCTTTTTGATATGCGAACGAAGCTTGTTAAACTCGAAGTTGATGCGTGCAGTGATTTTTGCGATGTCGTGGTCACTGACTTCGAAAAAGTCATTTTGAGAAAAACACGTTCAATGTTCGCTGCTTCGCCGAACCTACCTATAGACAGCCATAACTCTCTTAATTTTGAACGGAGCACCTTGAAATTTTCAGAAAACATTATTGAAACGTTATATTCTGAGAAACGTTATATTTTGAGTGTAAGCCCTTAATTCGTAACAGAAAACGAGGTTCCCTTTTTATTTTTACAAAACTTCAGTCTGGCAGAATAGTCAGAAAGTATAGTCAGCTGCCTTTCCCGAATCATAAAAGTGACCAAAACATGCAAGGTTCCTTCCCACTTTTCTTCTCTGACGTTATGCTGGGCATCGGAGTCAAACTTTCGGGGTTGATTCACACCTATTTCAACTGCACAAGATGATTAAGAAAATTGTATTATTGAGTACTTTTTTCCACTGATGACGTGTAACGAAATCAGAAGAAGTAACTTCCCATAGAATCATCCGACGGGAGAGTCCAAGATCATTATTTATATGAGTGTTTTTCCGCGAGTTCGAATATAATGTTTTGAGCCAGATATGTTTGTTTATAAGAAAACAAAACAAGAAAACGAACAAGTTATAAGAAAACAGTTTACAACCACTCGTGGTTGGGTGGTTGTAAACTGACAGTACACGCAATAGTACCGCGACGTTAAAGTTTGCAACTTTGGAATGTAACGATTTTTTCTTCATTTTTAATTTCTTTATTTTTATCATTATCTAAAGGATTTTTTTCACAAATTAAGTTCTTCGATCTCTAATAAGAATACGTAAAAACGTTCGAGTGGTTTTCACAAGCTAAAACAGCCGAACAAAATTTGTGCAATTAAAAAAGCATTGATTTTACATTCCAATGATGGAAACTTCGCCGTTATACAGTAACGATGACGAACAAGAGAATGAGTTTTTTAAATTGATTAATAAATGTAGCTCTCGTGCCAGCCGTTTTAAAAAGAATTGTATCCGAAAAACCTCTCTATAATTTTCCTACTGATTTCGCGTTGTTGATACGGATCCGCTTGCATGCCTGTAAAATCTAATGAATTTGATATTTCGATTTGTAATTTCGACACAACATGCTCGAGATGTGATGGAAAGAAAATATGAAGAAATATGTTTTTGGTTAATTTTGTTTGTGACGATACCCAGGGCGAAATAACACGCTAAACGTCTTCTCTTGCATAATGACACTGTGTCCCGGTTTTTCTGTGTTTTCATTTTGAAATGTCACTTGATTGGCGAAGACTTGGGAACTTGGAAACAGCTCTCAGGCAAATAACAAAGCACGATATATAATATACAGTAGTGTGGATATAAAGCACCAAAAACGAATCAGATAAAGAGAGAAGTGGAGGAAGCGGAACGGTGACAGTATTTTAAATTCATTTTTTAAATTAAAATCATAATCGGAGTTCATAAATTCATTACTTTAGTATTATTGTTAATTATTTTTTTTAACAAAAATTTTTAACTTAAAATTAATTTGTAATTTGTTTTCTTTCTCCCTTTCCTCTCAAAGTATAACTTCAAATATTTTTTTATATTAATATATACCATTTATGAAACTTAGAATCGTAAATAATTTTTATATCATATGAATCAATCAAATTTTGTCCCTTAAATTATTTTACCTCAATCCAAAATTTTCCATTTCAATTAATTTTTACATCAATATATAAATCGACAAAAATGTTCAACGATAAATAATTGTTACGCCCGCTAATGTTTACAGGCCCTTATTGTGTCATTTTTGTTACACTTACAGCCGGTACTCCTTATGCCGATGGTTACTTCAGAGTTAAACTCGCTCTGGGCAAAGACTTTCCTCAGGGTCCTCCCAAGGCGTTCTTCCTCACAAAAATCTTCCATCCCAACGTAGCCAAGAACGGCGAAATCTGTGTGAATACGTTGAAAAAAGATTGGAAATCCGACCTGGGAATAAAACATATACTCTTGGTAAATATCGTTCTATTAGTCAGTCTATTCTTTCGCCACCTCGTATTTGAATATTTGAAAAATAAATATTGAAAAAGGCCATTTGGCGAAAGGCTACACCTATCGAGCAAAGAATTTTGTTTTGTGGAAATCGAGCATCGAGTAATCGTGTGCTGATTTCTTTTGGATTTGTTCTACCGGCGGAAAGTATGGTCACACTTTTCGCACTTTTTTTTTCACCAGAAGCCGTCAAAAACTTTTTACAAATATCGATAAAAATTAAATTCCAATCTGTTTGGTCGCTCCGAATACAAATTATTTTCCGCTGCTGTTTCATCATTTTAAAACGATATTTCTCTACGAAACGCTTAACAAGCTTGCGGAAAAATTGAAAAAGATGCTTAAACTACACGTAAATTATTTCAAAGGGGATTTTTCGAAGACTTTTCCGAGCCTTTTGAGTCGCTCTGAGATTGGTAATCGAAGTGTAATGATACTTTACCCCGGTAGTGTAGGTATACCCGACGAAAGCGTAACTTTGAAGTGTTCACGTGTTCCACTTTATTGTTGTCGAGAAGAAAACAATTTAGACCAAGTCTAAAAAAATAAGCAAAGCTACTTACGAGAAAAGCGTGAATTCGATAGTTGTCAATGTCTCTCGTGGACATATGTATTGCAATACATATTGCAGTCAGTGATGTTAAAATTTCAACGAGATTCACGATTTTCCATTAGCAACTGCGTTAAAATGCTCACATTTGAAAAAAAAAAAAATACTTCGAAACTTCGAAGTTGTACTTTTACATGACACTTCCACGCCTACGATAAAAAATCAGGTAAAACTGCAGAGGACGGGCTTTACCCCGAAAAAATCTGAACAACGATACTTGTTACGTATTTTGACTGTTAAAGTGTCTACAATGTGAAAAAATGGTAGTTTCTCATAGGGATTAGGGTACAGCGATTTTAAACTAAATTACCCATAGCATAACAGAGCCCAGCAGGTCTCGTAGACCTTCGTCAATATTACAGAACTCATGAGAACATAAACAATACTTTTACTATTGGCACAGAATAAAAAGAAAGAGGTAGTTCGAGTTTGGCCATCGACGATTTCGCTGGTATCGAATAATTTCTTTCGAAAAAATATCTCAAAAATGACGTACCATTTTTTCCAATTAAAAATAATTCGAATAAAACTACATCTAAATAACGTAGCTCAATTTTGGTTTTGGGTGAGACTCGTCTTCTGTACTTGGATGAAAAAGATAATATAATATGGTATAGATTAAATGCTCGCCTTACCTTAAGGTATTCCTTTAGCGGAGAACCGTATTTTGTAGAGGCATAAGAAAGCCTCTTCTGAATCATTGGTAAATTACAGAGGCGCTTAATAAAAATAAGTCACAACCAATTATTATACCCAGCGATAAACTGGGATAAAAAATCTCACGCAAATTTAGTAGATTTACAGCCTTTTACATTGTCTCTGAAAAGTCGGGGCTACGAAAAATCTTCTGCTAGACACATTTTTCTAAGTTTTATCATTAATAATTTCTTTGAACTTTCGGTGGTGTTTTTGTTGTCGTTACGGAATCTTTAGAATTTTTATATGCTGAGCGACGTTTATAGTAGACGTCTAGCGTTATTTAGTATATAAATTATTAGGTAGAAATATCGCCAGCATATCATATCCATTAAGTGCCGTATAAATAAGACGATTTTTAGAGTCGTAATATTTCGTTAAAAGTTTGGTAACTTGGTTGGAAATTTTACCAGGATACTGGGTTCTATTTTTACTTCATTGTAGACTAGCCTGTGTCCGCTCTTTATCGGTTGAAATAGTTATTCTGACTACCTGATCTACGGTTTTTGATGATTCACCTTGGTTTTTCCAAGGACTTTTTGTCCTTGACATCTGTATTATAAGTATAAATAGATTGAGTATTTACTTGTGAAAATTTCAATGGAAATCACATCGATTGGTCTTAACTTTACCAAGTAAAACAGTACTAAAATAAAACCTTCGAAGTTTGGATATGATATTTTCTAAAGTGAGTTATCTCAAATTAAAATTTAATCGATCTTAAATTTAATTATACACAACGTTTCGCGTTTTTCTTTCTTCGGTTAAAATAAAAAGATTTTCTCTGCTAGGGCGCCGCCGAAAAAAAAAAAAGAATTTCATACCTCCGAATATATGAAAACAATTTCATCAATTTACAGTGGAATACATACATTGTTATGTGAAGTACCTATTATTTTTATTTTCATAAAAAAGAATAAACATAAAACCATGTTTTGCTTATTTTAGGGTTCTTTGAAGTATTTAGTGTTTGAAAAGGGTTTCGTCGTTAAAGAAGTTTGAGAACCGGTACTCTAGAGCAGGCGGCATAGAGGTGACAATGCGAGAAGCAGGCTGTACGTAGGTCGACTCCAGCCGCTCGTAGCGTTTGTCCTTGCGATTTGTTGATCGTCATCGTAGAGCAGACGATTACGGGGAACTGCCCTCGCTTGAATTGAAACGAAAAGTTGTTGGGAATAAGTGGTACCCGTGGTACTAGGTGCGCAACTAAGTTTCCGGATTTTTTTTACCAATAAAAAATCGAAAATTTTAAGACAAATACAAAAAATGGTTCATTCGAAGTATTGTCCCTCGCTATTTACACATTTTTGCCATCTCTCTGGCAATACATAAATACCGCGACGATAAAAAGACGCATCTTTGGAGTGAAACCATTCGTCCAACCAATTTTGTACTGCATCGTAATTGGCCAAGTGTAGCCCACCCAAGCCATGCGCCATCGACCGGAACGAGTGATAGTCTGAAGGGGCCAGGTATGGCGAATACGGCGGGTGCGGTAGCAGATCCCATTTCAGTGTTTTTATGGTGTCCTGAACGATGGAACTGCGATGGCACGGAGCGTTGTGCTGCAATATCACACGTTCGTGTCTCGTGTCCCATTCTGGCCGTTTTTCGAGCAATGCGTGGTCCAAATTGATTAGTTGTTGTTGGTAGCGATGCCCATTGACAGTTTCGCCCGGTTTCAGCAGCTCATAGTACACGATTCCTTTCTGGTTCCACCAAACGCAGAGCATTGTCTTTTTTCCGAAGCGATTTGGCCGTGCCGTCGATGTTGACGCTTCGCCAAGTGAAAGCCACGATTTTCTGCGTTTGGGATTCTCGAAATATATCCATTTTTCATCGCCAGTAACAATTCGATGCAGGAAACTCTTTCTGTTCTGCCACAAAAGCAAAATTTCGGAAGTGGCTTCCTGCAAATGCTGTTTACTTGGCACAAACTTTGACATTTTCGAGGTTAAAAAAAAGGTCGTTGTGTTGGAATATTTGTTTATATTACGACTGGGTATTCTTTTAACAGATATCCAAGATATAAAGACACCCAATTTCAGACGTGTATGCCGACTACATGTATCGCTAGCGCTATCCATGTGTGAAACCGGGGGACTTAGTTGCACACTTAGTATAAAACATCGTCGCACCCCGTCAGAAGTTCTCCGTCGATGACGTTTTGTTGTGAAGCAATCAATTGCTCAACTTATACTCTTGGACCTACGACAGAGATTTCGCGCTAAATAACCCAACGAAGAGTTAGTTAAAAGCGTAAGGGCAAGATTGGTGCGTGAGAATATAAGGATGAGTATACGTGTGTGTGTGTGTACGTGAAGGTTGTATGATATGTCATGATTCAATAGTGGAGCAAATCGCCAGAGGTGCCCTCTAAAGCAAAAATTTGTACAAGACAAACTATTTATTGCTATAACAATCGCAGGTTATAGTTAGAGGCTGGAAAAGATAAATTGAAAGAAAAACTTATACTCGTTCGATTTACATTAAACATAGGCCATTACCTTTGCGGCATTTTAAGCTATACAACAGAAAAAACCATATTTCATTCAGTTCAGCAGTTTTTAAGTGATGCGAGGACATAGGACAGACAGAGTTTACTACTTTATCATAAGTGTAGCTGAAAATCGGTTGATTTTTGAATATTCGGGTTCGTAAAAGGAATACGTTAATGCAAGGCCGTAGCATCGTGCCTTGGCACCAACGATCACAAATTCGTACAAAAGCATGCAAATTGAAACTTCAATATTGCTTCCTCTCAAACGTTCACAAACCTCTCTCGTGAAATAGCCAACACTGAGAAAGCTGCTCACCCGGACAGGGATATTTGCAAATGCGGTGAATAACGAAGCAATGTGTAAGTTTCAACTTGTACGCTGTTCTTCACTCTGTTCAATTGCGAGCAAAATAAAATAACACTTTTTTTTCATCCCAGACTGTCAAGTGCCTACTGATCGTGCCAAATGCCGAATCCGCGTTGAACGAGGAGGCGGGTAAAATGCTCCTGGAGAGGTACGATGATTATTCGGCAAGAGCGAAGATGATGACCGAGATCCACGCGCAGGTGAGCGAGTTAAATTCTCGTCTTTTCCATTACCATCGATGTACGGGAAAGAGTAAAAATCAGGGTTGTTACGCATTATTGACTCAGAAATTCCCTGACTTTTCCAGGTTTTGCAAAAATTCTTGGTTCTGCAAATTACCCGGATTAGGGTCAAATAAAGAACACTTTGCTTTCATCAAATATACATTTTTTTAAAGTTAAAGACCACAAGTCAAGTCTCGTTTCAACCATACTGGTATTTGTAAACGTTACAAACTATACGGGAAAAATTATATACGTAGAAATAGCAATTAATCATTTTTGGGAAATAAACACATAACATTTTCAACCGACTTGAAAAAAACAGAGGAAATTCTCAATTCGATCCTTCTATTGAAAAATTATGTTGAACTGGACAACATAATTTTTTGAAGATCAAATATATGGGAATGTCAAAAATTGAAATTCGAAAAATAATTTAAACCTTCTAAAGGTTAAAAAAATCCATTAAAGGCAAATACAAAAGCTGTTCTTTATTATGAACAGAATTTTTTATGCCGGTGACAGTAAATAAAAGATAAATATAAACACTTATCAATAATGATAATGATCTGGTTGTGCATCGGCAGACCGAATGCAAATGTATAGAGCTTTAGAGTAATTTAGTTTTCAGTTATTTTTTTATTTTCAATGTTTGGCACTGACATAACTTTTTTTTGTATATATTGAATAATAATATAAATATTAAAAATATTTATTCTTATACTGTTCAGTTTTTTTTGTCAAGTCGGTTTCGTTTTTCGTAATTCTTGCAAAAGGTAAATTCTAAGAAAATTCCAGAGAATTTCCAAAATTCCCTGATTATTCTTGGAGGAAAGAAATTCTTTGAATTTTCCCGGTTTTCCGTATACGTAACAAGCCTGAAAGATTTTCTTGCTTTCTGTCGCAGGGCGGTGGAAAAGGAAGCAAAGCGGGTCTTGAGAGTTGCGCTTCCAGCGAGGTCGGTGGTCCGTTAGCGAAGAAACACGCGGGAGACAAAAAACTTACGGCGGAGAAAAAGAAGATGTTGAAGGAAAAGAAGCGAACGCTAAAGCGATTATAAGCGGCTCGATTGATTGAATCTCTTCTCCTCGATTAGCCGGTTTACGTAACCCTTCCACCACTTTCTTTATGCGTCACTCTTCCCTATCCCGTAGCTCGAAAAGTTCCGGTGCGTGTGGCATACAGATTTAAAAAAATACCCGTGTGTTGTATATTCTCTTTATGGTGTTGGACTCCAGTAATTTCATCGTAGTAATGAACAAGAAAACCAAGAAGCGAACAAGCTTGAAACTCGTCACACCCGCAGATGGCGGATTCTTAACATTCGAATTAATACAGAACTAGATTCACCGAGTAACAAGACGCGTCGTCCGTATCGTTAGGTTTACCAGAACGAAATAAGTGCAAGAATTTTTCCTTTGTCGTATGATACCGTATATCCCATTTAAGCAGTAGCCTTACGTCTTGTATTCTTTTCACCAAATTACGAGGGATGAACGGGAACAGCCCAGACCCACACGGGAACTCGTTTCACCGGCGAATCTGGCAGATATTTTTGCATCCATGTACAAAATAAATGTAATGATAAAGTTAGATGATTATTTAGACGAAATAAATGCTTTCTCATAAACTACGATCGTTCGTGATTGTTTCTGTTGATGGGAGGGTTGAAAAAACAAAAAGATATGTTCGTCGAGAGAACAGAGATATCTCTTTTATTTTTGTTCAATCAAGTTTTGATCATCGTCTCTCTTTTTCTCTTTCGTCTTCGGGCTATCTGCAACGCGGATTCGTCAGTACCGTGACTAGCGTTTAACATTAACGATAATTATATGCATCACAGCCTCATTATCCGTCGCTATATGATATAAGAATTTGTCTAACGTAGTCATAATTTAGCATACGCGCAGTAGCCTGGAAGATCATACGTTATGTACAGTACGGGAACTGTGCACGCACAAGAATGATTTTCAAACACTTGTCGAAGTCGAATTATTGTATTTCTTTTCTTTCTTCAATCGGTGATCGCACACGCCCGGAAACAGGGGTGGTGGTGGTGGGGATTACACATACAAAAATGCATAGTCTTTATTAATATAGTCAATAGCCATTGTATTCAGTTTCTTCTTCTCATTCGTCTCGTTTCAGTGTTTAGGAAAACAAACAAACAAAATATTATTCACTCTTACACGAACCTTGGGTTGGATTGATTTTTCTTTTCTCAGTGATTCTTCCTTATTTGTATTTTAAATCTACGAGCACACACGGCGTATATCGTCAAAGAAATTACAACACGGTACACCGTAAGATATTAATGTTCGCGTTAACGCGACTTTTTCCCGTCGTCCTCCGCGGTTGAACTCTTACACATTTTTCATTGCCCGTTCCGACGAACCAAGCTTTGGGATTTTTTTTGGGCCTCGGGGAGGGGTGGGGGGTAAACACATTCGTTTCGCGTGAGATTATTAGTCTAAAATTCTGCTCGCGAATCGTCGATGTCACGTTACTTGACTTCCTTCACGTAAGCCTCGAGCTCGGCGTCCAATTCCTCGGCGGTGGGTGTCTTCGCGGGTGTTCGAGCCGCACCGCGGCCACCGCCACCGCGTCTTCCGGCGCCGCGACCTTCAACGCAAGAATCGATACCTGTAGCGCTGTTTGGCTCACCTTATCTACTTTTTTTTGTTCCCTCATAATGGAAGCTTTGTTTCGATTTTTCGCAATTTCAAAAATATATTCAGATCCAAAACGTGGATGTAAATGTTTGGAAAATGTTCAGTTGCATTTGGGTATGATAAAGGATTCTTTTTTTTCCACGCTACACGTGCAAAAAATGTTCAGACATCAGTAGTTTTGTGAAATTTTAAACTTTTTGAATTAAACAAAATTCCCGAACGCTCATTTACTCAAATTCAGAGATATCGGGTGGTTTTGCTCTCTACACGAGGAGAGTACGATTGAAGGCTATTTGTCATTAAACTTGCCTACACTCTTTCGGATTTTTTTCAATCTCGATTTATTACAAAATTCAACGAACGCTGTGCCTGTCTTGAATTTTGGTGTATTGGACAATTACTTTTCAGACGAATAGTATACTATTCGTGCCCGTTCCTTTCGTATCATTTTACTTCGCTCAAAAACCTTGCTCTACAATGGAGGACCATGGTAGAGCAAGATTGGACAAGTGACTATTGGAGGACGGCAAAATAATAAAGGAGACTTTGCGAACGTGATAAAATGATAAGGAATCGATGCGCGAGTTTCCAATTCGCAAAAATGTTGATATAGAAGCGTCATCTCGCGTGACGTTAGTGTATAAAAATGCGAATAAGCTTACCTCTAACCGTAGAGCCTGTACCTCGCGACCCTCGAAAGCGTGGGGCTTGTGGCCTCGGTGCAAAAGTGTTTGCCGCTAGTCTCGATCCTCCGCGGATCGTGGTTGTGACCGGAAGTTCGGAGGTCGCAACCTGAATGTTCATTTCACGACCTGGAACAACATGAATCGTCGGAATGATTCTTGAAGAAATAAACGACAAGGTACTGTACGTAAATAAGATCAAACAACTAACCATCCAATGGTACACCGTTGTATTGCTTCATAGCTTTTATAGCATCAGCGCGTCTCTCAAAAATAACATCGGCAGAGCCGAGAGATCGTCCTGATCTATCATAGTGCACGGCTGCCGATTTCAATGGTCCAAATTCGCTGAATAATTCCTGTTAGAATCGTAGATAGCATTGGCCTTTCTTTTACTCCAGTATCTTCACCACCATCATCATCATCATCACCACAAATTCCTCCAAACATTAACCCTGTCCGACAAAAGAATAAAGCGACGACGACGACGTTGCCGTTGCGCCATGGCGATTTACCTGTATATCAGAGTCCGAGACTCCGAAGTCAAGATTAGATACGAGAAGTTTGGTAGTGCCGGTAACACCGATGGCTCCTCTACCGACTTTTTTAACGCCGTCAAACATATCGTGCTTCCAAGCACTATTGACATCTCCCTGTAAAAATAATGTATTGCTCTTATACGCTCATAAAACTGTCTTTGTTCCAGTAAACTCTTATTCATTATTCCTTCGGTGCATTGGATATGCCTCAAAAGGAATGTAAACTTTTGTGCCCTCAGGAATCCAATGTTTAAATTGAGGCAAAAACTGGCAGTCTGTTAAAAAGTTCATGGTGTTGAAGTTTGCATTGTTGGAAAGCACCGAAAATTCTTCTTTTATTTTCATTAATATGGAAAATATTCACTTGCTAATTTATGTTATAGATTTTCAATAAGGATCCTGAAAAACGTTCGGGTGATTTTTCTAGCCCGAATAGGCCAAAACAATGCTTTGGCAATCTAAAAAGATTAATCTTCGTTGCGTTCCAACGATGCAAACTTCAACACCATAAAAGTTCACTATCCTATTTTACATGACACAATTGCCGTTTGGACGTCACTTTGGTAGCCTTTTAAGACAACACGAGCATGTTTGTGATCATTAGATTTCTACTGAATTATTCTCGCACACTGAACGATGCATAGTGTGTATAAAAACACAAGAAGGCTTACCAGCTATATATGCAAAAATAATTATTCCGATCTCAACAGTTGTGGGATGGTTTGTCGAGGAAAGTATGATCTTTTTTTCTTCAATTTGTCATTCGTAGTTCACAGTTAAATGCGTGTAGGCACACCATAAAAATCGTATTGGATGGAATTGTGGTCAGCTCCTAGTCTGTAAGTACAGAACTTAATACTATCATGGTAACGCTTTGAATTCGGGATCACTGTTTCATTGGCTGAACCAAGCAGTTGTATTGGAAGAGTTGCTCGCAACGACAGAACTGCTTGAACTTTGTGTGAAACTCAGTTACTAGTTTCCCGTAAGTTTCGAAAAAGCCTCATTCACAGTGTAGCTAAGTCGCCCGCATCAATGGTACTGAAGTTTGCATCGTTGGAACGCAACGAAAGTTCCGTTGAACATTTGATGTTTCATTTTCTTTTATTATTATAGGAGATTCTTTTTATAGATTTATCATGCAGATCGCCAAATTAATATCTTCAAATATGGTTGAAAGGCTTTTGTCAGCCTAATCTGCCAAAACAAATTAAGTTCGTTGCAGTCCAACTATGCAAACTTCAACATCATCCGTATTAAATTATTCACTCAATCATGTTTCATGGCATATTTCATACTTTGAAAAGCTAGTTTTCATACTTTGAAAACTAGCTCTGTTGGCATGTTACAAGTCTCGAAACTTTTTTATACCCCCTCGTAATCACCGTAAAAAATCCATCTATCAGTTCTCTGTCTTAAATAAGCGCCTGTCCTGTGATTGTTTGCATTATCAACAGAAATATGACTTCCGGGGCTTGTCCTACGCACTGCATCTCAGGAATGCCAATTTCAAGAGCAAATATCTCGATAGCGGGATGTTCAGTGTATTTCGAATTCCACAAACGCATGCAGGATACCCTGGACAACATTGGTATTAAATTACATAGATCATCATACTTTCTCCAACAAACCGTCCCAAATTTGTCGATATTGGATTAATTTCTTATTTGCATTCATAGCTGGTAAGCCTTATTGTGTTATTATATACACGTATCTCTATGCATCGTTCGTAGTGTACAAAAATAATTCAGTAAATATCGAATGACCATAAATATGTTCGTATTGTCTCAAAGGCCTACCAGAGTGATGTTCACACGGCAATTGTATCAAGTAAAACAGTATAGTGAACTTTTTAACAGACTGTAACGTTCCGTCTCGCACAATTTTTTGCGTGTACATAAAGCTACAAGACACACTGACTGGCTTATTTTAAAAAACTAGCATCCATGTTGCCTTCTGTGCCTTCAATTCCAGTCAAAAGCAAAAACATCTGTATCCACATTTCACAATGGATCGAAAGACACTGTATAATTGTTTTCCGGTTGCCATCAATGTACTTGTGGCTAGTCGACTAAGTTATCGACACTGTGTATTTAAGAAAATAAGAAACGGTTCAGAAATTGGAGTTGTCAGGCAACTCGTAGAAATGTGGAGTCAAGGTCATTCGGGTAACTCTCGATCGTTGAACATATTTGAGTCATTTTCCATTGGGGCTTCTTGACAACCCAAATGCAAAAAAAAATAGAAACGGACTTTCGTGGAAAAACCGCCCGACTTGAGACAAAGTGAGATATTTCTTGGGATTTTTCCATGCCGCGGTGAAAGTCTCATCAAGTTATTGCCGTACAAGGTCGAAGTGACCTCGAACGGTAATAATATCCAGAGAACGGGTGAACAGTTTTTTTTATTGACGGACGTTCGAGGCGATTGGTTAGATAGGAATCGGAGGAAGATGACTCGTGTGAAAAAAAACTCACTCTGGTATAAGGAGCAGAGGCACGAGTAATGCCACCGCGATTGCGTCCTCTCATGACGCCTCCGCCGGCACGGGATGATCCGCGGGAGCCTCTTCGTGGCGATACGCCGGCACCGCGTCCTCGTCTTCCACCACCGCCACCACCACCACGTCCTTTGCTACCTTTATTCTGCTTTATTATGTCGTCGAGGCTCATCTCAATTTTGTCCACCATTTTCATTTGTGCTCGTTAGTTTTTTCTTACGGTTTTACGTGACACACTCGAATGGACGTTCGCACGCTCGCTTTTTTTTCTCCACAAAACGACGCTCGAAAACGACAAACTTACGAAACCAACCTCTATTCCTCGCGTTTACGGCAATGGCGGCGGTACAGCGCTAACAATGGCGGTAGCGTAGCGTGCGGAAAGACGAAGAGACAAGGCGAGAGGGAGCTCGAGTCGGCGCGTGCGCAGTCCGCCGATCCAGGGGGCGCAGCGTGAACGCAACGCGCGCGAAAACCCCGACGTCACTTCCGTTCTCACTTGCCGCCCCTCGCCTTCGTATATACTCGCGCAGTTTCGTCATCCACTTCCGGTTTTTTTCTCGCAAAGTTATTACAAACATCGTCCGGCATACGAGAACAGTCGCGCACAAATTTATCATGTATTTTACACATTTTGCGTTGTCGGCAGATCGTAAAAATAATGACGTTGGCTCTGAGAAGCTGCGGTGTACGCAGCGATGATTCGATCATCTCCTTTTTGGTTAGTGTCGTTTGGTGCGGATAACGTAAACATTGCGTGCATCGGGTTATAAGTTCCGGCGCTGTTTGCTTTGTGTTGTCGCAGGTAGTTGCCACTAGCGATCTGTGCGAGAAAATTTCGGAGGGACTGCTTCGAAATTCGAGAAAGAGAAAATGCCGCACGGTTGTTCATCAGTGCGAATCAATCGTCGAAGTGGTCAGGTTGAGGCCCGAATTAAGCGTTGATTTTGTCGTTTTTGCGTTCGACTGGCGGCTCAAGAACTCTATATCGGAGGTTAGTTATTTCGCACGATTTTTACCACGATTAATCACGGCCCACATTCACCGCGAAATGCCGGCTGGAAAGTATTTTTCTTATATTTGGCGATGTGGCGGATACTTTTCCCCTATCTCCCGTTCGTCTACGAATCCTTTTAGTAGATCGAATAAACTTTTCCTTAAGTAAGTTTTTCTCAAAATGACTTTTTCGCGACTGATATCCACGATATCCAAAACATCACTGCACCGATCAACTTAGAATTTTACAAACTTTCTTACATATCGAAAAGCAGGGCTTGAATGTAGGATTTTTTTTTTATGCAAAGTTTTCTTTATCAATGAAAATACAACGTTATTTGCACTAACGAATGATACTTCCACTTTGGACAGTGGCCATTTTTTCAGAAATCAATATTTTAATAAATCTTGTATCCAAGCACTAGATAATTACATGCAAAAACCATGAAACATTTTTTTAATACCTGCAATACAAAAATTGTAGGACACTCAAAACCATACCCCTTGGCGTAAAAAATAATTTGAAAACCTGTACACGGTTCGCAGAAAAAATTCACAAAATTTTTTTTTTTCCCCAACCACAAGTTACTTGTAACCTCTTAAAACTTCATTTATTGAATATTGTATTTCGGGAACAGAGCAGTTGATAATTCTGGTTTTTTTCTCATCTCACCTAAATAATGGCTCTACACTCTCCGATATTTTATATAAAAATATATCAACCCTCTGAGTGGCAATAATGGGAGAACAATGCTAAGATCAGCATTATCCACAGTCACTATATATGACTTCTGCATAAAAGACTACTTTTAATAACAAATAATTCAACATGGAAACGGCAAATCTCCTAAATGCCACAAATAGATACTACACTTTGTTTATTCATTTTAAGACCTCCTGTCAAACAGGCAATCTCATATAAACTATTTGCCTGGCTTCTGTCCCAAGCAAAAAACAAATGTATACTCTATTGCGAGGAAAGATAAACATATCCCGGGAACATTCTACTTTCAGATAGAGGCTAACATAAGTCTGATCGACGAACATTTCATAATCGCAGGCTGTGCCTGTCTGGTGAATTGTACCGGCGTTCCAAAGCCCTTGAATCTGACGTTCGCCCAAGCACGAAAAATCAGTGAGAAGTTGAATCTCTCGCTACTGACTAGGAACATTTTGGTAAGAAATTGAAAAAACGAGCGAATTTCAATATTAAAAAAATGCTGCTGATTACAAACTTGCCCATCATTTAATTTCGCTCGCAAGGATTCCTCCTTGTGCGAGTTGATTTTGTAATACAGATGAACCTCGATATAACAAAATGCTCAATATAACGAAATGCTCGATATAACTAACCTCGATGTAACTAAGATTTGTCTATTCCCTTCCGATAGACACGTGGAACCTTGATACAAAGACATAATAATATACATTATGCTCTAATTGTCAATTGCTTGTAGAAAATGCTCTAATTTGAATCTTCCTTTAAAAAATATCCCTATATTTATAGTACTAATATTTTTTTAAAGAACATTCTAAGGACCATGATCTCGATAGAACGAAACTTCAATATAACGAAACGAAATAAAACCTTGATGATTTAATGAACTTCTCTAGAGATTCGTTACATCGAGGTTCGACTGTACTGACTTCCTCAGAGCCAATCTTTGCAGATGGAATAAGATGACGAGGAAGCAGCGTACAAATTTCCAGCTTGCACTATTTTAAATTCTAAATTGCATTTTGATTATGCAATGTCAAATATTGTTCATCATTGCTCTACCAATCGTAAACCTTCCGTCCTAGTGTTTTGTGTTCCAAAGGTACCCAGAGATCTCAGATTGCATGAAAGTTAAAACCTAAAAAGTTGGTGTTCCGAGAGACTCACTCAAAACCAAATCTTAGCGGCGATTTTATTAAAATTCAATTGTCACAGTCACTCTGTATTTTCCAGGATACCGACAATATTCTTGCCTTGGGCGAGGCTCTTTTGAATCTGGCGGAAGTTAGATTGGGCACGAGGATAGGAATACCGATGCTACCGAGACCACCGAAATTGAAGCTTTAAAGGCCAGAGAAGATTGTCCACGGAGAGAGAAAGAAAGAGAGAGAGAGAGAGAGAGAGAGAGAGAGAGAGAGAGAGAGAGAGAGATCAAAAATGAAGAAATTGTCGAGCAAGTCCCAGGCGTATGCCTCGAGTCAGGAGGACAGTGAGAACGAGAGCGACGAGACGGAGTGCAGCATAGGAAGTAATTCAACGGCGGGTACACACCGAAGCGACACCCCGACGCGGAGCACGCGATTCCGTCGAAAGGGCCGTCGAAAGAACAAAACGACGAAATGCAAGCCGGCGAACGACAAGCCTCTGTACAAATACTGCTGTAGCGTCAAGGAGGATCACGGACAGCCATTGTTCGGGGTGCAATTCAACCACAATTTGAAGGAGGGCGAGCCGATGATATTCGCCTCGGTTGGTAGTAATCGGGTGAGCATATGGGAGTGTCCCGAGGGTAACAACATAAAATTGCGCCAGTGTTACGCGGATCCGGACGCTGAGGAGAATTTTTACACCTGCGCTTGGACATACGACGATTTGGGAAAGCCGCTGTTGGCGGTTGCCGGCTCGCGCGGTGTGGTACGCGTCATAAGTCCCGTAACTGCAACATGCATAAAGCACTACATCGGCCATGGTCACGCGATAAACGAGCTTAAGGTACATCCGAATGATCCGAATATCTTGCTATCGGCGTCCAAGGATCACGCTCTTCGTCTCTGGAACATCAAGTCGGACGTTTGCATCGCCATTTTCGGTGGCGTCGAGGGCCACAGAGACGAGGTACTGAGTGCCGATTTCGACATGAACGGAACGCGCATTATATCGTGCGGCATGGATCACGCCCTCAAGCTCTGGTCCCTCGACAAGTCCGACATGCAAGAGGCTATAAAGCAATCGTACTTTTGCAATCCGGCGCGCAACAGCCGTCCCTTCGATTCCGTGCTGCAACACTTTCCCGATTTCACGACCCGCGACGTACATCGCAATTACGTCGACTGCGTCAAGTGGTTCGGTGACTTTATACTCAGCAAGTCGTGCGAGAATTGCATCGTTTGCTGGAAACCCGGACGTCTCGAGGATTCGCAACTTCGAAGCGGCGAGACGAGCGCCACCATATTGCATCGCTTCGAGTTCAAGGAATGCGACATTTGGTTCATTCGTTTCTCCACGGATTTTTGGCAAAGAACCATAGCACTTGGCAATCAGGTCGGGCGTACTTACGTCTGGGACTTGGACGTCGACGAGCCCGGCCAAGCCCGATGCTTCTCCCTTCAGCATCCGCGATGCACTGCCCCCATAAGACAAACGAGCCTCAGTCGAGACGGATCCGTTTTACTTTGCGTTTGCGACGACGCCACCGTTTGGAGATGGAATCGAGAACAATGACGTCTCCGTACAGTGTTGCGGTGCTTTCTTTTTTTTGTAAACTTTATTTTTATTTTCATTTACCCGTGGAACGGACGAGGGACTATTTTTCCGCGTTGGAAAAAGACGAACCGTTTTGGGCGCACGAGTGAGAAAGTTGACGCAATGTCGCGACGGGACTGCATGAACCTTAATTGGCAATTAGTGCGTCAACAATGCGCAACGTAGACAATGTGTACTATTTTGCGAGGACGTTTCGACTGGTTCGTTTTCGATGTTGCAACATGCATCCTCATCGTGCAGAATCGCCATAAGTATATCGCACGAAACAGTCGCCACCGAGACGAAAAGGGTCGTTGGCCTTCGCGAATAATTGTGAATCACTAGGAATAGTTGTTTTGTAATAAATATTGACGTTTTTATGGAAGTGTTGCTTATTATTGTTGTTCTATAAGTCAGTCTCAAGCGGATATTTTTCTGATAGCACTAATCGCTCTACAGCCCTCTAAAAAGTTCGCAGGACTCGCTTCATCGCGTCATTGCTTAGGCGAACAAAAGTTTTTCCTTCCTGTCTGCTTTTATCCAAGTCCTGTGGAAACATGCTCAGTGAAAATATACGAAAACAGAGACAAGTTTCTATTTTTTAAACAGAGTTCGTAGTTCTCACGTTCAGTGGCCGTTGATGCCAGCGAGCGCAGCTCCCAGGGCGGCGTCTCCCGACTGACCCAACTCCAGAGGCAACTTGTACCAATTCGAAACTTCTTTCTGCAGTACGGGATTTCTCACCAGGCCGGAACCGTTTCCCACGATACGTTCGATTCCTCTCTCTTTCAATATCTCTTGGGGCATCATACTGCGAGCGAGAGTTGGAGAAATTAGTAAAAGGATTCAATTTTGACGATTTTCGGACGGATTGGAGGAGTTACGAGTTTTTGAATAGAGTATGTGAAAAGCCGCTTGCGGAAAATTCTTCGAAAAAAATAGCCCGAATGATAATTTCTCGTACACATTGTACCGAATAAACAATTTCTCAAATACAATATCCCGAAAGGACAATTTCCCGAATCGATTTTTTTAAAGGGTGAACGATCAAATTATAAATAACTCGAATGACTTCAATTTTGAATAATTAATATTTGCATTAATATTGCATCATTAATCGAGGCTAATACTTCGTGGAACGCATTTTTTACGTTGGTCAATCGTAAGATTTATTTCGCTATGTCATTTTGCATTAAAAATCTTGCGACTTTTTTCAGTTCGACTCACTGAAAAAACTTTATAAAACGTTAACTTATACTTTCGATTGGAAAAGTGCACATGTTAGTTAAGATACTAATTCAATAATAACTGAATAATTAAATTATTATGAAATTATCCAATTAATTATTAAATTAAAATTGGGATTGTTTGGGAAACGTTCATGCGGAAAATTGTCCATTCGAGGAATTGCTTATTCGGTAAATTGTTTTCCGGAAATTGTTATCGAAAAATTATCTTTTGGGCGATTGTTTTTCAAAAAACTTTCCGCAAAGCCTGAAAAGTATCTAGTTTTCAGCTACATTGAAGATTATTCGAGTGCATTTTTGCAGTAAGACTTTACCATCTCGGTGGCGTCCTCGCAGAGTGTTAGCGGAAAATGCAACAGTATTCAAAGCAGGACAGGACACGAGTGAAAAAAAGTCAAGCCCTGGTGAACTTTTCGACAGATAAAGAAAGCACCAAGTGTTCTAGGGCATCTGTAAGGCTCTTACCAGTAATGACGTTTCGTTCGTTTTGCAAATTATTCAAGTAAATTTTGCGCTGCGACTCTACCAGCTTGCCGATATTCTGGCACAGTCTTTGCTTTCTTAATTCCGTGGAAAAACTATACGATCGACGAAGTTTCATCCTGAGCACGGAACTAGCAACTAAAGAGGACTTAAACGTCATCTTCCAATGGCGCCACTAACTTGTGTAAATTTCTTATGATTCCCGAGCAGAGAGCACGAAAGACGCGTCCCAACTGCAGAGTGTCCAAGGTGATTCCAGTTGCGCTGGCCGTTGCGTCAGGCGCGTAACGCTCACCGAGAAGCAAAGGCCTTATTTCCATTCCACTCACAGCGTGATCGTCTTTACCAAGGGCTATCAATTTTTCCCACACTTTTGCTGTTGACAAAGAACTCTTTTCAGAATCTTTTCAACATCTTTGAGAATCAATGGGTCCTGAGGTAGACGTACTTTCTCCGCTCGAGTGTGTTGCAGTGAATATTGAACATTAATTAAGGGGTTACGTAGGTTCAAAAATTTCAGAAAATCAATTTTGCATTATTTTGTTATCGAATAGTACAATACGTTTAGAATATTCTCCCAAAGTCTTAAGTCAATCGGAGTGAAAATCTAGGAGCCTTTGGGTATTCCCCCCGTTAAGGCGGATATTTACAAAAAGTACGGTCTAAAGAGTCACATTTTACTAATAACTTCGTAATATTTTTCGCTATACGCCGAACATTTATGCTATGCGTATAGTGAAATCTATACATACAGGAAGATTCATGCTATACGTATAGTAAAGTCCACATGAAAATATAGCGTGTAATAGAGGTTGGTATTTTGCAAAGTACGAATTATTTTTACTGTACAGCATATAGGACTCGCGCCTATGCGAGAATAATTTCAAATGTAGCATGGACGGATCATTTTTACTATACGGTGTGAGAATCATTTTTACACTTTTATAACAAGTCTTAGAATTCCGAACTGGCAGTAAACCGCCATACTTTTCTAGCACTGAATATCAGAATTCTGGCAACCAGTGTTAAATTTTGAGGCCGTATTTTTCTCCGTGTAGATATATCGTTTAAAGGAAAACAAAAGAAATCGACTTTTTGAACGTTGTAAATGTATATCACGCCTCGATAAAAATGAGTCACAATCAATTATTATACCTAACGATAAACGGGAATAAATTTTTTTGTGTGAATTTAGTAGATTTAGACATTTTTACATTTTTTCTGAAAAGTCACGGCTACGAAAATTCTTCTGCTAGACACATTTTTCTAAGTTATATCATTAATATTTTCTCTGAACATTCGGTGAACATTCAGTCCCCCTGTTTTTCTTGCCGTTACGGAATCTCTAGAATTTTTTATACGCGTAAGCAGTTCATATCAAGCATCGAGAGTTATTTAGTCTATGAGTGGCTACTCTATTAAGGCCTTAGGCCACGGTAACGGGTATAAAATCATGTGCGAATTAAGCAATTTTTTTCGTATGAAAAAGTGATTCACTCATAAAATTAAATACTAGGTGCGCAACTAAGTTCCCGGGTTTCACACAGGGATAGCGCTAGCGACACATGTAGTCGGCATACAGATCTGAAATTGGGTGTCTTTATAGCTTGGGCATCTGTTAAGAATATCCAGTCGTAATATAAACAAATATTCCAACACAACGACCTTTTTTTAACCTCGAAAATGTCAAAGTTTGTGCCAAGTAAACAGCATTTGCAGGAAGCCACTTCCGAAATTTTGCTTTTGTGGCAGAACAGAAAGAGTTTCCTGCATCGAATTGTTACTGGCGATGAAAAATGGATATATTTCGAGAATCCCAAACGCAGAAAATCGTGGCTTTCACTTGGCGAAGCGTCAGCATCGACGGCCCGGCCAAATCGCTTCGGAAAAAAGACAATGCTCTGCGTTTGGTGGAACCAGAAAGGAATCGTGTACTATGAGCTGCTGAAACTGGGCGAAACTGTCAATGGGCATCGCTACCAACAACAACTAATCAATTTGGACCACGCATTGCTCGAAAAACGGCCAGAATGGGACACGAGACACAAACGTGTGATATTGCAGCACGACAACGCTCCGTGCCATCATAGTTCCATCGTCCAGGACACCATAAAACACTGAAATGGGATCTGCTACCCCACCCGCCGTATTCGCCAGACCTGGCCCCTTCAGACTATCACTTGTTCCGGTCGATGGCGCATGGCTTGGGTGGGCTACACTTGGCCAATTACGATGTAGTACAAAATTGGTTGGACGAATGGTTTCAGTCCAAAGATGCGTCTTTTTATCGTCGCGGTATTTATGTATTGCCAGAGAGATGGCAAAAATGTGTAAATAGCGAGGGACAATACTTCGAACGAACCATTTTTTGTATTTGTCTTGAAATTTTCGATTTTTTATTGGTAAAAAAAACCCGGAATCTTAGTTGCGCACCTAGTACACATCTATTTAGTACGAATATCAAGCTGTTAGAAAATATACATTTTTACTAATATACGAATTTTACTAATATACAAATATACTAATATTTTCTTTTATCTTTTTTTTGGGCGCTCCGCGGCGTGACATTTAGCATCCACAATTTTTCACCTAGAACAAAAAATAAAAATTCTCGTCAATCTACATCAGAATACCTAAAGAAGTACGTACGGAATTAAAAAAATATTGTTTTATACAAAAGTTATAGGTATTTGAACTTAAGAAATGAATTTTCAGTGAAAAATATTTCGTTATAACTGCTCATAAAATGAAAAGTTTTCGATTAACCAGAAATTCCGTACGCACTCCTCTGCGAAATGCAATTGGGAACATGACTTTTAAATTTGAAGTAAATCGAGTGAAAACTGTTGAAGTTATATGTCACGCCAATTGGGAAAAAACTGTTTCGAGAAGTTTCGAGTAGTCGGCCATGTACATCGAAAAAAAAATTCTAACAGCTTGATATTCATACTAAACAGATGTGTAATTAATTTTATGAGTGAATCACTTTTTCATATGAAAAAAATGGTTAAGTTCGCGTATGATTTTATACCCGTTACTGTGGCCTAAGCCCTAAAGTGAATATTAAACAGTCAATTCAAAGATGTATATTCGTCAGTGTTATTAGTCGAATCACTTTCTTACACTGAGGCACCGAAAAACCAAGTTCCATAGTCCATTGTTGCAGGGTCTTAACGAACGTCGCCAGATTGTTGCCACCGTTCAGCGAAGCCGCAACTGCGAGGTACTTTCCATTGAAATACGGAAAGTACTCTATCGTGCCAGCCGCCGAACCCAAATCAGGGTTGAACGTCGAGTGGACGTAGGCAAGTTGGGCTGAGGTTGAAATGTTCAGGGCAGCTTCGTCAGGCCCTTTCAGAAGCGCATAAACCGAACACTGCAGATCCCCGAGTGCGACACCTGAAAAGTCAATCGATCGTTGCACTCCTAGGACTTCAAGGAAGGAGAATGCATTGCCTAAGTTTTTTACTCTTTATTCTTTTTGTAATTCAAAATTCTTTGACGTCATTTTGATCAACAACAAAATGTACAAAATCCGGGAAACTTCTTCGGAGGTTCTGGACATCACCGGCGAAAAGTTTGGACACACTTCGCGGCTTTTCGAGCAGAAGCAGTCATAGAAAAAAATTATAATATAAATATATCTTCGAACAGCAATTTGCCAACGTTTTTTTTCCAAAGGTCTCTTTCCTCCGGATATTTTATCTTGGACCCGAATTTCATCATTCTCGAGTTTTTGAGTTGCAGCGTATTTTCCAAAAACCGCGCGACCTTACAAATACCTGAACAACGTTGCGTAAAAGAGTAATTACGAAAACATTTTTAGAGGCAATTTGGAGGTAAATATTGGTCCCGTCCAGTCTCTTCAAGACAAAATTCTGATCGCAATTGTCAAGAAAATTTTACGGGTATTTATCACAGCACAAAAGCTGCGGTAAAAACCTACCCACGTTCAAGGTCACCCAGTGAGTAAAATAGTAGTAGAGGATAAGAAAAAAAGTAGTAGAGGATAAAAAAACTCGTATATCTGAAAAATCTCTACAAACATTGCTTTGCATTATTTGTGGCCGGGATTTGTGACTTTCCGTTCCGATCGAAAGTGCGTAAAGTTTGTCCATACACCTCGCCGGTAGCGTACTTTAAGACCGTATTCTACGGTGAACACACATTTTCAACGTGACTTCTTGGGAATTGAATTTCGACAAACGGTTAAATCTACAGTGTTAGTATTTCACGGTCAGATAGCGGAATAAAGGTAAATTGCTGGAATTAGTGAATATCTACTTTCTAACAGCATGAGGAACTTTAGACGCGTTTTTCTCAAAACAACATTTTTCAAATCGGGCGTGCATTTTCTTCAAAAAGTACTGGGCCAATGTCCCATGCAATTTTGCACACATGTAGAGTACATGTCAGGCTATCGCTCGGCCTCTCTTTTTTTTCATTGCTTCATAATTACTATATTTCCGAGCCGCGAGAAGTGCTACGGCTGTCGCGAGTGACAGCTGATGCGTTTGGCGAACAAAACCCAGCTTTGCTTTGAAATTAATTTGAATAGAAGCTGCCACAAAGTATGCAAACAACCATTTGTGGAGTTTAATCATTTATAACGTATCAATAATATATATAATTATATTCTGCCTATCGTGTTAATTCCACTGAGGTAATTCAAGCCTATTTCAATACGCTTGAATTTTATTACGTTAATATTATTACGAAGATTACTACCGAGTCGTTGACAATCTAATTTTTCAGTTTTTATTTGTTCACGTCCAATAAATTCATCATTTACCACAACATTTGGCACACTATAATCGATAATACGAATAATCAACATAAGTAAACATCAATCAGAGCAGCTGTCGGTAAAATAAATTTAGACTCTTTTTTGACCCCGTGGAAGTGATCGTACCTCCCTAAGAATTAAAGTTCGCTACATGACTTTCGCAACATCAAATATCATGTACAATTTCGAATGAAATGCCTTGAAAAAATCTAGGATGTTGCTTCAAACATGTGTAAATATAACTGTGAAATACTAACACTGTAGATTCAACCACCATTTCTCTAAATTTAATTTTCAAAGTATTACCTTGAAAATGGATGTTCACATTCGAATCCGGCCTTAAGGGATCATCACAGTGTAAAATTTTCAAAAAATCGTTTTTTTTACACTATCCGATAGTATAGACGGCTACAAACATGAACCTGGCATCGTCGATTGATTGTAAGTAGACAATTTATAAGAAAATTACGCACTCAAAACTTTAAACGGGTTTTTTTCTCGAAATGTTGTTTTTGAAAACGGTGTACACGTCCAAACGAAGAGTTTTCAAGCTATCCTTCTCAAATTTTGACACAACATTTTTCACGCCATTCTTTATCTTGCTATGGAAGCTTTTTTTATTTTAATATTTTTTTTAACGAAAAACTGTCGAGAAAATGTGCAAAATTCGATACTTTTTTTTCCAAGTCATTCCATTTTGTCAATTTTGATTTTTAAAAAACCTCCATAGCAAGATAGCGGCTTTCATACTGATTCATGATTCTTTTACACATTTTGTTTCACATAACATTTACAGCCACAACCGTGTACACTGTGAGGACTCCGTTATTTCGAAGACATTTTTAACCGTTAAAAAAATGTAAACAATCAAAATAAACGTTAGCAAAATTATTTTCCGTTCTTCACGAGTGCTTCGATTTGACATTTAAAAAATCACACTGAGTAGCGTATTTCAAGCAACGAAAGAAAAAAAAATCGCGAAAATCAGCTTTTTTTTCAACCCGTTACACCATGATGATCCCTTGATAGAAAAATAAAAGTTTCCACGCGTATGAAGCTTGATTCTGTACCGACTGTTACACCGGCTGGAATTCCGAACCACGTTTTGACGAGTTGTCCAGCAACTTCGCCAGGTTTCATTATAACATCGGGCAACAAATGAACGGGAAATTCAGCGTTTTCCAGAGTCTCGATCTCCCAGAGTCCCTGCTCGGTCATGAAGTATCCCCAGCTCGCCGCGTTTTGAGTGCTCATAATCGTACGATCATTGGCGCATAATAAATTCACTACGAGATCCTGCACCGTGCCGCATCTATGGTACTTCCGGATTTTATCCGGTCTAAATTGACGTACGAAGAATTAAGCGATTTTTCGACAATTCGATGGATGATCGAGGATCAAACGTGTTACGATCGCAGGGTACGAACCGATTTCTGGCGAACCAAAACAACGTTGCGCAACCGTAACCCGTGTGAACAGGCAGATGACTCTTCGACTGCGGCAGTTTGTTCAAAAAATCCACGTCGCAACGTCCGTCCTGCCATGTGTAAAGGTGCGATACGTATTCCTTTGCAATTTCCAACTTAAACGTAGCTTCTTCTTTGCCGATGGAATCGTTGATTTTTTTCCACAACGTTACACCGTGCATTTGGCCGCAAACTCCGATACTGTCGACCTATCGGCAAAATAACACCACGTGACAACATTGTATTTCTTGCAACTTGCAAACGCCACAAAGAAATATTGCGTGGTCCCAGTGGCGGATTCTGATTTTTTTCTGGGGGGGCACGGGAGGCATGGGGTGTGGGAATATGATTATTCTGGGACTCTTTGGCTTTTTTGTATAGTTGATTTGGACCCACTGGAGGGGGGGGGGGCAAGTGGTGCCTCCCCTCCTGAATCCGCTTCTGCGTTGTCCGAAACGTATCCGCCGATTTGCGGTAGGTGGCATGTTGAAAAATCGGCGAATACTTTCCGGACAATCCTAATATATCTTCAAACCGGTAAATAACCGGAATACGGAATTCACAGAAAATTTTACATTTTTTCTTTATCGTTGAAATTGAATAGTTGAGTTCTTGTTTATATGGACTTTTCCCCCCTCGAGACATATTTCGTAAACCCCATAGTACTCAAGTTACAGGGCTTTTCAGTTCAAAACCATTCGACTTTATAAAACGCCGAATAAACTTGTGGGAAGAAATTGAAGAAAAGGTCTTTGGGGCCCCCCCCTTATATTACGTCATCGATTTTTGCTGATTCCCCCCCCCCCCCAATCATCCAATCGTTCCTATCGCAATAATCCAATTATCGTTTCCGACATCCAACGACAAGAACCCCCCCCCCCAGCCCCCTATTTTAAAATGACGTAATTTATGGACGGCCTCTATCTTTAGAGACCTCAGCACGACTCTTTCGAGTACCTCTGATCAGATTCTTTTTTTTCTGGTCGTGATCTGTAACTTTTGGAAAATTCTGTAATTTTTCGGCGTGATCGAGACTTTGTACAGTCTACCCATATTGTCCGACGCTCCACAAAACAAACATCATATCGTGAAAAATTATTCTTCTTCCCGAAAAATACACTGCCGATAAACTAATTTTTCGAAGCATCTTTTACGTGTATGAAATTGAAAGGAATCGGTATAATCCGTAACACAATATTGTTTCGTTTCGCGGAGGGCCGTATTTTGTGGGGACATGAGCAGGGCCCTTCTTCTGGTTAATTACAGTGGCGCTTAATAAAAAGTAAATTACAATCGATTATTATAGATAGTATGTTTAGACACTTTGACATTTTCTCTGAAAAGTTACGGCTGCGAAAATTCTTCTGCTAGTCCTATTTTTCTAAGTTTTATCGTCAATATTGTCTTTAAGTATTCGGTGACCCCCTGTTTTCATTGTCGTTAAGGATTCTTTCGAATTTTTCACACGCGTGAGCACCTTACTTCAGGCATCTAGTTATTTAGTATATGATTTATTAGGTAGAAATGTGGCCAGAGTTTCACCTCCATAAAGTGCCGTATAAATAGAGCATGGAAAGCAGAATAGAGCAGAATAATCCGATATTGGATTCGAAAAATACCAAGATTTCGGTATCAGAGTTGAAAAAATAAAAATTCCATGATAATTCTTATTATTTCCATTGAAGTTACTTTTACTTGTTTTTTTACTACGTTTAACAGCCTTACAATATTATAACCTACATTAAATATTTTCGAAGAGTCAACTTATTTATCCACAATCGCAGAATCAGAACGACCCTTTCCATCCGCGGCTTACACCTGCACAACGTCGTCTTTGAAATACGAAACTTCAGATGACCCCTGTTTTTACGGTAATTGTAACAACCATCTCATTATGGTTAATTAGTGACCACGCTGTTACCTGCCTGCCACAAGCTATGCCATTTGTTTGCATTCTGCTAGCTACTACTGCGCTGACTTGCATAAAAGTTCCTAATTTTTATTTTGCTTATTTACTACTTTTTTGCATAAAAATATGCATACGTTTTTTTCTCCGACGTTATACCTGCAAAATAACAACAAATAGACTGACAAATTTTCTCCGATTTTGGAGTATTCAAATGTTGTGATCGGAACGAGTCTTTTACAGTCAATATGTAAATTGGCCATGGTTACCAAAGTTTTTTGGGTAGCTAATCAAGAATTTGACATTATTTAAAAAAATTAATTTGTTTAAACGATTTGCTTGACCAGTCAATGTGACTATGTAAGCTGCATATGGTTTCCGATGTTTTCTGGGTCGCTTGTTGAGAATTTGACATTACTTTTCCAAAACTAATTTGTTTAAACAATTTTTTTTGAATAGTTTATGAAAAACGATTAAAAATTAAAAAAAAACGCAATCTACTAGAAATAATACCCGTATCATAATTATATCAGTAAGTCAATTTTGTAAAATAATTTTTGTCATAAACAAATTGTTTAAACAAATTTATTTTGTAAAAATAATGTCAAATTCTCGACAAGCGGCCCAAAAAACATAGGAAACTACGTGCAATTCGCATAGTTGCGTTCACTGTTCAAACAATTTGTTTAAACAAATTAATATTGAATATACAGTATAACACTGTCGGTGGCAAACGCAAAATTATTTTATCCATATTGAGAAAACAATCTTCGATTATCTTACCATATATTGCCATATGTTTATTGTGTGTTTCGAATATTAATATAATGCATATCTATTATTATATTAAACACGACTCTATTTTTTCCCTCTCTTAATTCAATCCTTGAGGCTTCGTTTTTACGAAAAAAAACGAGATATTCATTTCGGGGCTTAGAATTCTCTCAAGCAAAAAAAATCTAATGAAACCACATTGCGTGGTTTACTATTACTGAAAGTAATTTTAATAATTTCTGATTTAATTAGCATCACTGAAAATAATTGAAACGATTTCTGTTTTAATTACAATCACTGAAAGTAATTTTAATGAACTTCGATTTAATTAAAATGATTCAATGTAATTTTAATTAACTCCAATTCAATTACAATTACTGGAAATAATTTCAATGGACTCAAATTCAATTGCAATTATCGAAAGTAATTTCAATGAACTCCGATTCAATTATTGTTCCTAAAAGTAATTTTAATGGAATTCGATTTAATTACAAATTACCTTTAGTAATTTGTAATTGTTAATTTTTTATTACAATTTTGCCCAACACTGCGTCCAAGCTCTTAACGTGAAGATGAAGATTTATATATCGGAAAATATCGAAATACCGATATTCCCATATTACAACTTGTTGTTATAGAAATAATACCGGTAATAGAAAAAGCTCTGATAGTCCCAGCATTACGTGCAAATAAGACGATTTTTAGTCGTAATTTTTCGTTAAAAGTTGGGTAACTTGACATGAAATTTTGCAAGTACACTGGGATGTACTTCTACTTGATTATAGGCGAAAATCATTTAATTGTCAAATATTCGGTTTCTTGGAAGGAATACCTTAACCCGATTCGGTTATCGTGGGTCGCTGGAGACCCGAGTCATTTTCGGTCAATGCCTGCATTTGTGGGAGGTGGGTGTGGTTATGACGAAAAATAAAGTATTCAATTGAATTTTGTTTGTAATCTTCATGGTGTACCCTTAAATAAGAAGTATTCAAGAGTGTTCAGGAATTTTATCAGATTTTTCCATTACAAATTACGTATTCTAACATGCGCGGGTCTTCAGCGACCCACGATAACCTGACAAGGAGCCGAAAAAGGCGATAACCTGATCGTGTTAATGCTAGTGCGCGTAACACACAGCAGAGGGCCATTTTTTTCGAATTGATACGTTTGAATTCTCACATTATAGTAAAAAACTGTTTTTGCGAATAAAGAAGTATCCTTCCTCCGAATAGAATCATCAAAAGTTCTCAAGAGACTTCAAAGTCTCGAGGAAGTTTACCTGATGCAAAATATCCTTGGGGAGTCTGGACACGCAGCTGTGAACAGCGGAAAGAATTTTCGGTACATCCTGCTTGTTGCCCTCGACGCCCAAATCGCTTGGTACATTGGCCTGGGTATCCTTAGATTGCTTCGCAACGATTTGCCTCGTTTCCCTCGACACTACGACCACCTTGACGGACGTTGTGCCCAGGTCTATACCCAGCACGTATTTCTGTCGCGGCTGACTCATACTCGTGAGATAACACGCGAAAACTTCGACCAGCGGGAATGCGCCTCTCTCAGGAGTACTGCTGCGAGCTGCCTTCCTACCGTGCAAATCGCCAGCAGAGACAATCTACGCTCGTTAACGAATAACGAGCCTATTACTTCATGAATCCCGGAGGGTAGGATGAGCGATGTAAAGAAAAAGCGCCCGAACGATTCCACGAGTTACACACATAGCCATAGCGTTTTCGTGGACATGCATTCAAATGAAAAATAGCACTTTGATCGCCAACTACTCATCCATATGTACATAGATTTGCTAAATGTGTCAGTAACGGAGTGACACAAGGTTCAAGCTGCCCGTTCGACTCCATACTCCTCACTGAGCCACTTTTTCCATCGAAACGTACGTCGATAGAGCTTCAATCGCAATCTTTTTTAGCTCATTCCCCAGTCCCTATCGAATATTTTCGTGAAGCTCGAGCCGCGTATGCACCTAACCTCACACGTTGCATACATACGGGCTCTGCTATATAACACCAGTATTTGATCGCGTTTACCCGCTATCGAGATTTTTACGCGCCATCGTTTTTCGGCCTGCGTCTATATTACAATTGGCCAATTATTCCCACGGGTAACATTCCTAGTAGTTGAACAATTATTTTCAGAAAACTGTTCGATACGAATCCGACGTGAAAAATATTTAGAATACTAGGCATGGGAGAATAAAACGGAAAAAATAGATACGGAGAAATGTGAGACGATTTGGCATAGAATGCCTCGTGCAGAGTATTGACGTGCGCGTTTCCCCGAAACGTCTGAAATCGTGAATAACGGAATTCAAGAATGCTCAGCTATATGCTCGTATTACGAAATTCTACTTCGCTACAGAGCTCGTTTATAATTTTAGATTAACCATTGTACAAATCCGAATCGTGTATACCTGAAGTAGTGTTTTTTTCTTCAAATACACAAATTCCGTTCCTTTCCGCGCCACGCTCAATCCGCACTGGCGAATCTCTGAGACTTTTGTCGAAGCTAAATCGACCGGAACATGGCGAGATTATGTAATGTCTTATTTTATCAGAAAATGATAATTGCCGACGAGCTCAAGATAGTTCGAGTGCCCATTGGCGTACACCTAACGAGGCTGAACTACCTAATGAGTAGAGGCGGACGTCTCAACGATGACTACGCGTTTGTCCGCGGCGTATTCAATTACGGAAAATACAGCGTTCGAAAGACGTTCGGTTTTAAAACGGGCGAGTCGGGTATCGCATTATTCTGTGGAGATTCGATGGCATAAAAAAAAGACGAATCACGGTCGATTTTTTGATGACCGGTTCACGGTCAAAGTTATCGATGGACATCCTACACGTGGTGCGGGAATCAGTTCGCGTACGAAGCAACCCCATCGCCAAAGTCGGAGAGCTTTATTACTCGCGTGATCGTTGTCCAATGTTTCGTGATGGCAAGACACAGGACACTTCCCGTACTTGTATATATCGTGAAAGTCTTGTAGCTTCTGTAGCAGATGAGGGTGTTGCCCGGTTGTATGGAAACGGTGGGATCTTCGAACCTGAGACCGCACTCGACGCCGTTCTTTATGCTGTCGACTTCACTCTTCATGTGCCTCATGGACTCGAGTTTTCCTGCGGACGATGTTTCAGGTAGATATCCGGTGCGGAGTTGAAACGATAATCACACGAGCCGCCTGCTTACCCTCGTAAATGATCTGGCTATCTCTTTATAACCTGAACTGAGCGGATTTCTTCAGGTTAGCCTCGATGCAGCGACATCCCGCAACGTTCCATTTCTTCTTTTTCTCCGAGATCACAAACAGTTGCAAGACGTTTGCTTTTCCTTGAAACGAGCAGCGATTATTTTTAAGCGCGTCTATTTCTGTTCGTGTCTTCGCAAAAAAATTAAAATGCGACGCGAAGATGTGAGAAATTTATCATGTAATACTTCTTCGGCTATGCCGGGTGGAAGTTTCCTGTCGATTTCCTCTTTCACATAATCGACGAGCTTGTAAATAACTTTGTGGTGATGAACGGGAACGTTACTTTTTGCGGCTACTTCGGCAACGGAGGATGGCGACTTGACGTTGAAACAATATACAATTGCTAATGGGAGGTTCGATTGGTATATAGAGATGCGAAGAGAAAATGCTGTGAAACACATGGCGCGCAACGATTTTTATCATTCACCTCCAAACGCTCGAGCCAAATCGACCTCCGAATCCGTCAGATCGCCAACGCCGTAATGAACGACGTTGAGACGACAACGAACCTCGTCCGTATACGAGGCGAAAACGTCCAGAATCGCCTCCACGGAACCGACAACGTCGACCTTCAGCAAAATATTGAGTTTCCGTATCCCATCGTCTGGTTGCGTCTCCTTCGGCCTTGGTCCAGACAACCTCGGTTTGTATCTGCCCACCTTCCGTTTCGCCGCCAGCTTGGCTTCGTACTCCTGTGCACAGACGAAAAATCGCGCGGATGAGCAAATCGAACTTTTGCGCCCTCGTCCTTCGCCGGTCCAGTTCCCCCCGTGAACTTAGTGGGTCTCCAACGGCGACTTCTGCGTGGAGGAAGGTCTTCGGGCGGCATACAACGATGATGAATTTTGCACGGCATTCACGAACATATATTTTTCTTCTAACTCATCTCATGAAAATCTCTTGACGTATGGAATTTGGTGAAAAACACAAGGTTTACTACATTGTTTTAGGAAAATTGCAAATGTTTAAAATGTTTGAAAATCCCAATCTCTCGTGTTTGGTCAGGTTAGCCGTGGTAAATTCACCGCCAACCACGAATGATGCTCTCTTGATTGGAATAAAAAGTAAGATATCTCAAAACTGAAGTTGAAACGTTGAGAAGTGTGCTCAAAATCACAAAATTTGATAAAATTCTAACCGTTTCATCGATTTCTCGCAAAACTCAATCCCAGTCTCTCTGAAGCTGTGCTCTTTATGGGTAAAGGTTCGATTCTGATATCTCAAAAGGCGAGTTAATCCGAGCATTTGCTAAATGTGCCGAACAAAATCGAATTTATCGAAAATCCTCATCGTTCAATTTACTAAAACAAAGTTCTCTCTACGAGAAAACGAGAATCATTGCTTCGTAAAAGATCGGTGGATTCTTGCGATATTTTGTCTCAACGGGCTGAAACTACCTAGGTGGGTCGAAACATTGCATTTCCCAAAAATATTTTTATTCGATAGTATCACCTTTTACCTATATGTCCTGAAAATTTCATTGAAATATTCATAAAATTGAATGAGCTAGAGCTCCAAACGGTCGGCCTGGCGAGCGGTACCAGCGCCATAGTTAAGACTTTAAAGGCGTTTTTCTCGAAACACTGTTCTCAAAGTCCGGCGACATGATATCTCGGGGACAACTAGATGGATTATGTCCGAATTTCCAGAAGATACGATGAGAAACATTCAAAGATCGTTGCCGATCTGATTTTTCAAAATCGATTTTCATTTTCGAATAGTAACGTGAAAATGACCACCTTTTTCATAAATTTTGTATGCTCGAGTTTCAATTCGCCGCCACGTTGTTAAATAATTTATTTAAAACATCGCCGATCGTCATCGACTCGTATTTGTTGTTAACTTGAATACCCGTTTGGTTTTTAGATTTCAGATGGACCGTTTACGCTGGGGAGTGTCCTTGGTGATGTTTCTGGTGATTTTTTGTAAAGGCTCTCAATTTATGCACCCTTGAAAACGAAAAAAATGCGTTTCTTTTCCACCAACCGTTCCCAGCAAAGAAATCGAAATTGGGCCATTTGTTGCGCCTATAGGTAGTAGCCCCTTAACATTGCTTCTGGTGTGTTACGAGCGCGACGGCAATTACGTACCAGCTGATACTCCGCTTGTTTCTTCTGGATAACTTCCGAGTGCTCGAGGGCTTTAGACTCGGCGTGCTTGGCTTGTCTGAAACACGAAACGAGGTGCAGTTTACGTTCGTTCTCGACCTCCAATGTTTCGTCGCCGGCGGTTGGCAATCCCCGCCATCCTATGATTTGCGCACCTTCGGCCAAGCCTGCTTCGGTCAGGGGTTGTCCGGCTTGATCGAACATGGCTCGCACCTTTGCCCAGGCCAAGCCACTCACTGAAACGATCATCGGATTGCATCGATGTCCGGAATCGAGAGGACGCTCTAGAGGATTCGTAACGAGGACTCTTACCAGGTACCGCGCTCTTTCGGAGACTACCCCGTTGAACGAGCACAGTTGCCAGTTTACCGCGTCTGGGACCCACACTCGCTTCTATTACGACACCCTTCGTCAAACCACCGGGGTCGCCCTTGAGTTCCATGAGCTCAGCCTGCGTCGCCACAGTCTCCACCAGTATCCTCACATTCGTACCGTGCTGAGCGGATACATTAACACTCTGTAAGTCACCTCCGAGACTCTCCACTTGGAAACCCTGCTGAGCTAACATCGTCTGCGTTCTTTCCTGAAAGAAAAACGAAACATTCTACCCGCTCGTTCTCCATAATTTTAACGCTACTCCGTACTATGAGGTCATCTGGAATTCCGGGGAAATATGCAGCATGTTCCCTCATAACAAAAAAAAAACACTTTCATAAGAACATTTCCGGAAGTACGTATGTCCGTTGTTTGCTGTTTGAGTTGAACGTTAGTTTTTTTGTTCATGTTTGAAAATTACCGAAGTAGGTTATATCGGGAAAACGGCTAAAAATGTTCAATATTCGAACAATTAAAAATCTCTCGAACTCCATATTTTCACAAATCGGCGTGAAACTTTGAAAACAAGAATTGGGATCGAATTGTGCGAAATCGTCCCACGGGCTAAGGTTTCATTAAACAACTACTAACGCGAGGGATTTTTAGAAGAAAAAAAATAGAAATTTAGAAGATACTCTTGCATATGTTGTTCCTCCCGAGAACCAAACAATAAAAAACTGGCTCAATATCAAATGTGTAATTTCTCACATTAAGAACCTATGTAAAGTATATTATTTTTAAGATAAAAATACAAATAAAAACCACTAATGTGGTTTTAGAGGCCACATTCTTTTTGGGAAACAATAATAACATGCTTGTTGTAATTGATATTTGCAGTTTTTTTCTGGACCTCAATAAAAAATTGCAAAGGAATCCTGACCCTGGGATAAAATACTTTCCGACTCCTGATCTCTAATAAAAATATGAAAAATAAAATGATGCAAACTTCAATACCATGAGCGAGCATCTAACTGCTACAATTTTTCTACGAATTTGACAAGTTGAAAAACGCGTGGAAATGAATATCCCCAGTGTACCTTTTGAAGACCCTGAAACCCGGAAAAGAGTGAGTCAACAAAATTCAAATATCCGATGGACGTTTCGAGGCTTGCAGTGTCTACCTACAATGTCGGCGGTGGGCTTGTCTATTTCATTGATGGCCACGATTATAGAAACGTTGGATTCTCTCGCCGTTTGAATGCTCTCTATCGTTTGCTCCATGACACCGTCGTCAGCTGCCACTACGAGAATGACGATGTCGGTCACGTTGGCCCCACGTTGCCGCATCGATTTGAAAGCCGCGTGTCCCGGGGTATTCAGAAAAGTAATCTTTTCGCCACTGGGTAACGTCACTGCGTTATTGCATCAGCGATACATCACTTCGCGACTAAGAGTACTTACAGAAAAGACACATGAGCCAACGTTTCAACGAACGTACCATTATAGGCTCCGATGTGTTGAGTTATTCTGCCGAACTCTGTCTCGACCACCGACGTGTTCCTCAAAGAATTTAGAAGAGTCGTTTCTCCATGATCTACATGGCTCATAACCGTCGCAACCGGATGTCTCTTCACCAATACCGCAAGGTCTGCAGTGGCCTGAAACATCGTATTTCTTTCACCGTCGCTCGCCAATGTTTCTCACGGTGTAAGTATACCAACGAACCGTCTGACGACGTCACAATCCGGCCTCTCCGCTTGGACTTCGTCACTCGGCCTCGGCACTATTTTACACTTCATACCGAACTTTCTGACGCTCTCGAATATTACGTATTGGCTTTGGGTTGCGGTGTTGCTTCTGTACCGCCCCAAATATACATAGGAAATCGCTTCCACGGACAATCGCTTCGTCCACAGTCTTGCCACACGCTTGAGCCAGCTCTGCCACCGTTATGTTTTTCCACACGCCTACGACTGTAAACTTCTGCTTAATCTTGGGCTTGGGAACGAACGCCGCCAGAACTTTCTGCCTCTGCAAAAAAATTCGTAACGTTACGAGGTCCGATGACGCGAACGCCTCGCCACGAGGTCGTTGCTTACCCGCTCTTCGGCAGTTTTTCTCTTCTTGAAGTATACCGGCGTGGTGTGATAGCGCTGACATTCGACGCTTAATATCGGACAAACGCTGATCCTTGTCACAGCGTAGTGATCCATTCTCACAATGTCACTGCATATTCGCCTGAATCGTGAACAACGATAAGTTTATCGATAGTCGTTGAAACAGTCGGGGGCTCGCAATGAGAGGTTAGGACTGACAACTTTTCAAGTTTCACTCAATCGAGGATTTTTACGGACGTCAATTTATTCACGGTCATTATATTGGGTATCGACGATCAGGAAGTTTCTCAACTAAGAGTTAATAATCACCTTTGTTTGAAACAGGCTCTAACCAGGGGCGCAGCCATTTTTAAATTTTGTGTTTCTAGTTCGTGAATCCCGCGTACCATGGAGCATGGAGGCTAGAGTGGAGGAGTCCGATCTCTTATGGAGAGACTTGAAAAAAGTGGCTACAAAAATGTGGTCTTACCGGAATGGCGCCACTATCGCTAAGACCTCGAGACCGAGCTGGGTGTGACAGAGACGGAACAAGTAAATAATGAGAAGTGAGCTGTGCATGAGGCAGAATGAAACTTGAGAAGTAGGCTGCGTGCGAGAGAGATGTAAAACAGTGCAGCCAGATCGCGCGCTAAAGTTACCCTCTCTCTAGTCCCGCGCGCGCCCATCACACAATTATAGTAGCGCGTGTCCGTGAGCGAGCGACGCTCGGACATCTTCGGAAAGAGCCGAGTGCCGTCGAACTGTCCCGACCGCGCCTTCGGCAGCTACATCACACATAGACACGCTGAGCACGTTCATGTGCGGTCAAGCCGAACGAAGGCTTCGAGGGAAAAAGCAATCTGAGCACGGCCCGCGCGTGACGTCACGTGACGGCACGCGCGAGACTTTTAGATGATTTCAATGCTTATTTAGCTCTTGATTCTCTGCGTTATTAATGTATACAAAAAAATGTATCGCGCACTCTGAACGCTTATTTTTTTAGTTTATACGTTAATTTAAATATAATAATAAATCTAAATTACAACTTATTTATCTTCTAAAAAATTGCTTACGCTTTACTCACACCCGTCCTTATGCCAAATAAATTATAATTCAGAAAAGTAAGTGAAAATATATTTATATTCGTATTATTATATTAATTCTCATACCTTCATCAAGCGATAAAGTATTATCTCCAAAAACAAGTCAATCATCAATCGGGCCGCCAATCGTAATTGCCAGAAAGTGCATTTTTAACACAAGTGATAAGATGGTCCCGTTGGTAGCGTACCTGGCTTCGGTCCGTAGGGGCGCAGGATCCTGCCTCACGCTCAGCGCTTTTTTTTTAAATCATGGTTACTATTAATTTTTATTTGATTAGTTATTTTTATTAGTTATCATATTTATTTTAATTAGTTATCTTTTAGTACCGAAAAATTTATCGCGCACTCTGACCGCTTAATTTATTAGTTTTTACGTTAATTTAAATATAATAAATCCAAAATACAACTTATTTATCTTCTAGCAAAATGTTTGCGCTTTACTCACACCCGACCCTATGTCAAATAAATTGTAATTCATAAAAGTAAGCGGAAATATATTTATCTTCGTATTATTATATTCATTCTCATATACTTTCATCAAGCAAAAAAGTATTATCCCCAAAAACAACCATCCATCCGACCGCGAATCGTAAGTACCAGAAAGTGAACATACATTGACACAAAAAATGAAAAGAGCAAGAAAAGTTGAACTCCGTCAAAAGTGTTCGTACAAAAAAAAGGATGTTAAAGCTTCAAGTTTCTAGTTTTAGTTCCGACAATGATTTTTTTTTGAGAATCACTGATTGCGCGGTAGGAAGAAATATCACGGCAAAAAAAATGTTCCAAATTTTTACGTTTTTCAAAGTTCTGCACGTGTTTTCGAGATTTTTTTCTGACTTGACCAATATCAAGGTCATTGAGCCCATTCAATTCAATTCAATTTGCTTCTTTTTTTATCTCCTTACGACCATTTTTCGCTGATATCGGCCTCCTCGTCGGCCTCTGAATGAAAAATCGTCCTTTTGTCTTCAGTCATCGATATCTCGGGAACTAATGGTCGTACGGGAATTCGACTGGCAATTTTGGAAACGTGAATGCATACTCTACAAGCTCTGATTATTATTGTAGGTTAAAAAAAAATTATTTTTGCTATCAGTTTTAAAAAAGTACAAAAAATCGATGTTTTCTTGTTTTTTATAAAATCCACCGCTACTTTGCAAATATTGCGATAAACACTATTGTTTATGGACGGTCATTCGGCTCAATATGTCCCCAAGAGATATGCAAAATTCCAAATTGATCCGTTCATCGGTCTTTCTTGCCCGATTGACCAAAATATGAAAAAAAATTAAAGGAACAAGTTTCCTCCTTCTCAGAAATCATTTCATGATTATTAAGAGGAAAAACAACTTTTCACTACTTTTCGTACAATTGGGTATTGAGTACGCATTAAATGTTGGAAAAGAACCCTGAAAATCATATTGACTAAAAATTTTCGATTTTTTTTTTTTTAATAACAAAAATGTTGAAATTTTTTTGTTTATAAAAAAATCTATTTCGATTTTTTTTATTTTTTTAATGTTGACATTTTTTTTCGATTCAACATTGTACTGCCAGCATTAGAATTACCCAAAGTGTACGTAGAATTACCCAAAGCGTACCTCCCCGTGGTATGCTTTGGGTAATTCTGATGCTGGCGGTACAATGTTGATTTAAAAAAAAATTTCAACATTAAAAAAAAAAATTCGAAACTGATTTTTTTATAAAAAAAAAAATTTTCAATATTTTTTTTATGAAAAATTTTTTTTTTTGAAAATTTTTAGTCAATATGATTTTCACGGTTTTTTTTCCAACATTCAATGCGTACTCAATACCCAATTGTACGAAAAGTAATGAAAAGTTTTTTTTCCTCTTAGGAATCATGAAATGATTTCTGAAAAGGAGGAAACTTGCTCCTTTAATTTTTTTTTTCAAATTTTGGTTAATCGGGCAAGAAAGACCGATAATCGGATCAACTTGGAATTTTGCATGGCTCTTGGGGACATATTGAGCTGAATGACCGTCCATAAACATTAGTCTTTATCGCAATATTTGCAAAGTAGCGGTGGATTTCATAAAAACCAAGAAGACATCGTTTTTTTGTACTTTTCTAAAACTAATGGCAAAAATAAAAAATAAAAGTTTCACCACAATAATAATCGGAGCTTGTAGAGTATTCACGTTTCCAAAACTACCGATCGAATTTCCGTACGACCATTAGTTCCTGAGATATCTCAGCGAAAAATGGTCGTACGGAGAAAAAAAAGCAAATTGAAGTGAATTGAATGGGCTCAATGACCTTGATATTGGTCAAGTCAGAAAAAAATCTCCAAAACACGTGCAGAACTTTGAAAAACGTAAAAATTTGCAAAATTTTTTTTGCCGTGATATTTCTTCCGACCGCGCAATCAGTGATTCTCAAAAAAAAATCATTGTCGGATCTAAAACTAGAAACTTGAAGCTTTAAAATCCTTTTTTTTTGTACGACCACTTTTGACAGAGTTCAACTTTTCTTGCTCCTTTAATTTTTTGTGTCAATGTATGTTCACTTTCTGGTACTGACGATTCGCGGTCGGATGTATGATTGTTTTTGGGGATAATACTTTATCGCTTGATGTAAGTATATGAGAATGAATATAATAATACGAAGATAAATATATTTCCGCTTACTTTTATGAATTACAATTTATTTGGCATAGGGTCGGGTGTGAGTAAAGCGCAAACATTTTGCTAGAAGATAAATAAGTTGTATTTTAGATTTATTATATTTAAATTAACGTAAAAACTAATAAAATAAGCGGTCAGAGTGCGCGATAAATTTTTCGGTACTAAAAGATAACTAATTAAAATAAATATGATAACTAATAAAAGTAACTAATCAAATAAGAATTAAGGATGTTGGGTCCCAAATCGCAAATCATTATAAAATTCTGAAAATTTGGTATGTTTTTGTATGAAGTATTTCAGAGGTCGTGTAAAAATTTCACGACAATTAGGAAGCTCGTTATTGAACAATTAACATTCACAAATTAAATGCTGTCTTATGGAAACTGATGTAACTTTGCAATAAGTTTTTCTTTTGACCTCTCAATTTTGTAATATCTACAATATACTGAAAGCAACGGAAACAAAACGAAGTTTATTGATACATTTTTTTTATTTCTTTTAAAAATTGTTCTTAACAAAATGTTAATTTTTCAATAACGAGCTTCCTAATCGTCGTGCAATTTTAACACGACCTCTTAAATACTTCATACAAAAACATACCAAATTTTCAGAATTTTCTTATCATTTTTTATTTCAACCCTTAAGGAGGTTGAAGTAATGATGATAGAATTCTGAAAATTTGGTATGTTTTTACATGAAGTATTCAGGAGGTCGTGTAAAAATTTCATGACGATTAAGAAGGTATTTATTGAACAATTAACATTAACATGTTTTATAGGGACTCAACATCCTTAATAGTAACCATGATTTAAAAAAAAAAAAGCGCTGAGCGTGAGGAACGATCCTGCGCCCCTACGGACCGAAGCCAGGAACGCTACCAACGGGACCATCCTATCGCTTGTGTTAAAGATGCATTTTCTGGCACTTACGATTGGCGGCCGCATGGATGATTGATTTGTTATTGGAGATAATACTTTATCGCTTGATGAAAGTATGAGAATTCATATAATAATACGAATATAAATATATTTTTACTTACTTTTCTGAATTATAATTTATTTGGCATAAGGACGGGTGTGAGTAAAGCGTAAACAATTTTTTAGAAGATAAATGAGTTGTAATTTAGATTTATTATTATATTTAAATTAACGTATGAACTAAAAAAATAAGCGTTCAGAGTGCGCGATACAATTCTTTTGTATACATTAATAACGCAGAGAATCAAGAGCTAAATAAGCATTGAAATCATCTAAAAGCCTCACGCGTGCCGACGCGTGACGTCACGCGCGGGCCGTGCTCAGATTGCTTTTTCCCTCGAAGCCTTTGTTCGGCTTGGCCGCACATGAACGTGCTCAGCGTGTCTATGTGTTAGTGTAGCTGCTGAAGGCGAGGTCGGGACAGTTCGACGGCACTCGGCTCTTTCCGAAGATGTCCGAGCGTCGCTCGCTCACGGACACGCGCTACTATGATTGTGTGATGGGCGCGCGAGGGACTAGAGAGAGGGTAACTTTCGCGCGCGATCTGGCTGCACTGATGCGTATTCGATCCTCTTCCATCTCTCTTACACGACATCGATACTCAGCTTTCGCTCGAGGTTTTAGAGATAGTGGCGCCATCCCGGTTAGTCCACTTTTTGTAGCCACTTTGAAATGCACAGATCGGCCTCCTCCCACTCTAGCCTCCCTGCCATGGAGACTAGATACCAGGAGACCACGGTCCTACATACAGGCAGTGAAACTCTGGTTGGGGGGGCATGTCGGCAAATTGAAGCACAGGCCGTTTCGCCTAGTGACCACGAGTGTCGCTGCGATAGAGTGGTGCATGCTGTGCGAGAGAGATGGAAATCGATTGTTGACTCATAGGAACCTCACCTAGCTGTACAATTGGCTGGCGTAGGCAAATTATTATATTCGATGTAAAAATTGCATGATGGACCGAAATACAATTAAAAGTAACTTTATCGTAAGCCTGAAAAAAAATCAAAAGACTATAGTTATCCAAGTGGGTACAATGAATATGAATGTTTTTTATATAGGTGTCAATGTGAGACCTCACCAAAGTTAGCCCCACCACTTTGACTAATCGAACTTTTTTTTACGAATCGTTTGGTGGTCGTTTGGTAGCGTTTGGTAGTCCATTTAAATCGTTTGGTAGTATCCCGTTCTTACGGAAAATCAAAAAGAAAATTCCGATCCATGAGATAGGACGAAGAGCAGCGGAAAAAGACTGTGGCGGTCCTGCTAGTTCCACCATCTGCCCGCTACGCGGCTACATATCATTCCAGCGTTTCTCACAAGCGGTTGCAGGGGCATGCGTTCCAATATATACAACCGTCTTTCTCCTAGATCCTAACACCCAGCGCGTCTAGGGCAGGGTGCAGTGACACAGCCCTACTGATGAGTCTGTCACTGTACTCGAGACCACGGTCTTATATACAGGTCTGGAAACTCCGACGATTTGGATGGTTCGCTTAAAAAAAAATATTTCTTTCTCGTAGCTGCCACCGGTAGGGCGCTACTGGTAGATCGGTGCTCTGGAAGAGACAGAAACAGATTGTCGGTCTCTTTGTAATAACCTAAGCGAATTTTGCGAATTAAAACACCTTACCACTTCAAAGCAATTCCGGAGTACATACTTCATATTGTTAATTTATCCTCGAATGCACACAACCTCCAATACCATACCCCAAATGTGTAATATCACTGAGCGAATACTATATTATATCAGTATATACATAAATATCTATTCTCACTATATATATATATATATATATATTCGAGTGTATATATATATATATATATATATACGCTCGAAAGAAATGAAATCGCACATGTAAATACATTTTGAACAAAATGCAGTGCGCAATTTCGAGGTTTGTTGTTTTCTTTTTGGTTTTTGATGTTTTGATATAATTGGATAAGTATTGCAATAACCTTCAGCCTACATTTAAAAAATAGCGGTTTTTTTTTAATTTGAAAATAAATGATTTAATTCAAAATATATTCATATGTGCGATCCCATTGCTCTCGAGTATATATATACACATATCACTTTTGTGCCTTTTCTTTACTTCAAAACCGACTTTAAAAACCGACAGAACATTATTCTTAATCAACAGAGTATTAAGACAACTTAATGTCGCCCCACCGACGGATGTCACTGCGCGCGTTCCACGGGCCTCGACACGCTACGCAACGCATGTGTGCGTGCGTGTCGGTGCACGTCTACACCACGGTGTGGAGAGACGTTATTGGCGCTGCCACGGGCTTTGATGCGCGTCGTCTGCAGACCACGAGGCGAGCGCCGCGCGCGGAATTCTCGTGAACTGAGCACGTCGAAGTTCGGGCGACATTTGCTCGCAATTATCAACAATTACACGACAAATCTAGATTACCACTTTTCTCCTAAGATATGCAACGAAGTGCAGTGATTGAGAGCTCAAATTGTTCGTTTTTTATGTGGCTACGCGGTCTAGCTTTTCTCTAAGTCGTGACATTAGCCAAACATCTGATTTTTCATCTTTTCGGTCTCGAGTTCCGCATGATAAGCCAGTCTACATTTTTTTTCTCAAATTCAAAAAATTTGAGGGGCTGGAAGCTGTTCGTCTATCTATTTGACGTCGTTTGGCAAAGTTTCGACGGGATCTGAAGAGCCGTTTCAGAGATTTTTGGGTATCTATAATTCTGTTCTACCATACCGACCGCGATGAGGTGTCATTCCGTCTTAAGCCACCGTCGGACTTGATATTCGTCAACAGCGCCACTGAAGATGAATGCGACACATGCGACCGAATGGCTTTTTCGCAGAACTCGCAGGACTTGAATTTTTTCAAAACTTGTTTGCAGAGATAGCCTGTAATCATTATGAGTATTCTCATATTTGCACATTATGTCAAAGGGTGAAATTGCAAGTAAATATTGCGAACGAGCAAGCATACAATAGCACAAGTAGCAAAATAATGAGCAGAAGAGCAGCAAAACTTTGTTAGTATCTTACACACCAATACTGTTGTAATTGCAAGCGGGTGGGCGGAATTAAAAAATTTACGACAAAAAACCTGTCACATAATAAATAATGCAATCCAGGATAGTGGAAAGGTTATAATCATGGTCAGGTGAATTAATCACGTCTTCAACCTCCCAATCGTCCTGCTCTAGGATTAAGTCCAGTTTCTGCCGTAGCGCGCGCAGGTATTTCGCACTTTTTGACTCATTTTTCTCGCCGTAGGCTGCCTTTAAGTCGCTAATCGATATCAAAGTCGTCGGACGTGAGTCTTCTGACACCGTGCAGTTCCCGTATTTTGGAGGTCTTATAACGCTGTATACGGACAACAACTTGTATAGTTGCAAAAATGTCGGGCAAGCTGGGTGGTCGTTGCATCCTGCCGCTTGTCGCATGGTGCCAAAGAATTTCTAAAACAGATAGGCAGATTCAAACTGTAGAACATTAACCCGAAACCATTAAATATGCTATTTTCTTGTCAAAGCATTTGAAGGTCAAATATTGTTTTATCGTCGTGAAAAAAACAGACCTCCAGATTGTCCTGATTCACTTTTCCGGAAAGAAGATAGTTGAAGTCGAACTTGTCGATAAGGTAGCGACATATTCCTATTGTACACGTCAGTGACAGGCGGAGGTTCCTGGAAGTTTCTGTCGTAAGAGCTTCTTCGGGTAAGATGTCTCCATCATTCATTGCTGATTCCTACTCGTTTAACTAGCGCAACGAATCTTCTAAGACCTATCAGGAAACAATTTCAATCAATAAGCAAGTACCAAAATTGTGTTACGAATGAATAGTTTGTGACCTTACTTTAAAATCAGCATAAGCTAGAGTAAGCCCGTGATTTGGAGTCTTCCTGCTTAAGGCATCGAACATATCGTTGATTTGTTTTGCAGAGGACAAACCCAGCTTCATTTGTGTTTCAATGTGATGTACTTGGTACATCACTTGTACCCAAACTTAATAACTCTACGAAACGAAAAAAGGGCAAATTGTTTTTAAAGAAACGGAACTAAAGCTAACGGTGTCCTTTTCAAAGATTTTATCATTAAATGCCGATGTTATTTTTTTTTCAGTCTTGCATCTGATTTAAAAAGTGCGAAAATCATGAAAAATTGGCATATTCAGAATGACGTACTGAGTACACAAAAAATCGCAAAAATAACAGTAAAAAACAAAAATGAAGCTGAATTTGTCCTCTCCAAAACATCTCTCAATTAATCGATTTCACATTTATTTAAAACACTATTGCTTTATCTGTACTTACGTTCACTGATTATAAGAGTTGAAGAAACAAAGAACAGTGCGCTTTCAATCCTCGATGCTGCATTGCCATCTTCAATTTCCATACGCACACAAGTTTCAACCTCGTCAACAGGTGTCCCAGTGTTTGCGATGTCTAAAATACAAAAAGAAATAATTTACAAGAACTGACATTGCATATTATCTAATACGTGCTTTTACCCGCGACTTCGCCCGCGTGGATAACAAAGTTTTTTTTCGAATACTTCTCAACCTTTAGGAGATGATTGTCATTCTAAATTGATACCCAGTAGGCTGAGTTACAATTCGAATGATTTTTCCTTTAACAAACCTACGAAACGTCCAAAAAAATGGCACTCCTGACTTTACGTTATTAAACGTTGATTTTCTAAAAAAAAAAAAAAACGTTAAACACACCTCGTTGTTAATTTTCGACTTTAAAAAAAAATGTAATTATATTTGTTTAATTATTCCTCTATAGTAATGCAAATTCCATAAATGAAGTTATGTGATATGTTATTCGAAGGAATACTCCAAATTGCGCAAAATTTAAATCGAATCAGATCAGTCGCTTAGACGTCATCGTGGAACAAACGTCTAAACGTACTTACAATTTTTCGCATTTTTTATAGAAGTAACATATAAACACTAAGATACATATGGTACTTGTGGCGCCAGGTAACTTATCCATCGACGGAACATGCTGTACCGCAGGTAAATTAACTGTGTTCATCGGATTACTGCTCGCGACGTCCATTTCCATGGCTCCAGTGTCCAAACTGGCGCCATGTCACGCATGGGGCGCACCCTGCTCATCATTCGCAAGCGGGGAATTTGAAAACTTGCCTAAAGTGCGTAAAATGTAGCACAAATAATAGAGAATTGTTAGAGAGGGTTTGAGAGTTCGATAAAAATCGTTTGAGAGTTCATATTTTATGAAATATAAGAATTTTTTCAAAAACGCAACCAACCGCAGTGCCGTGTCACGCATGGGGCGTACCCTGCTCATCATTCGCAAGAAGAGAATATGAAAATTTGCCTAAAGTGTTTAAAATGCATCGCCTCGCCGCCTTCCAAAACAATTCGATTTTTGACAGATCGGTACCAGGCACTCTAACCTCGTACATTCGGTCGAAATAAATGACATGCAATGTGTAGTAGTGTGTGATAGGGTGGAGCTTGTTTTTTCGTCGCGTTTTGGTGCAATTATTGGGCTGAGAAGAACAAAACGAGCCCGGTGGTCGAGGACGACGCGTCAGGACGCCGGCACACCACCGACGAAAAATGCCGACAACGAAGCCCGACAAAGAAAGAAACGACGAGAAAATCGTTGCGGCCGATTACAAAGCGAAGAAGATCGGGGAAAATAGCGACAGCGAGAAGCCGAAGGAGAACGGCGAGGAGAAAACACCGGAAGTCAAGGTACGTGCATGCTAACATACTCAACGGCTTTGGGGATGTCAAGGATCTAAAGGTGCTGAGAAAACCTGAGCCTCAACTCGCAGAGGCTGCAGTGTTTATTCGGGTCAAAGCATGTGGCCTCAACTTCCAGGCTGCTATGGGACGTCAGGGTGTCATCAATTTTCCACCGAAAACTCCGTTCCTCATGGGCTTCGAGTGGGCTGGTGATACCCAGGCCGCTTTGCCCGATCACATAGCCTGGTCAGAACTCATTGTGGTATACTTGGATGCGGCAACTATCATCATGGATTACGCCGTCGTTAACATACTACTATTCAAGCTTGCAAGTATTACGCCTGATAAGACTTCTAGTTCACGCCGCTGGCGGTGATGTAGGCCAGGCAGTCGTTCATTGCCAAAGACGAATCACGGCATCATAATCTTTGGTTTTTACAGCCCATCGAAAAACGACTAGTTCCAATTGACCAGCACGATAGATCATGTCCGTGCTGACCAGCACGATTGATCATGTCATTGTCATCATGTCATCATGGACCAGCACGATTGATCATGTCATTGATCAGAGCGTGGAAGCGAGTACAGGCATGAAGCAAGGAAAATATCATCGGGGGCCGTGCCTTGCGAAAGACCATGGGAAAATATGTTTTCTATGGCTCGAGCAACGTCGTAACCAGCTCAACACACTTTCTTCCCTGTTGCCCAATACTGGAGGACGATGGACAAAATATTGCCGATGAAGCTCTGCGAGGAGAATAAGACACTGTTCAGGCTGTATCTCCATCGTCTGATGCATCAGCACTGTATGTATACCTGTGTGAGGCGAGCAGTGGACAGGGTGTATCTAAATAATGCTCGAGGTATTTGTTTAAATTTATTTCAAAGGATGGAAAGATGGTGACCTCTCACTATCCTTGGAAATAAATTTCCTTAGCAAGTCGGAAAGTCCAAATTTGAGTTGTTGTCAAAAATTATTGAAAACATTCAATTTTAGGGACGCGAGCATTTTATTTCAAATTCGTCCAGGTTAAACTGACCCAGAGTGTAACGGAAGGACACCACTGAGAATGCCCATTTTTGACCGTGATATTTGATTTTTTTTTAAAAGAAAGCAATAAAATACATAGTTACAAGAACTTTTACGCTTTATTAGGTATATATAAAAGTATGTAAAATAGTTTATTTGTTAAAAGAATAGAAAATGGCGGTGCACGAGTCGCTATAGCACTACTGGTTTTCAGTCAACTCTCTCCATGCTTTTGTAGTTTGCATCGCTGTAACGCAACGAAAGGTCTTGCTTATATTATATTTTCCATATTTTTTATTGTTATCGAAAATATTTTTTTAAATTATTTCTATTATAGATCGCTAAATGAATACATATCTTTAAAAATGGTTGGAGTATTTTTGTAAGCAAAGGTTGCCAAAATATTCATTTTTATTGCGTTCCAACAATACAAACTTCAACCTCATACCCTCTCCGTGAAACGCAGTAGAACTATCGTAAATTTAATCGTGGAATTAAGAGTAAAATATTTTTGTTAATTTCGTTAGTTTTAGCCGTCAAGTATGAGGGCGATCATAAGAAGCAATCATAAGAAACAACGGGAGAAAAAAATTCCAAATTTGTTTTTTTTTCAGGGGTCCACGGACTAAGAAATTTTGTTTCAGTTAACTCAATGTATCGGCCAGTTACCTTGTTTATTCAGCTTTAATTTGGTTTTTTATCCTTGCGTCAATTTTTTTTGCTGGAATATCCAACTTTTAATGAAAAAATATAATTTTGTCTTTGATTATCGATATCTTAGCAACCAATTATCGCAACGGGAAAACTGTAACAGACAAGCAACCGATTGCCTCAATGAGCGATTACAAATACAAGCAATGAGATTTTTATGAATAAATATTGTGCGGAAACAAGAGTGTACTCAATTTTTTAATAATGGTCACCGCTCATCCCCTTGAAGAAGAAATAATCACTTTTATTCTGTATAGCAACTTGTATCAGAGTTGCAAGGAACTAATTGAAGATAATGGAATTGATTGCAAAGAGTAACAGGATGAGAAAATAATAAATTGAAACGCTCATTCAGTGCCCGGCTCCCGAATAAACAAATAAAGTTTAACGTTTGACGGATCAAATACGATAGAATGTCGAAAAAAAATATAATTTATATCACTGGATGGTAAATATATGCAGGTGGAAATACGAAACGCAATTGTCACCTAATCATCGATACTTTACGGAAAGAAAATAAAGGATATGTTTTCGACAGTAGTGAAGTCCGACCGTTTATTTTTCTCTTGTTCCCTGGTTTCTTTGTCAATCTGTATATCTTTTTTTTAACGGTGTTATAAAAATGTAAAACAAAATATTTGTAGTTGTTTTTTTCTCTAAAAGTAAATACAATTCAGAGACATTGAAAATTTACAATTGAATCGTACCAGTCGGTGTTGAATCATATCAATCTTTGACCATTTTACCGCCAATCGGATCAATCGTATTTATATCGGAAACCCCGGGTGCCCCGATTGTCACACAAGTTGGTCAGGTTTTTTTTGTATTTTACATTTTTGTTTCGACCAGTTCGCCGCTCTCTTACCACGAGGATACAACGACAGGATTGATTTCATTGATATCATTTGTTGAGGTGTCCTACGGATACTTGGCGACTACATGTTTTCTTCTTTTTTTATGCACGTACGAATGTTGCAAAAGTTCGAGGACTCTTCCCTCAAACGAAAACGATTGCGTTTTTATTTTATTATTTTCGTTCCTTTAAAAAAAAACCGACACTCGTGCACTGACTGAGAAATAATTTACCGTGAGATAACGTGTCTCGAGAGCGATTTCGTTAATGTACCATAGAAGAATTGTTTTGAGCGGAATATAACAAGAATGAGATTGTTCGGGCGGTCAACATTTGTTCTTCTCTCAGAACATGATGACGAACCGAGTTTGCACGTGTGATACGAATGTGAACTCCTCGAACGAATAGATCGTTCGTTAATAAGTCAACAAATTCGAGTATTAATGTCTCTTTTCGTTTTTTTCTCGATCGGACGTAAAATTTCGGCGAGTTTCTCCGTCAACCTTGACGTACGATAGTAAATTGAAATCTACGCATTTGCAAAGTTTGAGGCATTCACAAGAGCAACGTAGTAGATCACTCTACAATTATCGAGTAATCTACAACGGGTATACGTCACTTTCGCAACGAGGGAAGCCTTCTCGTACTGAATTTATCGCGATTTTACCCGATTCTCAACTACCCGTTTCTCCCCGAAACTTTTTGGGGGGCAACGTCATTTGGATAGGTCGAAAGCTGATGAGGTGACATTGAAGTTTTATTTTTAAACAATCACTGAACTTTGTTGAAAGTGTACAATCGATTCCTCAAATTTTAAACGAAAATGAGTGTAACCAAATTTTAAAGGTTTCTTTCAACACAAATTGGCGGCGCACAGTCCGAAGCCATCGAGGTAGAATTTTTCCAATTTTTCGAACCTGGAGCAAAGTACCAGAGCGTTTCTCAAAGTAGATTTTAAAAAACACTACATAGGTACCAAAGATTTTTGGGAAATATCCAAAAATGTTTTTGCAATTAATGTAAATTTTTTCCTCGAAAAATCGTGTAGCGAATGTCTCGGAAGAAACGATATTTTCAAAAATTGTTTTTGAAACATTGTAAAACGTTGTGATATTTTATTCCTCCTTTGTCCTAAAAATGGAAAAAAATGCACACCAATGTTTTGCGTTGAGAAAAAGTCTTGACAAATTCCTTTAACTTTTTGGTGTGTTTAATAAATTTCAATCAAATTCATTAGTTTTTGAAAATTCATCGTTAAAATCCCCGTGGCAGTTTGTGGCGTTGCACGATAGATGTGTGGATTTTTTTTTAAATCGTGCGACCAACAACGAAAAACCGAGAAGTCCGAACGAAAAATGGATTGAGATCGGGCCGAGAATGAACTCCCTTCGCCTCACGGTTCTCCATTGCTTTTGACCTTCCCAGCTATCCGCTACGGAATTCGAGTACCCAGCGATTTGGAATAAAGTATGAACAAATTCAGATACATTGAACTCCTTATGAACATTGATTTCGAACAATAATGCTGAAAAATGAGTAACAAATATTCTTGACGAATATTCGTCGGAGAAAATATTAAGGTTTTACCCCCAATTGTAGCGCAAAAAAAGGCCTTTTTCATGAATTTTTTTAAAGAAAACTACAACACTTTTTTAATCGATCAATATACCATCTTAAAGAACACATCTTGAAGAACTTTCAGTAATTTTTTTATCGAAAAATATTACATTCTTTAGTGGCAAATGGCCGTCAATGAAATAATGTTTTTATATACACGGTTTGCGGTGACCAACATTGCGGCGGAGTGGAACTGAAAAAAATGCGGATGGATGTAGTCAAATATAAGTATAAACAAGTCTTTAATCGATGGATTTTAAAAATCATTCATTTTTCACAAAATGGCGGACAGTCAAAGTTAATGGTTCGATTTTTACGAAAAAAAACGGCCGTTTTTTGGCTATAAAACGGCCATTTTTTTTCGAAAAAAAATCGAACGATTAAAGACTATATTTTTTACTACAGTGTATACAATAAGCCTGCAAAATTTCAAGACGATCGGTTCATTAGTGTTCGAGTAATCTTGCTCACCGACTTCAGAAATGCCATTTTGAGAAAAACGCGTTTAAAGTTTCAATTTCAGTTTACACGAAGAAAATATTTTTTTTTGCAAACTTACATAGAGTCATCTTTTCCGGGCCCATACAGAAGTTCTTCCGCCGACGATGCCGCTTGCAAAACGGAAATTTGGTGTCGGCTTCGTAACATTCTTCCTTCACGAGTGCTCTCGGCCGCACGTCTCTCTGCCAGTGCAATCCGGCCTTCGTCCATTTTATCAGCGTATTCGTGCGCGTTATGTCCACAGCTCACTCCGATTGAGTTCAAATAAAATAATAATGATTTTGAACCTTCGTTGAATAGTCCAACGGCAATATAAGCTGCTAAATTTACAACGATTGCTCCACTAGACACGATTTTTGGGCTGATTTTCCATATAAGTTGGTTGAAGCTTGCGTTGTTATTTTGATTGGAGCCACCGACGCATCTTTCGACTAAAGTTCCTCAGTCAGATCGTTGTATATAGGTCTGATGGCATCCAATATATTTGATGGAAGTGGTTTGTAATCGTGTTGGAAAGCCTCGTTTCTCGCCTGAGCTCGTTGATACGAACACCACGATTCTTCACCGGCTGGACATCTCATGGTGTGGATTTGCATCGGTTGAACTGTAATGATCGAAGGTCGCCCATATTGCCTCATGCATATCGTGAACAGAAGCAGAATGGCGTCGAATAGCAAGTCAGTAGTTTAGATATGAGAGTTCTAACGCAGGGCCAGTGAGGGTGCTGCGGGGCGTGGGGGCGGGGAGGGGGCCGACGTCAAGCGTGGGAGGGGGAATCGGCGGGGCCGGTGACGTCACGCGGAGAGGGGGAAATCGTTGGCGCTGGAGGGGGTTTCGATTGATTATTGATTAGAGGGGGGTATCGATTGATTATTGATAGGTTATTTATTTTTACTCCCTTCAATTTAATTTTTAATTTTATTATTATTCGATTTAATTTTATGTCATATATTTGTCTGAGCGCTGTATAGCAGGTACGAATACCCGCACAACGAGGAGAGGCCGAGAATACGGCTTCTCCATTGCGAGTCACTACGCGGGGGAGGGAGATGACGTCACACGCGGGAGGGGGAAGTCGTTGGAGCGGAGGGTTCAAGTTGGCTGACCCGTGTCGCTGAAAAATACGAAGCGATCGGATTACACGTACACTGCAAAAACTAGGTGTGTTTGACGTGTGTTCGAAGTATGTAGAAATAAAACACTATAAAGGCTAGACACGCGTCGCCATGTTGATTCTACACACTTATGCATTTGGTATCTCGTAATGGGTTATAATTACACACGTAATGCGTTAAAATTACACACGCGAGTGTGCAGTTTTGACGCATTAGATTATTACACACCTTGGAAGCTGTCCCCATCAACAACACGTTTATGCGAACACACATAAAGCGTGTAGAATCAACATACAAGACGCATATTTACACACATTGTGCTAAACAACACACGTTGATTGCAACACACGAGAAAACATTACACGGGAAGAAGCAACGCAGTTTACGTGCGTTAATTGCGAGTTATGGATCCTGTTTTAAAAATCACCTTGGTTACGGCATCACGTCAAACTCATTTGTTGGCTTGACGTTGATTGGTTGACCGGTTAACAAGACCACATTTGGTCTTCACTTAACCGGTTAACCCATTCAATTAACCCGATGAGGTTATCGTTTTTTTCGGCCCCGTGTCAGGTTATCGTGGGTCGCTGAAGACCCGAGACATGTTAGAACACGTAATTTGTAATGAAAAAATTTGATAAAATTCCTGAATACTGTTGAATACTTCTACTTTAAGGGTACACCATAAAGATTGCAAAAAAATATAACCAAAATTTTTATTTTCCATCATAAACATACTTACGTCCCGAAAGTGCAGGCATTGACCAAAAATGGCTCGGGTCTCCAGCGACCCACGATAACCGAATCGGGTTAATATCTTAGTATGCACACAAACACTCTACAATAAATATACTCAATTTATATTTCTGACTATTTATTATGAGTTTATTTACTTATTTACATGGAGGATATGCATTTTATTTACATGGTGGACATACATTTTATTTGCATGGAGGATATACATTTTATTTACATGGAGGATATACATATGTAAATAGTATTGTAAAAATGCGATCAACAACTTTTATTTTATCCGGAAAACTCATCTCGTCCGTGGTTAACTAAACTCACGTATGTTGCGTCTTTCAGCTTGGAACAAAAAACAGGGTGAGGAAAAAGCAAATTTTCCATACACATAAGTTCTTGGAAATTGGGACTCGCTTCTGCGACGCAATACGCATTCAGCTTTTGACTAAAGTACAAAGTCACCAGGGATGAAAAAATTAAAAATATCCTATCGTGTAGCACAAAAACTTCTTCGATTTGTCCAAATAAAGGTAGTGAATCGTCATTGCATTGCAGAAGGATAATTGTTTCTTGTTGATATGGTGTTCCATGAACAATTACTTTACGTGATCGCAGCATGAGACATGTACCCCTATCAACTTCAGGTATCAATCTATAGAAAATGTCTTTATTCGATAGATTTGATAAAAGTACTGTTTCTCCGGGATATACTTTATGACCGCGGTACAATATATTTTCGCCGGCGCGCCTGGATATGTCGCGAGTACTGAACATAATCGTGCCTGATGTCGATAAGCTAAGGTGTAAGGCATATTTTTGAAGTTCCGTACAACTGGAGCTAAAGATTTGAAGTAAGCGTGAGCAGCTTCAAACCGAAAGCACGATTGTTGTCGCGCTGGTCCAAATAACGTAATGCACTGCGGAATTTGGATCAGAAAATGGAATTTCGGCACCAGAGAACCTGGATATAGGCGTTTAAATAGTGGAATATATAACTCTATCATTCGAGATAATAGGTCTATAGACTCAACGCGAATCTCGTACGCAAGGCAGATATTTAATATCTCCAACAACAGAGTGTGACATTCTATGCGTTCGCAAATATCTTCTTCATCCCGATCTATAATCCAGTCACCTATTAGAAACGGTAAGGTATGAGTGTTGACAAACTAACACCTGGAATAGAGTCAATCTAACAGAGTTCCGAGAGGAGCTCTGGGCGTGCTCCCAACAATTGGCAGATAGTGGTGGAGAGGAGAGTTAACCGAACAGCCAACTCATGATATTCCGTCCCGAGGAGAACGCCTGGCAACGGTGGGGGGGGGGGGCGGGGGGTTTGCCGGCCCAACACTACGTTGGTTTTTTTTGGGCTTTAGCCCTTAAAAGGGCTGTTGGCGCGGCGGAGAGTGGTCCGGGTTACAGGGCCAGGGTCGTCGTCGGGAGTCGGAAAACGGGTAAACGGGAGGAACGGGGAGTTATTGGGTGCGGGAGTGGGGAGGGAGAGGGGCAAGGACTTTCCGAGTAGGTGGCGGCGTAAAGGAGCGGCGAGTGAGGGGCAGCGGGGAAAGAGGGTGTAGAGCCTGGGTTAGCTCGCTGGCGATACGGTCGAACACCGTGTCGAACTCAGCCTGACGCGCAACCAGAGGGGGTGAGGGAGGGGCGATAGCGCGGGAGCGGGCGTGGGCCACGGGGCGTGGAAGTGGGGGCGACCGGGGCGGCGCGGGGCGCGGTGGCGGTGGGACCTTGAAGGTCACGATGGTCGTGAGAGGGGGGGGGTGTTCTCGAGGTCCCACTTGAGGGTTCGTAGGGAGACCCGCGGGTCTTCGCCGTGCCACGTGACGTGGACGGTGCCACTAGCCGTCCTGATGGCACGCCGAAGACGCCGCCTGCAGGTAGCGATGTCGCTCTGCCTGGTCATACAAAAAAAAAATTAAAAAAAAAAAAAAAGTAAAAAAAAATTTTTAAAAATTAATAAAAATAATAATAAGAATAATAATAAGAATAATAAGAATAATATAAAAATGAATAAAAAACAATAATGATAATAATAATAAATACAACAATTAATTACTGATGCGGGAAAGGGAATAAAAGAAACGAAGGATTTTATAGTATGAGAAAATGCGCTTATATTGCGGAGAAAATATGTACAAACGCTATTTACAAAAGCCAGGTGATTTGCGCTGGTCGGGAGAAAAAAAATAAAAAAAATATATAAAATAATAAAAATATATAAAATAATAAATAAATAAATAAATAAATAAACGAATAATAAGTATTATTCTTCGCCACTGAGGGGTCGGTGCGGGGTGGAGTCGAGGAGCTCGGCGAGGGTCGCGTCTTTCAGCGAAAACGGCCGAGAGGAAAGGGAAAGAACAAGGCCACTTTTTCAGCGGAGACTTGTCTGGGGGAGAGTTCTTACCACTTTTTCAGCGGAGAAAGAACTGAGCTCGAATGGCCTCGCGCTCCGCCTTATATACCCAGCCCGGAGCGGCGATCCGCCGCCGAAAGTCCAGGCTCGGACCGCGGAGCCCGAGACCCCGGTACCTATGGTCCGGTTTCCATGCGGCGCGGTGAAGTGTGGCAAGGTCCCGAACCGCGGCGCTGGTTTCGCTGGCTGGACAAGGCCCGCGAGTAACGGCGCGGTTCGGGTTTCCCCCGACGTAAGTCTCGGCGCTGAGGTCGCGGAAGTTAAATATTCGCGTTCGCTTGTGTGTAAGTGTTATCCGCGGTGGCGCTGGTGTCGCGGAAGTTAAACATTCGCATTCGCTTGTGTGAAGTGTTATCCGCGGTGGCGCTGGTGTCGTATATGTGTGACATTCAAAAAAGGGGTAAGTACGATAAGAATCGGTCATAATTAAATACGTAAAAGTTATAATTAACTTTTGGTCATTTTTTCTTTTCAGGTATACCAGCGCGTATGGTTCAATTCACGATTCTGGATAAGTCGGAGTATTCTAATTCGTTATAAAATAAATAAAGCTTTGTTCTTACAGGTATATTAATGCTTATTTCCCCTCTCCTGTTTTGTTTTTTTTTCTTTTCAGGTAGGTGCCGGGAACCCATCGGAGGCTCGACAGAGATCAGCGACGTAAGCGGTAAGTACAATCATTTTGAAGTAAATATAATTCTTTAGATAATTAGGTACCTTTTTTTTCAGGTATGCGTCGGTAATCCGACGGAGGAACTCCTTCGAGAAGGTTAGGCCGGCGGGGGCTGGTGTTCCTCGTTTCAACTTCCGCAACAAATTTGTAATCGTGTATATAGTTAAGCAAATAAATTTGTTCTTGTGATCCCTTTTTATTTCAGATTCCGAAGGTGCATAGACGAATACGACGTCATATGAAGTGTGCGCCAAAATGGCGTACAACATGAGATAGCACAAGCATTTGTGATGCTGTTTGACGTAGATGACCCTTTGCCGCAAGATGTTCACGCAATACCACTCCGGGTGCTTCATTTCGCCAATGTCCATAGTCAAGGTTGGTTCGTCGGTCATTAAATTCAGCTAACGTCAAAATATTCTTTTCTTCGATACAATATCGCAACAGTTGTTGACATGCGATAAGAGCGACGCCTTCGAGCAAAACATGCATCGAGTCTTGCGGCAAACAAGTCGTTACATCGAAATTCGGTATATCTAACAGCAAGCTTTTAGCGTTGACACGATACCATCGTTTTCAAAAATCGGATGTGGTTTTTGGAACATTTGGCTCAGTAATCGCTTCGAGATGTTTTTCATGGCTTGCATAGTTTCGCACAATAAAATTATCTTCCGAGAAATTTGTTTGCCAATCGTGTTTCGTTGTCATACACTGACGACATGTCCGATAAGCGGATACGGATTCTTTGAAGCCCCCTATAAGAGCCGAAGCTGGAGTATCACCCGCGAAAACAAAAGTGATCCTTTAAAAACGGTTTGTCTTTGTCCTCTGATATTTACGGCAACTCCTTGGTTTTGCAATGTTACGATATCGGCAATAAACAATTCAAGAATTTTTTGAAGCCCGCCTTTTTTCACATATTGGGTTTTCACAATCGCAAATAGTTGGACAGCATTCTGGCTTGATCTTACTTCTGGATGAATATTTGCGAGAGTCCAATAAAATATTGACAACTTCTGTTGTTTAGCGCTTACACCCAATGGATTCGCGATCCCCAGGTCATCGTAATAAAGAATGACAGCTAACGAATTTATATTTGCGCGTAAAAATTCGTTCTCACGATAACATGAGCCATCTAACACCGACTTTAATACGCCGGGTTCCGGTGCCTTAGGACTTTCGACATGTAGTCGTAATTCATCATTGCTTAAGAGGGAAACGAGATTATCCAGGAGTGGAATAATATATGCGTAACGCTCAATATTGATTAAGTCTGGTAGACTTGAAGCTCGATCTTTTTGCTTCCATACCAGCTCTTCACAAACAACGATTTTTCGTGGTGAAACCATGTGGAATTTCTCATCGAGCATTTTATCCAGTGTGTACTTGGTATCGATTGAAGCAAATATCATTGATGGCGGGAATCTCTTTTGAATTGTGTCCTTCACCGCATCAAAATGAATTAAAGAGGTTGCGCGGTCCACCTGTCGTTGAAGATCTTCCTGTAAGAATATATATATGCTTAAAATCTTCCATAAAAATTAATTAATTGTAGCCTCATCAGATATGTCGAGAATAATGTCTTCATGTCCCGAACATTACCAGTATAATCGATGTATGAATAGTCATCAGTTCTTGAACACCCTCAATTACATAATCGACCGTTGATTGAGAAATCCTGCATGTTTCACGAATTGTCAAAAGGAATTGTGCCGCATGCCATCGCAGTTTTTCTTCCGGGGTCATGGACGACCCTTCGTCCGCTAAACAGAAAAAAAACTATAATTCATTAATCAAATCCAAGTGAATTTGCGACAGTAAACATGATAATAAATGTAATAATGAGCAACGTTTTAAATACACTACTCCAAAAAGTTAAAGGAAGTGAAAATTTGTTAAGTGTTTTAAGTGTTTTTCAAAGCGCTGTGACTGTGTGAAAAATGGTCGTATCGAGATGAACAAACGCATTCGGACTCTTCAGGTTTTTCAGTTGTGAGATCTTTTGGTAAACATTTTTTATGAGCTACTGTTATCGCGCAATCACAAAAATAGGGCGAGACAAAATTTTTCTTAATTCTTTGTTTTTTAAGGGTCCACGGGTTTGCGATCATTTTGTCAGTTAAATCAATGCACAGGTTAATTAGCTTGTTTATTCAGCTTCATTGTGTTTTCTGTTTGGTCTCTCTACGCCAATTTGTTACTGAGATATCCGACTTTGAATGAAGAAGGATCCTTTTGTCTTTGATCATCGATATCTCAGGAACCAATGATCGCACAGGGAATTAAAGGGCAGCTTTGAAAACTTGAAGGAGTTTCCTACAAGACCCTTTCAATGATTTTTGAGAAATTTGTTTTTCACCCTTAACATTTATTTGAAAAAAGAAAAAACTGACTTTTTCCGGTTTTTCAGTAAATCTACCACTACTTTTCAAATATTGATGCAAAGACTAATGTTGCTAGTTTTTTTCAGCTTAATATACTCCCAATAACCTTGTAAATTTTCAAATTGATCCATCGAACCGTTTTCCAGACCGATTGATCAAAGTTGTACAAAACAATTAAAGGAACGAGCGCATTGTTCCGAAAAATCGTGAAATAATCATCAAAATGAAAAGCGAATTTTTTTTCAACTTTTTTCACAACCTTGCACTACTTACTTATTGAATTCGGAAAAAACTAATTCGAAAGATTTTTTAAAAAATTGATGTGTTTTTGTAAATTTGTAAAACATTTCAGCAAACACTACTAACTCATATTAGATACGATTCGGCCTTTGCATATAATAATTTCATTCACCTGTTATTGCATTAATTGAAAGTTGATACCCCTAAGCCGTATTAACTACTCGATCGGAGAACAGTTATGCGATTAATTCTAGATATTTTCTGCGAAGGTTATTAGGGTTACAAAAAACAGTCTTTTTTTAAACTCATCTCGTGTAAAAAATGAGTTAGCATTGGTTCCTGAATTTTTTTACAAATTAAAAAAAAATCCATTTTTTTTTCTCAAATCAAATAAGTAACTAGTGCAAAGTTGAGAGAAAAGTCGAAAACCGGGTCTTTTCATTTTGATGATGATGACACGATGTTTATGAACAATTGTACGATCAAACGAGCCCGCCGAAGGCGGGCGAAGTTCGATCGATATTATACGAAGACGTCTCGTTCGAAGATGATTAAGTGTAGTAGCGTCAGCTATGCTCATATCCACAACGTTTAGAGAATTTTAAAGGTTTCCCCCTTGGCCTGTGCCTGGTGGTGTCGTCATCTGTCTCGATCGTCATATAGTTCAGAGTTCCGGTTTTTCAGAAATTTTTTTTTTTTTTTTTTTTTTAAGATGATTCTGGGAACCTGGGTTAAAATTTTTGGGTGGGAGATAATCATCTTCGAACGAGACGTCTTCGTATAATATCGATCGAACTTCGCCCGCCTTCGACGGGCTCGTTTGATCGTACAATTATACTACGACGTCTCGTTCTCGATGATTAAGTGTAGACTTTAACAGGCTTGAATAGAAGAAAAATTTTTTATTTTTCAATCACTACACAAGGTTTAAGATTATTATAAACGCAAAATTGACAAAGCGAATGCTTCGTTTCTGTTTTCTATTGGCCGATTATAAAATCTGGCAAGGTTTTTTGACTTTTCGGACCATCCGGCAACACCTTTAATAGTTTCAATGTTAATACCCTTATTAATCGCCCTTGAAAGGGTCGCATGTTTCGCACTATAGGCTGAAAAAGTACTCGTATCAACCCCTGCTTTTTTCAGGATAGATTTTACCCAGTGAGATAAGGTCTGTGCCGTCACGGGTCTGTATGGCTTCGCCACCGAGATAAATAGATTGGTGTGATCCACTCTAATATCCTTTGTACGCTTTACATACTCTAATACTGCTCTTGCAGCACAAATATTTATTCTTTCATCAAAAAAAGGTAAAACGAAATTAGGTTGATATTTTCCCGGTTTTGAAGTTTTAATCAGCTCTGGAATTTTTATTTCAATGCCAGTATTTGTTTCTTTTATATTACGTGTGTCGATTAACGCCATTGTTTGCAGCCGATGCGCTGTCGTCAAAAGCAACAATAAAATCGTTTTTTCCGAGAGATCTTTCAAATTTGCGGCATCTCCGAACGACAGATGCTCGATATAATCTAAGACTGGATCAATATCCCATGTCGTTGCGTATTTAGCTTTCGTCGGTCTTTGTCTAAAGACACCGCGCATGAAACGATTTATCAAAGCGTCTTTCGAAAAATTTTCCGACGTCATTAACGTAATCGCGGCTCTGTCGGAGTTTAATGTTCCATATACTGCTCCGTCTATGAAACGCTTTGTCATAAACTCGATTATTTTAAACCTATCTGTGCAGAATAGGTCATAGTTATTTGCTTTGGTAAAAATCCACCACTGTTTAAGTGATGATTCGTATTCCCTCATCGTCGATTCTGCGAGTGAATTTATCATTATGTCAGCTGTTTCTTGCGTCAGGCCCTTTTTCATGAACGCTTGCCTGACAATAGCCCGGCCACCAACAAAAGTGTCTTCGCTAATGGGTGAGCCTTCTCTCTGCAAGGGGATAACAATAAATTGTTATTTGGTTTAAAAACAATCGGAGACTTCCTGCACAGCGACTCGAATAGCGGATACCATGACTGCGTTGGCCAATATGGCACTAATACAACGCCTTCAGCTTTGTCCACGATTAATTTTTTAAGGGTTGGTGAAATTAAAGCAAAGGGCGGAAATGCGTATAGTTTCTCGCTTGTCCAGGGCACTGTAAATGCATCGACTTTAAACACGTTTGGGTTCGGAAACCTTGATTAAAATTTTTCTACTTTTTTGTTTGCATCGGTAGCGAATAACTCAATTGTAAATGGCCCGAATTTCTTGTTAATTTCTTCAAACGCCTCCTGCGATTTGCTGTTCGCACCACGTCCAGATTTGCCGTGCAAGCTCGCTCAAAGTCGGGTATTGCACACCTCCAAACTTATTTACATACGCTATTGCCGTAGTATTATCCAACCTGAGTAAAACCTCGCAATCTTGTAAATGAGATGGGAAACTTTTGAGAGCGAGAAAAGCAGCCCAAAGCTCTAGATAATTGGTATGGCGCTTTTTTTTTTTTTTTTTTTCATTATTCCACCAGCCGTTCGCTGATTGACCATTGCAGTGAGCTCCCCAACCCGTCAGCGAAGCATCTGAGAAGATCTCTATTTTGTATTTACTCGTCCTTATTGGATTCACTCCGATTTGACTATTAGTTTTCCACCATTCTAAATCCTCTTTTAGCTTATTGCTCAAAATCATACGCGCCTCATAGTTTTGATCATTAAATTTCAGTGCCAAAAACTTTTCTCGTTCTAGTCTTTTACAATAAATAGTCCCATATGCAACTGCGGGGCACGCCGCGTTTAGCACCCCCAAAAAATGTGCGAAATCTCTGATTTTTTTTTTCGTTCCAACCGTAAAACTTTTGAGTAATTTCTTAATTTTTTTTTTCTTGTCAGTTAGATCTATACTATAATCCGTTGAATTAACGATAAATCCCAAAAATTTGCATTTTTGTGACGGGATCAATGAGCTTTTCTCTTTGTTTATGACAAATCCTAGTTTTTCTAGTAATTTTTTCGATTCCAGTACGTTTGCCTGGCAGCTTCGGAAATTTTTTCCTATGCATAGCATATCGTCTAGGTATATAGTTGACAGAAAACCCTTACTCCTCAATACATTCATTACGGGTTTCATAACTTTCGTAAAAACGTACGGGCTTGTCGATAAACCAAAAGGTAAGCACCGGAATTGGTACATTTTTTCTTGAAATATAAATCTTAGATACTTTCTATCTTCCTCGTGCACGGGTATTGAAAAATATGCGTCTTTGAGATCGAGCGATGCCATAAAGGCGTTAGGCGTTATTCGATTTTCAACCGACCGAATGTCCTCCAGTTTAAAACGAGGTGCTTTAATGAACTTATTTAATTGCTTTAAATTGAGTATAAAGCGATTTGAGCCATCCGGGTACTAAAAAGATTTGGGACACGAACTGTCGATCACAATCCTCGCATTTTTCAACCGCGTTTTTCCGTAATAATTTTTCGATTTCGACTTTCATTAATTAATATTAACTCCTAATCTTTCCATTTTCGCTGCTCAGGGAGTCTGATTTGGTACGGAGCTTTTTCAAACGGAATTCTATATCCCGTTGTACAATTTCTAACAAATTGGTCGCTCGTGATATTTTTCCATTCGTCAATGAACAGGCTCAACCTTCCTGCGATTTTTACCTCGTCTATTTCTTTGACGATTCCTTGGTCGATCGGCCCTTCTCCCGACTCGATTGAGTCGGCCGATATGGAGCCCTCTGTTTGAATCGAACCGGCTGCCTTCTCGGATATCCGCCCGTCTGTCTGTATTGAGCAGACGGGCCTCTCCAGTTTCCCTGGTTCTGTGTTTTATAAGTTAGCTTTTTATCAGGGGCCTTGAGGATCTGGCATGCCGCTTCGATAGTTTTAGCCTCCTTGATCTGGTCGGCTAATTTTTCTCCGTAAAGCCATTCATCCGAGTGAATTGACTCAACAATCGGTTTCATATTTTTTTTCAACATCGGCGTGATGAACGATTTTCTCCCTATGGATTGTTGGTGGAATATGTCCGCCAATAATTTTCCCGTGTCACACAGGAGTTCGATTAGTTTCAACTGATCGACTTCGTCTCCGGACTCGTCGATTACGAGAGAAAATGCTGCTCCCAACGATACAATGGCCGTACCGACACATTCTTGTGTCTGAGCGAAATGTTCGTCTCTCTTTTTTGCACTGTCCGCCATTGCCGCGCTAGCCTCCAGATTGACTTTCGGAGGTTCGGCGTATAATTCGCCTTTGCGAGGGTATTTTTTCGTCAGGTTCTTCCTGTTCTCTTCGGGAAGCCCTTCATTCATCCACGCACTCCAACGACTTTTGATTTCAAGGTGCAACTTGATCCCTTCGCCCTGGACCGCGTTCGGGTCGTCGCCCAATAGATTAAGAATCTCTTCGTCCATCAAAAATTGATCGCGGCTCTCTTTTTGAGAATTCGCAAGAGCTTCTGTCTCGCTAGCGAGAGTGGGAGAACCTGTGTGAGGAGAAGGATCGGGCCCTTCGACCTCGCGAGTATCTTCGCGATCCCGCGGGCAAACATTTTTCTTGTTTGCCCGTTCTGAAATAGATATTTATATATATTTCTATCCCGCATAGTATTTTGCTCGTGTGGAGCGTGGCGAACTTATTGTTCTTATCCCTTGTTGGGAAGCGAAGTTCGTGTGGAACTTGCTCTCTGTTTTTCGTATGGAAAAAACAGATTTTTATATTTTTTTTTTTAAATTATTTTTACCTGTGTCCTCATCCGTACGATGATCCTCGCGTCTCTGCGAAACAAAATTTTCAATGAGTTTTGTGAGGTTATCCAACTGTAACTTCATTTTTTGCATTTCGGCGTCGTTTCTTGCGCCGCATTTTTTCCGCTCTCTCGAAGGAGATCGAGAGTGTTTGCGTTTTTTATCCTTTCCCATCGTTGTCGTCCGTTTTCCAATAAATTACGTAGATAAAATGTTGACTAAGATTTTTCGTGTGTGAATTGACTGAGCACAACGAAACGATATGACGATCGAGACAGATGACGACACCACCAGGCACAGGCCAAGGGGGGAACCTTTAAAATTCTCTAAACGTTGTGGATATGAGCATAGCTGACGCTACTACACTTAATCATCGAGAACGAGACGTCGTAGTATAATGCACTTGTTCCTCTAATTGTTTTGTACATCTTTGATCAACCAGTCCGGAAAAACGGCTCGATGGATCAATTTGAAAATTTACAAGGCCATTGGGAGTATATTAGCTGAAAAAACCTAGCAACATTAGTCTTTGCATCAATATTTGTAAAGTAGTGGTAGACTTACTGAAAAACCATGAAAAGTCATTTTTTTCTTCTTTCAAATTAAGGTTCGGGTGAAAAAAAATCTCAAAAATCAATGGAAGCCTCTTGTAAGAAACTCCTTCGTTTTCAAGCCTGCCCTTTAATTCCTTGTGCGATCAGTGGTTGTTGAGATATCGATGATCAAAGACAAAAGGATCTTTTTTCATTCAAAGTCGGATATTTCAGCGACAAATTGGTGTAGAAAGACCAGATAAAAAAAAATTGCAGCTGAATAAATAATCTAACTGACCTATACATAGATTTAACTGAAAAATGTTCCCGACTCCGTGGACCCTTGAAAAAAAAAACAAGTTGGAAAAATTTTGTCTTGCGCTATTTCTTGTGATTGCGCGATAACAGTAGCTCACAATAGATGTTTGCCAAAAGATTCCGAAACTAGAAATTTGCAGCTCCCAAATGCTTTTTCTCATTTCGACACGACCATTTTTCACACAGATATAGCGCTTCAAAAAATACTGAAAAAAATGAATACATTTTCCGTTGCTTTAATTTTTTGCAGTAGTGTATTATGTCATAAGAAGAACAATAGCGAACTAATAATAATTTAATAATAAGAGTAGTAACAGAGTAATGATATTGAAATAATAATCATAAAAGATGCTCAGTTAATTGCAATGAAAAACTACACGAACTCGATAACGAAAATTCATACCAAATGATACATATATTTTTATTTATTTTTTATATCTGATAAATAAATATCCGTGACATTAACCCTTAATCCGTGAACTTATAGGTCTTTTTCGTCGTACTCAAAATTCATTTCCTTCGCAGGTTGCTTAACATTTAATGAAATAAAAATATATATATCTGTTGAAGATAAGAAAAAAACCTATTTTCCCTTGAAAAGTACAGCCTAAAGATTAACCATGAACTTGTCGGATTTTTTCATTGACAATTGTTGATTTGGTATTGCGAAAACGAAAATGACTCAGGTTCACGGGATTAAGGCGCTTCAAATGTCTTCACGGATTGAGAGTGAATATTTAAGGTAATGATCTTTTAACTATACAGAATTTGGTACTTGGTTCGACAGACAACACTAAAATATATAAAAATCAATTATAAAATAAAATTATAAGAGCTGCGAGAAAACTTACCATCAATGCAACTGTGTCTTTCATCCTCATTGTTTACATCACTATCACGACGGTGAGATTCTGAGTCGTCTATTTGCACCAAATTCCCTTCTACCACCTGGTGTTTCCTCCAAAGGTGCTGGCGAAAAGACTTCCATTTTTTGAATGTCACACCACAGCCATTGTAGATACATCGAACTTGAAACTGTGGCTCAAATCTGTGGTAACGTACGATATGCGACACGAAATCGACGCTTAATATAACACCTAAACACATCGCACACTTCGTTGTTTCCTGCTCAGGCCCATCCATGTTTTCCGTCGATTTTTTCGAATATTAATATGTTACTTCTGCCTTCGGTGACAATCAAATAATTCAGTACCAATCAAATGATTCACGAATACAACAAAAACGTTGAATTAATATTCAAGCGCAAACACACAATGCGACGTCCTGCGACGAAAAATTATACATATTTTTCCCAACGTTCTTCACGTGGCAGAGCACGAAAAATAAACATCGGCTTCGAGAAAAAAAGAGTGACCTGTGTGGGCGTTGTTGCCGAGGAGATTTGGATGGCCGATTTTGTTTCAGTAGTATCGCTCTTGTTTACCAGGTGTGTAAGTATGAAAACGGAATTTTTGTACAGAAAAAACACGTTTATTGTAATGATATGATACAAAGTATCATATCATTACCGTAGGTACATCCGCCAGTTGTTGTTGTGTTTGAGCGTCGTCTTCGTCCAACAAGGCTTGCAGGTCAGCGTCTTCAAACTTTTTCGGTGGTCCTCCACGTTTTTCGTTCCTCACGTCAAAATCGCCACTTTTGAACCGTTTGAACCACTCGAAACACTGTGTTTTACCGAGAGCATGCTCACCAAACGCCTCCACAAGCATTCGATGCGATTCGGCTGCGGTTTTCTTCAGATGAAAACAGAAAAGTAGTGCTGTCGGCAAATTGTAATTTGTTGGCACAAAACTCGACATGTTTATCTCTAATAAACTAATGCTACAGAATGAAACTCGTGTTATTGTGAGTTGGAAATCTTTGTCGGATATCAATACAATAACAAGACACCGCTGACGTGATGTGTCGGTAACTGCATCGACATCTAACGCCACCTATAGGCAAATTCCGGTTTCATACTTACACACCTGGTATACGGGCAACGCTCTTGTTTATACTAACGAGGGAAGTGTATATCTCACAACTGTGAAATACCTGGTCAAACGTTGAACGTCGTGAATTTCATTCGCTCGTGTCGCATTTGGCTTACAATTTGATATTTTCTATCCTCGGAAATGGAAAAAAAAGTATATTGTTTGATGGGTGAGAGGTGCAAGTGCGTTCGGTATAAAAAACAACCAAACGAGACCGATGTTAATGCTGTGAGCAGAGCATTGGCGGAAGCGAGTGCCACGGATTTATTGTTGCTGACGACGATGCAGGGCAAAGCCATTATTTTGCAAAGGCCAGATGCGGATCGGAAGAATCGTTTATGCGATATCGAAGCTAACGAGGAAATCTTAGATAAAGAGGAAATTACGGTCCTCTTTATCTCGCCACCCTCGCTACAGGAACAAGCATGTAGTGCAAAGGAAACGGCCGACGAAAATTGCTGCGAAAACGAAACCGTAACTATTGATCTTCCCGTAATCTTTGAAGATTCCTCGGCAGTGGATGATGAAATGGAGATGAACACTGACGACACAAATGTTAAGGTAAGTTGTATAATCTATTATTGCTCGCACGCGAGTATATTTTTTCCGTTTCGCGAGTGTGTAATAGGACGGTCGTGCTGTTGTTGTAAAACCCCATATTCGGAAATAATTAGAAGAAGGCTAGTTTGTTGACAGATGATTCTGTAGGTGCCGCGTGTGCTAAATCCAAATTTGCCTAAAAACCGGGATGCAGGTTTTTTAAATAGGGGATGGGGGTGGGTTGATGCCAAACTACAGCCCCTGTGAGGTCAGTGCCGTGAGACAGTGTTCAGAAAAATCCGGGCTTTAGTTTTGTCCACAGCGCCCAAGTCGTGGAAATTTGTTTTGAGGGTGAAAAAGTGGGGTGAAAATTTAAAAAATCAATTTTAATTCAATAACTCTTTAGGAAAAAATCGTATATTATTTGTTCAAATGGGAACGTTGTAGCCCTTCAAAAGACGCGTTGATACAGTATTTGATCACCACTTCCCAATAAAATTTTAACCCTTAAAAAAATTGTTGAACTATAAAAAAAAAAATGTTGTTTATTGAATAACTCAAAGACGATAGATTTTTCGGGTATGGTTTAAATGTACGAAAGGTAGAAAATGATTTTCTCTATACTTTCGTTTCTATGGACCACCCTTGCATTTGGATTTTCCAGCCCCTCTCGGCGTTGAAAATTCAAAATGAAATTCTGGGAAAACTACTGACCGCACAAATTCACCGCCGTGGAACAATTTATAGCTGGAACCCTCAGCTGCACTTTGTCTACAACGCCACACTCGTATCTCTCTATTTTCGGTCAACAGTTTTCCCAGAATTTCATTTCGAATTTTCAATCCCAAAGAGGGGTTGGAAAAATAAAAATTTACAGGTGGTCCTCAAAAACAAAATTGTAGAGAAAATTATTCTCTACACTTCGTACGTTTAAACCATACCCCAAAAATCGATTGTTTTTGAGTTATTCAATAAATAATTTTTCTTGTTACTTCAACAATTTTTTGTGATTGAGCATACTATCGGAGACGGATATTCAAATACTCGATCGACGCGTCTATTCAAGGGCTACAACGTTCCCGATTGAAGAAAAATTGTATGAATCTTTCCTAAAGAGATATCTAATTGAAACTGATTTTTGAAAATTTCACCCCACTTTTTTGCCCCCAAAATGAACTAATGCGACTTCGGCGCTGTGGACAAAAATAAAGTCCGGATTTTTCAGAACATTTTGTCTCCCGGCGCCGACCTCATGGGGGTTGAAGTTTGGCATTAATCCATCCCCATCGCCCTTCATCCCCTAAAAAAGAATCCTACACCCAGATTTTTAGGCAAACTTGGATTTAACATTCGCGGCACCTACAAAATGACGTGTCAAAAAACGAGCCTTCTTCTATTTTTTTCCGATTCCAATATACAGCACGACTGTACTATAAGCAGAACGAAGCGTGGAAGGACTTTGTGCGAGTTCGAAATTTGAAAAAGAAAAGTCTCTGTGAGAAAGCCGGGTAGTGCTTCATACCAGCAGTGCTATTTATTAATACTTTTTCATTGTACACATAAAACAATCGTGTTTTTTCTCCATTTTTTGCAGCCAAATTCTGCGCCGCGGGTCAAAAGCACAAATCGTGTGCCTTATCCAGCGTCTCTACCAAAACTGACACCACATCTGCAACACATATCAAATGCTGTTGGTGTTTTTGCCGGCATAAAAGACTTCGTTTATTTCTGGACGTCGCACCTACTTGATATTACGGACTATGCGCCCAGCAAGCAACATTATCATAATTTTGCCATGACAATCGTAGATAAATATCCAGTTTTACGGGGAGGAAACAACGGATGTGTAAGTTTTAAATATAATCCACATTCTTTTTTAATATAACAAAAAACTTATACCGTGCCATATGTGAAGTGTTAATATAAAAGATAAAACTCGTTTTAAATGTTTGGAGTCATTATGAAAATATTTCACACTATGAGCATTGTCGGAAAGTGAAGTTGTTTTATCCATTTCTCGAAATTAAACAAAAAATTCCAGACTTTTGATATCAACATGTGTAATATGCTACAGTGCAAACACTAACATTACCAATTTCACCGAAAAATTAGCCACCTCAAAAATTTCCGTATAAATATACGGAGATTTTCAAGGTGGCCGATGATCTAAAGATCATGAAAAAATGGTAAATGTCAGTTTTTGAACTCTTAGCATATCACACATGTGAATATTGAAAAAAAAATTGGAAAAGTGTAAAAAAAAATTAAAACATCTTTATTTTCCGAAAACGCTTATAGCGTGAAATATTTTCATAATTACCCCAAACACTTTTAACCAGGTTTGTTTCTTTTATATTTACACTTTACCGTGTAAAAACCGATAATTATCAATCATAATTTAAAGGGAATTGTCAAGACTCAGCTCAGCACCAATGCTCGGAATCGGCGGGCTAATTTAAAACGAAAACTACAAACAGACGCTACTGGCAAACCTAAGGGTGCGATGAGTTTCGCGTCCGTGACGCAACGAGAACAGTGAGTTTTGATTGTAGACTGATAATGAGTGGATTTTGTAATTTAATTGATATAATTTTTATGTTCATTGATTCTCTTTATTATTTGTTGTAGATTTCAGGATCCGGATATTGAAACTGCAATAAAAGAATTGCAGAGGAAAGGTCGGGACGTCGACTCAGCACATGTAAGACGTCTCCTTGAAGAAACGTTGCCGCAGCGGCGGACATGGATTGAAAAAGAAGCGAAAAAAATATCCGACGTAACCGAAAAATACCCGCAATTTTTGTTTCATAACTTGGTATGTATAGTGTTTTTGATTGCCGATATTCATATAAATGATGTTTCTACATTACTTAACTTTTTGTTTCATGTAAAGATCATTTTTGAGTTCGTCATGTGGAAGAACGTGAAATTGGAATGCATTTGCCAAAGCCTCGATATCTGCATGCAGTCTCTAGCAACGTATTTTTCTATCGAGGCCATCACCGAAAAGCAGAAAGCGGACGTCATCGTAAAACTGTACGAGAATCTAGCCTATGCGAGGACCAGAAATACGGTGACACCACTCGTTATAATAAAGGAGGTAATATTTCAAACTACATTCTGCATAGAACAGAATTGTGGAATTCGTTACCATTTCAACATGTTTTTACATAGAATACGCATAGATCATTCGCAAAGAATGATCCATGCGTACGCAAAGCATATTATTAATTTTGAAAATGTGATTTCTAATATAATAACACTAAAGCACTCGTCTCGGCAAATCATCTAATGAGTCTTTGTTATGAGCCTTAGCAATCACGTAATGAGCCTTTGGTGTTTATAATCCACTTATGTCCGCAGATAATGCGTACCACCGAGAATCTCGTCGGAGCATCGGGGGATGCACCACGTGTCGTTATATACGTTGCTGAGGAAGGCGTAGCTTCGGCTTTCGTGGTAGCAGATAAAAATATACGGGTCAAAATACCGGAACCCACGGTCAACAAGTCCATCGTGTGCCTACCCGCATCATACTACGTATGGCATACTGCGTATCCATTGGCGTACGCCAATGCCTTGGAGTTTATCGACCATCAATTACTTGGAACTGCGACAAAGAACCACACCGTTCACAGATTTCTACAAAAAATGAAACATCAACTCGGAGTCTAGTTTATACTAAACTTATCTATAGATTTGAATCTAATGATGTTCATCATACTTTAATAAAAAATACAACCCTTAAAACTGTAAATATATATGGTTAATACAGAGTAATGTATAAGCACTGTACAATAAATCCATATATTTTGACGATAAAAATCTTTGTCATTGAATTTATTATTCCGACGCATCACATTTATATACAGTACTGCAAAAGTAAGTGTGTTGTTTTTACACATTTTGAGTGTGTAAATGGCTGTACCCCTTTTTACACGTTTTAACGTGTGTAAGAAAACAACACACGTAAGTGTGTTGTTTAAACGCATTTATCCGTGTTATTTTTACACCGTTATTTTTTACACACGTCAAAACGCGTAAAAAGTGTCTACAGCCATTTACACACGTAAAGTGAATAAAAACAACACAGTTGTTTTTGCAGTGATGTGTGAGAGAGAGCGAGAATGAGAGATGGAGCGGCCGCATTGCCACGAACGTCTTCGAACGTCTCACGTACGTCTCACGAACGTCTTCGAACGTCTCACGTACGTCTCACGAACGTCTTCGAACGTCCCACGTACATCTTACGCAAGTCTCACGTACGTCTCATGAACGGCTTCGGACGTCTCAAGTATCTCTTACGAACGTCTCACGTACGTCGCACGAACGTCTCGCGTACGTCTTACGAACGTCTCATGAACGTGTTCGAACATTTTTGAACGTCTTACGTACGTCTCACAAACGTCTCGCGTACGTCTCACGAACGTCTTCAAATGTTTTACGAACGTCTTCGTACGTCTCACGTACGTCTCATGAACGTGTTCGGATGCCTCACGAACATCTGCGAATGTCTCTTGCACATTTATCGAACATCTGACAATGAATGTCTTCAAACATCATCCAGCGATGGTGTGAATTGATTTCCCATCATTTTCAAAACGAATTCCTTTTACATTTGAGAGCAATATTTTATACAGTTCTATAATCTGACAACAAATGATGTAACAAACGAAGGGGTGAGGAAAATAAAAAATCACATATTGTTACATTTCGTTTATTTGCACGAATCTTTATGATTCGACCACCAATTAAACATTTTAAACACATTTTGTGAAGCACAATTTTTCACATGCTTTTCGCAACGCACAGTAGGAGAAAAGCCCAAAAACCTGGCCAAAACCCCAAAAAATAAATTTTCGAAATAGGGTCAGTTGAGTAGTCATTCAGGTAGAGGACTAGTAACTGCATTCTATTGTGGAAGGGAAAGCCCTTTAAGTGTATACCTGCGCCGCAGCGTCAGTTGGCAGTTAGTGTTCGTGAAGAGTGTACGTGTCACGCGCTGAACAGACGAAAATAACGCTGACTTCAAAAACCCATAACTTTAAAGTGACGGGTTTAATTTCAATTCTGCAACATGGATACGACTTCTGGAGGTATGTAGAACATGTTTTTACATCGGTTGAATCTAAAGTTTATGTATAAATGATTGAAATGTAGTGTAGCCTTCGGCATAAATAAAATTGAATAATTTTGAAAACTTATATTTTCAACGGTCCGAAAAGTTATATATTTTGTCACATTTTGCAAAGCTCCTAGTCTCGGCCTTTAGTTTAATGTATAAGCGTTCGAAATTTACAAGAGTTACCTGCGGAAAACGTGCGTCTTGTCCGTTATGATTTTTTTCGCATCGTGCGGTACCCGAGCGTGCACGCGGCACTATTGAGCAGCCTCTGCGCCTCTACCTGAGAATGGGTGAAGTAGCATCATAACGGACAAGACAGCTGTTATACGCTTGAAATAAATTATTTTAATATATATGTATGTGTATATATATATATATAAATTTTCTGTGATTTAATTATGATATATACGTATGCATATATATATACATATTAAAATCAACCACATAAAAATTTCTTAAATATGAATGAAATGTTATAACATTCAAATAAAATATTTGAATATATATATATTATATAGTAAGCAAAGCTTTCTTTTAACCAAATCCATGTCAATATTTTCTGTCTAATTTTCTTAAAATTATTTCAATTATTGCAGTTATTTATTTGGTAAAATAATGTACATTGTTCAAGTTTTTGTATTAATTGAAAATTTTATCTTTTCCTTTAACACCAATTTTCTACAATTTTATGTCTTTATTACAGGATCCGGTTACAAAGAATTGGTGCTGACAAGGAAAGAAGTATTTCTGATAATCAGCGAGCATTTATCCGATAAATTCGCTTCCTTGATCGAATTTATGGTAGAAAAAATTTCCAAGGACACCGGACGTACAGTTGTAGTGCCTGAGGACTCGAAACAGACTTTTTCGATACTCTTCAATCAAATGAGAACGAGGTGGCAACAAGCTCACAGAAAATCCTGTGTATTTTTCAAGAATAACGGTGAATGGCTTAGCAAGCAGGTATGTTTTGCCGCACCTACAGACACTGTAGTAACAAGCCCGGGTAATACGGGCGGCCGCCCGTCCCTTGAGTTTACAATGTCCAGTGAAAGATCTAAACGAAGGAAGACCCAAGATATTCGTACATCGTTCAACTCGGTCGAGTTAGCATACGCTACTCAGATGAGCCTTCGCTCTTCAGGACAATCCGACGCCGCAAAAGTTATTAAGGACGTAACAATGACGAGTCCTTTAAGAGCTTCCAAGTATCGTAAAGCTTACTCAGCAACGGATGAAATTACTTTATCCGAAGAGGCTGCACTTTCCGCTATGATTGAATATAAATTCTCCAAGAGTACTTACCAGGGAATGAGAAGATTAGGGAAGGAAAATAACTGTAAGCTATATCCGTCTTACGAAAAAGTGATGAAAGCAAAAAAGCGTTGTTATCCACCACGTGATGCAATCAGGATTACAGAGAGTAGTGCAGAAGTCCAACTACAGGCACTATTAGATCATACAGTTGAACGTATTTTACTCGTCCAAAATGTACTCATTCAAAGATTGACTCCAGATAATGTTCGTAAAATGGACTTGATTTGCAAGTGGGGTTGCGATGGAAGTTCTGGGCAAAGTGAATATAAGCAGACGTTCAGTGATGACAGCAAATCTGATGCGCATGTATTCTTTACTTCAGTCGTGCCATTACAACTCGTGTGTTATGATCAATAATCGAAGGAAGAAATAGTTGTTTGGAAGAACCCCAGACCCTCGTCTCCACGATTTTGTAGACCGCTTAGACTACTGTTTCTACGCGAAGACACAGAGTCAACACTTAATGAAGTCCAAATTGTTGAAGAACAAATAAAGTCACTTCGTCCATTCGAAAGTGTAATAGATGGAAAAGAAATCTGCGTAATGTACAAGTTGTTGTTCACCATGATAGATGGTAAAGTTTGCAACGCTGTATCATTGACGAAATCTGCTCAACGGTGCTATTTGTGTGGAGCAACCAGCAAAGATTTTAATGCCATCGACACTGTATTGCAAAGGGAAATCAATGAAACAAATTTGAAGTTCGGATTGTCGACGCTGCATGCGTGGATACGGTGCTTTGAGTATTGCTTACACGTGTCTTACAAACTCGGCATTAAAAAGGAACGCAAGAGGGCCATTCAAGAAGGATTCAAGATGCAATTGGGTCTAAATATCGATCGCCCAAAGCCTGGATACGGCAGCAGCAATGATGGCAACACAGCTCGGCGATTCTTTGAAAATTCGACGGTTTCCGCTGCGATAACGGGGGTCAACGAAGAAGTTATTAAACGCTTGTACGTAATCCTACAAGTTATATCGTGTGGCCACGAGATAAACTGTGAAAGATTTGAACAGTATGCTATTGAAACGGCAAGAAAGACCGTTGCATTATACCCTTGGTACTCCATGCCTACTTCGGTGCACAAACTATTAATTCATGGTCCAGTGATAATAACTCATGCTCTATTACCAATCGGCCAATTATCCGAAGATGCTCAGGAAGCTCGAAACAAAGACATCAAACGATATCGAGAAGATTTTGCGCGAAAAAGTTCCAGGGTTAAAACTATGGAAGATGTTTTTCATCGGCTCTTAGTTACTTCTGATCCGTACATTTCAAGTGTCAGAAGACTACCACAGAAGAAGCTGAAGAGTTTGTCGCCGGAAGCTGTAGCGATGTTGATCGCTCCTAAAGTGACTGCTGCAGCAGACGAATTTTGCGCCGAGATTGAAGCCGTGCCGGGAGTTGTAATAGATACAAACTCGGATAATAGTCCAGTCATTTCGTCCGAAAAAAAGGCAAATAAAAGAAAATGAATTTGCGCTTCTAATTTTTTAATATGTTGTAGGGGATACCTAGAAAAGCTTAACTTGAGATTGTCGACCAAGCTTTCCTAGGAGCTTTCGCCGCCATCTTGGAAAACGCTTAAAATTTGTTTTTCGGCAATAACTCGGCTATCCGATGAGATTCGAAAATTTTTGTAAGACACTTTTTGTAGCTTTCTTTGTGCTCTACAATAACGCCTGAATCATTTTTAGCGTATCATGCATCGTTATCGAGATATCGATCGATAAAGTCAAAATTTAGGACACAATTTTTGTTTTTTCCTTTTTTTTTCTTTGGGTCTTAATAAATATGAAAAATTGTGGAATTCAAACTTGTAGAGCATATTCAGACCTACAATTTCCTTCTTGGATTTTTTTATGTTGGACAAAAATTACGATCTCCAGCGCGCCGCAAAGTCGGTGAATCCGCGCTCAGCGTCGAGCGCGCTCAAGTTAGTATATCGTATCGTGTTGAGTTTTTGCTGTGCGTAGTGTAAATCGAGGGTTCCGATATTCTGGGCAAAAATTTCGATATCTAGTTGGCTGTAAACTCGTTATAACGGAGACCAATCGAGGGCTCGAACCAATCACCAGCACCGCCGAACCCGCTCCGCCTGAACTATTAAAGCTCATTTCCTGTAAGTGTAAAGGAAATTGTGAGGCCGCCTGTGGGTGCAGAAAAGCGGGAATCAGTTGCTCCGTTATTTGCATGCACTGCAGTGGGCAAACATGCAGTAACGTCGCCAGAGTCGACATTTTGCTTGACGACGACGACGACGACGATGTCTGTAACGATGATGATGACGATGCTCTCATCGAATCAGCATCATTTCCAACGTTTCAACAGACTCAACAACTCGAAGAGTTTACGGAGGACGAAGATCTTCAGCCTGGACCATCCAAGCGAAAAAAGACATGAAAAAAGTCCATCGTTCGTGTCTCGAGTGCAGAAAAAAATATTTTTCTTTCCGTTTATTTTGTTTTGTTTATTTTGTATTGTAAAAAAATAATATTTTTTACTGCACAAACAAATTATTTGTTTAATAAATTACTATTGTGTGATCCTTAATTTGTTGCTCTATGTACTTATTTTTTATCCCATCAATTTCCTGAACAATTTCCCATTCGATTCGACATCCAGACACAACCGAGCGAGCAGCTCGCTCGACGCTGAGTGTGGATTCACCGACTTTGCGGCGCGCTGGAGATCGTAATTTTTGTCCAACATAAAAAAATCCAAGAAGGAAATTGTAGGTCTGAATATGCTCTACAAGTTTGAATTCCACAATTTTTCATATTTATTAAGACCCAAAGAAAAAAAAAGCAAAAAACAAAAATTATGTCCTAAATTTTTGACTTTATCGATCGATATCTCGATAACGATGCATGAAACGCTAAAAATGATTCAGGCGTTATTGTAGAGCATAAAGAAAGCTACAAAAAGTGTCCTACAAAAATTTTCGAAATCTCATCGGATAGCCGAGTTATTGCCGAGAAATAAATTTTACCCCTTTTTTCAACATGGCGGCGAAAGCTCCTAGGAAAGCTTGGTCGACAATCTCAAGTTAAGCTTTTCTAGGTATCCCCTACAACATATTAAAAAATTAGAAGCGCAAATTCATTTTCTTTTTTGAATGTACGTAATGACTGGACTATAATGATTCTGACTCCGACTCCGACTCCGATTACGATTTTGATTAAGAATAAAATTTTCTATTCTTGAAACGTTCCGTATGTATTTTGGAAATAAAAATAATAATTGCGTAGAATACACTGTTCACGTTTATTTTATTATGATGATTTTTTTAAATATATTAATTTATCTATTTAGCAGGATACTCGGCCATTTTGTTTATAACAATTTGCTGTAAGCTCTTTGTTGCAAGTTATAAACAATAGATATCGGATTGGTAATCAGCGACCTTGAAAACCCGTATATACCAATTTTTGTCAACATCTGGTAACTTTTTAACGTTCATGTCGGCCATATTGGATCGGCCATTTTTTTACGATAATTTGGCTTGCGGATTCGTAATCAGCGACCTTGAAAACCCGTAAATACCAATTTTTGTCGACATCTGGCAACTTTTTAACATTCATGTCAGCCATATTGGATCGGCCATTTTGTTTACGATAATTTGGCTTTCAGATTCGTAATCAGCGACCTTGAAAACCCCTGTAAGCCAATTTTCATTCCCGTCAAAGGTCATTTGAGGTTTTGGCCAGGTTTTTGGGCTTTTCTCCTACTGTGCAACGTAGAGTAGGACTCACATCTAATCTACATAAGGTTTGCAGATCGCCAAATTCCACATCCAACGTTTCAATAACGAGATCATTTTTCATATTTAATATATCAGCTAGCCATTCTCGTTTTTCATGGCCGTTAACATATACGATAAGATACATGTCGTCTTCCGTTGGGCCCATTACTGCAACCTTGAGCCATGCTGTATGGAACGTTTCCATAGGCCCACTTTACGCCATGATGATTCCGAATCAGCCATGAAGCTTCATATCTCTCAGATTTTGTGAGAAGTCTCCATGGTATGAGACTCGCGAAAATGCAATGAGAGAGTACACATTCCGTTCTCAGAATCGCTACTTCACGACAAAATTTCTCCCAACAATGAATCCTTGTAGATCGACAAACGTATAGGTACAGCCATAACGAAGATGTATTGGCTCGATCAAGTCGATAGGAAGATCAATTAGTGACTGACGTCAATATTTAAGCAATTCAAGTTTAAATTATTTATTCATTGAGCGGCGGAGGGGTGGTACTTGCTGATCTATACAATTTTACGATCAAACAATATGCAGTAGTATTTGGGGGCAAATCTTCCTTACATTCAAATTCTATTCGCACATCCACGGTGGCATATTTCACAGACTCGTTCTGGCGCGAGCAATCGATGACCGTGAGAGACCCATTATATTGAAACTTTGCGATAGTAAGCAAAGAATTATCACTATCACAACCGTAATAAGATTTACGAAATTGAGATACGTATTGAACAAAATGGCGAATCTGTTTTTGTCAAAATCCAAGTTCACATCATCGTAAGGATAGGATTCCGAGTTGAGATGAAGTTTAACATTGGCGAGTTTGCAGTCGTCGAATAATGTAATGTATTTTGCCATAGAATTTTTTTTACCAGTCTGCAGCGCAAATATTAAATATCTTGGTTTCTCTAGCTGGGAGGCAGCTTTTACGGTCCATGAATGTTTCGTTGTGCTTTGAAGCAGTGGATACTCGTATAGATCCCAAGACCGAAAGCCCATATTCAAGTATCGTCCACTTTCCAATGTTCGGAGTAATGACAATTTAGTTATCTCATTTAATATTACGTGGGGCATACGCCATTGTATCTTGAGCAATTCAACTTCTACCGCTACTAATGGATGATGCCTGAATACGCAATTATTATCATTACGTGAACGTATCAGAATTAGTTCATGACGAGCATTGATAACTACGTGTTTGTAATCTTCGCAAAATCCTAGCAATATCCCGAGTGGAATACGTAACTCATCGCCGCCTAGCCACAAGCTAGTAAATTTATGTTTTGAATCGCCATTAGCTAGCCGTTTTAGCTATCGACTACCCAGCCTTGTAACGCTTTGGTCCTCTAGTGACTGAATACAAAAAATTATATGCTGACTAGATAGAAAAAAATATCTCACGGCTGCATAATATTTCCGACCTAGCCATGACTTACTTTTCTTCAGCTAGTGACTGGGAATAAAAAACTAGGTAACGGCTAGATACAAAAATTGAATTTTTGTATTAACATTGTTTAACATCACTGCACAGTATTTCGCTGAGCTTCGTGATGTACTAATTACAAATACGGTATGTTTGATGTTAATAAATTAAACATATTAATTTTGAATTATATTAATACCGCTTACGTGTGAGGTGGTTTCGAACCCGGGAGTCTGAATTGGGGGATGGCGACGTTCTCCACTGAACCAATCCTACCTTCTTAATTATGATATTTAGCATCGGGTACATACTCGTATGTGGCAATGCACAAAGTTGAGTTATTAAGAAGTAGGCGTAGTGACAATGTATGCAAATAACATTATTGAATTAACATGGTAATTTCTTTCTTATTGAAAGCTATATTCGTGTGGAGTTACATAACCTCAAATTAAATTTGTGTACTTATTTTGGCTAGTGGCAAATTAATAGTTTTAGCATTATATAAGCTATAATGTTATAACGATGTAAATGTATCGTCAGTAAGGAAGTGAAAAAATTGTAGCGGTTACTAGCGCGTGCTGTTCTCTTTGTTTTTTTTTATTCGTAATGCTATCTCTATCTCGGGTTGGCTAGGCCGGTACGATGTAGGGGCTGCATGGAATTTTGATCATAATGCAGGGACATCTATAACCACGATCGGCGGGACGGCGACTAGCCACGGAACACAATGCCGCCATTACGGAGTCTTGGCTAGTTCATGGCGATTTACCCAACTGAATTTTATTTTCTATTCGTGACGCCATCGGTAACTCAAGTTGGATAGGCAGGCACGACGTAGACACTACGTGGAATTTTTATCATAAAACAGCGACGTCTATAACCCTAATCGGCGGGACAGCGACTATGCAAGGAACACATAGCCGCCATTACGGAGTCTTGTCTAGTTCACGGTGATGTACCCGCACTTCCCAATAAAATTTTGACCCTTAAAAAAATTGTTGAACTACAAAAAAAAAATGTTGTTTATTGAATAACTCAAAGACGATAGATTTTTCGGGTATGGTTTAAATGTACGAAATGTAGAAAATGATTTTCTCTATACTTTCGTTTCTATGGAACACCCTTGCATTTGGATTTTCCAGCCCCTCTCGGCGTTGAAAATTCAAAATGAAATTCTGGGAAAACTACTGACCGCACAAATTCACCGCCGTGGAACAATTTATAGCTGGAACCCTCAGCTGCACTTTGTCTACAACGCCACACTCGTATCTCTCTATTTTCGGTCAACAGTTTTCCCAGAATTTCATTTCGAATTTTCAATCTCAAAGAGGGGTTGGAAAAATAAAAATTTACAGGTGGTCCTCAAAAACAAAATTGTAGAGAAAATTATTCTCTACACTTCGTACGTTTAAACCATACCCCAAAAATCGATTGTTTTTGAGTTATTCAATAAATAATTTTTCTTGTTACTTCAACAATTTTTTGTGATTGAGCATACTATCGGAGAGGGATATTCAAATACTCGATCGACGCGTCTATTCAAGGGCTACAACGTTCCCGATTGAAGAAAAATTGTATGAATCTTTCCTAAAGAGATATCTAATTGAAACTGATTTTTGAAAATTTCACCCCACTTTTTTGCCCCCAAAATGAACTAATGCGACTTCGGCGCTGTGGACAAAAATAAAGTCCGGATTTTTCAGAACATTTTGTCTCCCGGTGCCGACCTCATGGGGGTTGAAGTTTGGCATTAATCCATCCCCATCGCCCTTCATCCCCTAAAAAAGAATCCTACACCCACATTTTTAGGCAAACTTGGATTTAACACTCGCGGCACCTACAAAATGACGTGTCAAAAAACGAGCCTTCTTCTATTTTTTTCCGATTCCAATATACAGCACGACTGTACTATAAGCAGAACGAAGCGTGGAAGGACTTTGTGCGAGTTCGAAATTTGAAAAAGAAAAGTCTCTGTGAGAAAGCCGGGTAGTGCTTCATACCAGCAGTGCTATTTATTAATACTTTTTCATTGTACACATAAAACAATCGTGTTTTTTCTCCATTTTTTGCAGCCAAATTCTGCGCCGCGGGTCAAAAGCACAAATCGTGTGCCTTATCCAGCGTCTCTACCAAAACTGACACCACATCTGCAACACATATCAAATGCTGTTGGTGTTTTTGCCGGCATAAAAGACTTCGTTTATTTCTAGACGTCGCACCTACTTGATATTACGGACTATGCGCCCAGCAAGCAACATTATCATAATTTTGCCATGACAATCGTAGATAAATATCCAGTTTTACGGGGAGGAAACAACGGATGTGTAAGTTTTAAATATAATCCACATTCTTTTTTAATATAACAAAAAACTTATACCGTGCCATACGTGAAGTGTTAATATAAAAGATAAAACTCGTTTTAACTGTTTGGAGTCATTATGAAAATATTTCGCACTATGAGCATTGTCGGAAAGTGAAGTTGTTTTATCCATTTCTCGAAATTAAACAAAAAATTCCAGACTTTTGATATCAACATGTGTAATATGCTACAGTGCAAACACTAACATTACCAATTTCACCGAAAAATTAGCCACCTCAAAAATTTCCGTATAAATATACGGAGATTTTCAAGGTGGCCGATGATCTAAAGATCATGAAAAAATGGTAAATGTCAGTTTTTGAACTCTTAGCATATCACACATGTGAATATTGAGAAAAAAATTGGAAAAGTGTAAAAAAAAATTAAAACATCTTTATTTTCCGAAAACGCTTATAGCGTGAAATATTTTCATAATTACCCCAAACACTTTTAACCAGGTTTGTTTCTTTTATATTTACACTTTACCGTGTAAAAACCGATAATTATCAATCATAATTTAAAGGGAATTGTCAAGACTCAGCTCAGCACCAATGCTCGGAATCAACGGGCTAATTTAAAAAGAAAACTACAAACAGACGCTACTGGCAAACCTAAGGGTGCGATGAGTTTCGCGTCCGTGACGCAACGAGAACAGTGAGTTTTGATTGTAGACTGATAATGAGTGGATTTTGTAATTTAATTGATATAACTTTTATGTTCATTGTTTCTCTTTATTATTTGTTCTAGATTTCAGGATCCGGATATTGAAACTGCAATAAAAGAATTGCAGAGGAAAGGTCGGGACGTCGACTCAGCACATGTAAGACGTCTCCTTGAAGAAACGTTGCCGCAGCGGCGGACATGGATTGAAAAAGAAGCGAAAAAAATATCCGACGTAACCGAAAAATACCCGCAATTTTTGTTTTATAACTTGGTATGTATAGTGTTTTTGATTGCCGATATTCATGTAAAAGATGTTTCTACATTACTTAACTTTTTGTTTCATGTAAAGATCATTTTTGAGTTCGTCACGTGGAAGAACGTGAAATTGGAATGCATTTGCCAAAGCCTCGATATCTGCATACAGTCTCTAGCAACGTATTTTTCTATCGAGGCCATCACCGAAAAGCAGAAAGCGGATGTCATCGTAAAACTGTACGAGAATCTAGCCTATGCGAGGACCAGAAATACGGTGACACCACTCGTTATAGTAAAGGAGGTAATATTTCAAACTACATTCTGCATAGAACAGAATTGTGGAATTCGTTACCATTTCAACATGTTTTTACATAGAATACGCATAGATCATTCGCAAAGAATGATCCATGCGTACGCAAAGCATATTATTAATTTTGAAAATGTGATTTCTATTATAATAACACTAAAGCACTCGTCTCGGCAAATCATCTGATGAGTCTTTGTTATGAGCCTTAGCAATCACGTAATGAGCCTTTGGTGTTTATAATCCAATTATGTCCGCAGATAATGCGTACCACCGAGAATCTCGTTGGAGCATCGGGGGATGCACCACGTGTCGTTATATACGTTGCTGAGGAAGGCGTAGCTTCGGCTTTCGTGGTAGCAGATAAAGATATACGGGTCAAAATACCGGAACCCACGGTCAACAAGTCCATCGTGTGCCTACCCGCATCATACTACGTATGGCATACTGCGTATCCATTGGTATACGCCAATGTCTTGGAGTTTATCGACCATCAATTACTTGGAACTGCGACAAAGAACCACACCGTTCACAGATTTCTACAAAAAATGAAACATCAACTCGGAGTCTAGTTTATACTAAACTTATCTATAGATTTGAATCTAATGATGTTTATCATACTTTAATAAAAAATACAACCCTTAAAACTGTAAATATATATGGTTAATACAGAGTAATGTATAAGCACTGTACAATAAATCCAAATATTTTGACGATAAAAATCTTTGTCATTGAATTTATTATTCCGACGCATCACATTTATATACAGTACTGCAAAAATAAGTGTGTTGTTTTTACACACTTTGAGTGTGTAAATGGCTGTACCCCTTTTTACACGTTTTAACGTGTGTAAGAAAACAACACACGTAAGTGTGTTGTTTAAACGCATTTATCCGTGTTATTTTTACACCGTTATTTTTTACACACGTCAAAACGCGTAAAAAGTGTCATTTACACACGTAAAGTGAATAAAAACAACACAGTTGTTTTTGCAGTGTGGTGATCAAATACTGTATCAACGCGTCTTTTGAAGGGCTACAACGTTCCCATTTGAACAAATAATATACGATTTTTTCCTAAAGAGTTATTGAATTAAAATTGATTTTTTAAATATTCACCCCACTTTTTCACCCTCAATATAAATTTCCACGACTTGGGCGCTGTGGACAAAACTAAAGCCCGGATTTTTCTGAACACTGTCTCACGGCACTGACATCACAGGGGCTGTAGTTTGGCATCAACCCACCCCCATCCCCTATTAAAAAAACCTGCATCCCGGTTTTTAGGCAAATTTGGATTTAGCACACGCGGCACCTACAGAATCATCTGTCAACAAACTAGCCTTCTTCTAATTATTTCCGAATATGGGGTTTTACAACAACAGCACGACCGTCCTATTACACACTCGCGAAACAGAAAAAATATACTCGCGTGCGAGCAATAATAGATTATAAAACTTACCTTAACATTTGGGTCGTCAGTGTTCATCTCCATTTCATCATCCACTGCCGAGGAATCTTCAAAGATTACGGGAGGATCAATAGTTACGGTTTCGTTTTCGCAGCAATTTTCGTCGGCCGTTTCCTTTGCACTACATGCTTGTTCCTGTAGCGAGGGTGGCGAGATAAAGAGGACCGTAATTTCCTCTTTATCTAAGATTTCCTCGTTAGCTTCGATATCGCATAAACGATTCTTCCGATCCGCATCTGGCCTTTGCAAAATAATGGCTTTGCCCTGCATCGTCGTCAGCAACAATAAATCCGTGGCACTCGCTTCCGCCAATGCTCTGCTCACAGCATTAACATCGGTCTCGTTTGGTTGTTTTTTATACCGAACGCACTTGCACCTCTCACCCATCAAACAATATACTTTTTTTTCCATTTCCGAGGATAGAAAATATCAAATTGTAAGTCAAATGCGACACGAGCGAATGAAATTCACGACGTTCAACGTTTGACCAGGTATTTCACAGTTGTGAGATATACACTTCCCTCGTTAGTATATACAAGAGCGTTGCCGGTATACCAGGTGTGTAAGTATGAAACGGGAATTTGCCTATAGGTGGCGTTAGATGTCGATGCAGTTACCGACACATCACGTCAGCGGTGTCTTGTTATTATATTGATATCCGACAAAGATTTCCAACTCACAATAACACGAGTTTCATTCTGTAGCATTAGTTTATTAGAGATAAACATGTCGAGTTTTGTGCCAACAAATTACGATTTGCCGACAGCACTACTTTTCTGTTTTCATCTGAAGAAAACCGCAGCCGAATCGCATCGAATGCTTGTGGAGGCGTTTGGTGAGCATGCTCTCGGTAAAACACAGTGTTTCGAGTGGTTCAAACGGTTCAAAAGTGGCGATTTTGACGTGAGGAACGAAGAACGTGGAGGACCACCGAAAAAGTTTGAAGACGCTGACCTGCAAGCCTTGTTGGACGAAGACGACGCTCAAACACAACAACAACTGGCGGATGTACCTACGGTAATGATATGATACTTTGTATCATATCATTACAATAAACGTGTTTTTCTGTACAAAAATTCCGTTTTCATACTTACACACCTGGTAAACAAGAGCGATACTACTGAAACAAAATCGGCTATCCAAATCTCCTCGGCAACAACGCCCACACAGGTCACTCTTTTTTTTCTCGAAGCCGATGTTTATTTTTCGTGCTCTGCCACGTGAAGAACGTTGGGAAAAATATGTATAATTTTTCGTCGCAGGAAGTCGCATTGTGTGTTTGCGCTTGAATATTAATTCAACGTTTTTGTTGTATTCGTGAATCATTTGATTGGTACTGAATTATTTGATTGTCACCGAAGGCAGAAGTAACATATTAATATTCGAAAAAATCGACGGAAAACATGGATGGGCCTGAGCAGGAAACAACGAAGTGTGCGATGTGTTTAGGTGTTATATTAAGCGTCGATTTCGTGTCGCATATCGTACGTTACCACAGATTTGAGCCACAGTTTCAAGTTCGATGTATCTACAATGGCTGTGGTGTGACATTCAAAAAATGGAAGTCTTTTCGCCAGCACCTTTGGAGGAAACACCAAGTGGTACAAGGGAATTTGGCGCAAATAGACGACTCAGAATCTCACCGTCGTGATAGTGATGTAAACAATGAGGATGAAAGACACAGTTGCATTGATGGTAAGTTTTCTCGCAGCTCTTATAATTTTATTTTATAATTGATTTTTATATATTTTAGTGTTGTCTGTCGAACCAAGTACCAAATTCTGTATAGTTAAAAGATCATTACCTTAAATATTCACTCTCAATCCGTGAAGACATTTGAAGCGCCTTAATCCCGTGAACCTGAGTCATTTTCGTTTTCGCAATACCAAATCAACAATTGTCAATGAAAAAATCCGACAAGTTCATGGTTAATCTTTAGGCTGTACTTTTCAAGGGAAAATAGGTTTTTTTCTTATCTTCAACAGATATATATTTTTTTATTTCATTAAATGTTAAGCAACCTGTGAAGGAAATGAATTTTGAGTACGACGAAAAAGACCTATAAGTTCACGGATTAAGGGTTAATGTCACGGATATTTATTTATCAGATATAAAAAATAAATAAAAATATATGTATCATTTGGTATGAATTTTCGTTATCGAGTTCGTGTAGTTTTTCATTGCAATTAACTGAGCATCTTTTATGATTATTATTTCAATATCATTACTCTGTTACTACTCTTATTATTAAATTATTATTAGTTCGCTATTGTTCTTCTTATGACATAATACACTACTGCAAAAAATTAAAGCAACGGAAAATGTATTCATTTTTTTCAGTATTTTTTGAAGCGCTATATCTGTGTGAAAAATGGTCGTGTCGAAATGAGAAAAAGCATTTGGGAGCTGCAAATTTCTAGTTTCGGAATCTTTTGGCAAACATCTATTGTGAGCTACTGTTATCGCGCAATCACAAGAAATAGCGTAAGACAAAATTTTTCCAACTTGTTTTTTTTTCAAGGGTCCACGGAGTCGGGAACATTTTTTCAGTTAAATCTATGTATAGGTCAGTTAGATTATTTATTCAGCTGCAATTTTTTTTTTATCTGGTCTTTCTACACCAATTTGTCGCTGAAATATCCGACTTTGAATGAAAAAAGATCCTTTTGTCTTTGATCATCGATATCTCAACAACCACTGATCGCACAAGGAATTAAAGGGCAGGCTTGAAAACGAGGGAGTTTCTTACAAGAGGCTTCCATTGATTTTTGAGATTTTTTTTCACCCGAACCTTAATTTGAAAGAAGAAAAAAATGACTTTTTATGGTTTTTCAGTAAGTCTACCACTACTTTACAAATATTGATGCAAAGACTAATGTTGCTAGGTTTTTTCAGCTAATATACTCCCAATGGCCTTGTAAATTTTCGAATTGATCCATCGAGCCGTTTTTCCGGACTGGTTGATCAAAGATGTACAAAACAATTAGAGGAACAAGTGCATTATACTACGACGTCTCGTTCTCGATGATTAAGTGTAGTAGCGTCAGCTATGCTCATATCCACAACGTTTAGAGAATTTTAAAGGTTCCCCCCTTGGCCTGTGCCTGGTGGTGTCGTCATCTGTCTCGATCGTCATATCGTTTCGTTGTGCTCAGTCAATTCACACACGAAAAATCTTAGTCAACATTTTATCTACGTAATTTATTGGAAAACGGACGACAACGATGGGAAAGGATAAAAAACGCAAACACTCTCGATCTCCTTCGAGAGAGCGGAAAAAAGGCGGCGCAAGAAACGACGCCGAAATGCAAAAAATGAAGTTACAGTTGGATAACCTCACAAAACTCATTGAAAATTTTGTTTCGCAGAGACGCGAGGATCATCGTACGGATGAGGACACAGGTAAAAATAATTTAAAAAAAAAATATAAAAATCTGTTTTTTCCATACGAAAAACAGAGAGCAAGTTCCACACGAACTTCGCTTCCCAACAAGGGATAAGAACAATAAGTTCGCCACGCTCCACACGAGCAAAATACTATGCGGGATAGAAATATATATAAATATATATTTCAGAACGGGCAAACAAGAAAAATGTTTGCCCGCGGGATCGCGAAGATACTCGCGAGGTCGAAGGGCCCGATCCTTCTCCTCACACAGGTTCTCCCACTCTCGCTAGCGAGACAGAAGCTCTTGCGAATTCTCAAAAAGAGAGCCGCGATCAATTTTTGATGGACGAAGAGATTCTTAATCTATTGGGCGACGACCCGATCGCGGTCCAGGGCGAAGGGATCAAGTTGCACCTTGAAATCAAAAGTCGTTGGAGTGCGTGGATGAATGAAGGGCTTCCCGAAGAGAACAGGAAGAACCTGACGAAAAAATACCCTCGCAAAGGCGAATTATACGCCGAACCTCCGAAAGTCAATCTGGAGGCTAGCGCGGCAATGGCGGACAGTGCAAAAAAGAGAGACGAACATTTCGCTCAGACACAAGAATGTGTCGGTACGGCCATTGTATCGTTGGGAGCAGCATTTTCTCTCGTAATCGACGAGTCCGGAGACGAAGTCGATCAGTTGAAACTAATCGAACTCCTGTGTGACACGGGAAAATTATTGGCGGACATATTCCACCAACAATCCATAGGGAGAAAATCGTTCATCACGCCGATGTTGAAAAAAAATATGAAACCGATTGTTGAGTCAATTCACTCGGATGAATGGCTTTACGGAGAAAAATTAGCCGACCAGATCAAGGAGGCTAAAACTATCGAAGCGGCATGCCAGATCCTCAAGGCCCCTGATAAAAAGCTAACTTATAAAACACAGAACCAGGGAAACTGGAGAGGCCCGTCTGCTCAATACAGACAGACGGGCGGATATCCGAGAAGGCAGCCGGTTCGATTCAAACAGAGGGCTCCATATCGGCCGACTCAATCGAGTCGGGAGAAGGGCCGATCGACCAAGGAATCGTCAAAGAAATAGACGAGGTAAAAATCGCAGGAAGGTTGAGCCTGTTCATTGACGAATGGAAAAATATCACGAGCGACCAATTTGTTAGAAATTGTACAACGGGATATAGAATTCCGTTTGAAAAAGCTCCGTACCAAATCAGACTCCCTGAGCAGCGAAAATGGAAAGATTAGGAGTTAATATTAATTAATGAAAGTCGAAATCGAAAAATTATTACGGAAAAACGCGGTTGAAAAATGCGAGGATTGTGATCGACAGTTCGTGTCCCAAATCTTTTTAGTACCCGGATGGCTCAAATCGCTTTATACTCAATTTAAAGCAATTAAATAAGTTCATTAAAGCACCTCGTTTTAAACTGGAGGACATTCGGTCGGTTGAAAATCGAATAACGCCTAACGCCTTTATGGCATCGCTCGATCTCAAAGACGCATATTTTTCAATACCCGTGCACGAGGAAGATAGAAAGTATCTAAGATTTATATTTCAAGAAAAAATGTACCAATTCCGGTGCTTACCTTTTGGTTTATCGACAAGCCCGTACGTTTTTACGAAAGTTATGAAACCCGTAATGAATGTATTGAGGAGTAAGGGTTTTCTGTCAACTATATACCTAGACGATATGCTATGCATAGGAAAAAATTTCCGAAGCTGCCAGGCAAACGTACTGGAATCGAAAAAATTACTAGAAAAACTAGGATTTGTCATAAACAAAGAGAAAAGCTCATTGATCCCGTCACAAAAATGCAAATTTTTGGGATTTATCGTTAATTCAACGGATTATAGTATAGATCTAACTGACAAGAAAAAAAAAATTAAGAAATTACTCAAAAGTTTTACGGTTGGAACGAAAAAAAAAATCAGAGATTTCGCACATTTTTTGGGGGTGCTAAACGCGGCGTGCCCCGCAGTTGCATATGGGACTATTTATTGTAAAAGACTAGAACGAGAAAAGTTTCTGGCACTGAAATTTAATGATCAAAACTATGAGGCGCGTATGATTTTGAGCAATAAGCTAAAAGAGGATTTAGAATGGTGGAAAACTAATAGTCAAATCGGAGTGAATCCAATAAGGACGAGTAAATACAAAATAGAGATCTTCTCAGATGCTTCGCTGACGGGTTGGGGAGCTCACTGCAATGGTCAATCAGCGAACGGCTGGTGGAATAATGAAAAAAAAAAAAAAAAAAGCGCCATACCAATTATCTAGAGCTTTGGGCTGCTTTTCTCGCTCTCAAAAGTTTCCCATCTCATTTACAAGATTGCGAGGTTTTACTCAGGTTGGATAATACTACGGCAATAGCGTATGTAAATAAGTTTGGAGGTGTGCAATACCCGACTTTGAGCGAGCTTGCACGGCAAATCTGGACGTGGTGCGAACAGCAAATCGCAGGAGGCGTTTGAAGAAATTAACAAGAAATTCGGGCCATTTACAATTGAGTTATTCGCTACCGATGCAAACAAAAAAGTAGAAAAATTTTAATCAAGGTTTCCGAACCCAAACGTGTTTAAAGTCGATGCATTTACAGTGCCCTGGACAAGCGAGAAACTATACGCATTTCCGCCCTTTGCTTTAATTTCACCAACCCTTAAAAAATTAATCGTGGACAAAGCTGAAGGCGTTGTATTAGTGCCATATTGGCCAACGCAGTCATGGTATCCGCTATTCGAGTCGCTGTGCAGGAAGTCTCCGATTGTTTTTAAACCAAATAACAATTTATTGTTATCCCCTTGCAGAGAGAAGGCTCACCCATTAGCGAAGACACTTTCGTTGGTGGCCGGGCTATTGTCAGGCAAGCGTTCATGAAAAAGGGCCTGACGCAAGAAACAGCTGACATAATGATAAATTCACTCGCAGAATCGACGATGAGGGAATACGAATCATCACTTAAACAGTGGTGGATTTTTACCAAAGCAAATAACTATGACCTATTCTGCACAGATAGGTTTAAAATAATCGAGTTTATGACAAAGCGTTTCATAGACGGAGCAGTATATGGAACATTAAACTCCGACAGAGCCGCGATTACGTTAATGACGTCGGAAAATTTTTCGAAAGACGCTTTGATAAATCGTTTCATGCGCGGTGTCTTTAGACAAAGACCGACGAAAGCTAAATACGCAACGACATGGGATATTGATCCAGTCTTAGATTATATCGAGCATCTGTCGTTCGGAGATGCCGCAAATTTGAAAGATCTCTCGGAAAAAACGATTTTATTGTTGCTTTTGACGACAGCGCATCGGCTGCAAACAATGGCGTTAATCGACACACGTAATATAAAAGAAACAAATACTGGCATTGAAATAAAAATTCCAGAGCTGATTAAAACTTCAAAACCGGGAAAATATCAACCTAATTTCGTTTTACCTTTTTTTGATGAAAGAATAAATATTTGTGCTGCAAGAGCAGTATTAGAGTATGTAAAGCGTACAAAGGATATTAGAGGGGATCACACCAATCTATTTATCTCGGTGGCGAAGCCATACAGACCCGTGACGGCACAGACCTTATCTCACTGGGTAAAATCTATCCTGAAAAAAGCAGGGGTTGATACGAGTACTTTTTCAGCCTATAGTGCGAAACATGCGACCCTTTCAAGGGCGATTAATAAGGGTATTAACATTGAAACTATTAAACGTGTTGCCGGATGGTCCGAAAAGTCAAAAAACCTTGCCAGATTTTATAATCGGCCAATAGAAAACAGAAACGAAGCATTCGCTTTGTCAATTTTGCGTTCATAATAATCTTAAACCTTGTGTAGTGATTGAAAAATAAAAAATTTTTCTTCTATTCAAGCCTCTTAAAGTCTACACTTAATCATCGAGAACGAGACGTCGTAGTATAATTGTACGATCAAACGAGCCCGTCGAAGGCGGGCGAAGTTCGATCGATATTATACGAAGACGTCTCGTTCGAAGATGATTATCTGCCACCCAAAAATTTTAACCCAGGTTCCCAGAATCATCTTAAAAAAAAAAAAAAAAAAAAAAAAAAATTTCTGAAAAACCGGAACTCTGAACTATATGACGATCGAGACAGATGACGACACCACCAGGCACAGGCCAAGGGGGGAACCTTTAAAATTCTCTAAACGTTGTGGATATGAGCATAGCTGACGCTACTACACTTAATCATCTTCGAACGAGACGTCTTCGTATAATATCGATCGAACTTCGCCCGCCTTCGGCGGGCTCGTTTGATCGTACAATTGTTCATAAACATCGTGTCATCATCATCAAAATGAAAAGACCCGGTTTTCGACTTTTCTCTCAACTTTGCACTAGTTACTTATTTGATTTGAGAAAAAAAAATGGATTTTTTTTTAATTTGTAAAAAAATTCAGGAACCAATGCTAACTCATTTTTTACACGAGATGAGTTTAAAAAAAGACTGTTGTTTGTAACCCTAATAACCTTCGCAGAAAATATCTAGAATTAATCGCATAACTGTTCTCCGATCGAGTAGTTAATACGGCTTAGGGGTATCAACTTTCAATTAATGCAATAACAGGTGAATGAAATTATTATATGCAAAGGCCGAATCGTATCTAATATGAGTTAGTAGTGTTTGCTGAAATGTTTTACAAATTTACAAAAACACATCAATTTTTTAAAAAATCTTTCGAATTAGTTTTTTCCGAATTCAATAAGTAAGTAGTGCAAGGTTGTGAAAAAAGTTGAAAAAAAATTCGCTTTTCATTTTGATGATTATTTCACGATTTTTCGGAACAATGCGCTCGTTCCTTTAATTGTTTTGTACAACTTTGATCAATCGGTCTGGAAAACGGTTCGATGGATCAATTTGAAAATTTACAAGGTTATTGGGAGTATATTAAGCTGAAAAAAACTAGCAACATTAGTCTTTGCATCAATATTTGAAAAGTAGTGGTAGATTTACTGAAAAACCGGAAAAAGTCAGTTTTTTCTTTTTTCAAATAAATGTTAAGGGTGAAAAACAAATTTCTCAAAAATCATTGAAAGGGTCTTGTAGGAAACTCCTTCAAGTTTTCAAAGCTGCCCTTTAATTCCCTGTGCGATCATTGGTTCCTGAGATATCGATGATCAAAGACAAAAGGATCCTTCTTCATTCAAAGTCGGATATCTCAGTAACAAATTGGCGTAGAGAGACCAAACAGAAAACACAATGAAGCTGAGTAAACAAGCTAATTAACCTGTGCATTGATTTAACTGACAAAATGATCGCAAACCCGTGGACCCTTAAAAAACAAAGAATTAAGAAAAATTTTGTCTCGCCCTATTTTTGTGATTGCGCGATAACAGTAGCTCATAAAAAATGTTTACCAAAAGATCTCACAACTAAAAAACCTGAAGAGTCCGAATGCGTTTGTTCATCTCGATACGACCATTTTTCACACAGTCACAGCGCTTTGAAAAACACTTAAAACACTTAACAAATTTTCACTTCCTTTAACTTTTTGGAGTAGTGTATTTAAAACGTTGCTCATTATTACATTTATTATCATGTTTACTGTCGCAAATTCACTTGGATTTGATTAATGAATTATAGTTTTTTTTCTGTTTAGCGGACGAAGGGTCGTCCATGACCCCGGAAGAAAAACTGCGATGGCATGCGGCACAATTCCTTTTGACAATTCGTGAAACATGCAGGATTTCTCAATCAACGGTCGATTATGTAATTGAGGGTGTTCAAGAACTGATGACTATTCATACATCGATTATACTGGTAATGTTCGGGACATGAAGACATTATTCTCGACATATCTGATGAGGCTACAATTAATTAATTTTTATGGAAGATTTTAAGCATATATATATTCTTACAGGAAGATCTTCAACGACAGGTGGACCGCGCAACCTCTTTAACGAGTAAGGCCACTGTAACGGCCCAAAAAAAAGGTTTTTTCACTAATTTTTTGCTCCCGAAATTGCAGGTATTTGAAAAAAAACTTGTAATGGTGTTATCGGGCATACATTAAACTTTATTATAAAATTTTTTTACAAAAAAAAAAACAAAATGGCGGTTCCACAGCTATTTTCCCGGGACATGTTTTGCTTCCAGGGCTCCGCGGCACGCAGCACCACTGGTGCACTTTTGAATCTAGAACAAAAAAAAAAAAAACCATTAATCTAGAGGGCTATAGCTAGAGAATGTCGATCGGATTTTAAAAAGTATCAATTTTTGTGGATTTGGCGTGCATTTGAAAAAAAAATTGATTTTTGACGAAAAAAACGGCAAGTTTTTTGTTAATAAAAAATCAATAAATGAAGTTCTTGAAAATTCCGATCGACATTCTCAAGATGATGTAAATGTTCACATCTGGTTAAAATTTCAAGTAAAAAAAATGAAAATTGTTCGAGTTATGCTGCGTGCCATTTTGAAAAACCATGTTTCGAGAAAAACGCGTTAAAAGTTTTGCGAATAGTTTTTTATTGGAAAAAATTAAAAAAAGAAGTTAAAAAAAAATTTTACCGTTAGTCTGCAATCCCAGCACCATACATTTGTCCTTCGATAGCCAAATTTTCGTCTTCTTCGTCTTTCCTGGTTGATTTTTGGAGCGCGCGCGCACTTTTGGCTGCGTCGCTCAGAGATGTCTCCGCGTGCGTGATGCGTTTGGCGTCGGCTTCGATGCAGAAATTATATAACTGTACACCAATTTCCACCTCCAACATCTTGAATATTTGCAAGACGTTGGTAAGGCCGCCATTGAATATGCAAACAGCGATATCCGTCGCAATATCTAGTACAGTTTTTCCGCTTGAGGATGATTTGGGGGCCAAACTCCAAACGGTAGCGTTGAAACTTTCGTTATTGTTTTGAGTATAGGCCCCCAAGCAACGCTCCAGCAACTCGTCCCGGTTCAATTCCATGTAGATGGGTTTGATGGCTTGATAAACCTCCTCACTCATTGGCTGATTGTGATGATACGCATCCAAGGCATTTTCTGCTTTCGCTTTCTTCCAACTGCACCAATTCTCCGAACATTTTTCGTGCTGAGGCTTTTCATCCGTTGACATTTTGTGAAAAAGGATTGCCCAGATCTCATTTTTCATATTTTTGATGGAATCGGAATTTCGACGGATTGCTAAGCCGTAATAAATGCTTAGTTCGTCAATCAATTTGGCAGTGAGTTTTCCTCTTCCCCCGAGACCTTTTGTTCCTTTTTTTAAGTTTCTCAATCGAGTGCCCATTCTTTTTTGCACGTGATCTATGCACTCTTTTTTTTTAACATCAACATTTTCATACGGCTTCGAATCCACGATGCCTTTGAAAGTTTTGGAATCGCCATCTCCGATATAATTGCAGTCGTTTCGGAGCAAGTTTTGACACGCTTGGCGGCGACCTTCATTTCCTAAGGACAACAAATTTTTTTTCGCACAGGACCTTTCTTTCTTATTCTAGAGGGTTTAAACTATTTTTTAAGCCAATAAAAAAAAATCGATTTTTCAAAAAATTTACAGTGGCCTTACCCCTTAATTCATTTTGATGCGGTGAAGGACACAATTCAAAAGAGATTCCCGCCATCAATGATATTTGCTTCAATCGATACCAAGTACACACTGGATAAAATGCTCGATGAGAAATTCCACATGGTTTCACCACGAAAAATCGTTGTTTGTGAAGAGCTGGTATGGAAGTAAAAAGATCGAGCTTCAAGTCTACCAGACTTAATCAATATTCAGCGTTACGCATATATTATTCCACTCCTGGATAATCTCGTTTCCCTCTTAAGCAATGATGAATTACGACTACATGTCGAAAGTCCTAAGGCACCGGAACCCGGCGTATTAAAGTCGGTGTTAGATGGCTCATGTTATCGTGAGAACGAATTTTTCCGCGCAAATATAAATTCGTTAGCTCTCATTCTTTATTACGATGACCTGGGGATCGCGAATCCATTGGGTGTAAGCGCTAAACAACAGAAGTTGTCAATATTTTATTGGACTCTCGCAAATATTCATCCAGAAGTAAGATCAAGCCGGAATGCTGTCCAGCTATTTGCGATTGTGAAAACCCAATATGTGAAAAAAGGCGGGCTTCAAAAAATTCTTGAATTGTTTATTGCCGATATCGTAACATTGCAAAACCAAGGAGTTGCCGTAAATATCAGAGGACAAAGACAAACCGTTTTTAAAGGATCACTTTTGTTTTTCGCGGGTGATACTCCAGCATCGGCTCTTATAGGGGGCTTCAAAGAATCCGTATCCGCTTATCGGACATGTCGTCAGTGTATGACAACGAAACACGATTGGCAAACAAATTTCTCGGAAGATAATTTTATTGTGCGAAACTATGCAAGCCATGAAAAGCATCTCGAAGCGATTACTGAGCCAAATGTTCCAAAAACCACATCCGATTTTTGAAAACGACGGTATGGGTTTGTTTGGGTTTGTTTGGGTTATTTGCTTGACTATATACACGATTACAAATTTGTTGCGGAAGTTGAAACGAGGAACACCAGCCCCCGCCGTCCTAACCTTCTCGAAGGAGTTCCTCCGTCGGATTACCGACGCATACCTGAAAAAAAAGGTACCTAATTATCTAAAGAATTATATTTACTTCAAAATGATTGTACTTAACGCTTACGTCGCTGATCTCTGTCGAGCCTCCGATGGGTTCCCGGCACCTACCTGAAAAGAAAAAAAAACAAAAGAGGAGAGGGGAAATAAGCATTAATATACCTGTAAGAACAAAGCTTTATTTACTTTATAACGAATTAGAATACTCCGACTTATCCAGAATCGTGAATTGAACCATACGCGCTGGTATACCTGAAAAGAAAAAATGAGATTATCCTCCAGAAACCCGATGAGGTTATCGTTTTTTTCGGCCCCGTGTCAGGTTATCGTGGGTCGCTGAAGACCCGAGACATGTTAGAACACGTAATTTGTAATGAAAAAATTTGATAAAATTCCTGAACACTGTTGAATACTTCTACTTTAAGGGTACACCATAAAGATTGCAAAAAAATATAAACAAAATTTTTATTTTCCATCATAAACATACTTACGTCCCGAAAGTGCAGGCATTGACTAAAAATGGCTCGGGTCTCCAGCGACCCACGATAACCGAATCGGGATAATATCTTAGTATGCACACAAACACTCTACAATAAATATACTCAATTTATATTTCTGACTATTTATTATGAGTTTATTTACTTATTTACATGGAGGATATGCATTTTATTTACATGGTGGACATACTCAACTAAATAAACTCATAATAAATAGTCAGAAATATAAATTGAGTTATTTGCATGGAGGATATACATTTTATTTACATGGAGGATATACATATGTAAATAGTATTGTAAAAATGCGATCAACAACTTTTATTTTATCCGGAAAACTCATCTCGTCCGTGGTTAACTAAACTCACGTATGTTGCGTCTTTCAGCTTGGAACAAAAAACAGGGTGAGGAAAAAGCAAATTTTCCATACACATAAGTTCTTGGAAATTGGGACTCGCTTCTGCGACGCAATACGCATTCGCTTTTGACTAAAGTACAAAGTCACCAGGGATGAAAAAATTAAAAATATCCTATCGTGTAGCACAAAAACTTCTTCGATTTGTCCAAATAAAGGTAGTGAATCGTCATTGCATTGCAGAAGGATAATTGTTTTTTGTTGATATGGTGTTCCATGAACAACTACTTTACGTGATCGCAGCATGAGACATGTACCCCTATCAACTTCAGGTATCAATCTATAGAAAATGTCTTTATTCGATAGATTTGATAAAAGTACTGTTTCTCCGGGATATACTTTATGACCGCGGTACAATATATTTTCGCCGGCGCGCCTGGATATGTCGCGAGTACTGAACATAATCGTGCCTGATGTCGATAAGCTAAGGTGTAAGGCATATTTTTGAAGTTCCGTACAACTGGAGCTAAAGATTTGAAGTAAGCGTGAGCAGCTTCAAACCGAAAGCACGATTGTTGTCGCGCTGGTCCAAATAACGTAATGCACTGCGGAATATGGATCAGGAAATGGAATTTCGGCACCAGAGAACCTGGATATAGGCGTTTAAATAGTGGAATATATAACTCTATCATTCGAGATAATAGGTCTATAGACTCAACGCGAATCTCGTACGCAAGGCAGATATTTAATATCTCCAACAACAGAGTGTGACATTCTATGCGTTCGCAAATATCTTCTTCATCCCGATCTATAATCCAGTCACCTATTAGAAACGGTAAGGTATGAGTGTTGACAAACTAACACCTGGAATAGAGTCAATCTAACAGAGTTCCGAGAGGAGCTCTGGGCGTGCTCCCAACAATTGGCAGATAGTGGTGGAGAGGAGAGTTAACCGAACAGCCAACTCATGATATTCCGTCCCGAGGAGAACGCCTGGCAACGGTGGGGGGGGGGGGGGGGGGGCGGGGGGTTTGCCGGCCCAACACTACGTTGGTTTTTTTGGGCTTTAGCCCTTAAAAGGGCTGTTGGCGCGGCGGAGAGTGGTCCGGGTTACAGGGCCAGGGTCGTCGTCGGGAGTCGGAAAACGGGTGAACGGGAGGAACGGGGAGTTATTGGGTGCGGGAGTGGGGAGGGAGAGGGGCAAGGACTTTCCGAGTAGGTGGCGGCGTGAAGGAGGGGCGAGTGAGGGGCAGCGGGGAAAGAGGGTGTTGAGCCTGGGTTAGCTCGCTGGCGATACGGTCGAACACCGTGTCGAACTCAGCCTGACGCGCAACCAGAGGGGGCGAGGGAGGGGCGATAGGGCGGGAGCGGGCGCGGGCCACGGGGCGTGGAAGTGGCGGCGACCGGGGCGGCGCGGGGCGCGGTGGCGGTGGGACCTTGAAGGTCACGATGGTCGTGAGAGGGGGGGGGGGGTGTTCTCGAGGTCCCACTTGAGGGTTCGTAGGGAGACCCGCGGGTCTTCGCCGTGCCACGTGACGTGGACGGTGCCACTAGCCGTCCTGATGGCACGCCGAAGACGCCGCCTTCGGGTAGCGATGTCGCTCTGCCTGGTCATACAAAAAAAAAATTAAAAAAAAAAAAAAAGTAAAAAAAAATTTTTAAAAATTAATAAAAATAATAATAAGAATAATAATAAGAATAATAAGAATAATATAAAAATGAATAAAAAACAATAATGATAATAATAATAAATACAACAATTAATTACTGATGCGGGAAAGGGAATAAAAGAAACGAAGGATTTTATAGTATGAGAAAATGCGCTTATATTGCGGAGAAAATATGTACAAACGCTATTTACAAAAGCCAGGTGATTTGCGCTGGTCGGGAGAAAAAAAATAAAAAAAATATATAAAATAATAAAAATATATAAAATAATAAATAAATAAATAAATAAATAAACGAATAATAAGTATTATTCTTCGCCACTGAGGGGTCGGTGCGGGGTGGAGTCGAGGAGCTCGGCGAGGGTCGCGTCTTTCAGCGAAAACGGCCGAGAGGAAAGGGAAAGAACAAGGCCACTTTTTCAGCGGAGACTTGTCTGGGGGAGAGTTCTTACCACTTTTTCAGCGGAGAAAGAACTGAGCTCGAATGGCCTCGCGCTCCGCCTTATATACCCAGCCCGGAGCGGCGATCCGCCGCCGAAAGTCCAGGCTCGGACCGCGGAGCCCGAGACCCCGGTACCTATGGTCCGGTTTCCATGCGGCGCGGTGAAGTGTGGCAAGGTCCCGAACCGCGGCGCTGGTTTCGCTGGCTGGACAAGGCCCGCGAGTAACGGCGCGGTTCGGGTTTCCCCCGACGTAAGTCTCGGCGCTGAGGTCGCGGAAGTTAAATATTCGCGTTCGCTTGTGTGTAAGTGTTATCCGCGGTGGCGCTGGTGTCGCGGAAGTTAAACATTCGCATTCGCTTGTGTGAAGTGTTATCCGCGGTGGCGCTGGTGTCGTATATGTGTGACATTCAAAAAAGGGGTAAGTACGATAAGAATCGGTCATAATTAAATACGTAAAAGTTATAATTAACTTTTGGTCATTTTTTCTTTTCAGGTATACCAGCGCGTATGGTTCAATTCACGATTCTGGATAAGTCGGAGTATTCTAATTCGTTATAAAATAAATAAAGCTTTGTTCTTACAGGTATATTAATGCTTATTTCCCCTCTCCTGTTTTGTTTTTTTTTCTTTTCAGGTAGGTGCCGGGAACCCATCGGAGGCTCGACAGAGATCAGCGACGTAAGCAGTAAGTACAATCATTTTGAAGTAAATATAATTCTTTAGATAATTAGGTACCTTTTTTTTCAGGTATGCGTCGGTAATCCGACGGAGGAACTCCTTCGAGAAGGTTAGGCCGGCGGGGGCTGGTGTTCCTCGTTTCAACTTCCGCAACAAATTTGTAATCGTGTATATAGTTAAGCAAATAAATTTGTTCTTGTGATCCCTTTTTATTTCAGATTCCGAAGGTGCATAGACGAATACGACGTCATATGAAGTGTGCGCCAAAATGGCGTACAACATGAGATAGCACAAGCATTTGTGATGCTGTTTGACGTAGATGACCCTTTGCCGCAAGATGTTCACGCAATACCACTCCGGGTGCTTCATTTCGCCAATGTCCATAGTCAAGGTTGGTTCGTCGGTCATTAAATTCAGCTAACGTCAAAATATTCTTTTCTTCGATACAATATCGCAACAGTTGTTGACATGCGATAAGAGCGACGCCTTCGAGCAAAACATGCATCGAGTCTTGCGGCAAACAAGTCGTTACATCGAAATTCGGTATATCTAACAGCAAGCTTTTAGCGTTGACACGATACCATCGTTTTCAAAAATCGGATGTGGTTTTTGGAACATTTGGCTCAGTAATCGCTTCGAGATGTTTTTCATGGCTTGCATAGTTTCGCACAATAAAATTATCTTCCGAGAAATTTGTTTGCCAATCGTGTTTCGTTGTCATACACTGACGACATGTCCGATAAGCGGATACGGATTCTTTGAAGCCCCCTATAAGAGCCGAAGCTGGAGTATCACCCGCGAAAACAAAAGTGATCCTTTAAAAACGGTTTGTCTTTGTCCTCTGATATTTACGGCAACTCCTTGGTTTTGCAATGTTACGATATCGGCAATAAACAATTCAAGAATTTTTTGAAGCCCGCCTTTTTTCACATATTGGGTTTTCACAATCGCAAATAGTTGGACAGCATTCTGGCTTGATCTTACTTCTGGATGAATATTTGCGAGAGTCCAATAAAATATTGACAACTTCTGTTGTTTAGCGCTTACACCCAATGGATTCGCGATCCCCAGGTCATCGTAATAAAGAATGACAGCTAACGAATTTATATTTGCGCGTAAAAATTCGTTCTCACGATAACATGAGCCATCTAACACCGACTTTAATACGCCGGGTTCCGGTGCCTTAGGACTTTCGACATGTAGTCGTAATTCATCATTGCTTAAGAGGGAAACGAGATTATCCAGGAGTGGAATAATATATGCGTAACGCTCAATATTGATTAAGTCTGGTAGACTTGAAGCTCGATCTTTTTGCTTCCATACCAGCTCTTCACAAACAACGATTTTTCGTGGTGAAACCATGTGGAATTTCTCATCGAGCATTTTATCCAGTGTGTACTTGGTATCGATTGAAGCAAATATCATTGATGGCGGGAATCTCTTTTGAATTGTGTCCTTCACCGCATCAAAATGAATTAAAGAGGTTGCGCGGTCCACCTGTCGTTGAAGATCTTCCTGTAAGAATATATATATGCTTAAAATCTTCCATAAAAATTAATTAATTGTAGCCTCATCAGATATGTCGAGAATAATGTCTTCATGTCCCGAACATTACCAGTATAATCGATGTATGAATAGTCATCAGTTCTTGAACACCCTCAATTACATAATCGACCGTTGATTGAGAAATCCTGCATGTTTCACGAATTGTCAAAAGGAATTGTGCCGCATGCCATCGCAGTTTTTCTTCCGGGGTCATGGACGACCCTTCGTCCGCTAAACAGAAAAAAAACTATAATTCATTAATCAAATCCAAGTGAATTTGCGACAGTAAACATGATAATAAATGTAATAATGAGCAACGTTTTAAATACACTACTCCAAAAAGTTAAAGGAAGTGAAAATTTGTTAAGTGTTTTAAGTGTTTTTCAAAGCGCTGTGACTGTGTGAAAAATGGTCGTATCGAGATGAACAAACGCATTCGGACTCTTCAGGTTTTTCAGTTGTGAGATCTTTTGGTAAACATTTTTTATGAGCTACTGTTATCGCGCAATCACAAAAATAGGGCGAGACAAAATTTTTCTTAATTCTTTGTTTTTTAAGGGTCCACGGGTTTGCGATCATTTTGTCAGTTAAATCAATGCACAGGTTAATTAGCTTGTTTATTCAGCTTCATTGTGTTTTCTGTTTGGTCTCTCTACGCCAATTTGTTACTGAGATATCCGACTTTGAATGAAGAAGGATCCTTTTGTCTTTGATCATCGATATCTCAGGAACCAATGATCGCACAGGGAATTAAAGGGCAGCTTTGAAAACTTGAAGGAGTTTCCTACAAGACCCTTTCAATGATTTTTGAGAAATTTGTTTTTCACCCTTAACATTTATTTGAAAAAAGAAAAAACTGACTTTTTCCGGTTTTTCAGTAAATCTACCACTACTTTTCAAATATTGATGCAAAGACTAATGTTGCTAGTTTTTTTCAGCTTAATATACTCCCAATAACCTTGTAAATTTTCAAATTGATCCATCGAACCGTTTTCCAGACCGATTGATCAAAGTTGTACAAAACAATTAAAGGAACGAGCGCATTGTTCCGAAAAATCGTGAAATAATCATCAAAATGAAAAGCGAATTTTTTTTCAACTTTTTTCACAACCTTGCACTACTTACTTATTGAATTCGGAAAAAACTAATTCGAAAGATTTTTTAAAAAATTGATGTGTTTTTGTAAATTTGTAAAACATTTCAGCAAACACTACTAACTCATATTAGATACGATTCGGCCTTTGCATATAATAATTTCATTCACCTGTTATTGCATTAATTGAAAGTTGATACCCCTAAGCCGTATTAACTACTCGATCGGAGAACAGTTATGCGATTAATTCTAGATATTTTCTGCGAAGGTTATTAGGGTTACAAAAAACAGTCTTTTTTTAAACTCATCTCGTGTAAAAAATGAGTTAGCATTGGTTCCTGAATTTTTTTACAAATTAAAAAAAAATCCATTTTTTTTTCTCAAATCAAATAAGTAACTAGTGCAAAGTTGAGAGAAAAGTCGAAAACCGGGTCTTTTCATTTTGATGATGATGACACGATGTTTATGAACAATTGTACGATCAAACGAGCCCGCCGAAGGCGGGCGAAGTTCGATCGATATTATACGAAGACGTCTCGTTCGAAGATGATTAAGTGTAGTAGCGTCAGCTATGCTCATATCCACAACGTTTAGAGAATTTTAAAGGTTTCCCCCTTGGCCTGTGCCTGGTGGTGTCGTCATCTGTCTCGATCGTCATATAGTTCAGAGTTCCGGTTTTTCAGAAATTTTTTTTTTTTTTTTTTTTTTTAAGATGATTCTGGGAACCTGGGTTAAAATTTTTGGGTGGGAGATAATCATCTTCGAACGAGACGTCTTCGTATAATATCGATCGAACTTCGCCCGCCTTCGACGGGCTCGTTTGATCGTACAATTATACTACGACGTCTCGTTCTCGATGATTAAGTGTAGACTTTAACAGGCTTGAATAGAAGAAAAATTTTTTATTTTTCAATCACTACACAAGGTTTAAGATTATTATAAACGCAAAATTGACAAAGCGAATGCTTCGTTTCTGTTTTCTATTGGCCGATTATAAAATCTGGCAAGGTTTTTTGACTTTTCGGACCATCCGGCAACACCTTTAATAGTTTCAATGTTAATACCCTTATTAATCGCCCTTGAAAGGGTCGCATGTTTCGCACTATAGGCTGAAAAAGTACTCGTATCAACCCCTGCTTTTTTCAGGATAGATTTTACCCAGTGAGATAAGGTCTGTGCCGTCACGGGTCTGTATGGCTTCGCCACCGAGATAAATAGATTGGTGTGATCCACTCTAATATCCTTTGTACGCTTTACATACTCTAATACTGCTCTTGCAGCACAAATATTTATTCTTTCATCAAAAAAAGGTAAAACGAAATTAGGTTGATATTTTCCCGGTTTTGAAGTTTTAATCAGCTCTGGAATTTTTATTTCAATGCCAGTATTTGTTTCTTTTATATTACGTGTGTCGATTAACGCCATTGTTTGCAGCCGATGCGCTGTCGTCAAAAGCAACAATAAAATCGTTTTTTCCGAGAGATCTTTCAAATTTGCGGCATCTCCGAACGACAGATGCTCGATATAATCTAAGACTGGATCAATATCCCATGTCGTTGCGTATTTAGCTTTCGTCGGTCTTTGTCTAAAGACACCGCGCATGAAACGATTTATCAAAGCGTCTTTCGAAAAATTTTCCGACGTCATTAACGTAATCGCGGCTCTGTCGGAGTTTAATGTTCCATATACTGCTCCGTCTATGAAACGCTTTGTCATAAACTCGATTATTTTAAACCTATCTGTGCAGAATAGGTCATAGTTATTTGCTTTGGTAAAAATCCACCACTGTTTAAGTGATGATTCGTATTCCCTCATCGTCGATTCTGCGAGTGAATTTATCATTATGTCAGCTGTTTCTTGCGTCAGGCCCTTTTTCATGAACGCTTGCCTGACAATAGCCCGGCCACCAACGAAAGTGTCTTCGCTAATGGGTGAGCCTTCTCTCTGCAAGGGGATAACAATAAATTGTTATTTGGTTTAAAAACAATCGGAGACTTCCTGCACAGCGACTCGAATAGCGGATACCATGACTGCGTTGGCCAATATGGCACTAATACAACGCCTTCAGCTTTGTCCACGATTAATTTTTTAAGGGTTGGTGAAATTAAAGCAAAGGGCGGAAATGCGTATAGTTTCTCGCTTGTCCAGGGCACTGTAAATGCATCGACTTTAAACACGTTTGGGTTCGGAAACCTTGATTAAAATTTTTCTACTTTTTTGTTTGCATCGGTAGCGAATAACTCAATTGTAAATGGCCCGAATTTCTTGTTAATTTCTTCAAACGCCTCCTGCGATTTGCTGTTCGCACCACGTCCAGATTTGCCGTGCAAGCTCGCTCAAAGTCGGGTATTGCACACCTCCAAACTTATTTACATACGCTATTGCCGTAGTATTATCCAACCTGAGTAAAACCTCGCAATCTTGTAAATGAGATGGGAAACTTTTGAGAGCGAGAAAAGCAGCCCAAAGCTCTAGATAATTGGTATGGCGCTTTTTTTTTTTTTTTTTTTCATTATTCCACCAGCCGTTCGCTGATTGACCATTGCAGTGAGCTCCCCAACCCGTCAGCGAAGCATCTGAGAAGATCTCTATTTTGTATTTACTCGTCCTTATTGGATTCACTCCGATTTGACTATTAGTTTTCCACCATTCTAAATCCTCTTTTAGCTTATTGCTCAAAATCATACGCGCCTCATAGTTTTGATCATTAAATTTCAGTGCCAAAAACTTTTCTCGTTCTAGTCTTTTACAATAAATAGTCCCATATGCAACTGCGGGGCACGCCGCGTTTAGCACCCCCAAAAAATGTGCGAAATCTCTGATTTTTTTTTTCGTTCCAACCGTAAAACTTTTGAGTAATTTCTTAATTTTTTTTTTCTTGTCAGTTAGATCTATACTATAATCCGTTGAATTAACGATAAATCCCAAAAATTTGCATTTTTGTGACGGGATCAATGAGCTTTTCTCTTTGTTTATGACAAATCCTAGTTTTTCTAGTAATTTTTTCGATTCCAGTACGTTTGCCTGGCAGCTTCGGAAATTTTTTCCTATGCATAGCATATCGTCTAGGTATATAGTTGACAGAAAACCCTTACTCCTCAATACATTCATTACGGGTTTCATAACTTTCGTAAAAACGTACGGGCTTGTCGATAAACCAAAAGGTAAGCACCGGAATTGGTACATTTTTTCTTGAAATATAAATCTTAGATACTTTCTATCTTCCTCGTGCACGGGTATTGAAAAATATGCGTCTTTGAGATCGAGCGATGCCATAAAGGCGTTAGGCGTTATTCGATTTTCAACCGACCGAATGTCCTCCAGTTTAAAACGAGGTGCTTTAATGAACTTATTTAATTGCTTTAAATTGAGTATAAAGCGATTTGAGCCATCCGGGTACTAAAAAGATTTGGGACACGAACTGTCGATCACAATCCTCGCATTTTTCAACCGCGTTTTTCCGTAATAATTTTTCGATTTCGACTTTCATTAATTAATATTAACTCCTAATCTTTCCATTTTCGCTGCTCAGGGAGTCTGATTTGGTACGGAGCTTTTTCAAACGGAATTCTATATCCCGTTGTACAATTTCTAACAAATTGGTCGCTCGTGATATTTTTCCATTCGTCAATGAACAGGCTCAACCTTCCTGCGATTTTTACCTCGTCTATTTCTTTGACGATTCCTTGGTCGATCGGCCCTTCTCCCGACTCGATTGAGTCGGCCGATATGGAGCCCTCTGTTTGAATCGAACCGGCTGCCTTCTCGGATATCCGCCCGTCTGTCTGTATTGAGCAGACGGGCCTCTCCAGTTTCCCTGGTTCTGTGTTTTATAAGTTAGCTTTTTATCAGGGGCCTTGAGGATCTGGCATGCCGCTTCGATAGTTTTAGCCTCCTTGATCTGGTCGGCTAATTTTTCTCCGTAAAGCCATTCATCCGAGTGAATTGACTCAACAATCGGTTTCATATTTTTTTTCAACATCGGCGTGATGAACGATTTTCTCCCTATGGATTGTTGGTGGAATATGTCCGCCAATAATTTTCCCGTGTCACACAGGAGTTCGATTAGTTTCAACTGATCGACTTCGTCTCCGGACTCGTCGATTACGAGAGAAAATGCTGCTCCCAACGATACAATGGCCGTACCGACACATTCTTGTGTCTGAGCGAAATGTTCGTCTCTCTTTTTTGCACTGTCCGCCATTGCCGCGCTAGCCTCCAGATTGACTTTCGGAGGTTCGGCGTATAATTCGCCTTTGCGAGGGTATTTTTTCGTCAGGTTCTTCCTGTTCTCTTCGGGAAGCCCTTCATTCATCCACGCACTCCAACGACTTTTGATTTCAAGGTGCAACTTGATCCCTTCGCCCTGGACCGCGTTCGGGTCGTCGCCCAATAGATTAAGAATCTCTTCGTCCATCAAAAATTGATCGCGGCTCTCTTTTTGAGAATTCGCAAGAGCTTCTGTCTCGCTAGCGAGAGTGGGAGAACCTGTGTGAGGAGAAGGATCGGGCCCTTCGACCTCGCGAGTATCTTCGCGATCCCGCGGGCAAACATTTTTCTTGTTTGCCCGTTCTGAAATAGATATTTATATATATTTCTATCCCGCATAGTATTTTGCTCGTGTGGAGCGTGGCGAACTTATTGTTCTTATCCCTTGTTGGGAAGCGAAGTTCGTGTGGAACTTGCTCTCTGTTTTTCGTATGGAAAAAACAGATTTTTATATTTTTTTTTTTAAATTATTTTTACCTGTGTCCTCATCCGTACGATGATCCTCGCGTCTCTGCGAAACAAAATTTTCAATGAGTTTTGTGAGGTTATCCAACTGTAACTTCATTTTTTGCATTTCGGCGTCGTTTCTTGCGCCGCATTTTTTCCGCTCTCTCGAAGGAGATCGAGAGTGTTTGCGTTTTTTATCCTTTCCCATCGTTGTCGTCCGTTTTCCAATAAATTACGTAGATAAAATGTTGACTAAGATTTTTCGTGTGTGAATTGACTGAGCACAACGAAACGATATGACGATCGAGACAGATGACGACACCACCAGGCACAGGCCAAGGGGGGAACCTTTAAAATTCTCTAAACGTTGTGGATATGAGCATAGCTGACGCTACTACACTTAATCATCGAGAACGAGACGTCGTAGTATAATGCACTTGTTCCTCTAATTGTTTTGTACATCTTTGATCAACCAGTCCGGAAAAACGGCTCGATGGATCAATTTGAAAATTTACAAGGCCATTGGGAGTATATTAGCTGAAAAAACCTAGCAACATTAGTCTTTGCATCAATATTTGTAAAGTAGTGGTAGACTTACTGAAAAACCATGAAAAGTCATTTTTTTCTTCTTTCAAATTAAGGTTCGGGTGAAAAAAAATCTCAAAAATCAATGGAAGCCTCTTGTAAGAAACTCCTTCGTTTTCAAGCCTGCCCTTTAATTCCTTGTGCGATCAGTGGTTGTTGAGATATCGATGATCAAAGACAAAAGGATCTTTTTTCATTCAAAGTCGGATATTTCAGCGACAAATTGGTGTAGAAAGACCAGATAAAAAAAAATTGCAGCTGAATAAATAATCTAACTGACCTATACATAGATTTAACTGAAAAATGTTCCCGACTCCGTGGACCCTTGAAAAAAAAAACAAGTTGGAAAAATTTTGTCTTGCGCTATTTCTTGTGATTGCGCGATAACAGTAGCTCACAATAGATGTTTGCCAAAAGATTCCGAAACTAGAAATTTGCAGCTCCCAAATGCTTTTTCTCATTTCGACACGACCATTTTTCACACAGATATAGCGCTTCAAAAAATACTGAAAAAAATGAATACATTTTCCGTTGCTTTAATTTTTTGCAGTAGTGTATTATGTCATAAGAAGAACAATAGCGAACTAATAATAATTTAATAATAAGAGTAGTAACAGAGTAATGATATTGAAATAATAATCATAAAAGATGCTCAGTTAATTGCAATGAAAAACTACACGAACTCGATAACGAAAATTCATACCAAATGATACATATATTTTTATTTATTTTTTATATCTGATAAATAAATATCCGTGACATTAACCCTTAATCCGTGAACTTATAGGTCTTTTTCGTCGTACTCAAAATTCATTTCCTTCGCAGGTTGCTTAACATTTAATGAAATAAAAATATATATATCTGTTGAAGATAAGAAAAAAACCTATTTTCCCTTGAAAAGTACAGCCTAAAGATTAACCATGAACTTGTCGGATTTTTTCATTGACAATTGTTGATTTGGTATTGCGAAAACGAAAATGACTCAGGTTCACGGGATTAAGGCGCTTCAAATGTCTTCACGGATTGAGAGTGAATATTTAAGGTAATGATCTTTTAACTATACAGAATTTGGTACTTGGTTCGACAGACAACACTAAAATATATAAAAATCAATTATAAAATAAAATTATAAGAGCTGCGAGAAAACTTACCATCAATGCAACTGTGTCTTTCATCCTCATTGTTTACATCACTATCACGACGGTGAGATTCTGAGTCGTCTATTTGCACCAAATTCCCTTCTACCACCTGGTGTTTCCTCCAAAGGTGCTGGCGAAAAGACTTCCATTTTTTGAATGTCACACCACAGCCATTGTAGATACATCGAACTTGAAACTGTGGCTCAAATCTGTGGTAACGTACGATATGCGACACGAAATCGACGCTTAATATAACACCTAAACACATCGCACACTTCGTTGTTTCCTGCTCAGGCCCATCCATGTTTTCCGTCGATTTTTTCGAATATTAATATGTTACTTCTGCCTTCGGTGACAATCAAATAATTCAGTACCAATCAAATGATTCACGAATACAACAAAAACGTTGAATTAATATTCAAGCGCAAACACACAATGCGACGTCCTGCGACGAAAAATTATACATATTTTTCCCAACGTTCTTCACGTGGCAGAGCACGAAAAATAAACATCGGCTTCGAGAAAAAAAGAGTGACCTGTGTGGGCGTTGTTGCCGAGGAGATTTGGATGGCCGATTTTGTTTCAGTAGTATCGCTCTTGTTTACCAGGTGTGTAAGTATGAAAACGGAATTTTTGTACAGAAAAAACACGTTTATTGTAATGATATGATACAAAGTATCATATCATTACCGTAGGTACATCCGCCAGTTGTTGTTGTGTTTGAGCGTCGTCTTCGTCCAACAAGGCTTGCAGGTCAGCGTCTTCAAACTTTTTCGGTGGTCCTCCACGTTTTTCGTTCCTCACGTCAAAATCGCCACTTTTGAACCGTTTGAACCACTCGAAACACTGTGTTTTACCGAGAGCATGCTCACCAAACGCCTCCACAAGCATTCGATGCGATTCGGCTGCGGTTTTCTTCAGATGAAAACAGAAAAGTAGTGCTGTCGGCAAATTGTAATTTGTTGGCACAAAACTCGACATGTTTATCTCTAATAAACTAATGCTACAGAATGAAACTCGTGTTATTGTGAGTTGGAAATCTTTGTCGGATATCAATACAATAACAAGACACCGCTGACGTGATGTGTCGGTAACTGCATCGACATCTAACGCCACCTATAGGCAAATTCCGGTTTCATACTTACACACCTGGTATACGGGCAACGCTCTTGTTTATACTAACGAGGGAAGTGTATATCTCACAACTGTGAAATACCTGGTCAAACGTTGAACGTCGTGAATTTCATTCGCTCGTGTCGCATTTGGCTTACAATTTGATATTTTCTATCCTCGGAAATGGAAAAAAAAGTATATTGTTTGATGGGTGAGAGGTGCAAGTGCGTTCGGTATAAAAAACAACCAAACGAGACCGATGTTAATGCTGTGAGCAGAGCATTGGCGGAAGCGAGTGCCACGGATTTATTGTTGCTGACGACGATGCAGGGCAAAGCCATTATTTTGCAAAGGCCAGATGCGGATCGGAAGAATCGTTTATGCGATATCGAAGCTAACGAGGAAATCTTAGATAAAGAGGAAATTACGGTCCTCTTTATCTCGCCACCCTCGCTACAGGAACAAGCATGTAGTGCAAAGGAAACGGCCGACGAAAATTGCTGCGAAAACGAAACCGTAACTATTGATCTTCCCGTAATCTTTGAAGATTCCTCGGCAGTGGATGATGAAATGGAGATGAACACTGACGACACAAATGTTAAGGTAAGTTGTATAATCTATTATTGCTCGCACGCGAGTATATTTTTTCCGTTTCGCGAGTGTGTAATAGGACGGTCGTGCTGTTGTTGTAAAACCCCATATTCGGAAATAATTAGAAGAAGGCTAGTTTGTTGACAGATGATTCTGTAGGTGCCGCGTGTGCTAAATCCAAATTTGCCTAAAAACCGGGATGCAGGTTTTTTAAATAGGGGATGGGGGTGGGTTGATGCCAAACTACAGCCCCTGTGAGGTCAGTGCCGTGAGACAGTGTTCAGAAAAATCCGGGCTTTAGTTTTGTCCACAGCGCCCAAGTCGTGGAAATTTGTTTTGAGGGTGAAAAAGTGGGGTGAAAATTTAAAAAATCAATTTTAATTCAATAACTCTTTAGGAAAAAATCGTATATTATTTGTTCAAATGGGAACGTTGTAGCCCTTCAAAAGACGCGTTGATACAGTATTTGATCACCACTTCCCAATAAAATTTTAACCCTTAAAAAAATTGTTGAACTATAAAAAAAAAAATGTTGTTTATTGAATAACTCAAAGACGATAGATTTTTCGGGTATGGTTTAAATGTACGAAAGGTAGAAAATGATTTTCTCTATACTTTCGTTTCTATGGACCACCCTTGCATTTGGATTTTCCAGCCCCTCTCGGCGTTGAAAATTCAAAATGAAATTCTGGGAAAACTACTGACCGCACAAATTCACCGCCGTGGAACAATTTATAGCTGGAACCCTCAGCTGCACTTTGTCTACAACGCCACACTCGTATCTCTCTATTTTCGGTCAACAGTTTTCCCAGAATTTCATTTCGAATTTTCAATCCCAAAGAGGGGTTGGAAAAATAAAAATTTACAGGTGGTCCTCAAAAACAAAATTGTAGAGAAAATTATTCTCTACACTTCGTACGTTTAAACCATACCCCAAAAATCGATTGTTTTTGAGTTATTCAATAAATAATTTTTCTTGTTACTTCAACAATTTTTTGTGATTGAGCATACTATCGGAGACGGATATTCAAATACTCGATCGACGCGTCTATTCAAGGGCTACAACGTTCCCGATTGAAGAAAAATTGTATGAATCTTTCCTAAAGAGATATCTAATTGAAACTGATTTTTGAAAATTTCACCCCACTTTTTTGCCCCCAAAATGAACTAATGCGACTTCGGCGCTGTGGACAAAAATAAAGTCCGGATTTTTCAGAACATTTTGTCTCCCGGCGCCGACCTCATGGGGGTTGAAGTTTGGCATTAATCCATCCCCATCGCCCTTCATCCCCTAAAAAAGAATCCTACACCCAGATTTTTAGGCAAACTTGGATTTAACATTCGCGGCACCTACAAAATGACGTGTCAAAAAACGAGCCTTCTTCTATTTTTTTCCGATTCCAATATACAGCACGACTGTACTATAAGCAGAACGAAGCGTGGAAGGACTTTGTGCGAGTTCGAAATTTGAAAAAGAAAAGTCTCTGTGAGAAAGCCGGGTAGTGCTTCATACCAGCAGTGCTATTTATTAATACTTTTTCATTGTACACATAAAACAATCGTGTTTTTTCTCCATTTTTTGCAGCCAAATTCTGCGCCGCGGGTCAAAAGCACAAATCGTGTGCCTTATCCAGCGTCTCTACCAAAACTGACACCACATCTGCAACACATATCAAATGCTGTTGGTGTTTTTGCCGGCATAAAAGACTTCGTTTATTTCTGGACGTCGCACCTACTTGATATTACGGACTATGCGCCCAGCAAGCAACATTATCATAATTTTGCCATGACAATCGTAGATAAATATCCAGTTTTACGGGGAGGAAACAACGGATGTGTAAGTTTTAAATATAATCCACATTCTTTTTTAATATAACAAAAAACTTATACCGTGCCATATGTGAAGTGTTAATATAAAAGATAAAACTCGTTTTAAATGTTTGGAGTCATTATGAAAATATTTCACACTATGAGCATTGTCGGAAAGTGAAGTTGTTTTATCCATTTCTCGAAATTAAACAAAAAATTCCAGACTTTTGATATCAACATGTGTAATATGCTACAGTGCAAACACTAACATTACCAATTTCACCGAAAAATTAGCCACCTCAAAAATTTCCGTATAAATATACGGAGATTTTCAAGGTGGCCGATGATCTAAAGATCATGAAAAAATGGTAAATGTCAGTTTTTGAACTCTTAGCATATCACACATGTGAATATTGAAAAAAAAATTGGAAAAGTGTAAAAAAAAATTAAAACATCTTTATTTTCCGAAAACGCTTATAGCGTGAAATATTTTCATAATTACCCCAAACACTTTTAACCAGGTTTGTTTCTTTTATATTTACACTTTACCGTGTAAAAACCGATAATTATCAATCATAATTTAAAGGGAATTGTCAAGACTCAGCTCAGCACCAATGCTCGGAATCGGCGGGCTAATTTAAAACGAAAACTACAAACAGACGCTACTGGCAAACCTAAGGGTGCGATGAGTTTCGCGTCCGTGACGCAACGAGAACAGTGAGTTTTGATTGTAGACTGATAATGAGTGGATTTTGTAATTTAATTGATATAATTTTTATGTTCATTGATTCTCTTTATTATTTGTTGTAGATTTCAGGATCCGGATATTGAAACTGCAATAAAAGAATTGCAGAGGAAAGGTCGGGACGTCGACTCAGCACATGTAAGACGTCTCCTTGAAGAAACGTTGCCGCAGCGGCGGACATGGATTGAAAAAGAAGCGAAAAAAATATCCGACGTAACCGAAAAATACCCGCAATTTTTGTTTCATAACTTGGTATGTATAGTGTTTTTGATTGCCGATATTCATATAAATGATGTTTCTACATTACTTAACTTTTTGTTTCATGTAAAGATCATTTTTGAGTTCGTCATGTGGAAGAACGTGAAATTGGAATGCATTTGCCAAAGCCTCGATATCTGCATGCAGTCTCTAGCAACGTATTTTTCTATCGAGGCCATCACCGAAAAGCAGAAAGCGGACGTCATCGTAAAACTGTACGAGAATCTAGCCTATGCGAGGACCAGAAATACGGTGACACCACTCGTTATAATAAAGGAGGTAATATTTCAAACTACATTCTGCATAGAACAGAATTGTGGAATTCGTTACCATTTCAACATGTTTTTACATAGAATACGCATAGATCATTCGCAAAGAATGATCCATGCGTACGCAAAGCATATTATTAATTTTGAAAATGTGATTTCTAATATAATAACACTAAAGCACTCGTCTCGGCAAATCATCTAATGAGTCTTTGTTATGAGCCTTAGCAATCACGTAATGAGCCTTTGGTGTTTATAATCCACTTATGTCCGCAGATAATGCGTACCACCGAGAATCTCGTCGGAGCATCGGGGGATGCACCACGTGTCGTTATATACGTTGCTGAGGAAGGCGTAGCTTCGGCTTTCGTGGTAGCAGATAAAAATATACGGGTCAAAATACCGGAACCCACGGTCAACAAGTCCATCGTGTGCCTACCCGCATCATACTACGTATGGCATACTGCGTATCCATTGGCGTACGCCAATGCCTTGGAGTTTATCGACCATCAATTACTTGGAACTGCGACAAAGAACCACACCGTTCACAGATTTCTACAAAAAATGAAACATCAACTCGGAGTCTAGTTTATACTAAACTTATCTATAGATTTGAATCTAATGATGTTCATCATACTTTAATAAAAAATACAACCCTTAAAACTGTAAATATATATGGTTAATACAGAGTAATGTATAAGCACTGTACAATAAATCCATATATTTTGACGATAAAAATCTTTGTCATTGAATTTATTATTCCGACGCATCACATTTATATACAGTACTGCAAAAGTAAGTGTGTTGTTTTTACACATTTTGAGTGTGTAAATGGCTGTACCCCTTTTTACACGTTTTAACGTGTGTAAGAAAACAACACACGTAAGTGTGTTGTTTAAACGCATTTATCCGTGTTATTTTTACACCGTTATTTTTTACACACGTCAAAACGCGTAAAAAGTGTCTACAGCCATTTACACACGTAAAGTGAATAAAAACAACACAGTTGTTTTTGCAGTGATGTGTGAGAGAGAGCGAGAATGAGAGATGGAGCGGCCGCATTGCCACGAACGTCTTCGAACGTCTCACGTACGTCTCACGAACGTCTTCGAACGTCTCACGTACGTCTCACGAACGTCTTCGAACGTCCCACGTACATCTTACGCAAGTCTCACGTACGTCTCATGAACGGCTTCGGACGTCTCAAGTATCTCTTACGAACGTCTCACGTACGTCGCACGAACGTCTCGCGTACGTCTTACGAACGTCTCATGAACGTGTTCGAACATTTTTGAACGTCTTACGTACGTCTCACAAACGTCTCGCGTACGTCTCACGAACGTCTTCAAATGTTTTACGAACGTCTTCGTACGTCTCACGTACGTCTCATGAACGTGTTCGGATGCCTCACGAACATCTGCGAATGTCTCTTGCACATTTATCGAACATCTGACAATGAATGTCTTCAAACATCATCCAGCGATGGTGTGAATTGATTTCCCATCATTTTCAAAACGAATTCCTTTTACATTTGAGAGCAATATTTTATACAGTTCTATAATCTGACAACAAATGATGTAACAAACGAAGGGGTGAGGAAAATAAAAAATCACATATTGTTACATTTCGTTTATTTGCACGAATCTTTATGATTCGACCACCAATTAAACATTTTAAACACATTTTGTGAAGCACAATTTTTCACATGCTTTTCGCAACGCACAGTAGGAGAAAAGCCCAAAAACCTGGCCAAAACCCCAAAAAATAAATTTTCGAAATAGGGTCAGTTGAGTAGTCATTCAGGTAGAGGACTAGTAACTGCATTCTATTGTGGAAGGGAAAGCCCTTTAAGTGTATACCTGCGCCGCAGCGTCAGTTGGCAGTTAGTGTTCGTGAAGAGTGTACGTGTCACGCGCTGAACAGACGAAAATAACGCTGACTTCAAAAACCCATAACTTTAAAGTGACGGGTTTAATTTCAATTCTGCAACATGGATACGACTTCTGGAGGTATGTAGAACATGTTTTTACATCGGTTGAATCTAAAGTTTATGTATAAATGATTGAAATGTAGTGTAGCCTTCGGCATAAATAAAATTGAATAATTTTGAAAACTTATATTTTCAACGGTCCGAAAAGTTATATATTTTGTCACATTTTGCAAAGCTCCTAGTCTCGGCCTTTAGTTTAATGTATAAGCGTTCGAAATTTACAAGAGTTACCTGCGGAAAACGTGCGTCTTGTCCGTTATGATTTTTTTCGCATCGTGCGGTACCCGAGCGTGCACGCGGCACTATTGAGCAGCCTCTGCGCCTCTACCTGAGAATGGGTGAAGTAGCATCATAACGGACAAGACAGCTGTTATACGCTTGAAATAAATTATTTTAATATATATGTATGTGTATATATATATATATAAATTTTCTGTGATTTAATTATGATATATACGTATGCATATATATATACATATTAAAATCAACCACATAAAAATTTCTTAAATATGAATGAAATGTTATAACATTCAAATAAAATATTTGAATATATATATATTATATAGTAAGCAAAGCTTTCTTTTAACCAAATCCATGTCAATATTTTCTGTCTAATTTTCTTAAAATTATTTCAATTATTGCAGTTATTTATTTGGTAAAATAATGTACATTGTTCAAGTTTTTGTATTAATTGAAAATTTTATCTTTTCCTTTAACACCAATTTTCTACAATTTTATGTCTTTATTACAGGATCCGGTTACAAAGAATTGGTGCTGACAAGGAAAGAAGTATTTCTGATAATCAGCGAGCATTTATCCGATAAATTCGCTTCCTTGATCGAATTTATGGTAGAAAAAATTTCCAAGGACACCGGACGTACAGTTGTAGTGCCTGAGGACTCGAAACAGACTTTTTCGATACTCTTCAATCAAATGAGAACGAGGTGGCAACAAGCTCACAGAAAATCCTGTGTATTTTTCAAGAATAACGGTGAATGGCTTAGCAAGCAGGTATGTTTTGCCGCACCTACAGACACTGTAGTAACAAGCCCGGGTAATACGGGCGGCCGCCCGTCCCTTGAGTTTACAATGTCCAGTGAAAGATCTAAACGAAGGAAGACCCAAGATATTCGTACATCGTTCAACTCGGTCGAGTTAGCATACGCTACTCAGATGAGCCTTCGCTCTTCAGGACAATCCGACGCCGCAAAAGTTATTAAGGACGTAACAATGACGAGTCCTTTAAGAGCTTCCAAGTATCGTAAAGCTTACTCAGCAACGGATGAAATTACTTTATCCGAAGAGGCTGCACTTTCCGCTATGATTGAATATAAATTCTCCAAGAGTACTTACCAGGGAATGAGAAGATTAGGGAAGGAAAATAACTGTAAGCTATATCCGTCTTACGAAAAAGTGATGAAAGCAAAAAAGCGTTGTTATCCACCACGTGATGCAATCAGGATTACAGAGAGTAGTGCAGAAGTCCAACTACAGGCACTATTAGATCATACAGTTGAACGTATTTTACTCGTCCAAAATGTACTCATTCAAAGATTGACTCCAGATAATGTTCGTAAAATGGACTTGATTTGCAAGTGGGGTTGCGATGGAAGTTCTGGGCAAAGTGAATATAAGCAGACGTTCAGTGATGACAGCAAATCTGATGCGCATGTATTCTTTACTTCAGTCGTGCCATTACAACTCGTGTGTTATGATCAATAATCGAAGGAAGAAATAGTTGTTTGGAAGAACCCCAGACCCTCGTCTCCACGATTTTGTAGACCGCTTAGACTACTGTTTCTACGCGAAGACACAGAGTCAACACTTAATGAAGTCCAAATTGTTGAAGAACAAATAAAGTCACTTCGTCCATTCGAAAGTGTAATAGATGGAAAAGAAATCTGCGTAATGTACAAGTTGTTGTTCACCATGATAGATGGTAAAGTTTGCAACGCTGTATCATTGACGAAATCTGCTCAACGGTGCTATTTGTGTGGAGCAACCAGCAAAGATTTTAATGCCATCGACACTGTATTGCAAAGGGAAATCAATGAAACAAATTTGAAGTTCGGATTGTCGACGCTGCATGCGTGGATACGGTGCTTTGAGTATTGCTTACACGTGTCTTACAAACTCGGCATTAAAAAGGAACGCAAGAGGGCCATTCAAGAAGGATTCAAGATGCAATTGGGTCTAAATATCGATCGCCCAAAGCCTGGATACGGCAGCAGCAATGATGGCAACACAGCTCGGCGATTCTTTGAAAATTCGACGGTTTCCGCTGCGATAACGGGGGTCAACGAAGAAGTTATTAAACGCTTGTACGTAATCCTACAAGTTATATCGTGTGGCCACGAGATAAACTGTGAAAGATTTGAACAGTATGCTATTGAAACGGCAAGAAAGACCGTTGCATTATACCCTTGGTACTCCATGCCTACTTCGGTGCACAAACTATTAATTCATGGTCCAGTGATAATAACTCATGCTCTATTACCAATCGGCCAATTATCCGAAGATGCTCAGGAAGCTCGAAACAAAGACATCAAACGATATCGAGAAGATTTTGCGCGAAAAAGTTCCAGGGTTAAAACTATGGAAGATGTTTTTCATCGGCTCTTAGTTACTTCTGATCCGTACATTTCAAGTGTCAGAAGACTACCACAGAAGAAGCTGAAGAGTTTGTCGCCGGAAGCTGTAGCGATGTTGATCGCTCCTAAAGTGACTGCTGCAGCAGACGAATTTTGCGCCGAGATTGAAGCCGTGCCGGGAGTTGTAATAGATACAAACTCGGATAATAGTCCAGTCATTTCGTCCGAAAAAAAGGCAAATAAAAGAAAATGAATTTGCGCTTCTAATTTTTTAATATGTTGTAGGGGATACCTAGAAAAGCTTAACTTGAGATTGTCGACCAAGCTTTCCTAGGAGCTTTCGCCGCCATCTTGGAAAACGCTTAAAATTTGTTTTTCGGCAATAACTCGGCTATCCGATGAGATTCGAAAATTTTTGTAAGACACTTTTTGTAGCTTTCTTTGTGCTCTACAATAACGCCTGAATCATTTTTAGCGTATCATGCATCGTTATCGAGATATCGATCGATAAAGTCAAAATTTAGGACACAATTTTTGTTTTTTCCTTTTTTTTTCTTTGGGTCTTAATAAATATGAAAAATTGTGGAATTCAAACTTGTAGAGCATATTCAGACCTACAATTTCCTTCTTGGATTTTTTTATGTTGGACAAAAATTACGATCTCCAGCGCGCCGCAAAGTCGGTGAATCCGCGCTCAGCGTCGAGCGCGCTCAAGTTAGTATATCGTATCGTGTTGAGTTTTTGCTGTGCGTAGTGTAAATCGAGGGTTCCGATATTCTGGGCAAAAATTTCGATATCTAGTTGGCTGTAAACTCGTTATAACGGAGACCAATCGAGGGCTCGAACCAATCACCAGCACCGCCGAACCCGCTCCGCCTGAACTATTAAAGCTCATTTCCTGTAAGTGTAAAGGAAATTGTGAGGCCGCCTGTGGGTGCAGAAAAGCGGGAATCAGTTGCTCCGTTATTTGCATGCACTGCAGTGGGCAAACATGCAGTAACGTCGCCAGAGTCGACATTTTGCTTGACGACGACGACGACGACGATGTCTGTAACGATGATGATGACGATGCTCTCATCGAATCAGCATCATTTCCAACGTTTCAACAGACTCAACAACTCGAAGAGTTTACGGAGGACGAAGATCTTCAGCCTGGACCATCCAAGCGAAAAAAGACATGAAAAAAGTCCATCGTTCGTGTCTCGAGTGCAGAAAAAAATATTTTTCTTTCCGTTTATTTTGTTTTGTTTATTTTGTATTGTAAAAAAATAATATTTTTTACTGCACAAACAAATTATTTGTTTAATAAATTACTATTGTGTGATCCTTAATTTGTTGCTCTATGTACTTATTTTTTATCCCATCAATTTCCTGAACAATTTCCCATTCGATTCGACATCCAGACACAACCGAGCGAGCAGCTCGCTCGACGCTGAGTGTGGATTCACCGACTTTGCGGCGCGCTGGAGATCGTAATTTTTGTCCAACATAAAAAAATCCAAGAAGGAAATTGTAGGTCTGAATATGCTCTACAAGTTTGAATTCCACAATTTTTCATATTTATTAAGACCCAAAGAAAAAAAAAGCAAAAAACAAAAATTATGTCCTAAATTTTTGACTTTATCGATCGATATCTCGATAACGATGCATGAAACGCTAAAAATGATTCAGGCGTTATTGTAGAGCATAAAGAAAGCTACAAAAAGTGTCCTACAAAAATTTTCGAAATCTCATCGGATAGCCGAGTTATTGCCGAGAAATAAATTTTACCCCTTTTTTCAACATGGCGGCGAAAGCTCCTAGGAAAGCTTGGTCGACAATCTCAAGTTAAGCTTTTCTAGGTATCCCCTACAACATATTAAAAAATTAGAAGCGCAAATTCATTTTCTTTTTTGAATGTACGTAATGACTGGACTATAATGATTCTGACTCCGACTCCGACTCCGATTACGATTTTGATTAAGAATAAAATTTTCTATTCTTGAAACGTTCCGTATGTATTTTGGAAATAAAAATAATAATTGCGTAGAATACACTGTTCACGTTTATTTTATTATGATGATTTTTTTAAATATATTAATTTATCTATTTAGCAGGATACTCGGCCATTTTGTTTATAACAATTTGCTGTAAGCTCTTTGTTGCAAGTTATAAACAATAGATATCGGATTGGTAATCAGCGACCTTGAAAACCCGTATATACCAATTTTTGTCAACATCTGGTAACTTTTTAACGTTCATGTCGGCCATATTGGATCGGCCATTTTTTTACGATAATTTGGCTTGCGGATTCGTAATCAGCGACCTTGAAAACCCGTAAATACCAATTTTTGTCGACATCTGGCAACTTTTTAACATTCATGTCAGCCATATTGGATCGGCCATTTTGTTTACGATAATTTGGCTTTCAGATTCGTAATCAGCGACCTTGAAAACCCCTGTAAGCCAATTTTCATTCCCGTCAAAGGTCATTTGAGGTTTTGGCCAGGTTTTTGGGCTTTTCTCCTACTGTGCAACGTAGAGTAGGACTCACATCTAATCTACATAAGGTTTGCAGATCGCCAAATTCCACATCCAACGTTTCAATAACGAGATCATTTTTCATATTTAATATATCAGCTAGCCATTCTCGTTTTTCATGGCCGTTAACATATACGATAAGATACATGTCGTCTTCCGTTGGGCCCATTACTGCAACCTTGAGCCATGCTGTATGGAACGTTTCCATAGGCCCACTTTACGCCATGATGATTCCGAATCAGCCATGAAGCTTCATATCTCTCAGATTTTGTGAGAAGTCTCCATGGTATGAGACTCGCGAAAATGCAATGAGAGAGTACACATTCCGTTCTCAGAATCGCTACTTCACGACAAAATTTCTCCCAACAATGAATCCTTGTAGATCGACAAACGTATAGGTACAGCCATAACGAAGATGTATTGGCTCGATCAAGTCGATAGGAAGATCAATTAGTGACTGACGTCAATATTTAAGCAATTCAAGTTTAAATTATTTATTCATTGAGCGGCGGAGGGGTGGTACTTGCTGATCTATACAATTTTACGATCAAACAATATGCAGTAGTATTTGGGGGCAAATCTTCCTTACATTCAAATTCTATTCGCACATCCACGGTGGCATATTTCACAGACTCGTTCTGGCGCGAGCAATCGATGACCGTGAGAGACCCATTATATTGAAACTTTGCGATAGTAAGCAAAGAATTATCACTATCACAACCGTAATAAGATTTACGAAATTGAGATACGTATTGAACAAAATGGCGAATCTGTTTTTGTCAAAATCCAAGTTCACATCATCGTAAGGATAGGATTCCGAGTTGAGATGAAGTTTAACATTGGCGAGTTTGCAGTCGTCGAATAATGTAATGTATTTTGCCATAGAATTTTTTTTACCAGTCTGCAGCGCAAATATTAAATATCTTGGTTTCTCTAGCTGGGAGGCAGCTTTTACGGTCCATGAATGTTTCGTTGTGCTTTGAAGCAGTGGATACTCGTATAGATCCCAAGACCGAAAGCCCATATTCAAGTATCGTCCACTTTCCAATGTTCGGAGTAATGACAATTTAGTTATCTCATTTAATATTACGTGGGGCATACGCCATTGTATCTTGAGCAATTCAACTTCTACCGCTACTAATGGATGATGCCTGAATACGCAATTATTATCATTACGTGAACGTATCAGAATTAGTTCATGACGAGCATTGATAACTACGTGTTTGTAATCTTCGCAAAATCCTAGCAATATCCCGAGTGGAATACGTAACTCATCGCCGCCTAGCCACAAGCTAGTAAATTTATGTTTTGAATCGCCATTAGCTAGCCGTTTTAGCTATCGACTACCCAGCCTTGTAACGCTTTGGTCCTCTAGTGACTGAATACAAAAAATTATATGCTGACTAGATAGAAAAAAATATCTCACGGCTGCATAATATTTCCGACCTAGCCATGACTTACTTTTCTTCAGCTAGTGACTGGGAATAAAAAACTAGGTAACGGCTAGATACAAAAATTGAATTTTTGTATTAACATTGTTTAACATCACTGCACAGTATTTCGCTGAGCTTCGTGATGTACTAATTACAAATACGGTATGTTTGATGTTAATAAATTAAACATATTAATTTTGAATTATATTAATACCGCTTACGTGTGAGGTGGTTTCGAACCCGGGAGTCTGAATTGGGGGATGGCGACGTTCTCCACTGAACCAATCCTACCTTCTTAATTATGATATTTAGCATCGGGTACATACTCGTATGTGGCAATGCACAAAGTTGAGTTATTAAGAAGTAGGCGTAGTGACAATGTATGCAAATAACATTATTGAATTAACATGGTAATTTCTTTCTTATTGAAAGCTATATTCGTGTGGAGTTACATAACCTCAAATTAAATTTGTGTACTTATTTTGGCTAGTGGCAAATTAATAGTTTTAGCATTATATAAGCTATAATGTTATAACGATGTAAATGTATCGTCAGTAAGGAAGTGAAAAAATTGTAGCGGTTACTAGCGCGTGCTGTTCTCTTTGTTTTTTTTTATTCGTAATGCTATCTCTATCTCGGGTTGGCTAGGCCGGTACGATGTAGGGGCTGCATGGAATTTTGATCATAATGCAGGGACATCTATAACCACGATCGGCGGGACGGCGACTAGCCACGGAACACAATGCCGCCATTACGGAGTCTTGGCTAGTTCATGGCGATTTACCCAACTGAATTTTATTTTCTATTCGTGACGCCATCGGTAACTCAAGTTGGATAGGCAGGCACGACGTAGACACTACGTGGAATTTTTATCATAAAACAGCGACGTCTATAACCCTAATCGGCGGGACAGCGACTATGCAAGGAACACATAGCCGCCATTACGGAGTCTTGTCTAGTTCACGGTGATGTACCCGCACTTCCCAATAAAATTTTGACCCTTAAAAAAATTGTTGAACTACAAAAAAAAAATGTTGTTTATTGAATAACTCAAAGACGATAGATTTTTCGGGTATGGTTTAAATGTACGAAATGTAGAAAATGATTTTCTCTATACTTTCGTTTCTATGGAACACCCTTGCATTTGGATTTTCCAGCCCCTCTCGGCGTTGAAAATTCAAAATGAAATTCTGGGAAAACTACTGACCGCACAAATTCACCGCCGTGGAACAATTTATAGCTGGAACCCTCAGCTGCACTTTGTCTACAACGCCACACTCGTATCTCTCTATTTTCGGTCAACAGTTTTCCCAGAATTTCATTTCGAATTTTCAATCTCAAAGAGGGGTTGGAAAAATAAAAATTTACAGGTGGTCCTCAAAAACAAAATTGTAGAGAAAATTATTCTCTACACTTCGTACGTTTAAACCATACCCCAAAAATCGATTGTTTTTGAGTTATTCAATAAATAATTTTTCTTGTTACTTCAACAATTTTTTGTGATTGAGCATACTATCGGAGAGGGATATTCAAATACTCGATCGACGCGTCTATTCAAGGGCTACAACGTTCCCGATTGAAGAAAAATTGTATGAATCTTTCCTAAAGAGATATCTAATTGAAACTGATTTTTGAAAATTTCACCCCACTTTTTTGCCCCCAAAATGAACTAATGCGACTTCGGCGCTGTGGACAAAAATAAAGTCCGGATTTTTCAGAACATTTTGTCTCCCGGTGCCGACCTCATGGGGGTTGAAGTTTGGCATTAATCCATCCCCATCGCCCTTCATCCCCTAAAAAAGAATCCTACACCCACATTTTTAGGCAAACTTGGATTTAACACTCGCGGCACCTACAAAATGACGTGTCAAAAAACGAGCCTTCTTCTATTTTTTTCCGATTCCAATATACAGCACGACTGTACTATAAGCAGAACGAAGCGTGGAAGGACTTTGTGCGAGTTCGAAATTTGAAAAAGAAAAGTCTCTGTGAGAAAGCCGGGTAGTGCTTCATACCAGCAGTGCTATTTATTAATACTTTTTCATTGTACACATAAAACAATCGTGTTTTTTCTCCATTTTTTGCAGCCAAATTCTGCGCCGCGGGTCAAAAGCACAAATCGTGTGCCTTATCCAGCGTCTCTACCAAAACTGACACCACATCTGCAACACATATCAAATGCTGTTGGTGTTTTTGCCGGCATAAAAGACTTCGTTTATTTCTAGACGTCGCACCTACTTGATATTACGGACTATGCGCCCAGCAAGCAACATTATCATAATTTTGCCATGACAATCGTAGATAAATATCCAGTTTTACGGGGAGGAAACAACGGATGTGTAAGTTTTAAATATAATCCACATTCTTTTTTAATATAACAAAAAACTTATACCGTGCCATACGTGAAGTGTTAATATAAAAGATAAAACTCGTTTTAACTGTTTGGAGTCATTATGAAAATATTTCGCACTATGAGCATTGTCGGAAAGTGAAGTTGTTTTATCCATTTCTCGAAATTAAACAAAAAATTCCAGACTTTTGATATCAACATGTGTAATATGCTACAGTGCAAACACTAACATTACCAATTTCACCGAAAAATTAGCCACCTCAAAAATTTCCGTATAAATATACGGAGATTTTCAAGGTGGCCGATGATCTAAAGATCATGAAAAAATGGTAAATGTCAGTTTTTGAACTCTTAGCATATCACACATGTGAATATTGAGAAAAAAATTGGAAAAGTGTAAAAAAAAATTAAAACATCTTTATTTTCCGAAAACGCTTATAGCGTGAAATATTTTCATAATTACCCCAAACACTTTTAACCAGGTTTGTTTCTTTTATATTTACACTTTACCGTGTAAAAACCGATAATTATCAATCATAATTTAAAGGGAATTGTCAAGACTCAGCTCAGCACCAATGCTCGGAATCAACGGGCTAATTTAAAAAGAAAACTACAAACAGACGCTACTGGCAAACCTAAGGGTGCGATGAGTTTCGCGTCCGTGACGCAACGAGAACAGTGAGTTTTGATTGTAGACTGATAATGAGTGGATTTTGTAATTTAATTGATATAACTTTTATGTTCATTGTTTCTCTTTATTATTTGTTCTAGATTTCAGGATCCGGATATTGAAACTGCAATAAAAGAATTGCAGAGGAAAGGTCGGGACGTCGACTCAGCACATGTAAGACGTCTCCTTGAAGAAACGTTGCCGCAGCGGCGGACATGGATTGAAAAAGAAGCGAAAAAAATATCCGACGTAACCGAAAAATACCCGCAATTTTTGTTTTATAACTTGGTATGTATAGTGTTTTTGATTGCCGATATTCATGTAAAAGATGTTTCTACATTACTTAACTTTTTGTTTCATGTAAAGATCATTTTTGAGTTCGTCACGTGGAAGAACGTGAAATTGGAATGCATTTGCCAAAGCCTCGATATCTGCATACAGTCTCTAGCAACGTATTTTTCTATCGAGGCCATCACCGAAAAGCAGAAAGCGGATGTCATCGTAAAACTGTACGAGAATCTAGCCTATGCGAGGACCAGAAATACGGTGACACCACTCGTTATAGTAAAGGAGGTAATATTTCAAACTACATTCTGCATAGAACAGAATTGTGGAATTCGTTACCATTTCAACATGTTTTTACATAGAATACGCATAGATCATTCGCAAAGAATGATCCATGCGTACGCAAAGCATATTATTAATTTTGAAAATGTGATTTCTATTATAATAACACTAAAGCACTCGTCTCGGCAAATCATCTGATGAGTCTTTGTTATGAGCCTTAGCAATCACGTAATGAGCCTTTGGTGTTTATAATCCAATTATGTCCGCAGATAATGCGTACCACCGAGAATCTCGTTGGAGCATCGGGGGATGCACCACGTGTCGTTATATACGTTGCTGAGGAAGGCGTAGCTTCGGCTTTCGTGGTAGCAGATAAAAATATACGGGTCAAAATACCGGAACCCACGGTCAACAAGTCCATCGTGTGCCTACCCGCATCATACTACGTATGGCATACTGCGTATCCATTGGTATACGCCAATGTCTTGGAGTTTATCGACCATCAATTACTTGGAACTGCGACAAAGAACCACACCGTTCACAGATTTCTACAAAAAATGAAACATCAACTCGGAGTCTAGTTTATACTAAACTTATCTATAGATTTGAATCTAATGATGTTTATCATACTTTAATAAAAAATACAACCCTTAAAACTGTAAATATATATGGTTAATACAGAGTAATGTATAAGCACTGTACAATAAATCCAAATATTTTGACGATAAAAATCTTTGTCATTGAATTTATTATTCCGACGCATCACATTTATATACAGTACTGCAAAAATAAGTGTGTTGTTTTTACACACTTTGAGTGTGTAAATGGCTGTACCCCTTTTTACACGTTTTAACGTGTGTAAGAAAACAACACACGTAAGTGTGTTGTTTAAACGCATTTATCCGTGTTATTTTTACACCGTTATTTTTTACACACGTCAAAACGCGTAAAAAGTGTCATTTACACACGTAAAGTGAATAAAAACAACACAGTTGTTTTTGCAGTGTGGTGATCAAATACTGTATCAACGCGTCTTTTGAAGGGCTACAACGTTCCCATTTGAACAAATAATATACGATTTTTTCCTAAAGAGTTATTGAATTAAAATTGATTTTTTAAATATTCACCCCACTTTTTCACCCTCAATATAAATTTCCACGACTTGGGCGCTGTGGACAAAACTAAAGCCCGGATTTTTCTGAACACTGTCTCACGGCACTGACATCACAGGGGCTGTAGTTTGGCATCAACCCACCCCCATCCCCTATTAAAAAAACCTGCATCCCGGTTTTTAGGCAAATTTGGATTTAGCACACGCGGCACCTACAGAATCATCTGTCAACAAACTAGCCTTCTTCTAATTATTTCCGAATATGGGGTTTTACAACAACAGCACGACCGTCCTATTACACACTCGCGAAACAGAAAAAATATACTCGCGTGCGAGCAATAATAGATTATAAAACTTACCTTAACATTTGGGTCGTCAGTGTTCATCTCCATTTCATCATCCACTGCCGAGGAATCTTCAAAGATTACGGGAGGATCAATAGTTACGGTTTCGTTTTCGCAGCAATTTTCGTCGGCCGTTTCCTTTGCACTACATGCTTGTTCCTGTAGCGAGGGTGGCGAGATAAAGAGGACCGTAATTTCCTCTTTATCTAAGATTTCCTCGTTAGCTTCGATATCGCATAAACGATTCTTCCGATCCGCATCTGGCCTTTGCAAAATAATGGCTTTGCCCTGCATCGTCGTCAGCAACAATAAATCCGTGGCACTCGCTTCCGCCAATGCTCTGCTCACAGCATTAACATCGGTCTCGTTTGGTTGTTTTTTATACCGAACGCACTTGCACCTCTCACCCATCAAACAATATACTTTTTTTTCCATTTCCGAGGATAGAAAATATCAAATTGTAAGTCAAATGCGACACGAGCGAATGAAATTCACGACGTTCAACGTTTGACCAGGTATTTCACAGTTGTGAGATATACACTTCCCTCGTTAGTATATACAAGAGCGTTGCCGGTATACCAGGTGTGTAAGTATGAAACGGGAATTTGCCTATAGGTGGCGTTAGATGTCGATGCAGTTACCGACACATCACGTCAGCGGTGTCTTGTTATTATATTGATATCCGACAAAGATTTCCAACTCACAATAACACGAGTTTCATTCTGTAGCATTAGTTTATTAGAGATAAACATGTCGAGTTTTGTGCCAACAAATTACGATTTGCCGACAGCACTACTTTTCTGTTTTCATCTGAAGAAAACCGCAGCCGAATCGCATCGAATGCTTGTGGAGGCGTTTGGTGAGCATGCTCTCGGTAAAACACAGTGTTTCGAGTGGTTCAAACGGTTCAAAAGTGGCGATTTTGACGTGAGGAACGAAGAACGTGGAGGACCACCGAAAAAGTTTGAAGACGCTGACCTGCAAGCCTTGTTGGACGAAGACGACGCTCAAACACAACAACAACTGGCGGATGTACCTACGGTAATGATATGATACTTTGTATCATATCATTACAATAAACGTGTTTTTCTGTACAAAAATTCCGTTTTCATACTTACACACCTGGTAAACAAGAGCGATACTACTGAAACAAAATCGGCTATCCAAATCTCCTCGGCAACAACGCCCACACAGGTCACTCTTTTTTTTCTCGAAGCCGATGTTTATTTTTCGTGCTCTGCCACGTGAAGAACGTTGGGAAAAATATGTATAATTTTTCGTCGCAGGAAGTCGCATTGTGTGTTTGCGCTTGAATATTAATTCAACGTTTTTGTTGTATTCGTGAATCATTTGATTGGTACTGAATTATTTGATTGTCACCGAAGGCAGAAGTAACATATTAATATTCGAAAAAATCGACGGAAAACATGGATGGGCCTGAGCAGGAAACAACGAAGTGTGCGATGTGTTTAGGTGTTATATTAAGCGTCGATTTCGTGTCGCATATCGTACGTTACCACAGATTTGAGCCACAGTTTCAAGTTCGATGTATCTACAATGGCTGTGGTGTGACATTCAAAAAATGGAAGTCTTTTCGCCAGCACCTTTGGAGGAAACACCAAGTGGTACAAGGGAATTTGGCGCAAATAGACGACTCAGAATCTCACCGTCGTGATAGTGATGTAAACAATGAGGATGAAAGACACAGTTGCATTGATGGTAAGTTTTCTCGCAGCTCTTATAATTTTATTTTATAATTGATTTTTATATATTTTAGTGTTGTCTGTCGAACCAAGTACCAAATTCTGTATAGTTAAAAGATCATTACCTTAAATATTCACTCTCAATCCGTGAAGACATTTGAAGCGCCTTAATCCCGTGAACCTGAGTCATTTTCGTTTTCGCAATACCAAATCAACAATTGTCAATGAAAAAATCCGACAAGTTCATGGTTAATCTTTAGGCTGTACTTTTCAAGGGAAAATAGGTTTTTTTCTTATCTTCAACAGATATATATTTTTTTATTTCATTAAATGTTAAGCAACCTGTGAAGGAAATGAATTTTGAGTACGACGAAAAAGACCTATAAGTTCACGGATTAAGGGTTAATGTCACGGATATTTATTTATCAGATATAAAAAATAAATAAAAATATATGTATCATTTGGTATGAATTTTCGTTATCGAGTTCGTGTAGTTTTTCATTGCAATTAACTGAGCATCTTTTATGATTATTATTTCAATATCATTACTCTGTTACTACTCTTATTATTAAATTATTATTAGTTCGCTATTGTTCTTCTTATGACATAATACACTACTGCAAAAAATTAAAGCAACGGAAAATGTATTCATTTTTTTCAGTATTTTTTGAAGCGCTATATCTGTGTGAAAAATGGTCGTGTCGAAATGAGAAAAAGCATTTGGGAGCTGCAAATTTCTAGTTTCGGAATCTTTTGGCAAACATCTATTGTGAGCTACTGTTATCGCGCAATCACAAGAAATAGCGTAAGACAAAATTTTTCCAACTTGTTTTTTTTTCAAGGGTCCACGGAGTCGGGAACATTTTTTCAGTTAAATCTATGTATAGGTCAGTTAGATTATTTATTCAGCTGCAATTTTTTTTTTATCTGGTCTTTCTACACCAATTTGTCGCTGAAATATCCGACTTTGAATGAAAAAAGATCCTTTTGTCTTTGATCATCGATATCTCAACAACCACTGATCGCACAAGGAATTAAAGGGCAGGCTTGAAAACGAGGGAGTTTCTTACAAGAGGCTTCCATTGATTTTTGAGATTTTTTTTCACCCGAACCTTAATTTGAAAGAAGAAAAAAATGACTTTTTATGGTTTTTCAGTAAGTCTACCACTACTTTACAAATATTGATGCAAAGACTAATGTTGCTAGGTTTTTTCAGCTAATATACTCCCAATGGCCTTGTAAATTTTCGAATTGATCCATCGAGCCGTTTTTCCGGACTGGTTGATCAAAGATGTACAAAACAATTAGAGGAACAAGTGCATTATACTACGACGTCTCGTTCTCGATGATTAAGTGTAGTAGCGTCAGCTATGCTCATATCCACAACGTTTAGAGAATTTTAAAGGTTCCCCCCTTGGCCTGTGCCTGGTGGTGTCGTCATCTGTCTCGATCGTCATATCGTTTCGTTGTGCTCAGTCAATTCACACACGAAAAATCTTAGTCAACATTTTATCTACGTAATTTATTGGAAAACGGACGACAACGATGGGAAAGGATAAAAAACGCAAACACTCTCGATCTCCTTCGAGAGAGCGGAAAAAAGGCGGCGCAAGAAACGACGCCGAAATGCAAAAAATGAAGTTACAGTTGGATAACCTCACAAAACTCATTGAAAATTTTGTTTCGCAGAGACGCGAGGATCATCGTACGGATGAGGACACAGGTAAAAATAATTTAAAAAAAAAATATAAAAATCTGTTTTTTCCATACGAAAAACAGAGAGCAAGTTCCACACGAACTTCGCTTCCCAACAAGGGATAAGAACAATAAGTTCGCCACGCTCCACACGAGCAAAATACTATGCGGGATAGAAATATATATAAATATATATTTCAGAACGGGCAAACAAGAAAAATGTTTGCCCGCGGGATCGCGAAGATACTCGCGAGGTCGAAGGGCCCGATCCTTCTCCTCACACAGGTTCTCCCACTCTCGCTAGCGAGACAGAAGCTCTTGCGAATTCTCAAAAAGAGAGCCGCGATCAATTTTTGATGGACGAAGAGATTCTTAATCTATTGGGCGACGACCCGATCGCGGTCCAGGGCGAAGGGATCAAGTTGCACCTTGAAATCAAAAGTCGTTGGAGTGCGTGGATGAATGAAGGGCTTCCCGAAGAGAACAGGAAGAACCTGACGAAAAAATACCCTCGCAAAGGCGAATTATACGCCGAACCTCCGAAAGTCAATCTGGAGGCTAGCGCGGCAATGGCGGACAGTGCAAAAAAGAGAGACGAACATTTCGCTCAGACACAAGAATGTGTCGGTACGGCCATTGTATCGTTGGGAGCAGCATTTTCTCTCGTAATCGACGAGTCCGGAGACGAAGTCGATCAGTTGAAACTAATCGAACTCCTGTGTGACACGGGAAAATTATTGGCGGACATATTCCACCAACAATCCATAGGGAGAAAATCGTTCATCACGCCGATGTTGAAAAAAAATATGAAACCGATTGTTGAGTCAATTCACTCGGATGAATGGCTTTACGGAGAAAAATTAGCCGACCAGATCAAGGAGGCTAAAACTATCGAAGCGGCATGCCAGATCCTCAAGGCCCCTGATAAAAAGCTAACTTATAAAACACAGAACCAGGGAAACTGGAGAGGCCCGTCTGCTCAATACAGACAGACGGGCGGATATCCGAGAAGGCAGCCGGTTCGATTCAAACAGAGGGCTCCATATCGGCCGACTCAATCGAGTCGGGAGAAGGGCCGATCGACCAAGGAATCGTCAAAGAAATAGACGAGGTAAAAATCGCAGGAAGGTTGAGCCTGTTCATTGACGAATGGAAAAATATCACGAGCGACCAATTTGTTAGAAATTGTACAACGGGATATAGAATTCCGTTTGAAAAAGCTCCGTACCAAATCAGACTCCCTGAGCAGCGAAAATGGAAAGATTAGGAGTTAATATTAATTAATGAAAGTCGAAATCGAAAAATTATTACGGAAAAACGCGGTTGAAAAATGCGAGGATTGTGATCGACAGTTCGTGTCCCAAATCTTTTTAGTACCCGGATGGCTCAAATCGCTTTATACTCAATTTAAAGCAATTAAATAAGTTCATTAAAGCACCTCGTTTTAAACTGGAGGACATTCGGTCGGTTGAAAATCGAATAACGCCTAACGCCTTTATGGCATCGCTCGATCTCAAAGACGCATATTTTTCAATACCCGTGCACGAGGAAGATAGAAAGTATCTAAGATTTATATTTCAAGAAAAAATGTACCAATTCCGGTGCTTACCTTTTGGTTTATCGACAAGCCCGTACGTTTTTACGAAAGTTATGAAACCCGTAATGAATGTATTGAGGAGTAAGGGTTTTCTGTCAACTATATACCTAGACGATATGCTATGCATAGGAAAAAATTTCCGAAGCTGCCAGGCAAACGTACTGGAATCGAAAAAATTACTAGAAAAACTAGGATTTGTCATAAACAAAGAGAAAAGCTCATTGATCCCGTCACAAAAATGCAAATTTTTGGGATTTATCGTTAATTCAACGGATTATAGTATAGATCTAACTGACAAGAAAAAAAAAATTAAGAAATTACTCAAAAGTTTTACGGTTGGAACGAAAAAAAAAATCAGAGATTTCGCACATTTTTTGGGGGTGCTAAACGCGGCGTGCCCCGCAGTTGCATATGGGACTATTTATTGTAAAAGACTAGAACGAGAAAAGTTTCTGGCACTGAAATTTAATGATCAAAACTATGAGGCGCGTATGATTTTGAGCAATAAGCTAAAAGAGGATTTAGAATGGTGGAAAACTAATAGTCAAATCGGAGTGAATCCAATAAGGACGAGTAAATACAAAATAGAGATCTTCTCAGATGCTTCGCTGACGGGTTGGGGAGCTCACTGCAATGGTCAATCAGCGAACGGCTGGTGGAATAATGAAAAAAAAAAAAAAAAAAGCGCCATACCAATTATCTAGAGCTTTGGGCTGCTTTTCTCGCTCTCAAAAGTTTCCCATCTCATTTACAAGATTGCGAGGTTTTACTCAGGTTGGATAATACTACGGCAATAGCGTATGTAAATAAGTTTGGAGGTGTGCAATACCCGACTTTGAGCGAGCTTGCACGGCAAATCTGGACGTGGTGCGAACAGCAAATCGCAGGAGGCGTTTGAAGAAATTAACAAGAAATTCGGGCCATTTACAATTGAGTTATTCGCTACCGATGCAAACAAAAAAGTAGAAAAATTTTAATCAAGGTTTCCGAACCCAAACGTGTTTAAAGTCGATGCATTTACAGTGCCCTGGACAAGCGAGAAACTATACGCATTTCCGCCCTTTGCTTTAATTTCACCAACCCTTAAAAAATTAATCGTGGACAAAGCTGAAGGCGTTGTATTAGTGCCATATTGGCCAACGCAGTCATGGTATCCGCTATTCGAGTCGCTGTGCAGGAAGTCTCCGATTGTTTTTAAACCAAATAACAATTTATTGTTATCCCCTTGCAGAGAGAAGGCTCACCCATTAGCGAAGACACTTTCGTTGGTGGCCGGGCTATTGTCAGGCAAGCGTTCATGAAAAAGGGCCTGACGCAAGAAACAGCTGACATAATGATAAATTCACTCGCAGAATCGACGATGAGGGAATACGAATCATCACTTAAACAGTGGTGGATTTTTACCAAAGCAAATAACTATGACCTATTCTGCACAGATAGGTTTAAAATAATCGAGTTTATGACAAAGCGTTTCATAGACGGAGCAGTATATGGAACATTAAACTCCGACAGAGCCGCGATTACGTTAATGACGTCGGAAAATTTTTCGAAAGACGCTTTGATAAATCGTTTCATGCGCGGTGTCTTTAGACAAAGACCGACGAAAGCTAAATACGCAACGACATGGGATATTGATCCAGTCTTAGATTATATCGAGCATCTGTCGTTCGGAGATGCCGCAAATTTGAAAGATCTCTCGGAAAAAACGATTTTATTGTTGCTTTTGACGACAGCGCATCGGCTGCAAACAATGGCGTTAATCGACACACGTAATATAAAAGAAACAAATACTGGCATTGAAATAAAAATTCCAGAGCTGATTAAAACTTCAAAACCGGGAAAATATCAACCTAATTTCGTTTTACCTTTTTTTGATGAAAGAATAAATATTTGTGCTGCAAGAGCAGTATTAGAGTATGTAAAGCGTACAAAGGATATTAGAGGGGATCACACCAATCTATTTATCTCGGTGGCGAAGCCATACAGACCCGTGACGGCACAGACCTTATCTCACTGGGTAAAATCTATCCTGAAAAAAGCAGGGGTTGATACGAGTACTTTTTCAGCCTATAGTGCGAAACATGCGACCCTTTCAAGGGCGATTAATAAGGGTATTAACATTGAAACTATTAAACGTGTTGCCGGATGGTCCGAAAAGTCAAAAAACCTTGCCAGATTTTATAATCGGCCAATAGAAAACAGAAACGAAGCATTCGCTTTGTCAATTTTGCGTTCATAATAATCTTAAACCTTGTGTAGTGATTGAAAAATAAAAAATTTTTCTTCTATTCAAGCCTCTTAAAGTCTACACTTAATCATCGAGAACGAGACGTCGTAGTATAATTGTACGATCAAACGAGCCCGTCGAAGGCGGGCGAAGTTCGATCGATATTATACGAAGACGTCTCGTTCGAAGATGATTATCTGCCACCCAAAAATTTTAACCCAGGTTCCCAGAATCATCTTAAAAAAAAAAAAAAAAAAAAAAAAAAATTTCTGAAAAACCGGAACTCTGAACTATATGACGATCGAGACAGATGACGACACCACCAGGCACAGGCCAAGGGGGGAACCTTTAAAATTCTCTAAACGTTGTGGATATGAGCATAGCTGACGCTACTACACTTAATCATCTTCGAACGAGACGTCTTCGTATAATATCGATCGAACTTCGCCCGCCTTCGGCGGGCTCGTTTGATCGTACAATTGTTCATAAACATCGTGTCATCATCATCAAAATGAAAAGACCCGGTTTTCGACTTTTCTCTCAACTTTGCACTAGTTACTTATTTGATTTGAGAAAAAAAAATGGATTTTTTTTTAATTTGTAAAAAAATTCAGGAACCAATGCTAACTCATTTTTTACACGAGATGAGTTTAAAAAAAGACTGTTGTTTGTAACCCTAATAACCTTCGCAGAAAATATCTAGAATTAATCGCATAACTGTTCTCCGATCGAGTAGTTAATACGGCTTAGGGGTATCAACTTTCAATTAATGCAATAACAGGTGAATGAAATTATTATATGCAAAGGCCGAATCGTATCTAATATGAGTTAGTAGTGTTTGCTGAAATGTTTTACAAATTTACAAAAACACATCAATTTTTTAAAAAATCTTTCGAATTAGTTTTTTCCGAATTCAATAAGTAAGTAGTGCAAGGTTGTGAAAAAAGTTGAAAAAAAATTCGCTTTTCATTTTGATGATTATTTCACGATTTTTCGGAACAATGCGCTCGTTCCTTTAATTGTTTTGTACAACTTTGATCAATCGGTCTGGAAAACGGTTCGATGGATCAATTTGAAAATTTACAAGGTTATTGGGAGTATATTAAGCTGAAAAAAACTAGCAACATTAGTCTTTGCATCAATATTTGAAAAGTAGTGGTAGATTTACTGAAAAACCGGAAAAAGTCAGTTTTTTCTTTTTTCAAATAAATGTTAAGGGTGAAAAACAAATTTCTCAAAAATCATTGAAAGGGTCTTGTAGGAAACTCCTTCAAGTTTTCAAAGCTGCCCTTTAATTCCCTGTGCGATCATTGGTTCCTGAGATATCGATGATCAAAGACAAAAGGATCCTTCTTCATTCAAAGTCGGATATCTCAGTAACAAATTGGCGTAGAGAGACCAAACAGAAAACACAATGAAGCTGAGTAAACAAGCTAATTAACCTGTGCATTGATTTAACTGACAAAATGATCGCAAACCCGTGGACCCTTAAAAAACAAAGAATTAAGAAAAATTTTGTCTCGCCCTATTTTTGTGATTGCGCGATAACAGTAGCTCATAAAAAATGTTTACCAAAAGATCTCACAACTAAAAAACCTGAAGAGTCCGAATGCGTTTGTTCATCTCGATACGACCATTTTTCACACAGTCACAGCGCTTTGAAAAACACTTAAAACACTTAACAAATTTTCACTTCCTTTAACTTTTTGGAGTAGTGTATTTAAAACGTTGCTCATTATTACATTTATTATCATGTTTACTGTCGCAAATTCACTTGGATTTGATTAATGAATTATAGTTTTTTTTCTGTTTAGCGGACGAAGGGTCGTCCATGACCCCGGAAGAAAAACTGCGATGGCATGCGGCACAATTCCTTTTGACAATTCGTGAAACATGCAGGATTTCTCAATCAACGGTCGATTATGTAATTGAGGGTGTTCAAGAACTGATGACTATTCATACATCGATTATACTGGTAATGTTCGGGACATGAAGACATTATTCTCGACATATCTGATGAGGCTACAATTAATTAATTTTTATGGAAGATTTTAAGCATATATATATTCTTACAGGAAGATCTTCAACGACAGGTGGACCGCGCAACCTCTTTAACGAGTAAGGCCACTGTAACGGCCCAAAAAAAAGGTTTTTTCACTAATTTTTTGCTCCCGAAATTGCAGGTATTTGAAAAAAAACTTGTAATGGTGTTATCGGGCATACATTAAACTTTATTATAAAATTTTTTTACAAAAAAAAAAACAAAATGGCGGTTCCACAGCTATTTTCCCGGGACATGTTTTGCTTCCAGGGCTCCGCGGCACGCAGCACCACTGGTGCACTTTTGAATCTAGAACAAAAAAAAAAAAAACCATTAATCTAGAGGGCTATAGCTAGAGAATGTCGATCGGATTTTAAAAAGTATCAATTTTTGTGGATTTGGCGTGCATTTGAAAAAAAAATTGATTTTTGACGAAAAAAACGGCAAGTTTTTTGTTAATAAAAAATCAATAAATGAAGTTCTTGAAAATTCCGATCGACATTCTCAAGATGATGTAAATGTTCACATCTGGTTAAAATTTCAAGTAAAAAAAATGAAAATTGTTCGAGTTATGCTGCGTGCCATTTTGAAAAACCATGTTTCGAGAAAAACGCGTTAAAAGTTTTGCGAATAGTTTTTTATTGGAAAAAATTAAAAAAAGAAGTTAAAAAAAAATTTTACCGTTAGTCTGCAATCCCAGCACCATACATTTGTCCTTCGATAGCCAAATTTTCGTCTTCTTCGTCTTTCCTGGTTGATTTTTGGAGCGCGCGCGCACTTTTGGCTGCGTCGCTCAGAGATGTCTCCGCGTGCGTGATGCGTTTGGCGTCGGCTTCGATGCAGAAATTATATAACTGTACACCAATTTCCACCTCCAACATCTTGAATATTTGCAAGACGTTGGTAAGGCCGCCATTGAATATGCAAACAGCGATATCCGTCGCAATATCTAGTACAGTTTTTCCGCTTGAGGATGATTTGGGGGCCAAACTCCAAACGGTAGCGTTGAAACTTTCGTTATTGTTTTGAGTATAGGCCCCCAAGCAACGCTCCAGCAACTCGTCCCGGTTCAATTCCATGTAGATGGGTTTGATGGCTTGATAAACCTCCTCACTCATTGGCTGATTGTGATGATACGCATCCAAGGCATTTTCTGCTTTCGCTTTCTTCCAACTGCACCAATTCTCCGAACATTTTTCGTGCTGAGGCTTTTCATCCGTTGACATTTTGTGAAAAAGGATTGCCCAGATCTCATTTTTCATATTTTTGATGGAATCGGAATTTCGACGGATTGCTAAGCCGTAATAAATGCTTAGTTCGTCAATCAATTTGGCAGTGAGTTTTCCTCTTCCCCCGAGACCTTTTGTTCCTTTTTTTAAGTTTCTCAATCGAGTGCCCATTCTTTTTTGCACGTGATCTATGCACTCTTTTTTTTTAACATCAACATTTTCATACGGCTTCGAATCCACGATGCCTTTGAAAGTTTTGGAATCGCCATCTCCGATATAATTGCAGTCGTTTCGGAGCAAGTTTTGACACGCTTGGCGGCGACCTTCATTTCCTAAGGACAACAAATTTTTTTTCGCACAGGACCTTTCTTTCTTATTCTAGAGGGTTTAAACTATTTTTTAAGCCAATAAAAAAAAATCGATTTTTCAAAAAATTTACAGTGGCCTTACCCCTTAATTCATTTTGATGCGGTGAAGGACACAATTCAAAAGAGATTCCCGCCATCAATGATATTTGCTTCAATCGATACCAAGTACACACTGGATAAAATGCTCGATGAGAAATTCCACATGGTTTCACCACGAAAAATCGTTGTTTGTGAAGAGCTGGTATGGAAGTAAAAAGATCGAGCTTCAAGTCTACCAGACTTAATCAATATTCAGCGTTACGCATATATTATTCCACTCCTGGATAATCTCGTTTCCCTCTTAAGCAATGATGAATTACGACTACATGTCGAAAGTCCTAAGGCACCGGAACCCGGCGTATTAAAGTCGGTGTTAGATGGCTCATGTTATCGTGAGAACGAATTTTTCCGCGCAAATATAAATTCGTTAGCTCTCATTCTTTATTACGATGACCTGGGGATCGCGAATCCATTGGGTGTAAGCGCTAAACAACAGAAGTTGTCAATATTTTATTGGACTCTCGCAAATATTCATCCAGAAGTAAGATCAAGCCGGAATGCTGTCCAGCTATTTGCGATTGTGAAAACCCAATATGTGAAAAAAGGCGGGCTTCAAAAAATTCTTGAATTGTTTATTGCCGATATCGTAACATTGCAAAACCAAGGAGTTGCCGTAAATATCAGAGGACAAAGACAAACCGTTTTTAAAGGATCACTTTTGTTTTTCGCGGGTGATACTCCAGCATCGGCTCTTATAGGGGGCTTCAAAGAATCCGTATCCGCTTATCGGACATGTCGTCAGTGTATGACAACGAAACACGATTGGCAAACAAATTTCTCGGAAGATAATTTTATTGTGCGAAACTATGCAAGCCATGAAAAGCATCTCGAAGCGATTACTGAGCCAAATGTTCCAAAAACCACATCCGATTTTTGAAAACGACGGTATGGGTTTGTTTGGGTTTGTTTGGGTTATTTGCTTGACTATATACACGATTACAAATTTGTTGCGGAAGTTGAAACGAGGAACACCAGCCCCCGCCGTCCTAACCTTCTCGAAGGAGTTCCTCCGTCGGATTACCGACGCATACCTGAAAAAAAAGGTACCTAATTATCTAAAGAATTATATTTACTTCAAAATGATTGTACTTAACGCTTACGTCGCTGATCTCTGTCGAGCCTCCGATGGGTTCCCGGCACCTACCTGAAAAGAAAAAAAAACAAAAGAGGAGAGGGGAAATAAGCATTAATATACCTGTAAGAACAAAGCTTTATTTACTTTATAACGAATTAGAATACTCCGACTTATCCAGAATCGTGAATTGAACCATACGCGCTGGTATACCTGAAAAGAAAAAATGAGATTATCCTCCAGAAACCCGATGAGGTTATCGTTTTTTTCGGCCCCGTGTCAGGTTATCGTGGGTCGCTGAAGACCCGAGACATGTTAGAACACGTAATTTGTAATGAAAAAATTTGATAAAATTCCTGAACACTGTTGAATACTTCTACTTTAAGGGTACACCATAAAGATTGCAAAAAAATATAAACAAAATTTTTATTTTCCATCATAAACATACTTACGTCCCGAAAGTGCAGGCATTGACTAAAAATGGCTCGGGTCTCCAGCGACCCACGATAACCGAATCGGGATAATATCTTAGTATGCACACAAACACTCTACAATAAATATACTCAATTTATATTTCTGACTATTTATTATGAGTTTATTTACTTATTTACATGGAGGATATGCATTTTATTTACATGGTGGACATACTCAACTAAATAAACTCATAATAAATAGTCAGAAATATAAATTGAGTTATTTGCATGGAGGATATACATTTTATTTACATGGAGGATATACATATGTAAATAGTATTGTAAAAATGCGATCAACAACTTTTATTTTATCCGGAAAACTCATCTCGTCCGTGGTTAACTAAACTCACGTATGTTGCGTCTTTCAGCTTGGAACAAAAAACAGGGTGAGGAAAAAGCAAATTTTCCATACACATAAGTTCTTGGAAATTGGGACTCGCTTCTGCGACGCAATACGCATTCGCTTTTGACTAAAGTACAAAGTCACCAGGGATGAAAAAATTAAAAATATCCTATCGTGTAGCACAAAAACTTCTTCGATTTGTCCAAATAAAGGTAGTGAATCGTCATTGCATTGCAGAAGGATAATTGTTTTTTGTTGATATGGTGTTCCATGAACAACTACTTTACGTGATCGCAGCATGAGACATGTACCCCTATCAACTTCAGGTATCAATCTATAGAAAATGTCTTTATTCGATAGATTTGATAAAAGTACTGTTTCTCCGGGATATACTTTATGACCGCGGTACAATATATTTTCGCCGGCGCGCCTGGATATGTCGCGAGTACTGAACATAATCGTGCCTGATGTCGATAAGCTAAGGTGTAAGGCATATTTTTGAAGTTCCGTACAACTGGAGCTAAAGATTTGAAGTAAGCGTGAGCAGCTTCAAACCGAAAGCACGATTGTTGTCGCGCTGGTCCAAATAACGTAATGCACTGCGGAATATGGATCAGGAAATGGAATTTCGGCACCAGAGAACCTGGATATAGGCGTTTAAATAGTGGAATATATAACTCTATCATTCGAGATAATAGGTCTATAGACTCAACGCGAATCTCGTACGCAAGGCAGATATTTAATATCTCCAACAACAGAGTGTGACATTCTATGCGTTCGCAAATATCTTCTTCATCCCGATCTATAATCCAGTCACCTATTAGAAACGGTAAGGTATGAGTGTTGACAAACTAACACCTGGAATAGAGTCAATCTAACAGAGTTCCGAGAGGAGCTCTGGGCGTGCTCCCAACAATTGGCAGATAGTGGTGGAGAGGAGAGTTAACCGAACAGCCAACTCATGATATTCCGTCCCGAGGAGAACGCCTGGCAACGGTGGGGGGGGGGGGGGGCGGGGGGTTTGCCGGCCCAACACTACGTTGGTTTTTTTGGGCTTTAGCCCTTAAAAGGGCTGTTGGCGCGGCGGAGAGTGGTCCGGGTTACAGGGCCAGGGTCGTCGTCGGGAGTCGGAAAACGGGTAAACGGGAGGAACGGGGAGTTATTGGGTGCGGGAGTGGGGAGGGAGAGGGGCAAGGACTTTCCGAGTAGGTGGCGGCGTGAAGGAGGGGCGAGTGAGGGGCAGCGGGGAAAGAGGGTGTTGAGCCTGGGTTAGCTCGCTGGCGATACGGTCGAACACCGTGTCGAACTCAGCCTGACGCGCAACCAGAGGGGGCGAGGGAGGGGCGATAGGGCGGGAGCGGGCGCGGGCCACGGGGCGTGGAAGTGGCGGCGACCGGGGCGGCGCGGGGCGCGGTGGCGGTGGGACCTTGAAGGTCACGATGGTCGTGAGAGGGGGGGGGGGGTGTTCTCGAGGTCCCACTTGAGGGTTCGTAGGGAGACCCGCGGGTCTTCGCCGTGCCACGTGACGTGGACGGTGCCACTAGCCGTCCTGATGGCACGCCGAAGACGCCGCCTTCGGGTAGCGATGTCGCTCTGCCTGGTCATACAAAAAAAAAATTTAAAAATAAAAAAAATTAAAAATAAATAAATAAAAAATTAATTAAAATAAAAAATAATAATAAGAATAATAAAAAAATGAATAAAAAATAATAATGATAATAATAATAAATACAACAATTAATTACTGATGCGGGAAAGGGAATAAAAGAAACGAAGGATTTTATAGTATGAGACAAAATGCGCTTATATTGCGGAGAAAATATGTACAAACGCTATTTACAAAAGCCAGGTGATTTGCGCTGGTCGGCAGAAAAAAAATTAAAAAAATAAAATAAAAAAAAATATAAAATAAAAAAATAAATAAATAAACGAATAATAAGTATTATTCTTCGCCACTGAGGGGTCGGTGCGGGGTGGAGTCGAGGAGCTCGGCGAGGGTCGCGTCTTTCAGCGAAAACGGCCGAGAGGAGAGGGAAAGAACAAGGCCACTTTTTCAGCGGAAACTTGTCCGGGGGAGAGTTCTTACCACTTTTTCAGCGGAGAAAGAACTGAGCTCGAATGGCCTCGCGCTCCGCCTTATATACCCAGCCCGGAGCGGCGATCCGCCGCCGAAAGTCCAGGCTCGGACCGCGGAGCCCGAGACCCCGGTACCTATGGTCCGGTTTCCATGCGGCGCGGTGAAGTGTGGCAAGGTCCCGAACCGCGGCGCTGGTTTCGCTGGCTGGACAAGGCCCGCGAGTCACGGCGCGGTTCGGGTTTCCCCCGACGCAAGTCTCGGCGCTGAGGTCGCGGAAGTTAAATATTCGCTTTCGCTTGTGTGTAAGTGTTATCCGCGGTGGCGCTGGTGTCGCGGAAGTTAAACATTCGCATTCGCTTGTGTGAAGTGTTATCCGCGGTGGCGCTGGTGTCGTATATGTGTGACATTCAAAAAAGGGGTAAGTACGATAAGAATCGGTCATAATTAAATACGTAAAAGTTATAATTAACTTTTGGTCATTTTTTCTTTTCAGGTATACCAGCGCGTATGGTTCAATTCACGATTCTGGATAAGTCGGAGTATTCTAATTCGTTATAAAATAAATAAAGCTTTGTTCTTACAGGTATATTAATGCTTATTTCCCCTCTCCTCTTTTGTTTTTTTTTCTTTTCAGGTAGGTGCCGGGAACCCATCGGAGGCTCGACAGAGATCAGCGACGTAAGCGGTAAGTACAATCATTTTGAAGTAAATATAATTCTTTAGATAATTAGGTACCTTTTTTTTCAGGTATGCGTCGGTAATCCGACGGAGGAACTCCTTCGAGAAGGTTAGGCCGGCGGGGGCTGGTGTTCCTCGTTTCAACTTCCGCAACAAATTTGTAATCGTGTATATAGTTAAGCAAATAAATTTGTTCTTGTGATCCCTTTTTATTTCAGATTCCGAAGGTGCATAGACGAATACGACGTCATATGAAGTGTGCGCCAAAATGGCGTACAACATGAGATAGCACAAGCATTTGTGATGCTGTTTGACGTAGATTACTCTTTGCCGCAAGATGTTCACGCAATACCACTCCGGGTGCGTCATTTCGCCAATGTCCATAGTCAAGGTTGGTTCGTCGGTCATTAAATTCAGCTAACGTCAAAATATTCTTTTCTTCGATACAATATCGCAACAGTTGTTGACATGCGATAAGACCGACGCCTTCGAGCAAAACATGCATCGAGTCTTGCGGCAAACAAGTCGTTACATCGAAATTCGGTATATCTAACAGCAAGCTTTTAGCGTTGACACCATACCGTCGTTTTCAAAAATCGGATGTGGTTTTTGGAACATTTGGCTCAGTAATCGCTTCGAGATGCTTTTCATGGCTTGCATAGTTTCGCACAATAAAATTATCTTCCGAGAAATTTGTTTGCCAATCGTGTTTCGTTGTCATACACTGACGACATGTCCGATAAGCGGATACGGATTCTTTGAAGCCCCCTATAAGAGCCGAAGCTGGAGTATCAACCGCGAAAAACAAAAGTGATCCTTTAAAAACGGTTTGTCTTTGTCCTCTGATATTTACGGCAACTCCTTGCTTTTGCAATGTTACGATATCGGCAATAAACAATTCAAGAATTTTTTGAAGCCCGCCTTTTTTCACATATTGGGTTTTCACAATCGCAAATAGTTGGACAGCATTCCGGCTTGATCTTACTTCTGGATGAATATTTGCGAGAGTCCAATAAAATATTGACAACTTCTGTTGTTTAGCGCTTACACCCAATGGATTCGCGATCCCCAGGTCATCGTAATAAAGAATGACAGCTAACGAATTTATATTTGCGCGGAAAAATTCGTTCTCACGATAACATGAGCCATCTAACACCGACTTTAATACGCCGGGTTCCGGTGCCTTAGGACTTTCGACATGTAGTCGTAATTCATCATTGCTTAAGAGGGAAACGAGATTATCCAGGAGTGGAATAATATATGCGTAACGCTCAATATTGATTAAGTCTGGTAGACTTGAAGCTCGATCTTTTTGCTTCCATACCAGCTCTTCACAAACAACGATTTTTCGTGGTGAAACCATGTGGAATTTCTCATCGAGCATTTTATCCAGTGTGTACTTGGTATCGATTGAAGCAAATATCATTGATGGCGGGAATCTCTTTTGAATTGTGTCCTTCACCGCATCAAAATGAATTAAAGAGGTTGCGCGGTCCACCTGTTGTTGAAGATCTTCCTGTAAGAATATATATATGCTTAAAATCTTCCATAAAAATTAATTAATTGTAGCCTCATCAGATATGTCGAGAATAATGTCTTCATGTCCCGAACGTTACCAGTATAATCGATGTATGAATAGTCATCAGTTCTTGAACACCCTCAATTACATAATCGACCGTTGATTGAGAAATCCTGCATGTTTCACGAATTGTCAAAAGGAATTGTGCCGCATGCCATCGCAGTTTTTCTTCCTGGGTCATGGACGACCCTTCGTCCGCTAAACAGAAAAAAAACTATAATTCATTAATCAAATCCAAGTGAATTTGCGACAGTAAACATGATAATCAATGTAATAATGAGCAACGTTTTAAACACACTACTCCAAAAAGTTAAAGGAAGTGAAAATTTCTTAAGTGTTTTAAGTGTTTTTCAAAGCGCTGTGACTGTGTGAAAAATGGTCGTATCGAGATGAACAAACGCATTCGGACTCTTCAGGTTTTTTAGTTGTGAGATCTTTTGGTAAACATTTTTTATGAGCTACTGTTATCGCGCAATCACAAAAATAGGGCGAGACAAAATTTTTCTTAATTCTTTGTTTTTTAAGGGTCCACGGGTTTGCGATCATTTTTTCAGTTAAATCAATGCACAGGTTAATTAGCTTGTTTATTCAGCTTCATTGTGTTTTCTGTTTGGTCTCTCTACGCCAATTTGTTACTGAGATATCCGACTTTGAATGTAGAAGGATCCTTTTGTCTTTGATCATCGATATCTCAGGAACCAATGATCGCACAGGGAATTAAAGGGCAGCTTTGAAAACTTGAAGGAGTTTCCTACAAGACCCTTTCAATGATTTTTGAGAAATTTGTTTTTCACCCTTAACATTTATTTGAAAAAAGAAAAAACTGACTTTTTCCGGTTTTTCAGTAAATCTACCACTACTTTTCAAATATTGATGCAAAGACTAATGTTGCTAGTTTTTTTCAGCTTAATATACTCCCAATAACCTTGTAAATTTTCAAATTGATCCATCGAACCGTTTTCCAGACCGATTGATCAAAGTTGTACAAAACAATTAAAGGAACGAGCGCATTGTTCCGAAAAATCGTGAAATAATCATCAAAATGAAAAGCGAATTTTTTTTCAACTTTTTTCACAACCTTGCACTACTTACTTATTGAATTCGGAAAAAACTAATTCGAAAGATTTTTTAAAAAATTGATGTGTTTTTGTAAATTTGTAAAACATTTCAGCAAACACTACTAACTCATATTAGATACGATTCGGTCTTTGCATATAATAATTTCATTCACCTGTTATTGCATTAATTGAAAGTTGATACCCCTAAGCCGTATTAACTACTCGATCGGAGAACAGTTATGCGATTAATTCTAGATATTTTCTGCGAAGGTTATTAGGGTTACAAAAAACAGTCTTTTTTTAAACTCATCTCGTGTAAAAAATGAGTTAGCATTGGTTCCTGAATTTTTTTACAAATTAAAAAAAAATCCATTTTTTTTTCTCAAATCAAATAAGTAACTAGTGCAAAGTTGAGAGAAAAGTCGAAAACCGGGTCTTTTCATTTTGATGATGATGACACGATGTTTATGAACAATGCACTTGTTCCTCTAATTGTTTTGTACATCTTTGATCAACCAGTCCTGAAAAACGGCTCGATGGATCAATTTGAAAATTTACAAGGCCATTGGGAGTATATTAGTTGAAAAAACCTAGCAACATTAGTCTTTGCATCGATATTTGTAAAGTAGTGGTAGACTTACTGAAAAACCATAAAAAGTCATTTTTTTCTTCTTTCAAATTAAGGTTCGGGTGAAAAAAAATCTCAAAAATCAATGGAAGCCTCTTGTAAGAAACTCCCTCGTTTTCAAGCCTGCCCTTTAATTCCTTGTGCGATCAGTGGTTGTTGAGATATCGATGCAGTGCAGCCAGATCGCGCGCGAAAGTTACCCTCTCTCTAGTCCCTCGCGCGCCCATCACACAATCATAGTAGCGCGTGTCCGTGAGCGAGCGACGCTCGGACATCTTCGGAAAGAGCCGAGTGCCGTCGAACTGTCCCGACCGCGCCTTCGGCAGCTACACCAACACATAGATACGCTGAGCACGTTCATGTGCGGCCAAGCCGAACGAAGGCTTCGAGGGAAAAAGCAGTCTGAGCACGGCCCGCGCGTGACGTCACGCGACGGCACGCGCGAGACTTTTAGATGATTTCAATGCTTATTTAGCTCTTGATTCTCTGCGTTATTAATGTATACAAAAAAATGTATCGCGCACTCTGAACGCTTATTTTTTTAGTTTATACGTTAATTTAAATATAATAATAAATCTAAATTACAACTTATTTATCTTCTAAAAAATTGTTTACGCTTTACTCACACCCGTCCTTATGCCAAATAAATTATAATTCAGAAAAGTAAGTGAAAATATATTTATATTCGTATTATTATATTAATTCTCATACTTTCATCAAGCGATAAAGTATTATCTCCAAAAACAAGTCAATCATCAATCGGGCCGCCAATCGTAACTGCCAGAAAGTGCATCTTTAACACAAGTGATAAGATGGTCCCGTTGGTAGCGTTCCTGGCTTCGGTCCGTAGGGGCGCAGGATCGTTCCCCACGCTCAGCGCTTTTTTTTTTTAATCATGGTTACTATTAATTTTTATTTGATTAGTTATTTTTATTAGTTATCATATTTATTTTAATTAGTTATCTTTTAGTACCGAAAAATTTATCGCGCACTCTGACCGCTTAATTTATTAGTTTTAACGTTAATTTAAATATAATAAATCTAAAATACAACTTATTTATCTTCTAGCAAAATGTTTGCGCTTTACTCACACCCGACCCTATGCCAAATAAACTGTAATTCATAAAAGTAAGCGGAAATATATTTATCTTCGTATTATTATATTCATTCTCATATACTTTCATCAAGCAAAAAAGTATTATCCCCATAAACAACCATCCATCCGACCGCGAATCGTAAGTACCAGAAAGTGAACATACATTGACACAAAAAATTAAAGGAGCAAGAAAAGTTGAACTTCGTCAAAAGTGTTCGTACAAAAAAAAAGGATGTTAAAGCTTCAAGTTTCTAGTTTTAGTTCCGACAATGATTTTTTTTTGAGAATCACTGATTGCGCGGTAGGAAGAAATATCACGGCAAAAAAAATGTTGCAAATTTTTACGTTTTTCAAAGTTCTGCACGTGTTTTGGAAATTTTTTTCGGACTTGACCAATATCAAGGTCATTGAGCCCATTCAATGCAGTTCAATTTGCTTCTTTTTTTATCTCCTTACGACCATTTTTCGCTGATATCGGCCTCCTCGTCGGCCTCTGAATGAAAAAACGTCCTTTTGTCTTCAGTCATCGATATCTCGGGAACTAATGGTCGTACGGGAATTCGACTGGCAATTTTGGAAACGTGAATGCATACTCTACAAGCTCTGATTATTATTGTAGGTTTAAAAAAAATTATTTTTGCCATCAGTTTTAAAAAAGTACAAAAAATCGATGTTTTCTTGTTTTTTTATAAAATCCACCGCTACTTTGCAAATATTGCGATAAACACTATTGTTTATGGACGGTCATTCGGCTCAATATGTCCCCAAGAGATATGCAAAATTCCAAATTGATCCGTTCATCGGTCTTTCTTGCCCGATTGACCAAAATATGAAAAAAAATTAAAGGAACAAGTTTCCTCCTTCTCAGAAATCATTTCATGATTATTAAGAGGAAAAACAACTTTTCACTACTTTTCGTACAATTGGGTATTGAGTACGCATTAAATGTTGGAAAAGAACCCTGAAAATCATATTGACTAAACATTTTCGATTTTTTTTTTTTTAATAACAAAAATGTTGAAATTTTTTTGTTTATAAAAAAATCTATTTCGATTTTTTTAATTTTTTTAATGTTGACATTTTTTTTCGATTCAACATTGTACCGCCAGCATTAGAATTACCCAAAGTGTACCTCCCCGTGGTATGCTTTGGGTAATTCAGATGCTGGCGGTACAATGTTGATTTAAAAAAAAATTTCAACATTAAAAAAAAAAAATTCGAAACTGATTTTTTTATAAACAAAAATTTTCAATATTTTTTTTATGAAAAATTTTTTGTTTCGAAAATTTTTAGTCAATATGATTTTCACGGTTTTTTTCCAACATTCAATGCGTACTCAATACCCAATTGTACGAAAAGTAATGAAAAGTTTTTTTTCCTCTTAGTAATCATGAAATGATGTCTGAAAAGGAGGAAACTTGTTCCTTTAATTTTTTTTCAAATTTTGGTTAATCGGGCAAGAAAGGCCGATAATCGGATCAACTTGGAATTTTGCATGGCTCTTGGGGACATATTGAGCTGAATGACCGTCCATAAACATTAGTCTTTATCGCAATATTTGCAAAGTAGCGGTGGATTTCATAAAAACCAAGGAGACATCGTTTTTTTGTACTTTTCTAAAACTAATGGCACAAATAAAAAATAAAAGTTTCACCACAATAATAATCGGAGCTTGTAGAGTATTCACGTTTCCAAAACTACTGATCGAATTCCCGTACGACCATTAGTTCCTGAAATATCTCAGCGAAAAATGGTCGTACGGAGAAAAAAAAGCAAATTGAAGTGAATTGAATGGGCTCAATGACCTTGATATTGGTCAAGTCAGAAAAAAATCTCCAAAACACGTGCAGAACTTTGAAAAACGTAAAAATTTGCAAAATTTTTTTTGCCGTGATATTTCTTCCGACCGCGCGATCAGTGATTCTCAAAAAAAAAATCATTGTCGGTTCTAAAACTAGAAACTTGAAGCTTTAAAATCCTTTTTTTTTGTACGACCACTTTTGACAAAGTTCAACTTTTCTTGCTCCTTTATTTTTTTGTGTCAATGTATGTTCACTTTCTGGTACTGACGATTCGCGGTCGGATGGATGATTGTTTTTGGGGATAATACTTTATCGCTTGATGAAAGTATATGAGAGTGAATATAATAATACGAAGATAAATATATTTCCGCTTACTTTTATGAATTACAATTTATTTGGCATAGGGTCGGGCGTGAGTAAAGCGCAAACATTTTGCTAGAAGATAAATAAGTTGTATTTTAGATTTATTAAAATTTATTAAAAATTTATTAAAAATTTATTATTATTAATTATTAATTTATTATTATTATTATTAATAATAATAATAATAATAAATTAATAATTATATAATAATATATTATAATAATAATAATAAATTAATAATTTATTATTATTATTATTAATTATTAATTATTAATTTATTAAAAATTTCACGACAATTAGGAAGCTCGTTATTGAATAATTAACATTCACAAATTAAATGCTGTCTTATGGAAACTGATGTAACTTTGCAATAAGTTTTTCTTTTGACCTCTCAATTTTGTAATATCTACAATATACTGAAAGCAACGGAAACAAAACGAAGTTTATTGATATATTTTTTTTATTTCTTTTAAAAATTGTTCTTAACAAAATGTTAATTTTTCAATAACGAGCTTCCTAATCGTCGTGAAATTTTAACATGACCTCTTAAACACTTCATACAAAAACATACTAAATTTTCAGAATTTTCTTATCATTTTTTATTTCAACCCTTAAGGAGGTTGAAGTAATGATGATAGAATTCTGAAAATTTGGTATGTTTTTACATGAAGTATTCAGGAGGTCGTGTAAAAATTTCATGACGATTAAGAAGCTATTTATTGAACAATTAACATTAACATGTTTTATAGGGACTCAACATCCTTAATAGTAACCATGATTAAAAAAAAAAAAGCGCTGAGCGTGAGGAACGATCCTGCGCCCCGACGGACCGAAGCCAGGAACGCTACCAACGGGACCATCCTATCGCTTGTGTTAAAGATGCATTTTCTGGCACTTACGATTGGCGGCCGGATGGATGATTGATTTGTTATTGGAGATAATACTTTATCGCTTGATGAAAGTATGAGAATTAATATAATAATACGAATATAAATATATTTTCACTTACTTTTCTGAATTATAATTTATTTGGCATAAGGACGGGTGTGAGTAAAGCGTAAACAATTTTTTAGAAGATAAATGAGTTGTAATTTAGATTTATTATTATATTTAAATTAACGTATGAACTAAAAAAATAAGCGTTCAGAGTGCGCGATACAATTCTTTTGTATACATTAATAACGCAGAGAATCAAGAGCTAAATAAGCATTGAAATCATCTAAAAGCCTCACGCGTGCCGTCGCGTGACGTCACGCGCGGGCCGTGCTCAGATTGCTTTTTCCCTCGAAGCCTTCGTTCGGCTTGGCCGCACATGAACGTGCTCAGCGTGTCTATGTGTTGGTGTAGCTGCCGAAGGCGAGGTCGGGACAGTTCGACGGCACTCGGCTCTTTCCGAAGATGTCCGAGCGTCGCTCGCTCACGGACACGCGCTACTATGATTGTGTGATGGGCGCGCGAGGGACTAGAGAGAGGGTAACTTTCGCGCGCGATCTGGCTGCACTGATGCGTATTCGATCCTCTTCCATCTCTCTTACACGACATCGCGATACTCAGCTTTCGCTCGAGGTTTTGTAGCCATCGTACGCCACGCCAACGGACACAAGACTGTCACGCCTCTACTGGCTATCACATCAAAAGATATTCTTGTCCAAATTCCATTGTAACCTCCCCTTCCTTTTTACCTTAAAAAGGAGGGGGGATTGAACGCTATGGGGGTAGAGAGACAAAGACTGGTGGCTACGACAGAGCTTGGATCAACGTTGTTCTCATTAAAACTGAAATAAATATTATATATAAAACATCCACTTGATCTTGAACATTATTCATATAGACCACAAAATCTATAATTGGTGACCCCTTCGGTGATTCAAGTGGATTTTGATTCGAACAACCTCGTACGTGTCCCTTCGCGCACGGAAACAAACTCTCAGGGACTCAGTGAAAAACTGTGCCACGTGTTTCTCTTATCGTCACTAATTCATAGCGGCAATGAGCATTGCACGATCACCCCTTCGCACCGAGCAATCGACCCCGCAACGTCAGATGCAGGAGTCTACATCCGGACCGTCGATAATCGATCTTGATCCACAACTCAACCCCGCACCGTCTCATCCGACCGCGTGGTCCGACAACGAGTACCTCGCCGCTGTCAGCAGGCCGCAACTAACGGCCTTTATGAAGGAGAAGCCAGACATCTGGTTTTATCTGATAGAGTCAGAATTCACCGCCGCGAGGACCCGCAGCGACGACGTGAAATACAACGCGACTCTCCGAGCCTTGGATCCGGACACGCTCAACCAGGTCACGGACATAATCTCCTCTCCGCCGACTACCGACAAATACAACACGCTCAAAAATACCATAATTAAACGAGTTGCGGAATCCAGAGAAAAACAAATTAACCGACTGCTGAACGACATCATCCTGGGTGACAAGAAGCCGTCGCAGCTTCTTCGCGAAATGAAGACGCTGGCGGGCAACAGCGTTAGCGAGGAGATGCTGCACAACCTTTGGGTGAGCCGACTTCCTTCTACGATCAGGCCCTTGTTGATCATATCAGACAAGTTGTCTCTCGACGTACTGGCGGAGATGGCTGACCGCATCATTGATTCCGGGACACTAAACACCCTAAGCCTACCCGGATCAACAACCGCAGTCGCAGCGGTTGCTCCCCCGCGCACGAGGTCACATACACCACCACGCCAGGCACTGGAGGCCCAGATGACCGAGCTACAATCTGCCATGGCATTCTGCATCAGAGAGCTCCTCGAAATAAAAAAACATCAGCAGTCGCGCAACGAGGATACCACACGCTCACGTGCTCGGGAACGACCGCGCTCGGGCAGCCGGGACCGCAATCCGAGGAGTTCCAGCCAGCAGGGGATCTGCTATTACCACAAACGCTTCGGTCAGGATGCCAGACGTTGCACGACGCCGTGCAACTTCACCAACACGCAGAACCAGGGAAACTAGCCCTGCTGTCGCATGTACACGCGGTGGCCAACGACAGCGTTTCCAGCACCGCCATTCCATCCCAAGATATCCGTCTCCATCTCCATGACAGAAAGACCAACTTTCGATATTTGATCGACTCGGGTTCTGTCATCTCCATCCTTCCTTTCCGATTCTTCAAGCAACGATCCCGCGACCCCAATGTTACTTTGTTCGCAGCCAACTCGTCTCCAATTGCGACTTACGGACTCCACGCATGCGACCTCGACCTGGGACTACGCCGCAACTTCCGCTGGGAGTTCATCATCGCTGACGTACCAAATCCGATCCTGGGAGCAGACTTTCTTATCCGGAATAACCTCCTGGTCGATCTCTGCAACCAGAGGCTGATCGACTCAATTACGGGGCTCACGTCGAAGGGAAGGATGTCACAGGCTGACGTACACAGCATTTCCACCATCAGCACTCACGTGCCACATGCAGATTTGCTCAGAGAGTTCGTCAGCATCACGAAGCCCGGACCGTTTGTGCCTACAGCCAAGAGCGAGTTCAGCCACATGATCGTCACTACCGGACCGCCTGTGACTGAGCGCTTCCGCAAACTATTCGGCGAGAAAGCAACGGCAGCTCGTGCAGAAATTCAACGACTTCTGGACCGCCAGGTGATCCGACCGTCCAGCAGCGCATGGGCCAGTCCGATCCATCTTACCAAGAAGAAGGACAATTCCTATCGCCTCTGTGGGGACTATAGGAGGCTAAACAACATCACTGTTCCAGACAAATATTCACCCCCACTAATTCATAGCCTTTTCCTCACACTCCATGGTAAAAATATCTTCTCCACCATAGATCTTGAACGAGCTTATAATCAGATTCCAGTCCACGCAGACAGCATCGCAAAAACCGCTATCACGACACCATGGGGTCTATACGAGTACGTTGGGATGCCATTTGGACTGAAAAACGCCACTCAAACGTTCCAGCGGTACATCGACTACGTCCTCCGTGGCCTCGATTTTGTCTTCGTGTACATTGACGACATTATCGTCATGTCGGAGGGCAAAGATCAGCATCGTGACCATTTACGGCAGGTTTTCAAACGACTCTCGGACAACAACCTCCGCATCAACATCAGCAAATGTACCCTCGGCCAGGAACAAGTCTCATTTCTGGGATACCAAATCAACGGCCAGGGATATCATCCGAATCCTGATCGAGTCAAGGCCATCACCGATTATCCTCTTCCGTCAACGGTCCTAGACCTTCGAAAATTCCTGGGCATGCTCAATTATTACCGACCATGCATCAAACACTGTTCCCAGCTCCAACTTCCTCTCACCGTCTACCTCAAAAGTTCCAAGAAAAACGACAAAACACCGATTGAGTGGACCAACGAGGCCAGATCAGCGTTCGACGCCTGCAAGGAGGCACTATCTTCCCTAGCGCTTGCTGCCTATCCCGTACCAGGCGCGCCACTCAGACTCACCACCGACGCTTCGACCACCGCCATTGGGGCTACCCTCGAGCAGGAGGAAAATAGAGAATGGAAACCTATAGGGTTCTTCTCCAGAAAACTCACGGCCACCGAGACGAGGTACAGCACTTACGACAGGGAGCTCCTCGCCATCTTCGCCGCCGTCAAGTCATTCGCACATCTCCTTGAAGGAAGAAACTTCATCATCCGGACAGATCACAAGCCTTTAATATACGCGTTCAACAAGAAACTCGACAAAGCATCGGAGAGACAACGCCGTCAACTCGACTACATCTCGCAGTTCACAACGGACATAGTCTACGTGAAAGGCGAAGACAACGTAGCCGCCGACACCCTCTCACGCATCAGCACGATAGATATGCCCACATTACTCGACCTGGACACGATTCGGCAACATCAACAGGAGGACGAGGAACTCACACAACTCCTAGAAGAAGACCAATCGTCGTTAGAGCTCCAGCGAGTAAACTTCGACAACATTGAAATCTTTTGCGACGTGTCCACGGGAATTGTGCGTCCTTATCTCCCGCAGACACTCCGCCAGATCGCATTCGCAGTCATCCACGGACTCTCTCACCCGAGCCGGAACGTCACCTCACGCCAAATACGAGAGAAGTTCGTTTGGCCAGGAATAAAAAAGGACGTCATCGCCTGGGCTCGTGAGTGCATCCCGTGTCAACGCTCAAAGGTCCAACGACATACTCGGCTCAGACCAAAACACATCGACATACCGGACGATCGCTTCAAACATATACATCTTGATATAATCGTCTTGCCGGAGCTTAAAGGTTTCAGGTATTGCTTAACAATTATCGACCGTTTCTCGAGGTGGCCCGTAGCCATTCCGCTCAAGGACATCACGGCCGATACGATCACCGTCGCACTATTCGACCATTGGATTGCCCACTACGGAACACCAACGACGATAACTTCAGACCAAGGCTCTCAATTTGAATCCACTCTATTCCAAGCACTTGCCAAACTGATCGGTTCCAAGAAACAGCGGACGTCACCATACCATCCTCAGTCCAACGGGATGATAGAGCGCTGGCACCGGACTCTCAAGTCCGCACTGATGTGCTCATCGAAACCTTGGACAGAAATCCTCTCGACAGTTTTACTGGGACTCCGTACGAGCTTGAAAGAGGACATACAGGCTTCACCGGCAGAAATGCTATATGGCACTACGCTGCGCATTCCCGGAGAATGGTTCATCAACGCCGATTTCGCAGCAGATCCCCAAATCTTCGTAGAAAAACATCGAGAGTTCATGAGAGGCCTGAGACCAACACCAACAGCTCACCACGTGAAAACAAAGATCTTCATCAACAAAGATCTCCACACTTGTAGCCACGCATTCATTCGCTGTGACCATGTCAAAGCTCCACTGGAACAACCGTACAGAGGACCGTACAAAATCACCAGAAGACTCACCGACGTTCTCTTCGAACTAGACGTGGACGGCACGTTGAAAAACATAAACATCGATAGATTGAAGCCAGCATACATCGCCAAAACAGACGAGACCATCGCTACTGAACCAACGGAAGCTCATCGAGTACCCGAGCACCAGTGGACCACCGTCACCCACATTCCAACAAAAACGTACAAAAACACTAAGAAAGTCTCCTTCAAACCTCCAGATTGAAAAGACTTGGGGCGAGTATTGTAGCCATCGTACGCCACGCCAACGGACACAAGACTGTCACGCCTCTACTGGCTATCACATCAAAAGATATTCTTGTCCAAATTCCATTGTAACCTCCCCTTCCTTTTTACCTTAAAAAGGAGGGGGGATTGAACGCTATGGGGGTAGAGAGACAAAGACTGGTGGCTACGACAGAGCTTGGATCAACGTTGTTCTCATTAAAACTGAAATAAATATTATATATAAAACATCCACTTGATCTTGAACATTATTCATATAGACCACAAAATCTATAGTTTTAGAGATAGTGGCGCCATCCCGGTTAGTGCACTTTTTGTAGCCACTTTGAAATGCACAGATCGGTCTCCTCCCACTCTAGCCTCCCTGGATCCACTTTTCGACGATTCCGCCATATGCGTTCGGGGTTCGGGCTCGTTACTCTAGTCTCCATGGCCTGTATGTAAGACCGCGCTATAGTCTCTTTGCATGTACCGAAGGGTCACATAACCTCGAAGTCGCCGGCGAGCGAGTTCGCGTCGGACAAAAGAAAACAATTTATACAATTAACGGAGTGTTTTTCAGCACGGTTATAAATGAAGTATTCATTGTTAAGATGAACGGAGCAAAAATAGCGCCTAATATGCCGTTACGCAATTTTCATCGTGCTCGTTTTTGTATATTTGAGGTTAATAGTCCCCGAGTATGCAATACCAGAAATATACAACAGCGTTCGTTCTACAGATTCGGTGTATGTCGAGAAGTCGTCGTTCCTGGATTTTTCGAAAAAAAACTTCGCCCTAATGCAAACCCCCTTCGATTTACGTCCACCGATGTAAACAAATTCAGCTCTGTAGGCTTTGGAGGAATCAACGCTTACTTGCCTGTGTCAATGACTGGAAATAAATATGGAGCTTTTCTTTGCCAGCATCGTTGCGTACTCTCGTCCACTAGTGGTAAACAACATGTCAACTCCATCAGCATACGACGTTTCTCCGATGAGCCCCTCAAGGACGTTTTCACTCCGCCGTACGTGCAGCTCGAAGGAATCTGGAAAACCCTGGCAGAATGCGCGCCTGTAGAATTCTCTCAAAATGCTCTAGTTGCATTGCACTCGGCCACTGGCTTGCCTTGGTGGGCTACCGTAGTTCTAGCTACGTGGTCTGTCAGAGCTCTGGTTACTCTGCCTCTGGCCCTCTATCAGCATTATGTACTAGCCAAGTATCACAATCTTCGTGATGAGTTGAACGAGATCGTCAAGAACTTGAAACTCGAGACAAACTATGCCGTCCATCGTTTCAAGTGGCCCGAAAAATATGCCAGAGCCATTTACAATCGCTCGGTGAGTGCAAAAAATCCAAATGATGCCAAATTGTCAAGCCATGCAGATTGGATCGAGCCGGGTTGGGTAATAGCTGAAAATGTATATTTTGGACCAAAACGAAGAGCTTCGTGTTTCATGGCGTTGCTCGACCCTAATGATTGTTCATTATCTGTAGGAAGATCGAATGTGAGAAAACAGAAAAGATCTTTCACAAAATTATTTTCATTTCCTTTCTTCATCATCTAAAAGTTTGTGCTGCAAATTTCAACTGCAGATTTCCGATACAGATTCTATAAAAAGTTTGCGACATACGCATAGCTAAAATTTGTCAAAAGCTGAGGCTACGAAGCTACGTTGTGTTCCAATGATGCAAGGTCTCATATAGTAGAGAATTTGGTATGGAAGGTTGAGAATTTCTAACTGAATTATTGTAAGTGCAGTGGAGGAAGTTGCAGAGGTAATAGTGAGTTTGTTTGGAGGTCTAAAGCGATTTATGGTATCTGAATGAGTGGTGGAGAAATGTTTGCATAAATGCTGCACTCATCTATGGTATCTCAGTGAGTGCTGCATCACAGCTCGCTATTCATCCTTGATAACATTGTTGAATGCTTACAGTTCAGGAAGCAAAGGCAGAAGCTCATCGAACGAGATAATTGTCACCCACTGAAGAGCATCTTCCTAGTCATCGTTCAGATTCCAATGTGGATCACTCTGTCCACTGCATTGAGAAATTTGTGCTACGTGTTGCCATATGATACAGCAAGTAAGATTCTATACTCTGATTAGACTATTTAAAAAAGGCCTTCAACAACAATTACCCCTTGAGGCCTTATATACCTTTGAACGGTCGGGCAACAAGACTTCTATGGGATTTTAAAAAATACTAATGAAAGCTATCGAAATGAGGTTTAGAGGGTTCATTTGACACATCCGACATTCAAGAACCTACAAATCAATTTTTTATGTTCCAGAAAAATACAAAATGACATACAGTTGAAATTTGAAGACAATCGGTTGCACATTGTGCGGCTCCGCCTGATTTTGAAAACAGTTTTTAAAGAGAAGCGAGTTCAAAGTTATAAAACAATTTTTTTCGGACAATTCAAACATTCTTGGGATGTTTATACATTATTTAAGCCAATTAAAAAGTAACGCTATTTTGCGAAGGTCATAAGATTATAACTATATGTTGTACTCAATGAGAGTTCGTCCAATGTTGGAATAAAAAGGGGCATTTGTAATTGCTCTTACCGTCGGGTCCACTTACGACGATGAAGTTGGCATCGTCGGAATGCAACGGAAGTTTTAGCATCGCAACAATTTTTTGGCTTTCAAACTACGAAAATCTTAACTACGCAAACTTAAACGTTTATAATATACTTAGATACAATATGAGGCCGCAAACTGATCGAATGTTAATTTTTTCACAAACCCCAACAGGAAATTAGACCTTAGGCTGTCATGGTATTCCAATCCCTCAAAGCCGGCCATTTTGTACATCGAAAAAAAAATCTTTTTTAACAGTTCGATACTTACACTAAATGTTTAGATGTGTAATTAATTTTATGAGTAAATCACTTTTTTATACGAAAAAAATTGTTAAATTCAGCCCTACTATACAAAAGAAACATTCACAGTGTATTTAAACATTCTCCTTCTCCGTAATCTGAGTAAAAGTAGCATTGCAATTTCGCACCGAAATAGACCAGATTTACTTTTTAGGTGCCCGCGCGGTTTATTTCGAACTAACGACTGGTGGATTCGGATGGGCAACGAATTTGACGGTACCTGACAATATGTATATTATACCTGTGACCCTCGGTGTATTAAATTTGACAATAATAGAGGTACAGTAATCACCAAATTGTTGACTGTTGCCGAATCGTGAATAAAACGCGTGCTTAAAGACTTTTTGGTACGTTGCAGATGCAAAATCTAATGAGGTCATCGGAGCCTACGAGAGCGCAAAAGTATGTGACGAATTTTTTCAGACTTATAGCTGTTGGTATGGTACCACTCGCATCCTTCGTTCCTACGGTAAGACGTTGATACGTTTCTCAAGAATTTGCCAAGAAAAATACTTTACTCTTATTTAGAACAACAATGGTAGTTTTTCCAACACTTTGGGACGTCGTTTAGGAGAAATAGTCGATTGACGAGAGTGGAGAAAAGCTCCGAAGCGTAGGGTAAAAAGTGGGATAGTTGCCGTAGGGGAATAGGTGCCTCGGTAGTAACCTGACATATTTAAAAACACCCATTGACAAGCTTAATATTATAATATGGAAAGTACTAGTCCCACGCGCCCAAGTGTGAGCGAGTCAACTTGTCAATGCGTGTTTCTAACTATGCCGGGTTACTATCGAGGCATCTATTTCCCTATGGCAACTATTCCACTTTTATCCTGTACGAAGCGACATTCCAGGAAAAAAGTTTCTGCTGATAGTAGATTCACTTACATAGCTCAACCGCCGATTTGGTGCCGTAAAACTATATTTTTCTGAAAATTTATCCCTTCACTGATCCTATTTCAATACTTGATATTGATATTCTACGGAAGAACGCGGTACTGTACACTTTAGAAAAAACTAATTTTATTGAAGAATCGAAGTTTTATTAAATATTTTCTCATCAAGTAAGCCTTTCGTGATTTTCTTAAGTAAGATTTGTCGGGGCAGCCACGAATCAAACTCCAAACGTAATTAGCCATCATTTGTATGTGTGTCCCATTTTCCTGGATACCTATCTTCGATAATTTTCGTCTTGGTAGCAGCGTTCTCTTTGCCTTTCACCGTAGGAGGCGAGATTTTCGGCGAATTTATCTTGATCCTTTATTTCTATCCCAAAATAAGCAAACAAGCACTTTTCACGAAATCTGTAATCGTTTTTCTACATTTTCTAATAACATTCTCTCCGCACTTATAACAAAATGTATTAGGGTAGTTCGTACAAGCTGGTCTTCGCTTTGCTACCATCGACGTATCACTGAATTAATTTATAACAGCAAATAATACATTCTAGATGTAAGAAAATATTTTAAAAAACAAGCTTTTATTTAATGTACTAGAAAGTAGAAAATAATATTTTTACCGTCACTTATATGTGACTATAAATAAAAGTTTGGGGCGCTCAACTTGTTAAATGTTTAATAAATTCACTCAATTCAGTTTCATTAAACGTATTTAATTTGGCATAATAGTTATTAGACACATTATTACCACATGTTTATACCATGTTTGAGGATTTTTATTTAATAAGTCTAAGGTTGTTTTACAGTAAAGTGAATACAGTTGATGTGTTGACGGATTCATGTAAATTAAAGATTATATGTCTAACTTTTGGGCGCTTCAAGCTTTTATTTATAGTCAGATATAGGTGAGTTGATAAAAAACAATTCTTTTTAGTACATTAAATAAAAGCTTGTTTTTTGAATATTTTTTTTTACATTTAAATTTTATTTTTGAAAGCTTGTTTTTCAAACAATGTTTTTTTTACATGCAAAGTTAACATTTTTATGGATACATATTTTAAAAAATTGAATTATGCATTGTAACCTTTCAGATGCATGTTTGCACAATTTCAGAGCTCTAAGTAGTCGGGAAGTGAGTGTAATATCGATTTTCCGTTTTGCATCTCAAAAAAGTTAAGTTAAATAAAAGCTTGTAAAATAAGAAGAAAATCTTAAACTAACTGCTGACGGCTCACTATGAAATTAAAATTAATTTGAAAACTCTGTGTAGTAAAGGGGCGTAGACAAATTACGTAACCCAAAATTTCCCAATTTTTGACCCCCCCCCCCCCCCCCGTAACAGGACCATAATGCCTGGCCTGAACCCCCCTCTCTGCTCCGTTACGCGACGGGTGCTTTGTCGTAAATAATTGCTTTTTTTTCAAAGAAATAACTAATTATGAAAGGATCGGGTGTATAGTTATTTTACGAAGTATATATTCATCTAGTTTTATACCAATTTTTATGAAAAAATCTGTAAAATTAACCGAGATATATGCCCTGATTTGGTGACGAAAAAAAAATTCTTATTGTCCAAACGATATCTTTATGAAAGGTTATCTGTAAATAAAAAGTCAACAATTTATCGATATCTATACAAATGTAGCTATCGTTATGCGTAGCAGTTTTTTATGCTCGTTTTTTAACAAAATGCCGACAGTTTGGACATTTTTTTCTATTTTCAAGGCACTTTTTTTGTACTCAAGTAATCTTTAAAAAAAGTTATGATCAAAATAGTAAAAATCGGCTACGTACAACCTTAGTCACTGCGATTACAAAAATGTCAAATGTAAAAAAATGAAAATCGGTTGATGAGTTTCCCATAAAAATTCCCATTCTATCAGAAAAAATCATTGTTTTGGGTTTCAGGCGGTGAGTTTATACTGGGTGAGCAGCAGCGCGTTCGGCATAGTTCAGAATTTTGTTTTAATGTCACCGAGCTTCCGACATCTGGTGAGAATACCTCCAACAGACCGCGACCTCCAGCGGCCTTACAATCAGATGTACACAAATATATGCCGTAGGATTGGCCTCCGCAACGATGCTCTACTGGGCAGTGCCAAAGAAATCGTAAACACGAGTAAAAGGGCGACGAAGTAAACTTCGAATCGCTACAACGTTGCCAGTTGTTTCGAAAATGTTACGCTGTGTCGGACACATCCGGTTTCCAACATTTGTACATACAACACAAATCTTGTAATCGCTATTTATCTTCTGTAATGTTAATAAAGTCAGCGCAACGTGGGGCTGGGGGGAAACTGTAACGACTGGAACAGGATACATCTGTTCGAATTTTCATCCGAACGTGAATGCGTTTCCGATGAAGACCCGTTATCGGAGATAAAAACGAGTCAATTCAGCTTCACGTGAAAAGTTTGGACGTGTATCTTGCGACAATCGATACGAGGATGCCTATTGTACACCGAAAAATATTCCTTCATTCCTTACCGCGTGTAGGAGAACAATTTTGTATTGGGTCTATGCAAAATTCCATAGCGAAAAGCGAGTAAATTTCAAACGCAAAATATTTATCAAAACAAGCGATTTTAATCAACAAATGTGTTCCATCCTGTGCAATGACTTTCTGCCATCCCTCCACGAGCTTTGTTACCTCTCTTTCATAGATGTCCTGGGATCCTTGGATAACGAAGTCATCCAAGTGGTTTTTGAGAATATCCAGGGAATTGAAGGTTTTATTATACAAAATGTAGCGCCCGGACCAAGTGATAGTCCAAAGGTGCAAGGACTATGCGGTTGATGCAAGAAAATAACCCCCCCCCTGCATGCGGTTGATGTACGAAACACCCCAGCTGCCATGGCCGTTTTCGCTCTCTTTAATTTGACCAGTTGCGAGCAGTACTTGGTCGAATCCATCGTTTCGTTGGGTGGCAGCAGCTCATAATAGACGATTCCTTTCCAATCCCACCAGACACAGAGCACGTCCTTCTTCGGGTGCAGTCCAGCCTTTGCGACCGTCTGAACCTCTGAACAGCCTTCCCGCGCTTCGACCATGATCTTTTTCGTCCGACATTGTTGTAGACAATCCACTTGTCATCGCCAGTAATCATTCGCTTTAAAAATCGTTCGATTTGATGGCGTTTGAGCAGCAAATCGCGAGCTGAAATTCGCTCCATTAAGGGCTTACACCACTGTAAACGTCTAAAATTAAGTGATTTTCTGCGATTATTTTTTTATGGTAGAAGGACAAGTAAGAGGATAGTAATATTCAAGGATGTTATTAGTCATATCTTCAAGTGGATAAAAAAAATTATATTATAAAATTGTATAATATAGTGACGCTGGAGAAATTATCGCGAGGCATGTTAAATTTGAGATGCTCTGCGGCACGCAGTGTAACGGACGCAAATTTGAGTTTGGAAAAAATAAAAACAATTCTATTAATTTACATGAGCATAGCTAGTGAAATCCGTAGGGAATTTTGAAAATATGAATTTTTGTGTGACGCAAGCATTTAAGTAGAAACTCAATTGTCGACAGAAAAAAAGGACAGTCATTTGTTAATAACTAATGCTATAATTGACTCATGGAAAATCCTGACGCATTTCACTTCGGAATGTTATTTTAAAGATGTGATCGAAATTTGCAGTGAAAAGAATGAAAATTGGTGGAGTTACGCTCCGTGCCGTTTTGAAAAATTATGTTTCGAGAAAAACGGACGAAGCTTCGCACACGGGCCAGCCACGGCCACCGCAGACCCACGCGGGCCTGCGGACCTTTGTTTTTAAATTACCAAACTTTTTTCCCCTTAATTTAGATGGTTCAAAGTATCTCTTAAGCCAATTTAAAAGAAATCAATTTTTTGAAAATTCTACAGTGATCTTAGCCCTTAAACTATTTTCGCTCAGTTCATGCGGCACCCGAACATCAAGCTTCTTTACCATCCCATGCTTCCGTAAATGTCTCGAAACAGTTGATCGGTCAATTTTAAGGTTATGTTTAATATGTGTAGTCGTCAAATCCCGGTCGGGGTCGATAAAAGCCTTGATCTTATCGACATCACTAGCAACTGGCCGACCGGAACGACGAGATTCTTGGGCATCAAAATCTCCACAACGAAATTTCGCAAACTGCTTCCGACCCATATTTCCGCTTACAGCATTTTCTCCATACACGGCGCATATATTTTTCTGAGTTTGCGACGCGTTTTTGCCTTTTCGGAAATGAAAAAGCGAAATTCATCGAAAATACACGTCTTTTCTTTTCATGTTCAAAATATAATTAAAATTCCTATACCTCACGCATCTCGATTGACATTTTTTGTCACATATGGGCACAAGTTTCAGCTTTCGCTTAAGGGGCCAGTCCACTTTGGAGCCACGAAAAAAGACTATTTTCGCGATTTTTTTTGAGGATTTCATTAACGATACGAATATAAAATTTGTTGGGCTTGATAAATAAAGTATTGAAATACATTTAAAAAAATTTGATTCATTTTTATTAATTTTTAAGTACAAACACTATAGTTTAACGTAATGCCTCATAAATAGGTGGGCTAGGTAGCTCCATCACTACTCGGCAGCGGCTTGTATGAAACAAAAAAATCAAAGTCCATTAGATTTAGAATGACACCAGCTACAAAATAACCCTCGGATATAAAGTTTTATCAAAAAATAAAAAAATTGCAGATGAAAAACGAAAAAAGTAAAAAAAACGCGTTTTTTTCGCAAAAAAAAGAGTAAAAATCAAAATTTTGAAATCATCGAGGGTCACCTTGTTGCGAATCGTGTTTACAATACGTGGTTCAAATTTCAAGAGAATCGGTTTATTAGTTTTAGACATACGATGGAGCTAGATTTTAAAAACGTTGTTTCGAAAAAAAACGCGTTTGATGTTTATACTATGAACAACTCTTACACCTAAGCTCAATCGGCAATTCCTGCACCGTACAAAATCCCTTCTGATTGCTCATCGTCGATTTCTTCAAGTGAAATTTTCTGGCCCCTTAATACAAACAATTCATATGGTTGACGCATGCGCGAACGGAGAAGCAACTGCGAACAGTATCTGTCGGAATTTCGCTACGGACTTATGCATGAAGCCAATACTTATTTTATAATTTATATACTCAAAACGTATTTCATTTCGATAAAAAGAAACTGAATCTTAAGGCGTCGGGCCACCTTGGCCGATCGAAAACTGGGTATATTTTTTTTTTTAATCATAAACTCGAAAGTATGGGCCGGAATATTTTTATTTTTTTACACACCGTCAGAAAGGGCTTTAAGAATAACGTTAAAAAATTCCCGTTCGAAATATTTAAAAATGGCGCCGTTATGCACATTGCCGCGGAGGCCCTCCGCACTAAACGCGCGGTCGTGGTCCCAGCTTTTACCTGGTCATGTCACATCTGAAAAAGAATCAGCTCATTCGTGAGTAGTGTCGCTACAATGTAGCTTAGCGGTTTTTTTTTCGATCATTAAAAAAATTATGGTGAGCCGAAGAAAAAAATTTGTATTTTTCACCGAAATTTTTCGAGCAAAAACAATAATAAAACGAAAACTAATCGAGTTATCGCAAAAATCCTACGTGACATTTTAGATAATGTATCTAAAAGTATTGTGTAAACATTTGAAAGCGATCGGACCGATAGTTTACGATATTTCGATAGTACCAATTCAAAAAATGTAGATTCGAGATAATCGCAAAAGAAAGTAAATGTGCGGTTATTCAGCTGACGGTGCGGTTTTTGCGAGTCTTACCTTCAATCGGCGATTCCTGGGCCATAGACGTCTCCTTCGGCAGCTGAGGTCCTCAAACTTCCTGCCGAAAAATAACTGTAAATTGGTCAATTTTGCGTTTTTCAATACGTACTATGGCTTAAATTGTTCTTAACAATTCAGGGTTTATTAAAAAAAAATAAAAAAAATTACATGCTGGCCAGATGCGTTAAGAATAACGACAGCACCAAAAAATATGGGTCACAAAGATGATGGCTGATTACGTTTGGAGTTTGATGTGCGACTGCGTCAAGTCCCACTCAAGAAAATCACGAAAAAGAAACTTACTTAATGTACAAATATTTAATAAAACCAACATTTTTCAATAAACTCAGATTTTATTACAAAATTGTACATTTCCGTGTCTTTACGTAGAATATCAATATTAAGCGTTAAAATAGGATCGGCATAGAGATAATATTTTCAACAAATATACAGTTTTGCGGTATCAAATCTACTGTTGAGCTGTGTAGTTATGTGCAGTAGAGCGTCGATTATCCGAAACGTTAATTATCCGTATGGTGATTTCGGTTACCGAAAAGATCAATTATGTGAGCAATAATTTTGTTCATCCGAATGCTCAGATATTCGAACGATTACGCCTTATATATTGTAGCACGATCGTTGTACGTCCCCTCCACTTTCTCGGTCTGCGCTTGCGCGCACTTTGCTTTCCGCTAGCAGTCGAGATTTGGCAGCAAAGAAACGAGCTTCCGTTTCGGAGCAGAAGAAAATCGTCGACTTTTTCAAAAATAAATAGATAGAGAGAAATAGGTGCACGAATGTTAATTATTTTTTAATATATATTTAACTTCGTTTTATATCATTAAATGAAACAACGGTTATTCGCAATTCAACAAAAATGTATTATTACATTTTTGAAAAGATTAATCCGATACAATTGAAAATAAAACAATTGAAAACGAATACAATTGAAAATAAAACACCTCGAGAAATGTTTCGCGTACTCTTCCGCCTCTTTCGTGTCAGTTTCGAAACAAGGCTTTTTCAAAGCAGTTATACAAACTGTGCCTTGACTTTCACCTATCGTACTTCGTTGCAGTCGGGCGATTACGAGTTTCACAATAGAACGAGAGTTCCCTTGCATTAAGGATGTTGAGTCCCTATGAAACATGTTAATGTTAATTGTTCAATGAATAGCTTCTTAATCGTCATGAAATTTTTGCACGACCTCCTGAATACTTCATGTAAAAACATACCAAATTTTCCGAATTCTGTCATCATTACCTCAACCTCCTTAAGGGTTGAAGTAAAAAATGATCAGAAAATTCTAAAATTTGGTATGTTTTTGTATGTAGTATTTAAGAGGTCGTGTTAAAATTTCACGACGATTAGGAAGCTCGTTATTAAAAAATTAACATTTTGTTAAGAAGAATTTTTAAAAGAAATAAAAAAATGTATCAATAAACTTCGTTTTGTTTCCGTTGCTTTCAGTATATTGTAGATATTACAAAATTGAGAGGTCAAAAAAAAACTTATCGCAAAGTTGCATCAGTTTCCATAAGACAACATTTAATTTGTGAATGTTAATTGTTCAATAACGAGCTTCCTAATTGTCGTGAAATTTTTACACGACCTCTGAAATACTTCGTACAAAAACATACCAAATTTTTAGAATTTTATCATCATTTGCGATTTGGGACTCAACATCCTTAAGAAGAAAGAAAAAAATGCCTGACTCGATTAGAGAAGAAAAAAAGAAAAAGAAAACCTCCCTCCAAAACTTTCCAAAACTTTTGACGCAGTTAACACGAAGATACGCGTATCTCTATCTACAAATATTGCTTTTCCCCGAGCCTTTGCTTACGAACGACGGCATCGAGTGCTGTCTCTACACCCACACACTCACACATTTCGAACTCAATTGATAGATCGCGCGGTGTATAATCTGCGTATAGAGGATCGGTCTGCATCGAAATAAGTGGAGCAGACTCTCGCTCGTGTGTACGCGAGTATCCCGAAGACGCAGCCCCTGCGTAGAACTGTGACATACGTCATATAATATTCAGAAGGAATCCTCGACCTTTGCCATCGTCGCGACCCCGGGCCGATAACCCTTTCCGAGAAACTTTATCGGTGTATCGTACATCCGAACGTGCGCGTGTTTCCCAGCAATGATTATCAAGGAGCTTTCCAGCGAGACAACAGTGAACGATAGTTTGAGCTCTACCGCGGTCGTTAGAAATCTCACGAAAATCAACTTATCGTTTTCTTCAATTATTTCTAGTGGATATTTACGTACGTGTACAAGTTACTCCAACGTCACAGGCTGCGGCAATATATTTTTTTCCACGTGTGTGCAAGGGTGCAAAATGCGCGTCCTTCCTCGTGAAACGGATTTGATTTGAAAGGATTGCAAAAGAACATCGAAAATGAAGCTCAGCAAGGAGATTCGGTCGCGATTGTGCATCTATGCTTGCCTTCATTTGGCGCAGGTGGTTAGCGCGGTAAGCACACTTGGTGATTTTTTTCCTCCTACATTCTCAACTCATATTACGCAACGATACGTTCAAATAAAAAAGTAACACGCTGCGACATTCTTATCTATATTTACCATTTTTATTGCCAAGCGTACACGTATGCAGCGAAATTGAAAGGGGGAATACCTTTAGATGAGGAAGAAATTGCTGATTTTTTTTAAGACCATGATTTTTGTTTTTTAAGACCGATTTCTTCACCATTTTGAGACTTAGCGTGGGTTTCATACTATCAAAAATACAAAAGAATACTTATTTTATGTTTATTTATTTATTATTATTGATTTATTTTAAAAAACATTTAGGGTCATGTGTTAGACATATTAGAAAGATTTATACCAAATTTCGTCAGAATCGGTCGATTAGTTTCTTAGCTACACGTCACGCCAGTTTGGAAAATGCAGTTTATAAGACTGTGCCATACCTCCGCCATTTTTATTGATTCATTAAGATTAATTAAAAAATACTGTGTAACAGCCAAAAGTAGTGATAAAACATACCCTAAGTCCCAAAAATGGTGAAGAAATCTTTCTTTTTAAACAAATCATGAACATCAGCAAATTTTTTCCTCGCCTGAACGTATCTGTCCGCTTAACGTGTTAAGATTCTGCATGAACTATGAGGTCAAGTTCGCGAAGCAAAAGTTAAGGTTGAAAAAAAGTAAACGCGTTGGTCAACGCGCCTCTGCGAGGGGTTACATTAACGTGGCTCGCCGAAAAATGGTACTGCTTCGAGATTTTTTTTTGGGGATACTAAAAAAGTAGCCAAAATGAAGCTCGGAGGGGTTGTTCTACATGTGCTGACATTTACAAAAAAAAAAAACATGGTTATGAAAAAAAAATACGAAACGGCAGCTCAGTCGTAGTTAATCTAAGAGCGTTTTTAAGGCACTCTGCGGGAGTAGGCAGAACGTTTATAGATCAGCACCTAGTACAAGAAAAATCGTCATCCACATGAGCTTTGGTGGAGAAGTACATACGATTATCAGAGAATATGGCTTTTTCGCAAAAATGGTGCCATTTTGAATACTTTTTTTTCGCTAAAAAATCGGTCTTTTTTTCTTGGTAAAAACGAGAATTGTTGACGTATCGTAAAAATCGTGTGTACTTCTTTAGAGAGTCTGGCTCAAAAGTTGGAGTTGAAATTTCACATCAACCGGACACAGACTGCCCGAATTATGCGTTCTCCCGATTTCAAAAACGTAGTTTCGAGGAAAACGTGTTTAAAGTTTCAAACTGATTCGTGAGCTGTCGTCCACAAGACGGAATCGAATCTCTCATTTGCATTATGCGTGTACCCATCAAGGGATTTCGACAGTAGGTCGTTAGTTGTTAGGTCGTTGCATATTTTTTGTACAACTGGACTAAACGACTCCAAATTGCTACTTTCACCGTCTAGACTGTTTGGTGCCCTTCGAATAGCTCGGAGGTGCTTCGGAGAATGAGGTCTAAATATTTTTTAAATATTTCTTCGCATATGATTCCTCCTGTACATCGTTCTTATGATGCTAATACATCATTAAAGCCAATTTAGAAAAAAACCGGCCTATCTTTTTTTTCTACTTAGAGTAACGCCTTGATTAACTGTTTCGTTGGGTCACAATTCCGTGCCGATTTTCCTTCAATCAGTGGGAACCGTTGTTCGGCACAGCCGACGTAATTAGTTTGCGTGTTCGTTTGAGAATTCATCGATTAATTTCTGAAGATCGGTAATTTCTTCTCTTTTATTTACTGCAGTTTTCTTCGCGTTGGAATATTTATCAACTTATCCTATTAAATATCGTTGATTCAATATTCTATAATCGTGACACTCATCGAGATCGAGTGTGATACGTTTTGTTGGTTTAACTCGTAGATTACCGATCCCCGAGCGTTCACCACGAAACCACCGGTTCATCGCGAAGCCGAATTACCGTGGTACTTGCACGATGGCGACCCACCCCCGCCCGATCAACAATATTCGGAATCAGACCCACAATCGGTAACTCAAAATGCCGAACAAAAAGAGTCGATGAACTTTATGCTAGATGAGCCAAGTTTCGGTCAACAATCCGAGAGCCAAAGGTTCGAGGGGTCAACTAAAAATGCGAACTATGAGAAGAAGAATAGTCTCCTCTACGAAGGCATCCCAATCAACAGCAAGGTTAACACGTCAAATCATGATTTTTTTCGTTATTCAGGACAATGTCGTAGCCGTAGAACCACATATAGAGACAAAATAATAGATATTGCATCATTTTTATAATTTTTTTCAACATGCAATTGCTGTTTGTGCTATTTCACGTGGTGAAACTCATTATATCGATTAATTTGTCAATAAGTTGACAACTTATGATTGTAGACTTTCGTTTTGTAAAATCTAACGGGTAGCACTGGACATGGTAATGCGATATATACAAGTTGTAAATATATGTACACATATATTTTTTCCGCCAACTCTTTAATTTACCATCATTCCCAAAGTATATCAATGTTGTGCTTTTTTCAATCATGATATAATCCCAATCTTCAATCTGTTGGACATTGCTTGGCATGTCATTTATTTTCTATTCTTTCGAGAAGCATATTTCGTACACATAAATTGTTGACTACCTTTGAGTTTTTATACGATTTCGATGAATGTTGAAACAAATGCAGAAGCCGAAAATGGTAAAATTTTTGGCGCCACCGGAGCTCCATCGAATTGACGTAGTGGCGAAATACGATGAACAATCGGGTGCCGTCGAATGCCCCGATCCTGAGGCAACTGGACTTTTCGTCTACCCGCCGGATTGCAAGTTTTTCGTAAATTGTCATCAAGGCCGAGCCTTCGTGCAACCATGCGCTCCCGGTACACTTTTCAATCCCGGTACCCTGGAGTGTGATTATCCGAACAAGGTGAAATGTTACGGCACGGAAGATGAGAATTTCGCTCGACCGAACCACGGAACTTTGTCGTCCCACAGTGCACAACTTAGTCTACCAAGGGTACAAAATTTACTTTGAATAGCTGCCGATAGAGTATAAGTATTTATTTATGAAGAAACGACGAAACGTGAAATTATTTCATCCGATGAAAACGTATTAAGGTAAAGGTCCCAATTATTGAACAGCTAAGGATCTGGGGGATTGAATTCGGTGAGAAAAAATATAAAATCGAGGAAAAACCATCGATTTTATGTTCAATAGATACTTTGATATTTTTACTTTCGAAAAATCACCCTTTAAATTATTTTTAAACCATTTCACATGAAAAAAAAGAATAACAATGTGAAGCATGCAAATGTCCCAATTATTGAACACTGGAAGTGCCTATGTCCCTAATGTTGAACAGGCATGTCCCAGTTATTGAACACTCTCGAGAATTCTCTTTCCCTCTTGAAATTTTATCCCTGAAATATCGAAGAGCAAAAAATATTGAACATTACATTCGTATTTTTAGGTTACATTTAGGTTATCTTCTCTTTTTACTTTACTTTTTGTGTTTGTTGGACGAAAATACAAATAAAAATATATTTGACGATCTTAGAGTTATTATTAAAAGAATAAAGGTAAGTTTATTCAGGAACTTACAGTTTTTGTTTGAATAAATCCGATTCACACGATCTGTCACACGTTAACTGTCTCGATGTTTTGATGGGTTTAATGACGCCATCTTGGAGAATTCGAGTGTTCAATAATTGTGACACACTGCATTTTCTATGTCCCAATGATCGAACACCGTATTTTTTAACAAATAGTTAATTGAAAACATTTTTTTTAAATTGTTGTTTGTAAGAAATTTTCTGAGGAACCTGAAACGCCTTTACTTTTTGAGATGTGACATTTTTTGAATTTTTTATGCCCTTACGCATGAAGCGGCGCGTCTTAGCAAAAGCGATAAACAGTTACCACGAGACGTCAAAGCGGGTCACCGTTGCTGATTAAATAATTTTTTTCTCCATTAATTAAAGCTTTTTTTGCACAAGTAAGGTAACATTTCGATAGCTAAAAGTTCCATATATGTAATGAAATTTTTATAAATAAGCAAATGCATGCAGGTGAATGCGAAATAATAAAAATACAAGATAGTGTTCAATAATTGGGACCTGTTCAATAATTGGGACATTTACCTTAGCCTCTATTTGCAAAAGCAGCCTTTATTTTTAATGAAGTAGGTAAGTCGAATCGCGGTGTGCTTTGTAGAGAGCCAATTCTCATTTTGGAATACGTCTAGATAGCGATCCGAATGACTAGGTACAATAATTGGTAAAAATCATGATTGATCACTGAGAGAAAATAGTATTTACAAAAAACGCCCATGGTAAAAGAGAGTATAGTCGAATTTCAGTTGACCATAATATGGTTAACACAACTATAAGCGAAAAGTATACGTAAATATGGGACTTTGGTGGCGTGTTTGACTATCTAGTATCTCCGAAATTACTACGAAGTGTTGTAAAACTATTACCTGAATTAACTATATCGATATTGTAAAGTCTTTCACGGTAGTTAATAGTTATTTCAGGGATACTCGATAAAAAAACATACTACCACACGGAGAGAATTTTTAAGTAATTTTTACTGTGAAATCACAGTAACTCGGTGACAAATGTGCAATTCTTTAGGTTTTTAGGAAATAAATTATAAATTTTCATGGAAATGAATCAAAATTTACTTTTGCGTAACAGAAATTTAAAATATTTTCCAGAATTTTTACTGAAATTAATAGTAAAATTTCATGAAACGTAAAGATTACGACAATAAGTTAAAAAAGTGCTAATATAAATGAAATTTTTCAGTGGAACATTGAGAAATTTGCGTGTTTTTCATAAAAATTTAAAAAAGGAAGCTGAAATTTTCCGTGCGTCCACCGGAATTTTACGTTCTTTATAGTAAAATCAGTTAGGGCTAGGTCGCCTGACCGTACGCGTGAGCTCTGTGTGCGAGCGTGCGTATACGTGAACGCAAGCTCTGAGAGTGGCTTGTGTATGACGCAGTATGACGAGCACGAACGACGCCGACCCGCGTTGCTTAGCAGCAGCGGTACCGCGCATGCGCATTATAGTACGAAACATGGGCCAAGAAAGCCTCGTGGTCTCGTGCAGTCTAACGTGTTCTACGCAGTTCTACGCAAGAAAACGAAGAAACGTGAAAAGAAACTTCGATAAAGGACGTCTACAATGGTACGGAAAGATGATATGCTAAAATAAGTAGCAATCAAGAACACAAATGTTCAGAAACGCCGATGAAAAAAGTATTTATTTAATCATAGGGAATTAATTTTTCGCTAGGGATTTTAGAAATTTCAAGTTTGTCCAGCTTATTTTTACTGTAGAAACTTGGAATTTTTTAGGCAGCCCATTGTTAAAATTCTACATGAGAATGTGTCAGAATTTTTACTGAAAGAAATGTAAAAAATTATGCTACTTGCTTGAATTTTTACATGAATGAAAGCAAAATATTAAAAGCTAGTGTCAATTTTTGACTATGTCACCAGTTTCAAATTTTATTATGTAATTTTTACGGAGATTTCGCCGTAAAAAACACTTAAAAATTCTCTCCGTGCAGAACGGCATGATTAGATAGACGCTTATAGTTGTGTTAACCATATTATAATTGCGGTAGCAATAAACTATGTGAATTTTACTATGCCCACTTTTACCATGGGCGTTTTCTTATAGATACTATGGACATTTTTCTCAGTACAAGTTTTTACTATTTATATGGTTAACATTAACACTTGTTGAGTATAAACTGTTACAAGATCTTACGAAAAGTCACTATACGAACAATATTATCGATATTCACATATAACATAGTCGATATAGATATATTAGCGCCTTCATTGATCAGTTATTAGAATTCGATATTTCGAAAACTATTGGGCTGCGCGAAAAAACCATTTAAGCAGTGACATATATTATCAAAAAGGCGGTCTGTGAAAAATTCCACCTATACCAGAAGTAACAGCAAATCTGCGATCGAAATAACATAAGTACCCGGTAGCATAGTGGCAGTGTGCATAAATATAGAGAGGTCGGTCGTAGGTTCGAATTTCCATGTAGGTGAAATATTTTCTTGGATAGAAATCATTTCAGAAGGTCAGGGAATTACAAATAATGATAAACAATCATACCGGTAGTACTCTCGATTGAATTTTTTTGAATTTATGAAATATTATATACATTTTGTAGACGTACCATTCAATATGGTAAAAATCACTATTTTTTGATAGTGTAAGGAAATATCCATTTTATGAAAACCTACTATATTATATAGCATTGACAATCAACGTATGCTGGAAAGATTGTTGGTTGCGGTTAACATATGAGCATAGTTAACACACCTGCTAAAATATCATAAACAGTAATATATTTTCGGCAGTAACCATGACTATAAAATATTATTGTCCCCTCAAGGTAATATAAAATATGGTTGAAATATGGTTGAAGTTACTATACATTTCTCTTAATGATGATTCGTTTATTATTCTGGGATGGGTTTGAAAAATAATTACCAACGTTTGGTTCAATGTTCAGAAGCCCGAATGTCCTCCTAACCACACTGGGCTATTGCCACATCCGGATACCTGCAAGAAATTCCTTCAATGCGACAGAGGCGGTACTTTCATCATGGACTGCGGCCCCGGAACTGCATTCAGCCCGACAATATCCGTCTGCGACTGGCCCTACAATGTCCCAGGATGCTTGGAGGGTGAGTCTCATCGAACATCCAACACGAAGTTCAGAAGGAACCGGGAAGCAAGTTTCCCGATCGCTTGGAGGGGTCTTCTCACTTTAGACGCTAAAAAGGCTATTTTCACGATTTTTTAAAATAAGTTTATATTATATATTTATATTGATATAAAAGTTGTTACGCTTAATAAATACATTTCCGAAATACATTTTAAAAAAATGTATGTATTTATGTAACTGAAACAAACTTTTAACGCGCTTTTCTCGAAACAATGTTTTTTGACGGCTTGTTGACAAAATCTTCGAAAGTACTAAACCGATCCGTATGAGATTGTAACCACATAGTCTTTACAACTATAGCTATAGCACATATCAAGGGTTTTTTAAATTTTGATATTTACGTTTTTTGCCAAAAACGGTGAAAAAACACGATTTTTTCGTTTTTTTTTCGAAAAATGTGCGCCATTTTGTTATTTTTGCATATATAAAAAATCGTATGATATGCACTATAGCCATTAACATAGTGAATCTAAAACCTATTGATTTTCTTGTTTCGGATGATCCATCTCCGAGATTTCATCAACAGCGCAGACCTACAATTATTTTGGGACATTTTTTTAACCACCATTTTCGTTTATAAATAGTGACTTAAATAAATAAACATTTTTTCAAATGTATTTGGCAAGTGTATTTATTAAGTGTAACAACTTTTATATTAATATCTATAATATGAAGCTATAAAAAAAATGCAAGGCCTTTGCAGCGTCTAAAGTGAGAAGACCTCGTAATAGTCTGCATGGAACCTAAACGTACCCGTGAAAGAATTCAGTCAGGGCTTTGACTAGGCCCCGATTATTTTTCCCTTACTCTGAAAGGGTCCTAAAATGGCACCCGACCAGGTCCCTTCGAGGCTGGTCACACTTTGTCGACGAGGGCCTAAAGAGGCTTATAAATCAGGGCCCGATTGGTTGCCTCAACAGAACCCAATCGAAGTTATGAAGCAACCCTATTACTGCTCTATAATGATCAACTTTATTAGTAGATACATAGCAAGCGAGGTGTTTAGCAATAATGAAAACTATTTTCTTCAAATAAAGGATTATTTATTATTCACCTCGAAACTAGAAAATAAAGAACCAGTTCAGTTTTAGAGTTTATATTGTATGCCCTGTAACAACCACTCACCTGATGAATCCCGTCTGGGCCCTTTATCATTTTACTCGCTACGACCTTTTTTAAATAAATTACCCAACCCTGTTATTTTCCTGTCGGGGCCTAGTCCGATTGTGTTGTGGAAAGCCCTAGTAGGGAATCCATATTCAAACCCTCACGGAGCCTGATTTTTGTTATGGCTGCCCTTCTAATTTCTTTCACGGGTGCCCTATACTGATCAACTTCATTAGTGGATACATAGCAAGCGAGGTGTTTAGCAATAATAAAAACTATTTTCTTCAAATAAAGGATTATTTATTATTCACCTCGAAATTAGAAAATAAAAAACAAGTTCAGTTTTACAGTTTATATTGTATGTCCTATAACAACCACTCCCCTGATGAATCCCGTCTGGGCCCTTTATCATTTTACTCGCTACGGCCTTTTTAAATAAATTACCCAACCCTGTTATTTTCCTGTCGGGGCCTAGTCCGATTGTGTTGTGGAAAGCCCTAGTAGGGAATCCATATTCAAACCCTCACGGAGCCTGATTTTTGTTATGGCTGCCCTTCTAATTTCTTTCACGGGTGCCCGATACTGATCAACTTCATTAGTGGATACATAGCAAGCGAGGTGTTTAGCAATAATAAAAACTATTTTCTTCAAATAAAGGATTATTTATTATTCACCTGGAAATTAGAAAATAAAAAACAAGTTCAGTTGTACAGTTTATATTGTATGCCCTATAACAACCATTCCCCTGATGAATCCCGTCTGGGCCTTTTATCATTTTACTCGCTACGGCCTTTTTTAAATAAATTACCCAACCCTGTTATTTTTCTGTCGGGGCCTAGTCCGATTGTATTGTGGAAAGCCCTAGTAGGGAATCCATATTCAAATCCTCACGGGGCCCGATTTTTTTAATGGCTGCCCTCCTAATTTCTTTCACGGGTATTGTATTTAGAAGAAGCGGGGAAACGCGACAGAGGAAGCAGCCTTCCCCACGGAAGTCCCGTCCCCGTCAATGGTCCTGGGCAACGACCGAATCAGTATGGGAATCAGGGTGGAAGTTCAGGTACCCGCGGTGGAAGATACGGATGGAACCCCGTTGGACGGCCAGGTCAAATCGCCCAGCCAAACGCGGGTGGACAATACGGCCGACCTGGACCATCCGGCGGTCGCTACAATGGACACTCCAGCGTTCATGGGAACGAGCAACGGCCGAACCAGTACGGAAATCATCATCCTTATATCGATGTTCGTCATGAAGCGAATATTGATGGACGGTACGATCAAAGCGGATCATCTTTCGGTCGCTACGATGGCCATCCCGGCCAAGCCCAGGTGCCGCCCCATTCTGCGAAACAGGGCGAAAGCCAGACAACCGGTCACTGGAACAACCATGGCTACGTCAATGGAAACGGAAACCATCAGCATCCCACGGAACAACATCCCGGATACGATCAGCCGAACGAATGGCAATGGACATCGGGTTCCGGGCAAGTACGAAATACAGCGAGCGACGAAGTTGTCGGCCAGTCGTCCCATCATCACGGACACTACGTTGATCGCGAAAGTTCTCGCGTTTATGGCGGCTATGACGATTGGCACAATGCAGCAGACCATCAACATTCGAAAGGTGACGAAGGGCAAGAAATTACCCAGGTGTCGTCGAACCCCGATGAAAGCAAGCCCGATTGGCAAGGTAATCATTATTGACCGATAACTAATGGAATATCACGAGAGGTGGCAGAACCGTAACTCCTTACTCGTATTCATGTGCCCTTCTCGTCCTCGCGATGTTGCGAACGAGCATAATATAAACGTAATTCGGGGATTCCCCAAAGAGGCACATACGATATTCTGGAATTCTAGGATATCATCATGCTCATCGCGATGGTCATCATCACGACCATCAGGGTGGCCAACATTGTAACCACCCACACCATCACCACCATCCTCCTGGTTACGATCATCGTTACGTAGGTGAAAACCGACAAGAAGCGGAAGGAGCGACACCGGGAAGACCAAATTCGAAATATCCCAACAACGACAGAACTGGCCACAGACGATCGGATACTGATTTTCCTAGACCAACGGAAGGGGGCTCGTTCCACCCGCAGGCGATGCCGTCTAGTGGCTGGACACCAGTAACGCGGGTAGTCACCCCAAGACCCAACCACAACGACCATTACCCATCGAGACCCGACTGGAATCGTGAAAGTCTGCCTGACTACGGCAATGGTGACGTGAGACCGAGCCAACCTGAATCAACGGACCCGCAATCCGGAACCATTGTTCCGAGTTCGTGGAGAGGCCATGGTTGGAACGACGATGGACAGCAAGAACAATTGCCGACGCCCGCTAACCCAGACGAATGGAATCAAGGTATTTCAAGCTAGAATTTTAATAATGATAGCGACTCGAGAATGCTCGATACTGGGTTGCTGGATGTGGATGGGATGATGCGGATAATACAAAAAATGCTATGTCAAAGAGTATTAACATACCGGCGAATATAGTTTTGGCGCATCGTAAGTGACTAATACGGCGGATATGCCGAACACCATTCTAACAGGATATGCTGGTCATTGCTATAACATGCTAGACCATACGATCTTGTGGGCCGGTTGAGGATGAATGGAAGATACAATCCTAGGCAGAAATAGATGAAGTTTGAAATTGTCGAAAATGTATTCTATACGTACAGTAAAATTAAATTTGAAGTCGAACGTGTATGGGTTGGGTGGCACGTTTTAATCGCCATCGTAGCTGTTAAACTCTCATCCATCCTCAACGGGCTTATCATTGTAGAGCCAAGTACTACGTCCCATCTATCTGACATACACGTACGCGCTTCGCATTCCCCTAATTTTTGCTGATGATTCCGAAGTTAATATTCCTAACAGCGGGAGATTGAAGTTGTAAAAAGTGTCGCTGAAACAAATACTGTTGGGTCACCAAAATGGATATGGATGTATGATTCTAATGGGATTAACGCGCATGCTTGGGAGAAAAATAAATGGACGTTGATAACATTTAACCAATCCAACAATGATAACATTAAAATTGCTCGTTGGTGCCATCTCCACAGACTCAGGTAACTATGTAAGTAGTATTGCAAAATAAGTAGCATCAAGCTTGTAGACAATTGCATCGTTAGTTGCATTACATTATTCCGTCATATCATTTTGGACGCAGGTAAGTAATCATTCGGAAACTTTGTAGAACTTTGGAATGATTGTGGAATAATTTTAACGTGAGTAACGTAAATGGGTTGCGTCGATATTTAAGGTCGCGTCGATAGCCCTGGGGACGAAAAAATGAACGAGTGGTCATCGAAGACGAATGTCATTCAGCGTGGCGACAAGCGGAACGAACAGGATGGCAGGATGGACGATTGGAGCTCAAAGACGAATATCTTCGCGGCTCAGCAAGGCAACAAAGATCGAGGTGAGAACACCAACCTGTATGGGCACATTTTTGCCTTCTTTCTCCGTTCTCAAGATGCACAGTCGATCTGCTGTTCTTTAAGGCGTTACCCCCACTTGTAGCGCAAAAAAGGTCTTTTTCATGAATTTTTTTAAAGAAAACTACAAAACTTTTTTAATCGATCAATATACCATCTTAAAGAACACATCTTGAAGAACTTCCAGTAATTTTTTTATTGAAAAATATTACATTGTTTAGTGGCAAATGGCCGTCAATGAAACAATGTTTTTATATACACGGTTTGCGGTGACCAACATTGCGGCGAAGTGGATCATCTGAAAAAAAAAATGCGGATGGATTTAGTCAAATATAAGTATAAACTAGTCTGTAATCGAAGGGTTGTAAAAAAATATTCATTTTTCACAAAATGGCGGACAGTCAAAGTTAATGGTTCGATTTTAACGAAAAAAACGGCCGTTTTTTGGCTATAAAACGGCCATTTTTTTTCGAAAAAAAAAATCGAACGATTAAAGACTATATTTTTATGTATTAAATAAGCCTGCAAAATTTCAAGAAGATCGGTTCATTAGTGTTCGAGTAATGTTGGTCATCGACTTAAGAAATGCCATTTTGAGAAAAACGCGTTTAAAGTTTCAATTTCAGTTCTCCAATTCACGGATTCTTCTCTTTCAACGCTCATATCTCAGTCAATTTTGTTCGGATCGACTTGAAATTTTCAGGACATATTCTCAGATACTTATACTTCAAAACAATGCAATAAAAAAATCGTTTTTTTTTTCAAAATCGCAAGTGGGGATAACCCCTTAAAGCACCAAAAAGAGAGTCATCCCCGCTATTGAGAGGCTGCGCAAGCCAAGATGACCAACCAGTTGAAAAGTGCACATCCTCAAATATTTGCAACGTCGTAAAATCCCAAGTTCGAAACAATCAGTCACAATAAAATCTCGCGATACCTAAACAATTGATTTGCCACACGAGATCGATTCGCGACATTGATATGCACTTCAGGCGTCAAGACGTCTTCGGGGAGTTCGCGGACCAACGGTCCCTCGGCAACGTACGTGAACGTAAACGGCACGTGGGGTCATTATATCACGCGAGAGATCGAGATCAACGAGGGTCATTCAAAGACGCGAAATTATGGAGACACCGGAACGAGTGTTCCTCCATACTCGGCCAACAATACCAATCGTTCCCTCGGCACTTCCGGGCCTGTCACATGGAAACCGGACCCACCGACTTATCCGAAAGTCACCGAGTCTTCTCGTGCCAACAGGACGTTCAATCGTTGGAAACCCATCAGATACAAACCTGCCAATCTGACACTTGACAAACCCGACCAACCCATCCACAAGCCACCGTATTACGACGAAAGTCCCGACGAACCAAGCCTCAAGCAACAAGTCACCATCGATTTCACGACCGAGCGCCCGTTGTCCAAGGTCCACTTATTAACGCCACAAATTGTTGAACCTGACTCAACGACGAAGAGGTCGATTGAATTGCCCACCGTCTCCATCGAGGATGATTATGCCGGAAAAAAGAATCATACGAAGAACTACGGTAAGCAGAACGAGACCATGTTCTTCGAGCAAATCGTGGAACCCGATATCGACAACTACGACATTGAGGTGTTCCGGAAAAAAACGTGGGCCCCACCGATGCCCTTTCAGAATGAAACGAAAAAGTCAAACGACCGATCAGCCGTTATGAAAATCAACAAGAAAACTGATTACGCGGAAGCGTTTCGCGTCGAACGTGAATCCTGGCACGAAGGTAAGTCATATTGGCTACTTTTGTTACACGAGAAAATCATTGAATCGCGTGATCGGGATACGGATTATTTTCCTTCCGATGATTCACGAGAGGGTAGGTTTCCCATTGCGCCAGTTCTCGAATGAAAATACCCTCTTCGACGCATTGCTGCCAGCTTGTCTCGCATCTGCTTTGCTTGACTGGCGAATTAACAGTGAAAGTGAGAATGTACCCAGATCCGCTTCGACGTTTGATGTACGTAGCTAACAATTGAGTATACGAAGAGCTGGCGAACAACATTGGGCTTGTCCTCATGACGTCAATTAAAAAAAAAATATATATATATTTTTTGCCGTGCCTAATAACTACCTTTTTGCTTGAAAAGGCAATAAAATATGTCGAGGCAGTAAAACAGCTTGTGGCGACAGCCTGATTAGATTCAAAATATTTCACGAGCTAATTAAGGTGTGCTTGAAAAACACGAAAAATAAAAAGACTTTTACGTCGTGTGGACAAATCTGGTTTTGTTCGCCAGCTCCTCACACGTCAGGTAAATGGCGCTGCAAGAGAGAATACAAGACGAAGAAAATTGTACGTGTGCTAACTTAAAAAATAATCATCGTGGTCGTTAAACGCAAAATTTATTCATTGCATTAGCGAAATAATCTTTGTTTCAGAGATACCTCCATTTCCGGTGTATTATGCAGCTCCGGTACACCCATTGGGTAACGCACCAAAATCTACGCCGATGACTCCTTCGACCGGCCAGGTATTTTTACAATAATGCTACAGAAATTTGATAAAAAACCATCCGACTCTGCCGTTCATACATGACGCTCTGTTATTCCAATATTGCTGTTGCTCTGTTATTCCAATATTGTTATTATGACAACCATCATCATTATTACTACTATCTTCTTCTTTTCTTCTTTCCGAATGGAAAACGATATGAACAACACAAACGACAATGCTTTTATCTCATTGATATTGTTATTATTATCGATTACCTCCTCTTTCTTTTAAAAAGACAACGATATAAAGGACAATGATCTGTTATTTCATTATTGTTATGACTGTTATAATCATTTTCGTCTTCTTAGTACCACCGTAATTTTTATTATATTACATATATCTTTTTTTTCTGGTTTTTACATTATTTTGTTGATTATTTATAATGAATGATATTATTCGTTATTTTTATCATCGCTTATAACTTTACACGCTTGTCTCATTGTAAATAAGATATTGCGGTTGCGGGGTGGCTCGAGCCCGACAGACGGTTATTTGGAGGTTCAGGGTGAACATCCGGGCTGGGGCGTAGTGTGCGATTCGCGAAACGGTTGGTCGATCAAGGAAGCCCACGTAGTCTGTCGCCAATTAGGATATAAGAGGTACGAAGCTGCAATTAAATTCGAGGCTAATTATGTGACGCGACTCGGCTACTCGCAAATGATGAGGCTCCGTGGAATTAATATTTATGTACCAACATTTTCGAGTGACGGGTATAATTCATGAGCGCGTATTGCAGAGGTGCCGAGATGGCTTGGCAAGGACGATTGCAAGGCGACGACGTCGAAGCACCGTGGATAGCTTCAACTCACGTTGAATGCAATGGAACTGAGACCCATTTTCAAACGTGCAAGTGAGAAACAATCAGTTTTTTTTCCCAACATACCTTCTTGAAATATGAAAATACAATGCAAAATGACTGATTTATGGGCTCGTTTGATCGCGCGTTGAATTCGCGACCACAATTGATCGTTGTCGTCATGAGTATTTCCGGAAAGAGACTTTGGCTAATTGACATGGGGAACCGTAGATTCGTTCATGGCGAGACATGTCTCGTGAAGAGAGACGCGGTTGGCATTCGTTGTGCCGCGAATCCTTTGGCTCATTGTCGCGAGGACGAGGTGGCACACGAAGGACGATGCTATCACTTGGCGAATCCCGACTCTGGCCTCAACCATGGCGAGGCACTCGATTATTGCACGTCGAGAAAGGCTCGACTGGTCGACATTACTACACAGGCGGAAAATGATTTTCTCTCCGAATGGTTGATGCAAAGTTATCCGACTGTCAAGTCAATCATGACGTCGGGCTTTGGATTTACAACCTTCAATAAGACAGTTTGGCTTTGGGAAGATTCGGCGCGGTCGAAATTCGGGTGAGTTGCGATTTTCAAATTGTTCTTATATTTATAGCGCGTGTTCATATTAAATATACTATATGTAGTTATATTCAATTGATATAATATAAATGGAATAATATATATATATATATATACATATACAGTGGCGAGCAAAAGTTTCGGGCCGACCTTTTTTTTCTCAGTTATTCGATAAAATATTTAATGCTTGAACCTCTCCATCATTTCCAATATTTGAGGGAGCTATGATATACATAACAGCGTGGTATATTATCTTGTTTGTATAGTGTATGGTTTGTGTACAGCGTCGAACGCGTTCGGTCAGTGTACAAAAATATTGGGCCGCTGTCTCACCTTCTCCAGCCACACGGTTTGTTTACGTTTTCGTCCGTCCTTTCTTTCGCGTTTTCTTTCGCGTTAGTTCGAAACATAAAGAACCATGAAAAAATCAGTTCTATTTCTGCCGCAATGGCGAAACACAAAAATTGACGTCCGCGAAGTTGTGTTAAAACTATTTGAAAAAGGAAAGAGTTCTCGTGATATTGCAAATACTCTATCTATTGGGAAAAGCACAGTAAACCGTATTATTGCAAAATATAAATCAACAAATTCGTTGTGTGATAAAAGTCGATGCGGTAGACCACGAAAAACTTCAAAACGCGTGGACAAAATCATGAAAAGAAAGTGCGTCATAGATCCGCGAAAAACTGCAGCAGTAATTTCGCGAGAATTATGCAGTGAAAATCTTGCTGATATCAGTCGGAGTACGGTATCCCGACGTGTGAAGGCTGTGGGATTGATTGGGTGCGCCGGTGTAAAGAAACCACTCATTAGCACAAAGGATAAGAAGACTAGATTGAATTTCGCAAAAAAATATCAACATTGGACAGTATCGAATTGGCGGAAAGTTATTTTTTCCGACGAATCCAAATTTCAATTGTTCGGAAGTGATGGTCGCATGTACGTAAGACGTCCAGCAGGTACCAGATACGATGTACGATATCAAATTCCAACTGTAAAACACGGTGGCGGAAATGTTAAAGTTTGGGGAGCATTTTCTGAGAACGGTATTGGTCCGCTAATAGAAATCCAAGGCAATATGGACGCTATAATGCATCGAAATATATTGCAAGACCATATGCTCCCATTTGCAAAGAAAAATATGCCGAATGGGTGGATATTTCAACACGAAAATGATACCAAACATGCTTTGTGTCTTCTGGGATCACTTGCAATATGAGTGGGAAAAGATGCCACAAGATCGCATCTCGCAATTAATTGCGTCTATACCCCGACGATGTGCAGCTGTAATCGCTGCTAAGGACATGGCAATGAAGTATTGACTCTAGAAAGAAAAGTAAACCATGTTTTGTTATTTTTATAATGTTTTGTTTTTTGCTTTTATACGCATTAGTATTTATATGGCTCAATACTTTTGCATAGTCATTAAATAAAAACTTTTGGATAATTAATTGTTGAAGAGTGATATTACTGTTTATACCACATTTTTTTAAATATCAAGCATCTCGACGCCAATTATAAGTGTCATCACTCGTTTGTATCTCCCGTACCATCGTATTTCTATGCAATATCCACGGAAAATAGGGTGGCCCGAAACTTTTGCACGCTACTGTATATATGTGTATATATTAGGTGTAGTAAAAAGAAATTCATTATTTTTGCATGAAATTGAAGGCAAAAATAATGTATTTCTTTTTACTACACCTAATATATATATAATATACAGTTGCGTGCAAAAGTTTTGGGCCATCCTATTTTTTCAGGCGCATTGCATTGAAATGGGGTGGGGAAAAAATAAACGAGTTATGACAACATGTATTCACGTATATTTGAAAACAATTCATTATATACCTAGATATTGTTCTTGAATATTTGTTTGTTCATCACTTTCCATGTGACGAGTGTGCAAAAGTATTGGGCCACCTACTATTGCGTGTGAAAAATTTAACTTATTTTTTTGAAAATAACAAAACGAGATTCGATTTTCTTTACTTGACTATTCATTGTGAGATCTGTTCTTGTGGCATGTTTTCCCACTCATGTCACAAATGGTTCCACAATTCTGCCTTGTTGGAGTGACTTTTTGTTCGCACACGATCCTTCAGGTTTTGCCACAAATGCTCAACCGGAATTGAGGGGGGTACTATAGAACGTAAAATTTTAGTCGATTTTCGTTATTTTCTTTGGAGGGTAAGGGATGTATATATGTTTTTGAGGTCATAGGTACGTTTTATTACATAATTATAGTTTTCAAAACGATTTTTGTTGCTTGAAAAAAGTTAAAAATGGCAGAGCTGTAACCAGTCGCTGTGAAGCTGTCCGCAAGGGAGGCCGAATGCGGTGTGCATTCCAACACCTTGTAGGATTATCTGAAACAGTTTGCGTAAGAAAATTGCTCAGTATATACATGTGGTCACTTGATAAATCATTCATATTGGAAAAATAATGATAATTGGCTAAAGGGGAGGCCTGAGAACAAAAAAGTTGATTTTTTCGGAAAAAATGTAAACTTTGACCAAGCCAAAAACATGTTTATTTTGATAATTTTTAGTCGTGGTTAGGTTCATCAATGGTCCATAAGTATCATAAAAACGTGTGTGCATAAAAATATGAGCTTGATCGGTCGAATAGATTTTGAGTAGTCGTGTACACCGATTTTCAACTCATTGAAAAAGAAAGTTTTGAGATAATCGCGTTTAAAGTTTCGGCAAGGGGAAACGTACGATTCTGTGACTTACCGACTAGTCAGCTATTCCAGCACGCTATAATAGTCCATCAGCTTCCTTGTAGAACTATATTTCTATGGGTATAGAAGCGTTTCTTACAGCTGATTATAGAATAGACGACTCACCTCTCCACACGCTGCATATATCTGCGCGCAGGGCTCCAAACGGAGCAGAAGTGAGTCACGCTCAAAGGCTCTCGGGACGTCGATTTTTGAAAATTGACCAAAATCACTAACTGCATCGTATTCTACAGGTTTCAAACTATAAATTTAGGCAATCAAAAAAATCCATTTATTCGAAGCCTCTATGTGAAGTGACCCTCTTAAGTCCGCTGATTGCGATGACCAGTCGGAAAGGTGTACTTTGCGCCTTTGAAGAAAATCTTTTACAAGACGTGAAGAATGTTTGGGGTCGTTATCGTGCTGAAAAACCCAATCGCGCGGCATTTTTTTTTCATTGCAAATAGGGGCATGTGGCAATATATTTCTGTAGATTATAGCGTCTATGTTGCCTTGAATTTCTACTAGCGGACCAACTCCGTCATCAGCAAATGCTCCCCAAACTTAAATGTTCTCGCCACCATGCTTTACGGTAGGAATTTGGTACTTCACGTTCTATCTGGTACCTGTTCGACGTCTCACGTACTTCCGAGTATCACTTCCGAGTAATTGAAATTTGGATTCATCGGGAAAAAGCACTCTCCACCAATCTGATGCTGTCCAATACTGTTATTTTTTTACAAAATTTAATCTGGCCTTTCGATTCTTTCCACTGATGAGTGGCTTTTTTACACCAATGCGTCCAATCGGTCCTGCAGCCGTCAGACGTCGGGATACTGTACTCCGACTAATGTCGGGACGATTTCCACTAGCAAGGAACATCCTTCAGGTGACACCCTGCGATTTTGTTGAAAGGCCACAGCCGGATAAGTATATTCTGAGGTATAAAAAAAACAAATTTTCTGAAAATTTCATCCCCGTCAACGCAATGGTTTTAGAAAAATAATTTTTTTTTTTAGTATCAAAAACATTTTTTTTCCCGGAAACGGTTCAGTGGATAGATTTGATGTTTTTTTACTTGTTACGATTGATCGTGTTACGAAATAAAATTATAGAACATCTTGCGAAAGATTAAGGTTTGAAAAAAAATAATGTTCCTTGTTTTATTATTTTTACTATAATCCACTTGGGGTGCAATAACGACATTTTTTTCGTATAGTCTTTGGGCACCTTATTAGATTATATAATTTTTTCAAAATGATCGGTTTGATACGCAACAGTGAAAAAAAAGAAACAGACTTTATTGATACATTTTAGTTATATTTCTGTACTGATATATTTAGTTATATATATACAATAGAAAATTGTTAGTTTAATTACACTAACAGTTTTCTATTGTATATATATATATATATATCAGTACAGATATATAACTAAAATATATCAATAAAGTTTGTTTCTTTTTTTTTCACTGTAGCGTACCAAACTGATCATTTTGAAAAAATTATATAATCTAATAAGGTGTCCAAAGATTCTATGAAAAAAATTTCGTTATTGTACCCCAAGTGGATTATAGTAAAAAAAATAAAACGAGGAACATTTTTTTTTCAAACCTTAATCTTTCGCAAGATGTTTTATAATTTTATTTTACAACACGTTTAATCATAACAAGTACCAAAAAATAATCAAATCGATCCACTGAAACGTTTCCGGAATTTTTTTTTTCATATTAAAAAGAAATCATATTTCTAAAACCATTGCGTTGATGGGGATGAACTTTTAAGAAATATTTTTTTTCTGCCTCAGCATATACTCCAAATTTCGCTGAAAAAAATGCGGGTGCAATTTTTCCCTACTTACCCCGCTATGGCCTTTGGATATGTTATAAAGCACCGAAAAGTAAGCGATACGTATTTTTTTATCGGCGGAAAAACGGTTTAAAGGAGTGAAAGGCACTCTCAAAAATGGGGATGTTTTTCGTTTTTCGTCGATAACGTTTTAACGGTACGAGATATAAAAAAAATTTTAATTGCAACAATGTTTATTTTTTCGTGTACTATACATTAGATATGAGAACGATAACATTATCGAGGAAAAACGAAAAACACCCCTATTTTCGAGGGGTGGTTTCACCCCTAAAACCATTTTTCCGCCGATAAAAAAAATACGTGTCGCTTACTTTTCGGTGCTTTATAACATATCCAAATTTCAACAAAATCGAAGGGTGTCACCTGATGGATGTTCCTTGTACGCAATTCTCTCGAAATGCCTGCCGCAGTTTTCTTGTGGATCTGTAATGCACTTCTTTTGTTATAATTTTGTCAACGTCTTCCATGTGGCTTTTCGCGGCCTACCACTTCGACGTTTGTCACATAACGAATTTGTTAATTTATATTTACGAATAATACGATTGACCGTACTTTTTCCAATGGATAAAGAAGTCGCAATATAGCGAGAACTCTTGGTAAATATTCGGAAGTGGGGCTCCTGCTAGAATCAGGCTAATTTACTTCAAGGGTTCAAACAAACCCAAACAAACGAAAACAATTCCAAACAACCTCAAAGAACCCTAAACAATCTCAAACAACCCCAAACAACGCCAAACAAACCCAAACAAAAATTAGCCCGATTCTAGCAGGAGCCCCCCTTCCGAATATTTACCGAACTCTTTCCTTCTGAAGAAAGTTTTAACACGATTTTACGGACCACAATATTCATGTGTTTCGCCATCGTGGCAGACATGATACTGATTTTTATTGCCATGCATGATTTGTAGCTGGTACGAAAGAAAATGCAAACGAACTGTGCGTACGAAGCCGAACGAGATAGCGGCCCGATACCTTTGCACAGCGACCACACTCGTTCGACGATGTACACAAATAATACGCCATACAAAAAAAGATCATGTATCACGCTATTATTCATATCATAGCTCTCTTAGAAATTTCAAATGATTAACGAGTTGAGGAATTCAATATTTTATCACTTGACTAAAAAAAATCGGGTGGCCCGAAACTTTTGTATGCCACTGCATATGCCAAGCCAGGCAACAATTATTGGCAGTGGAAATATTTTCTACCCTCAAGACTTAGGCGAAAACTTTTCCTACAAAAGTTGCATTGTTCGAAGGGGTCATCGAGTGGTGGCTACGAGGTTCATACAGGTGGAGGCGTTTCGGAGATTTCAAGGACACCTCCATGTTATTAAATGGGACGACTCATTGCGTTTCAGATTATTATTAAACAACTAAAAATAAGTGCACACTCAAAAGATGATCGATAAAGATTTAATATGAAAACCGATTTAAAAAAATTCGATGTTTTTAGCACACAATCGTACCAAATATTTTGCGGAAAATTTAATTCTGCAAAACGGTGCAAACACTTACGCCTAGAAAAGGTGCTCATACATTAATACAAACTAACGTGATTTATAAGACAAGCCAATGAATGGAAATCAGAATGCGAGCGTGCAAAAGTGGTGCCTATCATTTTGAACACCTTACGTAGGAATAAGTGTTTGCACCGTTTTTTAATTAAAGGTAAGGCTAAAAACGTTGAAATTTCGTTTTTTATCGATTTTTCATACTAAATATTGATCGATCATTATGGAAATTTGGTGTGCAAACTTATTTTCAGTTCCTTGATCAAATTCAGGAAAAAAATAGTTGTACCATTTAGACGATGGAGGTGACCTTGTCTCTGAAGCTCCTCCACCTTGATGAACCTCATAGCCACCACTCGATGACCATCTTCGAACTTTGCAACTTTTGTAAGGAAAGTGTTCTAAGTCTGAGAGGTCAGAAAATATTTCTACTGCTAATAGTTGTTGCCTCACCCGGTATGTGTCCTGTTATGAATGAATAATCCCGCAACTGTCGATAGGTCAGATCATGTCCTACTATATGCTAAAATTTTAGTTCAGTAAAGGGCCCACGGTTTTCGAGATGAAAATCATCTCATTTTGGTTTTTCGTATGGTATTTCTACCAATGATAACTTTTTACCCGGTTTTTTTCAAAAGCACCCTTAGTTTTTTGTTTTATCTATAAATGTCTTCTTTTTAACCTTACACTTTGACGAAACTTTATGAAAAATGATTTTATGAAAGAATTTTCATACAAACCAATTCGAACATCTGACTTTGATAGCCTGTGGTGTAAAAAAATGTATTGCGCATATCGTGCCAATTACTTTAAAAAGTTGCTTAGTTATTGTCGATTCAAATCATTTGTAGAAATTTGTAGTTTGAGATATCGACAAATGTCACTATAAATTCTTTTTTCATTTTGAAGCATACTTCCCTTGAAAAATATGAAAAAAATTATCAATTATCAATGTCAACGTTTTTTGCTTCTAAAGTGAAAACAATTTTTTTCCGACATGAGTATCTTTTTTTAATTTTTTTTTTCAAGAAATTTTCTAAAATAGAGTCATCCATTCTATGATGTTTAAGAGTAGTTCCATCGTGGGCCCATTTTTCCTTCTATTTTCTTCCGAATTAATCGTTTTTCTTGAGAAGATATTTATCATTTTAAGGTCCAATAATGCGATTAATGATTTTGTCATTTCCAATTCACCTTCGATAGGCCTGAAACGGCTTACTTTTTATTTTTGCAAAATTCAACGAAAAAAATTCTTTTTTATTGAAAATACGAACAAAGAAACGTTCGCACTTTAATCGTCGTTATCTAAAAATATTTTTTCTGACAACGTTATTCTGACAAATATATATTTTTTAATAACGATATTGTGACAAATATATTTTTTTCTAACAACGAATATTGGTACGAATATTGTCATGTGGTTCGAACTAAATCGCGTAGATTCAACAAATGGTGGCCCGGTTGGATGAACGACAAGAAACTTCCTCCTTGGCCGGGCTCGAGGCCCGCTTGCATCGTGATGAAAAAACAATTTCCCTGTCACGATGATCCAGAAAAACACTGTACGACAGATTATTTCTTCTGGGATATCGAAGATTGCGCTACCTCGATGAAGGGTCACTCGTACGTTTGCGCGAGACCTTACGACGACATCGGTACGAGTTTGAATTGGAGATTGCACTAAAAAAATTAATGTCAACAATCTATGTTCGCGAAAGTATATCCGTCTCTGTACTGACGTGGCTGGTTTTTGGTGTCCAATTCTCAGGCTGCGTGTACGGAAAGGGCCAATTGTACGCAGGACGTGCGAACGTATCGGCATCGGGAAAAAAGTGTTTGCCCTGGAACGATCCTGCGGTGGCTCATGCTCTTCGAATCAATGTCGGTGAAACTTTCGTCGCTACTCTTACGGCATTTTCTTGTATTTTTTCTTTAAGCAGTTACGTGGGTTTCGAAGCCAAAAAAGCATATTTTCTCTATTTAAGGATGTTGTGTTCAATATTGAAAATGGTAATAAAATTTAAAAAATTTGATAGGTTATTATGCAAAACATTTGAAAGGTTGTGTAATTTCACGACTATTAGGAAGCTGGCTACTGAGAAATTAGAATACACAAATTACACGCAGCCTTACGGAAACTGAAGTAACTTTGCAATTCTATTAGCAAATAGCAAACTTTGCTATTTATTTTCAAGAAATAGAAGAAATATTTATGTTATCATTTTTTTATTTCAAATATAACAAAAACAAAAGTGGCTTTATGAAGCCACAAAGTGAACGAAAATGAGTATTTAAATTTCCCGCTACTTTCGGCCTATGCAACGTTGCCGCTATATTCTTATATGTTTTTCCTCAAGTGTGATTTTTTTTGTATTTTTGGCATTTTTTATAGTAAAAAAAAAAAAATTGCAAAGTTACTTCAGTTTCCATAAGGCTGCGTGTAACCTGTGAATTCTAATTTCTCAGTAGCCTCTCATAATGACCTAACAAATGTAGAAAATTTTATTACCATTTTCAATTTTGGACACAACATCCTTAAAAAAAATATAACATAGAAATTATTTTATTCAAAATGTTAAGCACATAAAAGAGCAATATTTCAACAATATTTGAAAAAAAAATTATCTTGAAAAAAGCCCTTAAAAAAGTGTGCTCGTCGTGGTCACGATAACTTATGATAGCTTTATCTGAAATTGAAAAAACAATTTTTTTCTGTCAGTAGATAAGTATAGCTCATGATTGAACGAAAGATTAAAAAGAAAATTGAAATTTGAATTTTTGTCAGAGCTGTATGCAAAATAGTTCAATTTTTGGTACAATTTGCACTATAGCTTTGTAAAATTAATTGTAATCGAAAAAAAAAACTTTCGACCAATCGCTAGTCAATACTATTTTGAAGAAGAGTGCAAAATTTCAATAAGATCGGTGCATTCGTTTTTGCGCAGTCGTGTCAATCGACTTCAAAAATAGTGTGCAATAAAAACAAAATAATTTATTGTTTAGATTCCTAATGCCGAGATCAGGGAGAATTTGACGAGTCACAATTATTGTAGAAATCCAAATCCAACGAAAGAATCGGGTCCTTGGTGTTTTACGACGACACGTGGTGGACGGGAGTACTGTGACATACCACCCTGTGGTGAAATTGGTAATTGTTGTCCTGAAATTATATTGTCATAAGTATTCCACGAATAAAAAGAACAATAATAATGATGATAATAATGATAGTAACATTAAGAATTATTATATGAGTGTATGGCGCACATGCGGTATAGTCGTAACCAATTTTTTTATGACCCATCTTTTTATTTACTTCCTATCTCTTGACTGCACCTTTGAAGCTTGCAAAGGGCTATATATTGGCTGCTCCTTCATTAAATTAAACTTCCCATGGCTTCTTAAGGACACTACTGTGACGGGCTGAAAAAGGTCATTTTTCCGAATTTTCTTCGTTTGGTTATTTATTTGGGGAATGGAAAAAAGGAATGCTATTGAGCATACGTTGAACTTGCTTCGTATAAATTTATTTGAAAAAAAAATGCATTATCAATAATGTTATTGAGGTATAACAGACCTGCCTAAAAAATGTGGTCCAATGGCCGCATTTATAACTGGACAATAACTGTACAATGGTCCGTAAGAAAAGAAGAAAAAACGTTCTGTAATCCATATGAATGTCATTCTCGTTGTACGTAGCTGTTTTTCGAGAAAAAAATAACCATAGAATGACGGATGTTAAAAAAGTGTAATTTTCGCAAAATTTTCACTTATATTCAGAAGCTTGAAAACTACTACATTTGCAAAAAAAAACCTCTACGTACAACTATTGTAATTACGGATGTTTTAAAAAATGGAAATCGTTTCGAGAAAAACGCGATTGAAAGTATTAGTAAACGTAAATCATTGCGCTACCGGCTCTCACTAAATGGTGTGTAACTTAGTCAATTTTCGATATTTTACCTTGAATTTTTTTTCACATATTCTTGAACATGTCTACTTTTACAAAATGCAACCAAAAAATCGATTTTTTTACCCGTCACAGTGGTGTCCCTCCTTAATGATTATAATAATCAAGAAGTGATTGAAAAATAATTGTGATTGAAAAATAATTAGTTCTATATTGCGAGTCGATTTCTTTCGTTTTTTTTTTACTTTCGTTCTTTTTGTAAATAATAATTTTTAAATTGCAAGTGAGAAAAAAGTAACGTCCGGTATTATACATTTGTAGCTTGCCTATGAAAAACTTTAAAGATTTGCAGGAAGATTCTCAATTTGGAAAATTCTTCTAGATTGAATGATCGATGCTCTTAGTCAATCAAATGATATTACGACGTATTCATACGTATCTTGAAAAACTGGAAATTGCACTACAAAATGATTCGTATACATTTATTTTAAATAAATGTACTTTGTTGTTAATCAAATTCGAATGATTTTTTCTCTAGGCACGAAGAGATCTCCCGCTGGAGGTAAATGCAAGCCGAAACACTTCGAATGCATGCCAGGAGAGTGCATACCCTCGCCGTGGGTTTGCGACGGAGAAGAGGTACTTGTGCAAAATTTCGTTCCATTATTTCTCGATTTTTTTCCATCTCGTTAGGAGTCAAAATAATTTTTTTTTAACTAACTTTACCCGCAAACGTAGCATTATTTTCGTTGTATGACTAATTTGGGGTATAAAATGATGAATTTCAATGTTTTTTTGCTGCTTGTCTTGTTAACGGTTTCAAAAAAATTGTATTTCTTTATTGATTTTATGTTTGGGTTTGTTTTTTTCCTGTTTCTTTCGTCAATTTTATGTTTAGGTTCGTTTTCTATGTTTGTTTCATAAGTGTTATTTGTGGGTTTGTTTTCTATGTTTTTCTTGATTATTTCATGTTTGCGTTTGCTTTTTTTATGTTTTCTTCCTAGGACTGTACAAATGGCCTGGACGAGGCAGGCTGCTCGTCACACTTAGCCTTTTTCAAAAGAATCCCGGAACATCGTCTCAACGGTCACGACGTTGAGAAATGGCTCAATACGGCGCCAAAAACGTGCGCCCTCAGGTGCAAAGAAGCTGACTTTACGTGTCGATCGTTCTCGCACAACCCAGAGGGCAATATTTGCCTGCTGAGTGACACGAACCTTGGACTTTCCGGAGACTTGTCTGTCGACCTTGAGTGGGATTATTACGAAATGAAGGACAGAACGATCAATTGCGGCGAAATGTTTGTCTGCGGCAATGGCAAGTGCGTGAATCGCTCGCGAGTCTGCGATGGCAAAAACGATTGTGGCGATCGTTCGGACGAGAATATCTGCACTACTGAGAAACTTGACTATGGTATACGCTTGGCTGGCTCGAACAACACTCACGAGGGCCGCGTCGAAGTCAAAGGTACTTAGAACTTTGAAAAGCAATTAATCAAAACTCCAATGTCATTTCGCGTATTTTTAGGGATTCAAAAAAAAAGTTGTTCCCTTAAGACCTAAATACTGAACTTGGATTTGGAAAACGAGTTGGATTATCGAAATTTGGCGAATGGGAATTCGTAGGATTCCGTAGTCCCTGGAAACCCTTATAATTCCATATGTCAAGAAATTTAAGGTCAGGATTACTTAAAACGATTACTTAGACGGATTACTCAGCACGATTAGTCAGAAGGATTTCCCGGAACGATTACTCAGAACGATTACTTAGGATCCTTTACTCAGAACGATTAGTTAGAACGATTACTTAGAACGATTACTTAGAAGGATTACTTAGAACGATTGCTTAGACCGATTACTTAGAACGATTACTTAGAACGATTACTCAGAACGATTTCTTAGAACAATTACTTAGAACGATTACTTAGAACGATTACTCAGAACGATTTCTTCGAACGATTAGTTACCGCAATTACTTAGAACGATTACTTAGAATGATTACTTAGAACGATTACTTAGAACGATTACTTAGAACGATTACTTAGAACGATTACTCAGAACGATTAATTAAAACGATTACATAGAATGATTACTTAAAACGATTACTTAGGACAATTCCTTAAAACGATTACTCGGAGTGATTACTCAGCGTAATTACTCGGAGTGAGCCCTCAGAATAATTACTCAAAGTGATTGCTCCAGGTAATTATTCAGAGTGGTTACTCAGAACGATTACTTAAACCGATTGACCAGAACGATTACTTAGAGCAATTAATCGGAACGATTACTTAGACCGATTGACCAGAACGATTACTTAGAGCGATTAATCGGAACGATTACTTAGACCGATTACTCAGATCGATTACTTAGAACAATTACTCAGAACGATTTCTTAGAACGATTACTTAGAACGATTGCTTAGAACGATTACTTAAAACGATTACTTAGAATGATTATTTAGAACGATTACTTAGGACAATTCCTTAAAACGATTACTCGGAGTGATTACTCAGCGTAATTACTCGGAGTGAGCACTCCGAATCATTACTCGGCGTGATTACTCAGAGTGATTGCTCCGGGTAATTATTCAGAGTAATTACTCAGAACGATTACTTAGACCGATTGACCAGAACGATTACTTAGAGAGATTAATCGGAACGATTACTTAGACCGATTACTCAGATCGATTAATTATACTGATTACTTAGAACGATTACTCAGAACGATTACTTAAAACGATTACTTAGGATGATTACTTAGAACGATTACTTAGCACAATTACTTAGAATGATTACTTAGAACACTTACTTAGAATGATTACTTAGAACACTTACTTAGAACGATTACTCCGAGTGATTACTCAGAACAACATACACCGATGTCAAAAAGTTTGTCAGCGAAGTCGCCCACTATGTCATTAATTACAAGAAAAATCCGTCGTGACGCTCGCCTTTTGTTAAGGTTCTATTAACTGAGTACCCGCCATAGGTACTATTCTCCTTTGGTTGGAAAAAGGGAAGTAAATCGTAAAAATCGTATCTATGGAGTGCAATTATTGCGGTTGCTGTGAATTACTTTTGGGATAAAGAAATGGTTTTCCATCCGACAGCTTTTAATCTGACATATTTTCGATAATATGAGAAAAACATGTTGCATGGAAAAAAACATAATTGAGCGTCATCAAATAAGAACATCATCTGGGTATCTAAAAATATATGAAAGCCTACGTACATCCCACGAGGCCTTGACCGAGTGTTTCTTCGCCAGTTCTGGGACATTGGGGCCAAGTCTGCGACGATGGTTTCGGTATGATTGATGCTAATGTCGTGTGCAAAGAATTGGGCTTTGAGCTGGGAGCCCTTGAGGTCAGTCCCGGTGGATATTTCGGGAATATGGACCCCCCAGAACGTTTTATGGTGGATCAACTGAAATGCCGAGGCAACGAGACCTCGCTTCGCGAATGTGACTTTGATGGGTGAGCAATGGAAAAAAAAAAACAAAAAGTCCTGCACATACGTGAATACATTTTCTGCCATTATATTTGTCATCGTGGGGATGTCAAAAATTTGCGATTGCGAATCGATTGAATTTGCATTTTCAACAGTTGGGGTGTTCACAACTGCCGTCCCGAAGAAGCCGTTGGTGTAGTTTGCAAATCGGCGATGAACACGTGCAAGTTGGGTCATTGGAAATGCGACACGAGTCCGAAGTGTATTCCTACGTCGTTTATCTGCGACGAGGTTGTAGATTGCCCGGATAAATCGGACGAGAGTGCAATGCATTGTTTGGTACGGAAACAAAAAAATCTCTTGGAAATAATATTTAGTTGTCATTACGGGATCATCACAGGGTCGAAAAATAGCTGGATTTCGCGATTTTTTTTTCGATTGTTAAAATACGCTAATCAGTTTGATTCTTTAAATGTCAAATCAAAGCACTCATGCAGGACTGAAAATACATTTTTAAACGTTTATTTAACTTTTTTGTTGCATTTTTTTAACGGTTGAAAATGTCTTTGAAAAAAAGGAGTCCTCACGGTTGTGGCCATAAATACTATCTGAAACAAAATTTGTGAAAAGATTATTAATCAGCATGAAAGCCGCGATCTCGCTTTGGAGATTTTTTTTGTACCAAAATTGACTTTTATCCATTCATATTTATTACTATTTATATAGTAATTGTATTTATATATAAAGTTGAATTTATATACTATTGTATTTGTATATAAAATTGAATTTTATGAAAATTGACAAAACGGTGGTTCGAAAAAGTATAGAGTTTAGCATATTTTTTTCGGAGGTCTTTCGATGAACGAAATATGAAGATTAAAAAAAAAATTCCACAGCGAGATAAAGAGTGTAGACTGTTTTAAAAAACGACCGTTCGAGAAAAACGCGGTTAACGTTTCGCGTGCGGAATTTTCATACAAATTGTCTACTTACGTTTACGTAAGTGTATAAATAGCACGTTTGTAACCGTCTATACTATAGGATAATGCAACAAAAAAACGATTTTTTGCAAATTTTATACTGGGATGATCCCTTAAGGATGTTGAGTCCCTATGAAACATGTTAATGTTAATTGTTCAATAAATAGCTTCTTAATCGTCATGAAATTTTTACACGACCTCCTGAATACTTCATGTAAAAACATACCAAATTTTCAGAATTCTATCATCATTACTTCAACCTCCTTAAGGGTTGAAATAAAAAATGATAAAATTCTGAAAATTTGGTATGTTTTTGTATGAAGTATTTAAGAGGCCGTGTTTAAATTTCACGACGATTAGGAAGCTCGTTAGTAAAAAATTAACATTTTGTCAAGAACAATTTTTAAAAGAAATTAAAAAAAAATTTATCAATAAACTTCGTTTTGTTTCCGTTGCTTTCAGTATATTGTAGATATTACAAAATTGAGAGGTAAAAAAAAAAACTTATTGCACAGTTACATCAGTTTCCATGAGACAACATTTAATTGGTGAATGTTAATTGTTCAATAACGAGCTTCCTAATTGTCGTGAAATTTTTACACGACCTCTGAAATACTTCATACAAAAACGTACCAAATTTTCAGAATTTTATTATCATTTGCGATTTGGGACTCAACATCCTTAAGCCTTCAACAACAGGTGAAGACCACTAAAAATAGTGATTTTCGCTAAGACCTCTCTATAAAAAACGATCGATGTTGTTGTTCCAACCCTAGCATAGTGATGTTTTTTTTCCTCACGAGGAACTTCCACAGAAGAACTTTTCTAATTATTTACTGAAATTGTTTCATTAATTCCAAATGACATTTTTTCCCTCCGCTTATTCTCCAACGACTCTTTAATTCCATTATTTCTTTTCTCCATACAACACAATATTGTGACTTATCTGAAGATTAAAAAAAAAAAACAACATTCCAACCCCCCTTATCGTTCAGGCTCCGTTCGAATTGCGACTAGCGAACGGAAGTAGCCCACTCGAGGGTAGAGTAGAGGTTCGCCATCACGGTATCTGGGGCACCGTTTGCGACGACGACTTCACCAACTCAGCTGCAAAAGTAATTTGCAAGTCGTTGGGATACGGCGGAACCGCTGTGGCGAAGAAAGACGGATTTTTCGGGCCTGGCGACGGCCCGATTTGGCTTGATGCGGTATGCACGCAATCGTCAATTTTTCAATGAATATTTCAGCGATCGAGGGAAAAAGAATATTGACGCTTTTATTATCGACAATATTCGTTAATGATCGTCGTTCGTTAAGTAACTTTTCCAATTTTACCATATCGAAGGTTTTCTGCCACGGCAACGAGACCCAACTGTTCAAGTGCGAGCACAATCCTTGGGGTCATCACAACTGCGATCACAACGAGGATGCCGGGGTAATATGCACGGGGGGTTCAGTCGACGATACCAAGGTAAATAAATGAAGACAACACGTTGTGAAAAATAATATCAATGAGTTATCGATCGATTGGCGCAATAATTAAAAACGTTAACATTTAGTTTTTCACCATTATGTCACGTTGTGATACGTCACAACTACAATGAATGTAACACTCAAAAGAATATTTTCGTGACGATATTTTATTTTGTTTTTGTTTTTTTTTTGCTTGTTTGTTGAATAAAAGTACATGCATCCGAATGGGCGAAGAGCGTTGGTAAATTTATTTCAAAACCTTCCTTGTTCTTTCCTTTCTCGGTACAGTTGGATACCGATACAAAATCCGCACGGGAATTCAATATCAGCCAATTGTTGCCGAGCGACTGCGGCCGAAGACCCGAAGATTTTAGTAACGGCGACGACGGAATATTTCAGCGGGTAGTTCGTGGCTCGATCGCCCCTAAAGGATCGTATCCTTGGCAAGTCAGTAATGAGTCGATTGATCAGCTAATGTCATTAGGATAAGTATCGATTGATATTGATAATGGAGATACCTTTAGACGAGGAAAAAATGGCTGATGTTCAGGATTAAGGCGTTACCCCCACTTGTAGCGCAAAAAAAGGCCTTTTTCATGAATTTTTTTAAAGAAAACTACAAAACTTTTTTAATCTATCAATATACCATCATAAAGAACACATCTTGAAGAACTTTCAGTAATTTTTTTATTGAAAAATATTACATTGTTTAGTGGCAAATGGCCGTCAATGAAATAACGTTTTTATATACACGGTTTGCGGTGACCAACATTGCGGCGAAGTGGATCATCTGAAAAAAAAATGCGGATGGATTTAGTCAAATATAAGTATAAACAAGTCTTTAATCGAAGGATTTTAAAAAATATTCATTTTTCACAAAATGGCGGACAGTCAAAGTTAATGGTTCGATTTTAACGAAAAAAATGGCCGTTTTTTGGCTATAAAACGGCCATTTTTTTCGAAAAAAAAAAATCGAACGATTAAAGACTACATTTTTATGTATTAAATAAGCCTGCAAAATTTCAAGAAGATCGGTTCATTAGTGTTCGAGTAATCTTGGTCACCGACTTCAGAAATGCCATTTTGAGAAAAACACGTTTAAAGTTTCAATTTCAGTTCTTCAATTCACGGATTCTTCTCTTTCAAGGCTCATATCTCAGTCAATTTCGTTCGGATCGACTTGAAATTTTCAGGACATATTCTCAGATACTTATATTTCAAAAAATGCAATAAAAAAAATCGATTTTTTCAAAATTGCAAGTGGGGGTAACCCCTTAAAAAACACTTTATTACTACTTTGGCTGTTACATGGTTTTTCAAAATTGATCTTAAAAAATGGTGGAAGCATGGCACGGTCTTCTGAACGGGTCGCGGGAAATGGTGAAAATTGATGAAATGGCACGCTTTGAAACAAAAAACTTTAATTCTCCGAAAGAAAAGCCTACATTTTACAATAAAAAAATACGTTTTTTTTCTTCAAACTTTCGAAAACATTTAGTGTCATGTGTTAGACGATGGGGATAGAAAGATTCATTCGAAATTTTATTAGAATCGGTAGATCAGTTTTTAGCTCCACGTCACGTCAGTTTTAAAAATGCAATTTAAAAGATCGTGCCATACCTCCACCATTTTTATTTATTTATAAAAAATGGCGAAATCTTTCATTTTAAAATAAAATCATAAAAATCGGCATATTCCCCCCCTGACATTTAAAAATACACAAGCACGTGAGAAAATGTATTCTCTGCCGCGAAGTGGTACATTTTCAAGCCTGTACCAAGGGAATCTTTCCCTTCGTGACTTTATTCGCTAGAATGCAATACCAAAGTGTTTCGAAGAATAAAAAATTAAAAGTCTTCGAAGGGTAAAAAATGAAACGAGGCTTGATAGAAAAATATGAAAACAAGTGTGAATGAATTAAATTTCAAAAGGCAAGTTTACGGATACGAAGGCACAGCGAATCGACTCATTGGTGCGGCGCGGTCGTTTTGTCACCGTTGCACGTATTGACCGCTGCACATTGCCTCGAGGGATACAACAAGGGGGCCTATTTTATTCGTGCTGGCGATTACAACACCAAGGTAAAAACAAATCTTTGTGCGAGAAACTTCACCCATATTTACGTATGCAAAATATCAGATAAGGTCAACGACCAAATAAGAGAGATACACATTTTTGAACTTAGGACTTTCAACACAGGGCTTATGAAGGAGTCACTTGGAACCTCAGGAAACTTGTATCAAATGATATATTTGCACTCACGCAACAGATATTGACCAAAAACTACAATAACGTCGATTAGGTTGTGAGGATTCCAAATGTAATTAAGAAATGTTGCGTTAACGACTTATGTAAAAAGATATTTAATGTTAAAATGTCGAAATACCCAAAGTTCCGAGAAGTTTCGCGACCGTGTGAAGATTCGGCAGCGTCGCAGAAATCCGGTGTTCTGTATAACGTAGAAGCGCATGCGCGAAAATTACATCATCAGCAACCTAACCTTACATTCGTTTGTAATTGACGTACGGATAGAACACTTTGATTTATCGTAATAAAATAACAAATTTAATCGTTTAATGAAACCAGTCATCTATCTCTCAACAATAATAAAAAATAAATTTGTAGTGCAAAGTAAACAGACATCTTTCAAATTTCATTTCACAGAGCGTTCATTAAAAATTATTAAAATTGTAAACAATTACCAAAGTCAAATAAATGTATGAAATCAAGTCTGTCCTAGTTGCTGAACTATTTTATCAAAGTCGATTTAAAAAAAATAACAAGGCTCAGCCTGCCAATGACGGGCCCTTCGAGGTTATGGTTCCAGTACAATTCTTTCCTTCCAGTACAATTCTTGTACTGGAAGGTTGTACAGACTCAAAAATAAACTTTTCCGACAAGATTCTTTATAATTATTGAATCAATTAGTAATTATTTTTGTTTACGCATTACATTTTTATTCCAATGACAATGTATAAAAATACCAAACCTGGTTCCCGGAGTCTTGCGGCAGGTTATGTTTGACAGCTTCTATTTCTCGTTTTACTTTTAATTTCACAAATTTTCTCCCTTTTTGTCAATAACAGCATGCACGGTTATAAGTCGTTTTGTTAAATTCCGTAAACTCTTAAAAAATGAAAATCTTGTGCACAGTAACAAGTTTACATCCCGCGACGAGCCTAGGCTCGGTGCCATGAGCACGACAGAGAAATCGGAGGAGAGAGCGAGACGGAGAATTGCAACGTTGCCGTGCTTATCTATGCAGTACCGTAACGTACAGTTGTCCCAATTTGACTATATTTATTTATCGTTGTACAACTAATAATGCTTCCTACAAAATTACCAATAATACGGTTATAATTAACTGTGTTATGACAAACATGCGTATCAGTAAAAAAGGGCCCTGCTTATGCGCCCACGCAAACCGGCCCTTCGTGACGGAGCTTCCTTAAGAAAGCAGGGGGAGCCACAGATTTCTCTTGGAAATTTCAGTTCTATAAATACCAAACGATAGAATCGATTTTGACGAAAATTCTGTGGAACAATGATGCGTTACTGTAGGGGGCGTCCATAAATTACGTAACGCAATTGGGGGGGGGGGGGTCGAGGTTTGTCTACGTCACAATTTTAGAACTGTCAGAAATAGCAAAATTTCTGCATGTCCAAGTTTTTCAATTTAAAACTTAGCGTTCGGAATAGATGAAGTGCAAGCTCTTATTATTTTGAGAAATAGAATAAAGATGAAAAACCGTCATATCGGCCGCGTCTTGATACTTTAACCCTTTGAAGCATACATTTTTGCTTATGTGCAATCAGTTCAAAACTTTGTACTCGGGGGTTTTCGGGGTCGCTGATTACAAATCTGCACTCAAAATTTGGAAATTCAAGATGGGGGATCCGATATGGCGGACCATAAATGCAAAAATCGTTTGATGAAAGCGAAAGTTGGTACTCGGGGGTTTTCGGGGTCTCTGATTACAAATATGCACTCAAAATTTGAGAATTCAAGATGGCGGTTCCAATATGGCGGACCAAAAATGCAAAAATTGTTTGATGAACGTAAAACTTGGTACCCGGGGGTTTTCTGGGTCGCTGATTACAAATCTGCACTCAAAATTTGGAAACTCAAGATGGAGGATCCAATATGACGGACCAAAATGCTCAAAGTAGCTTGATGAAGATGAAACTCCATATGCAGGGGTTTTTGGAGTCGTTGAATTCGAATCTCAGTTCAAAATTGAACAATAAAAATGGCAGCTCCAATATAGGATAATGAAACACAAATTTGGCTGGGTCACTGATACTAATCTGAGCTTATAATTTAAAAATAACTGGTGAACTGAAACATAAAATTCTCTTGATGGAGAGGAAACTCGGTGCTTTAGGGTTATTGAAGTCCCTAATTTTGAAACCAGTCAAAATATATAAATTAAAAAAGTTCTAAAATAAAAAAGCAAAAAAAAATTAAAAAGTAAAAAAGAATATCGAGCTAGAAACTCGCTACGTCCTCGCCGTTAGCTCGGGGTAATGCTAACAGCGTAATTCTATTAGAAATTCAGTATAACAGAATCAACATATTGAGCAACTCTGATGTTTTAGTAATTCCAGTAAAATCTCCAGTTTTGGTCCGCCAGATAGGATTCGCCATTTTGAATTTCTGGATTTTGAGCTCGAATTCGTAATGAGCGATCCAAAAAACGTCTCTGAATTCATTTTTTGTGTATGGTTTACCTGCTAGATTAGGCACAATTACATTTATTGTCTAAAAAACCCGTTTTTTTGTACTGTAGTGATGATCAACATCCACTAAGTGCAACATAAGCCCTTAATATTGATATTGTAGTAACAATTGATCTCCTAACATCCTAAATATACATTTACATTCGTCGTAATGCGCTAAAAAAAATTTTGATTCAACCAAAACAGAGTGGAAGTAGGTGACATACCAGTATGTCACTATGCTTCAAAGGGTTCATGTAAGTATCAATATTCTAGAAAAGAACAGATCTTTTTTAAAAGGGAACGAAAACTTTGATCGCGATTTTCTCGAAACTACTTTTTTGACCTTGTCTCGGTGAATACTCAAAAACTTAGCGACCGATTTTCAATTTTTTAAAACACACTTTTTAATCGCAGTGACTGAGGCTGTACGCAGCCGATTTTTTCGGTTTTGATCATTACTATTTTTCGAGATTGCTCGAGTACAAAAAAGAGCCTCGATGATAGAAAAAAATGTCCAAGCTGTCGGCATTTAGTAAAAAAAACAAGAATAAAAAAACGGGTACGCATAACGATAGCTACATATTTATAGATATCGATAAATTGTCGACTTTTTATTTACAGATTATAAAGATCAAAAAACCTTTCACAAAGATATCGATGGGACAATGTAGAGAATTTTTTTTCGTCGCCGAATCAGGGTTAATTTTAAAAAATCATAAAAATTGGTACAAAACTAAATGAATATATATTTCATAAAATGAGTATAAACCCGATCCTTTCATTGTTAGTTATTTCGATAAAAAACGCCATTATTGACGACAAAGCACCCGTTACGTTACGGAATAGGGGGGGGGGGTTCAGGCCAGACGTTACGGTTCTATTAGGGAGGGGGGGGGGGGGGGTACAAAATGGGAAATTTTGCGTTACGTAATTTATGGAAATAGAAAAATTGATACTCGCTGCGTAGACAAAAAAATCGTAAGAATTTAGAACATAACTTTACGTTCACACGACTCAAATTTGAGTTTTTCCCTCGTTTTATTTTTCCTTTGTCTGACGTGATCAATTTACAATTCTGTTCGCGAAGTTTTCGAGCAATTAGTTTAATCGTTCCATTCGTTCGCAATATCGAGATCGACGAAGGCACCGAGGTCGACGCCAACATCGAGGACTACTACGTCCACGAGGAGTTCCGTAAAGGACATCGCATGAACAATGACATTGCCCTGGTGCTCTTGAAGGGGCACGGCATACCGCTGGGTGAACACGTCATGCCGATTTGTCTGCCACCCAAAAACACGGAATATTCGCCCGGCCTGAACTGCACGATAAGTGGCTTCGGTAGCATCGGAACCGGAGAATCCGGTACGTTTTCGGATTATTATCTTTCAGTCAAATTTCATCGATACCGAAACATTCATGAAACCATTATCACAGAAGCACTACACAGAATCTAGTTCAATTGGAAATTTCTCTGATGTGACTGGAGGTTCGAGATGTCCGGAAATAATTTGTGAATAATCTTACAAATTCTTAATACTTTTGCATAAATCATTTTCGCAATTATTTGGATAATGTTTGGGATAAAGTTTCGAAAAGCCCATACCGCCGATAAATTTGCATTTTCGTGTATCCATTTATTTTGCCTCGCTCAACCCAAATATGATTGTGAAAATACCCGCAAAGTTGTTTTCAAGGTCAAAACTCACCAAGACTGATTCTTCAAAAGTTTTTCTATTCTATTTTAATAAATGTTAATCTTAGAGAAACATGTTTCCTACAAAAGTTGTAGGCTATAGAAATATTGAGCTTTTATGTTCTATGCAGCTTTCGTCTATAACCATTATTTTTCGAGAAAAATGAGACAATGCTCCAATACGTATATTTTGCTAAACTCCATTAGTTTCGATGTTATCGACTTACGCAATTTACCGCGGGAAGGTTGGGGTTCAGTTTTTAAAGTGCAGTGTAGTATTTAAACATAAAAAACATACTTATGAGAGGATCATCGAATTTTTCTCGAATAAGAATGGTTTTAGACGAAAACTGTATAGAACATAAAAGATCAACCCATGTGCGGGTCTACGACGTTCCGAGTACGGCCGACGTTTGGCTGTATCGTGGCAACACGTCGGCTGCCAACGGTCGACGGCCTATGATGAGCCAGCGTTGGCGAAACGTACTAGCCATGGTTGGCTATCAGGCGGCGATGGCTCGGCAGTCGACGATCGAAAGGCGACTATGGCGCAGAGTTGCCGAAACCGTTATTCGATCGTCGCTCCGACGGTACGCTTGATAGTTGGCGCAACGCTGGTCACCACGGTTCATCCGACGCTGGCTAGTCGTCGCCCGGGTGTAGTTGGCCATGTGTGCAGACCCAGAATACAGCCAACCCTTGGCAGTAAGACGGCGTCGAATAAACAGCCGACGGTCGGGACGCGACTATGGCTTAGAGTTGGCGAAAGTGTTGTTCGAACGTCGCGCCGACGTTACGATCAGTACTTCGCGCAACGTTGGCTACCACGTTTAATCCGACACTGGGTAATCGTCGCACGGGTGTAGGTGACCATTTTTTGTAGACCTAGAGCTCGACCGATGCTTGACCGTAAACAAAGTCCAGTAGACCGTTGGTACCCGACCTCCACCGTTCGAATTTTCTTTTGAGCTTGCCTGAAAAGTATTGTGTAGCGCGCAACCTAAACGGTGTGAATATTCCACAGTGGAATTAATTTAACCAATGGCGGATAAAAATAGGTCTTCGTATAATCGCGTAAAAAAGTTTCGTCGTCTCCATAAAGAGGAAAACGAAGTTAACGCTTCTGCCCACCAATCAACTTCTAACAGCTACACGGAGAGAATTTTTAAGTAATTTTTACTGTGAAATCACAATAACTCGGTGACAAATGTGCAATTCTACAGGTTTTTAGGAAATAAATTATAAATTTTCATGGAAATGAATCAAAATTTACTTTTGCGTAACAGAAATTTAAAATATTTTCCAGAATTTTTACTGAAATTAATAGTAAAATTTCATGAAACGTAAAGATTACGACAATAAGTTAAAAAAGTGCTAATATAAATGAAATTTTTCAGTGGAACATTGAGAAATTTGCGTGTTTTCCATAAAAATTTAAAAAAGGAAGCCGAAATTTTCCGTGCGTCCACCGGAATTTTACGTTCTTTATAGTAAAATCAGTTAGGGCTAGGTCGCTTGACCGTACGCGTGAGCTCTGTGTGCGAGCGTGCGTATACGTGAACGCAAGTTGTGCGAGTGGGCTTATGTATGACGCAGTATGACGAGTACGAACGACGCCGACCCGCGTTGCTTAGCAACAGCGGTACCGCGCATGCGCATTATAGTACGAAACATGGGCCAAGAAAGCCTCGTGGTCTCGTGCAGTCTAACGTGTTCTACGCAGTTGTACGCAAGAAAACAAAGAAACGTGAAAAGAAACTTCGATAAAGGACGCCTACAATGGTACGGAAAGATGATATGCTAAAATAAGTAGCAATCAAGAACACAAATGTTCAGAAATACAGTATATAGAGTATTTATTTAATCATAGGGAATTCATTTTTCGCTAGGGATTTTAGAAATTTCAAGTTTGTCCAGGTTATTTTTACTGTAGAAACTTGGAAGTTTTGAGGCAGCCCATTGTTAAAATTCTACACGAGAATGTGTCAGAATTTTTACTGAAAGAAATGTAAAAAATTATGCTACTTGCTTAAATTTTTACATGAATGAAAGCAAAATATTGAAAGCTAGTGTCAATTTTTGACTATGTGCACATTTTTCACCGGTTTCAAATGTTTAATGTAATTTTTACGGAGATTTCACCGTAAACAATACTTAAAAATTCTCTCCGTGTATGTTTCGGGAGCAGACACGATTGATAGTTCCTTTGGGCCTTCTTCACATTTTTGTTACCATTCTAGCGTTTATAACGGTGTAGGACTGAATATATTAATAACGTTGTAAGACTGAATATATTTATGAAGTTGTAAGACTGAATATATTTATGAAGTTGTAAGACTGAATATATTTATGAAGTTATAAGACTGAATATATTTATAACCTAAGCTAGACATCAATACGTCAATCACTGACAATAAATTTCTATTAATGCTATGTCTTTTTTCTTTTAAATAGTCAATCTGCTATTCCTTTAAACACCCTCTCGTAAATGTAGTGCCATCGTCGCAAACGACGTAGGGTCGATTGCGCAAACGACGTAGGTTCGATGCCGCAATGGATGTAGGGTCGACGCGGTGATCGACGTAGGATCGATACCGCAGTCAGCGCAGGGCCGACGCAACAATCGGCTTAGGGCCGACGTTGCAATCGACGAAGGGCCAACATCGATTAAATATTGTGGCGCAACGTTTGGGAGGATCGTCGGGCCGACGTTATCATTTGGACGTTTATTGGACCCCAAAACGACGTTGGCGAACAGAGTCGGGCCGACGTCCTAACGCCGGCAAGCGTCGTTGCGCCAACGTAGGCGCGACTTTAAAATCCTACCTGGGAACCTTTTTAGAAGCTACAACTTTTGTGTGAAATATTTTTCTCTAAGATCGACATTTATCAAAATAAAATAGGAAAACTTTTCAAAAATCGGTTATTGTCGACCCCTTAAGCATGTTGAGTCCCTGTGAAACGTGTTAATGTTAATTGTTCAATAAATAGCTGGTTAATCGTCATGGAATTTTCACACGACCTCCTGAATACTTCATGTAAAAACATACCAAATTTTCAGAATTCTATCATCATTACTTCAACCTCCTTAAGGGTTGAAATAAAAAATGATAAGAAAATTCTGAAAATTTGGTATGTTTTTGTATGAAGTATTTAAGAGGTCGTGTTAAAATTTCACGACGATTAGGAAGCTCGTTGTTAAAAAATTAACATTTCGTTAAGAACAATTTTAAAAAGAAATAAAAAAAATGTATCAATAAACTTCGTTTTGTTTCCGTTGCTTTCAGTATATTGTAGATATTATAAAATTGAGAGGTAAAAAAAAACTTATGGCAAAGTTACATCAGTTTCCATAAAACAACATTTAATTTGTGAACGTTAATTGTTCAATAACGAGTTTCCTAATTGTCGTGAAATTTTTACACGACCTCTGAAATACTCCATACAAAAACATACCAAATTTTCAGAATTCTATCATCATTTGCGATTTGGGACTCAACATCCTTAATCGCGATAGAATTTCGATCGTAGATGAGATTATTGTGAACAATTCGATAATAGGCCAGTCGTTGAACCTCCGTTACGGATGGGTACCGTTGCTGGATCAGTCGGTTTGCGCTGCCGATTACGTCTATGGGCACGAAAAAATAAGCGAGGGAATGATCTGTGCCGGTTTCCTCGACGAGGGCGTAGACACTTGCGACGGCGACTCCGGCGGTCCTCTCGCCTGTCAAAAAAATGGTAAAAAATCCTACGCTTCAATTTCCAAAAAGGCGAACACTAAATATCGTCAATCATTCTTCGACGGTGAACTTGTCGCGTATTTTCAGGAGCTTTTACGCTTTACGGGGTGACGAGCTGGGGTCATCATTGCGGCGAACCTAACAAGCCCGGTGTGTACGTACGCATTGCACACTATCGAGATTGGATCGACAGAAAAATTCACGAATCTCTCTTCGGACGATAAGACGTCCGCAGTAATTTCGTTAATTTCATCAGATTAGTACAAGTGTGTTATATGAAAATAAACACGGAATAAAAAGTTGCTCTGTATTCCACGAGTGTAGGACGACCCGAAAATTATTGAATTGAAAATAAATGTTCCCTGAAAATAGAGGAAACTCGCGTTTATAATATTTATCTTTTTTATCATATTTATATTTTTTTAGTTTATAATATTTATACAATAAGCGAGTATGATATTTATTTAACTCGGTTGCCAATGAAACTGTGATTCACCCTCACGACGATGCGTCACGATGAATGCATTGGAGAAATATACAAAACGTGAGAATTGATTCTTGAATATATCGAACGTCGAAAAATTGGGGATGACCCTAATACAGTGACATTTCAAAGAAACGGTTGAGATCGTGGGAATTAAGTGCAGACAAAAATTATCGAAGCGATTTCCGTTATTTTTCGTATCTGATTGGTCATTATGTTTTAAAATATTCGTAAAATATTTTATACAAGTGCATTAGCGAAGTTAAGGGGCCAGTCCACTTTGGAGCACGAAAAAAGGCTATTTTCGCGATTTTTTTTGAGGATTTTACAAACGGTATGAATATAAAAGTTTTTGGGCTTGATAAATAGTCTTGAAATACATTAAAAAAAAAATGTATTTATTTTTAAGTACAAAAACTATAGTTTAACGTAACGCCTCGAAAATAGGTGGGCTGGGTAGCTCCATCACAACTCGTCAACGGCTTGTCTGAACCAAAAAAATTAAAGTCCATTAGATTCAGTATGACACCAGCTACAAAACGACCCTCGGATATAACGTTTTATCAAAAAATAAAAAAAATGGCAGATGAACAACGAAAAAAGTAAAAAAAACGCGTTTTTTCGCACTTATCGCAAAAAAAGAGTAAAAATCACAATTTTTGAACCATCGAGGGTCATCTTGTTGAGAATCGTGTTTACAATATGTGGTTCAAATTTCAAGAGAATCGGCTTATTAGTTTTAGAGATACGAGGGAGCTAGATTTTGAAAACGTTGTTTCGAGAAAAACGCGTTTGAAGTTTATACTATGAAAAAGTCTTACCTAAACTCAATCGGCAATTCCTGCACCGTACAGAATCCAATATTTCTGAATGTATGTACTTTCGAAAACAGTAAAAAAAGATCGATTTTTTGAAATTTTCAAAGTGGACTGGCCCCTTAATTCCAAAAAATCAATAAAGGGTGAAAACCGGCAAGAATACATTGTATTTCCCATAATTGTAGCATCTCTTACTTTCGCAGCACAATGAAAAACCTGAGGTTGGAGATTCATTTTTTTTCTATTGGATACGCCCAAGAAAAAAGTCGTAGGTTGGTAAGGTAATCATTGGAAGAGCGATGGAATCGTAAAAAGAAATTGAAGACAACACTAACACAGGGACATTAAAAAAATCGGTTGAAATCGTAGGAATTAATAGTAAAAAAAATTACCGTAGCGATCTACTTTATTTTTCGTATCTAATTATCAATTGTATTAAGAAAATATTTGTAAAATACAGTCGGACCCCCCAATAAGAACGCTTCCCGTTTTTCTCGCTCGAGCGCTTCCCCCAGTCCAACTCGAACCCCGAGCGCGAGTTCTTTCGCGTGGGGGTTTCTGAATAAGAACGCCCAGCCTAGGGGAGTTTCGAAAATTAAAATGAGATAAATATTCTTATGCACATTTCCATTTAAAACCATTCTTTTTATACTATGAAGAGATGTTGCTATACAATACGAAAACAACCGCTTTGTTAATCGAACGCATGCATTTCTCGAGTCAATTATAAAAATTTTATTTCCATTTATAACGACTAATGTCTGGATATTTGAAGATTGTCGTACAAAATAGCTAAAGATTCAGATAAACGATTTAAATTATTTTCGCTGTGTTGAGTCATTTTGATCCATGGGGCATTCAGCTGGAGGTGGAATATTTTCAAGGCAACCGAATTGCTCCATGGAATGTGAAGTCCCAGAGAAATGAAGTTTTTCAATGTCTTCTTATTCGGTAGAATTAGTACTAATTTACGGTACAGACTTTGCTTGGGTTTACGACAAACTATTTTTTACAAACAACCCATGTGCGGGTCTACGACGTTCCGAGTACGGCCGACGTTTGGCTGTATCGTGGCAACACGTCCGCTGCCAACGGTCGACGGCCTATGATGAGCCAGCGTTGGCGAAACGTACTAGCCATGGTTGGCTATCAGGCGGCGATGGCTCGGCAGTAGACGATCGAAAGGCGACTATGGCGCAGAGTTGCCGAAACCGTTATTCGATCGTCGCTCCGACGGTACGCTTGATAGTTGGCGCAACGTTGGCCACCACGGTTCATCCGACGCTGGCTAGTCGTCGCCCGGGTGTAGTTGGCCATGTGTGCAGACCCAGAATACAGCCAACCCTTGGCAGTAAGACGGCGTCGAATAAACAGCCGACGATCGGGACGCGACTATGGCTTAGAGTTGGCGAAAGTGTTATTCGAACGTCGCGCCGACGTTATGATCAGTACTTCGCGCAACGTTGGCTACCACGTTTAATCCGACACTGGGTAATCGTCGCACGGGTGTAGGTGACCATTTTTTGTAGACCTAGAGCTCGACCGATGCTTGACCGTAAACAAAGTCCAGTAGACCGTTGGTACCCGACCTCCACCGTTCGAATTTTCTTTTGAGCTTGCCTGAACAGTATTGTGTAGCGCGCAACCTAAACGGAGTGGATATTCTACAGTGGAATTAATTTAACCAATGGCGGATAAAAATAGGTCTTCGTATAATCGCGTAAAAAAGTTTCGTCGTCTCCATAAAGAGGAAAACGAAGTTAACGCTTCTGCCCACCAATCAACTTCTAACAGCTACACGGAGAGAATTTTTAAGTAATTTTTACTGTGAAATCACAGTAACTCGGTGACAAATGTGCAATTCTTCAGGTTTTTAGGAAATAAATTATAAATTTTCATGGAAATGAATCAAAATTTACTTTTGCGTAACAGAAATTTAAAATATTTTCCAGAATTTTTACTGAAATTAATAGTAAAATTTCATGAAACGTAAAGATTACGACAATAAGTTAAAAAAGTGCTAATATAAATGAAATTTTTCAGTGGAACATTGAGAAATTTGCGTGTTTTCCATCAAAATTTAAAAAAGGAAGCTGAAATTTTCCGTGCGTCCACCGGAATTTTGCGTTCTTTATAGTAAAATCAGTTAGGGCTAGGTCGCCTGACCGTACGCGTGAGCTCTGTGTGCGAGCGTGCGTATACGTGAACGCAAGCTGTGAGAGTGGGCTTACGTATGACGCAGTATGACGAGCACAAACGACGCCGACCCGCGTTGCTTAGCAACAGCGGTACCGCGCATGCGCATTATAGTACGAAACATGGACCAAGAAAGCCTCGTGGTCTCGTGCAGTCTAACGTGTTCTACGCAGTTGTACGCAAGAAAACAAAGAAACGTGAAAAGAAACTTCGATAAAGGACGTCTACAATGGTACGGAAAGATGATATGCTAAAATAAGTAGCAATCAAGAACACAAATGTTCAGAAATACAGTATATAGAGTATTTATTTAATCATAGGGAATTCATTTTTCGCTAGGGATTTTAGAAATTTCAAGTTTGTCCAGGTTATTTTTACTGTAGATACTTGGAATTTGTGAGGCAGCCCATTGTTAAAATTCTACACGAGAATGTGTCAGAATTTTTACTGAAAGAAATGTAAAAAATTATGCTACTTGCTTAAATTTTTACATGAATGAAAGCAAAATATTAAAAGCTAGTGTCAATTTTTGACTACGTGCACATTTGTCACCGGTTTCAAATTTTTAATGTAATTTTTACGGAGATTTCACCGTAAAAAATACTTAAAAATTCTCTCCGTGTATGTTTCGGGAGCAGACACGATTGATAGTTCCTTTGGGCCTTCTTCACATTTTTGTTACCATTCTAGCGTTTATAACGTTGTAGGACTGAATATATTAATAACGTTGTAAGACTGAATATATTTATGAAGTTGTAAGACTGAATATATTTATGAAGTTGTAAGACTGAATATATTTATGAAGTTATAAGACTGAATATATTTATAACCTAAGCTAGACATCAATACGTCAATCACTGACAATAAATTTCGGGTGGGGGGAAAAATTTCGAACGATCGATATGCAGATGGGCCAAAATGTCGAATTCGAACATGCCGAATGTTCGAATATAGATGGGTCAATCTTACTAGAGTCTGTAAAGTCGAAAATAACAATTACGAATATGAACATCTCGGAAGTTGATATATAGCGAAAAACAAAAATCAGATTTGAAAAAATAGCGAAAAACACAATATCGATGGGCCTGTATGCATAACACCAAATAATTCGAGACAATTCTCCGAATTAAAAAAATTGCGACGGTTCACAATGCAGAAAATCATTAAAGCGAACGGCCAAAAAGTCGAGTGGTTAAAATCGCGAAGGGTCAAAATGTAGAACGGCCCGGATGGCGAATCGAGCAATACGTTACTTGCGCTTCAGAGTGAAGCTGCGAGATGGCGCTGTCGGTCAGTCGGCTAAAATATCGTAAGGCAGTCATCCCACGTGACGGGCCCCACCACGTTCGTCATTTTGGCCGTTCGACCTTTCGGCGTTCGACATTTCGGGCCATCGACATTTTGCGTTTCGATTTATTGCTTTTCGCCATAGACGATATTACGCATATTAGGCACTCGCTATTTTCTGTTTCGGAAATATGGGTGTTCTACATTTTTCGATTCTGTATTTTTATGTTCCGAATTGCAGACGATCTGAATATTCGTTTTCGAATAAATTAGCTCTCGAATAAATAATGGTTCCATTTATAGTCATTCCATTTTTTTATCAGTCGACAGATAAAATTTCGAATAATTGAACCTTCGTTATTTTGAGAGTTCATAATTCTACCGTTTCGAAATCTTTGTCATTCTACATTTGGTCATTCGACATTTTTACCCCCACCCTAAATTTCTATTAATGCTATGTCTTTTTTCTTTTAAATAGTAAATCTGCTATTCCTTTAAACACCCTCTCGTAAATGTAGTGCCATCGTCGCAAACGACGTAGGGTCGATTGCGCAAACGACGTAGGTTCGATGCCGCAATGGATGTAGGGTCGACGCGGTGATCGACGTAGGATCGATACCGCAGTCAGCGCAGGGCCGACGCAACAATCGGCGTAGGGCCGACGTTGCAATCGACGAAGGGCCAACATCGATTAAATATTGTGGCGCAACGTTTGGGAGGATCGTCGGGCCGACGTTATCATTTGGACGTTTATTGGACCCCAAAACGACGTTGGCGAACAGAGTCGGGCCGACGTCCTAACGCCGGCAAGCGTCGTTGCGCCAACGTAGGCGCGACTTTAAAATCCTACCTGGGAACAGTTTATTTTTTGTTTCTTCGGTGACATCTTATATCGTTGGTGATCATCCACTATTATTCAATTACTAATATGTATGAATAATATTGAAGAAAAAAATTATTCATTAAGTAGAACAAATGCGACAGTGAACGTCTCGCGCATGGGCTACAAGTTGAAACTCGTTTGAGCGGCTGTTGTTATTCAGAACCTCGCATGCCGAAAAGAAAGAGAGAGAGACAGAGTCAGCGAGCGCGGAGCGCGCGCCTGACGGGAGTCCAAACAAACTTTTCCCCTTTAGTCCAGGATTTTTAGCATTTGCTCCGCAAAAAATCCTGATAATTGATTTTTCGATTGGATTATGTCAGAGAGTGTCCCCCTAAGTATAAAACCAAGTTTGTGTCGTCCGAAACCGCGAGCGTTATAACTCGCTCGTTCATTGCGCTAGAACTCGGCAATTATTGATTTTACAAAAGAAAGTTTTATACAAAAATTGTAGGAAATGTCATCCTCTACAACTTTACTTATTACATTTTTTTCGTATTTCCAAAAGTTATCGAGATATTTTCTAAAAACAAAAATTTGGTTTCTTAATCGACTATATCTCGGCAAATATTAACAATAAAGAAAAAAGTTTCAAATAAAAAAGATGGAAAATGTTATCTTCTACAAAAAAGGTTTCTACGATTTTTAACGTAAAACTCACCGTTTTCAAGATATTTGCAAAAATACGTTTTTCAAGATGGCGGCTAACGCTTGCGGTTTGGGACGATACAAACTTGGTTTTATATTTAGGGGATACCCTCTGACATAATGCAATCGAAAAATCAATTATCAGGATTTTTTGCGGAGCAAACCCATTTTGGTGCTAAAATTCCTGGACTACTTGGGGGCTTTTGCGTTCGTATTGGGGGGTCGGACTGTATTTCAAGCAAGTACATTAGCGAAGTTAATTCCAAAAATGGATGAAGGGTGAAAATCGGCAAGAAAAATTTGTATCCAATAATTGTAGCATCTCCTACTTTCGCAGCACTATAAAAAGCCTGAGGTCGGAGATACACTTATTTTCTATTGAGTACATCCAATAAAAAAGTCGTACGTTGGTAAGGCAATGATCAAAAGAATAATAAATTCGTAAAAAAGTTGAGGACAACACTAATAACGTGACATTAAAAAAAAAAACAGTTTAAACCGTGGGCATCAGTAGCAGAAAGTAATTACCAAATTTACTTCATTTTTTCGTATCTAATTAGTAATTGTATTTAAACAAATATTTATAAGCATTTAAAAAAATAATGATTTTAATTGAAAAAAAATAACGATTAAACATAACGATTAAAAAAAGAATGATTCAAAGTTAATTTCAGATGGATGGAGAGTGAAGCTCGGCGAGAAAAATTTGTACTTTTCACAGTTTTAGATAACGCTGAAGTTTGCATCGTTGGAATGCAACGAAAATGATTTGTGTTTTGTTTTGAAAATTTCCTTTGGCAGATAAATGTTACGTAAATCACGAATACATTTTTTAGGCTTCACATTTAGCAATTCACAACAAATCTGCAAGATATCATTTTGGATAATAATGAAAATAAACAATTAATAAGAATTTTCGTTGCGTTCCAACGAAGCAAACTTCAGCCCCATCCGTTTTAGCATCTCCTACTCTCTCAGCACAAGAAAAAGACTGAGGTTCAATATACGTTTCTCCAAATGGCTATATCCAAGAAGAACGTCGTAGATGTTGGAGGGAGTGATTGGAAAATCAATAAATTCGTAGACTCGTGAGCTGTTGATTTTGGACTCTATTTCATAAGACATCATCGTTTCTACAATAATTATAATTCGTGTTTGTTCTTCTTTCCTCCCTCCGTCTTCTTTCTTCTTTTCGCGTCACGCTTATGTATGCCCTTATGTACAATATCGTCCCCAAAATGTATTCGATCGTTCATACGTATACCGAAATGAAAGCTCAAGTAAAAAAATATTCAAGTAGCGCGTGTATTTACAAGACTGTATGTGAGTGTACATCGGCACGAAACCGAAAAGCCTGATGAAGAAGTTGTGCGCACTGAGAAAAAAATAGTCCACGATACATCTGTCTTCACACGAACACATGCGTGCACTCGAAAAACGCAATTCTGACAATCGAAGTTTTCTCGCATTCTCCGACAGTCGTGCAACGATTGTGACAAAAAGAAGAGGAAGAAAAACGAGAGCAAAGTGATATTTCACGAATGTTGGGAAAATAATGATGTCGATCGAGCCTTTCGGGGCGTAAGCATATGATCGATACGTTTAGACGATAATACTATCGCGATTGTGTTGTGCGTGTATCCAAACATAGTACAACCCAAAAAATCGAAGAAAAAATATACAATTTTTTTTTTCTCCAACAAACGTCTCAATTTTCTGTGTTCACGTAATTGTTTCGTTTCAGCGGCGCAACATAAATATTTACGAACGGTAATAACGACATTATGTAACAATTAAAACAACAATATTTCGGCGAATAAAAAAACGCTTTGTGAAAAGTCTCGCGTGGAACTTGGCGCTTTTCTTCGTTTTTCTTTCTGTTGAGGGAATGTGGAGCAAAAACAGAAGATACAACGTGCGGCATTAAATTATACTCGTAAGCCTAAACTTATACGCTTTATTTAAGCATAAACATGAGCCGAGCTTCGTCCACGCTGCCGGGAGAAAAAAAATTTCGAGTGAGAAACCCGTTTCAGCAGAAAATCTCTCCGTAGCATTGAATTGGGCGCCAAAAAAAAAAATCATCATTTACAATGATAATTGGATAACGAAATATTGATGGATTGGATGAACATAGTCCACGTGTGTCCTTAATATATAAAAACATATGTTGAATACACGTTGAGTGTCGGTATAAATTGATTGATCGTGGTCGAATCGACGATTGTGATTATTCTTCGATCTCGAGGTTACCCAAGTCCCCAAAGTCATCCTTTGCGTTAAATTAAACCGAGACTTGGTAAAAACGCTTTGAAATATTCAAATAACATCCGCTGACAATATTCCGTCGATTCTGTTTGTCCTGTCGCGTTTATCGTATAAAATGGATGGCCCGAAAGTGTCAAACGGCAGGGCGTGGGTTTTGGACACTTTGCATGCACAAAAAAAAATAACTAGGATACACCGAACGTGTACGATCTGTAAAAAACGCTGTGTACAAATTTCGAGGATTTTCTCCTGGCAGTCGTAAATAAGCTCAGGCTGAACTAACATCTAGTGACTAGATGGAGCGAGAACTTCGAAACGTTCGCTTTTATCGCGATACGCGTTATGTTCAATGTGAAATCTTCGATTTTAGGTTACCGATTTCAGCGCTTTTTTTCTTTTTCTTACTTTTCCACGGGCACTAAAAATTCTTTTCTCTAAACGGCTGAAACGAAAAAAGAAAATTCCCCATTGACTCAGCCGTATCGCGGTTATCTTAGTTCGTAGGTTACAAGCTACTCCTTACTTACTGTCGAGTGTATAGGGGTTACGTATTTATGTATATACGTATATACAAGACTTTTTTATTTACAGATGTCGGAGCGGAGTGTCTCGATTGAGTGCGAGATTGCGATACGCCTTTTTTTTTTCGTCTTCCGCTCGTTCGTTTCTTCAATGATTTTCCTTTTTGACTTCGTTAACGATGCCTGGTAGAACGCACGTCGATTCGGTATTAAGGCCCTAGGCCGCGCTAGAGGCCGAAAAAATGGGCTTTTTGGGGATTTTTTTTCTTCAGAAAAATCACAAAATAAATCGAGAGTAGAAAAAAGGTGTTTATCGTACATATCAGTGACTGCATACAATAATTTTTTTGAAGCGGTTAATTTCAAAATAGCGGCTGTGCAGCGGTTTTGCGATGACGTCTCCGTTTGACGTTGGCCGCAAACATAACTCAGGAAATTTTCAACCGATTCATTTGAAATGTTGAATATATCTTGAAAAATACATTGTCTATGGAAGTACGTACGATTTCTTTTTATATTGCATACTTCATTTGTTATTAACTATTATCTGACGACTTTTTGGGCAAATTTTTCACTTTCCACTTTAGAAGTGCGCCATTTGGCTAAAAATCAATATATCGATAAAATTCTACGTACTTCTATAGCAGTTATTATATATAATCGAAAAAAATTCATTGGCTCATTATAATTCAAAAATTACAGAAGCTGTTTGTCCGGCCGTGGACTCTGGAAAAACGGAGACGTCATCGCAAAAACGCTGCACAGCCGCCATTTTGAAATTAATCGCTTCAAAAGAATTATTGTATACAGTCACTGATATGTATGATAAACACCCTTTTTTGTAATCTCGATTTATTTGGTAGTTTTTCCGAGAAAAAAAATCCCCAAAAAGTCTATTTTTTCGGCCTCTAGAGTGGACTAAGGCCTTAAACATACCAACCCCTTTTTTCCTTGATCGAGATAGCAACGCCCACGGAGCGATCGGGTTTTGCACGTTGTACAAATTTTCCGTTCATTAAATTTACCGTTTCTTCGCTTTTTTTTCAGAGCTCAATTATCCGTTCGCGCGAGGGGGTGGGAGAGGGGTATAATTAGAGAAAGAGCATTGTTCTGCAAAATTTAATTGGGTCGAATATTCGATGAGGTGAGTCCAGCTCAGTGAGGCTGGATATCGAAATTTCACGTTATAGTCCGGGATTCGAATCCGCATGCTACGGCATTAATGGATTTTTCAAAGTGCTTTTTTTTTGCCACGAACGGTTCCAACTGTGAAAAATTCTCGAAAGCAATTTCAAAAACGTTAAATTAACGATTCAACTGATCGTGGACCAGGCTGGGCTCAGTTCAGCCGCCATATTGGATCGCCGCTGCTCTTTCTCCCTTTCTTTCTCGGCCCCTACGAAATTGTCGGAGAGCAGAAGAGTTTTTAAGGGCAGGGTGAAAAGTAGTACGGAGCACGGTGGATATTTTTAGGCGTGAGCATTCGCGACCCTATTGCTTGACGATTTTTGTACGTGATCAACGGCTATAAAAAATAACCCGACGCTATAACCCCACGGGACGATTGATGCACGTAAACGATGAACATTGTACAATTCGTCCTCCGTGTAAATGGTCATTCTTTAGATAAGTGACTTTTTTGAAAAATGAGCCTAAAATTATTTTTTCTTTCTATTTTCTCGGTTATTGGGTTATCAATGATGATATTCAGTCGGGCGGAGATTAAATTTACCCCCTCTCCCCGCCAATTAAAAACCCAAGCAAACTCAATATAGGAGTGGAAATATTAAAAAATGCCCTATTTTATCACGTGTTTCCGCGAAATTCACCCCCCCCCCCCCCCATAAAAAGTTATGGGGTTTTGAAGTTCGTGGAAACACGTGATAAAATACGGCATTTCTGTATATTTTGATGCATATATTGGGTTTGTTTCGGTTTTTGAAAAATTCGAATAAATTTTTAACGATTTTTTGCTCGTAAAAAATTGGTTAAGAAAAATATCAGCCTCCCCTGACTGAATATCGTCATTTATAACCAAATAAATGTGAAAATAGCATAAAAATGTTAGGCTCATTTTTCGGAAAGTTCACCTATCGAAAGAATTACCGTATAAATACTTGATTTTTCACGATGAGTGCAATTTCAGTTATTTCTTCCTTTTCTTTTGCTTCGTTTCGTCTTAATTTGCGAAATATGGATTGATGTTGGTGCCAAGGACCTGCCGGATTTCTATTGGTCGTAAAAGTGCACGATGCAAAAAAATCGAGGGCGACCCTTGGGCAACTACGACAGACCGCCTGGCGGTAATAAAAATGTCGTCTATGTTTTTGTTTGTTTAATTTCTCGATCGAGGAATCGACTTACTTTCGTTTATTGGCGATATAGGTTCCTTTTTTGCTCGTGAAAAAGGACGCATTCACTTCTTACTCCGAAATTTCCGGGTGCACTTGGCTTTTTTTTTCAGTTTCCGGGGGACGCGAGCAATTGTAAATATTGACGTTTCGCAGTCACATCGACGTTGAGAAAAATCAACTGTTGGCAATTATTTGTGGTGTCTTGTTTTTCTTCTTTCATTGTTTGTTCTCCTTAGATTGGTATTCCATTTGTGTTATTGTGTGTTAACGCGACTGGTGAATTTGCCACGTGTGTTCGGTGTGCTTTCTTTCTAAATCAAATTACCCGGGAGAAACGAACTCTTGGTCCCTATTATGTATGAATTCAAAGTCTGACAAGTTCCTGAGCTTAGGGGGAGCCTGAGAACTCTAACTGAACGATGCATCCTCCTGTATGAATCCTCAAACATCTATGTTCTCATTTGGTCTACCACTCGTCTTTAATTCATTCAAATAATCATAATGATTCGTGCGTTAAACTCGATTCCAACGACAATCAATCGTAATAAAATGAATACAAAAATCGAGCAGTACAGATTGTTGGAGATTTATTTGCATCGATACAGGATTCTACGAAAGTGCTGTACTTCTAACGATTTCTTAAAGTGGGACACCTCTGTGACGAGTCGATAAAGTCGATCTTTTTGTCCATTTTCTCAAAGTATGCATATTCAAGAATATGTGAAAATATGTCAAGTTTAGAATGCTTAAAATATTTAAAATTGACCACGTTACAGACGATTTATCGAGAGCAGGTAGGGCAACGATTTACGTACGCTAAAACTTTCGATCGCATTTTTCTCGAAACGATTTTTCTCGACCTAGCCGGAATCATAACTCTAGCTATAATAGTCCGGTTTTCAATTTAAAAAAAAAACGAAAATTCCCGCAATTGCAGTAGCTATCGTTGTAGGTAGCCATTTTTTTTACGGAGTGTCTCCCCATCCGGTTATCGGACGAATAAGCGTATGTTATTCGTCTGGATATCGGCTCAGTTCACGCCGTATTTCCAGTAGACGTACTTATTATTGTGATTCGCGTAATCTAGTATCCGGACGAATAACGTATACATAATTGACCGGATAGAATGTGTTAAATTGTTAAACAAACTATCCGGACGAATAATTTACACGTAGTCATCCGAAGAAAATCTTAATAATTTTGTTTGGGTTTGTTCGGATTTGGGTTGGTTGGTTGTGTTAGGGTTTGTTTAGATTGGGTCGGTTAGTTGTGTTTGGGTTTGTTCGGATTTGGGTTGGTTGGTTGTGTTAGGGTTTGTTTGGTTTGGGTTGGTTAGTTGTGTTTGGGTTTGTTCGCTTTGGGTTTGTTGGTTGTGTTAGGGTTTGTTTAGTTTGGGTTGGTTAGTTGTGTTTGGGTTTGTTCGTTTTGGGTTTGTTGGTTGTGTTAGGGTTTGTTTAGTTTGGGTTGGTTAGTTGTGTTTGGGTTTGTTCGGATTTGGGTTGGTTGGTTGTGTTAGGGTTTGTTTGGTCTGGGTTGGTTAGTTGTGTTTGGGTTCGTTCGCTTTGGGTTTGTTTGGGTTTTGTTTGCTTTGTTTATTTGGGTTTGTGTTGGTTTGTTTGCGTTTATTTGGCTTGGGTTGGTTGGTTTTTGTTTGGGTTTGGGTTTTGTTTGGGTTGGTTGGTTTTGTTTGGGTTTTTTGGGTTGGTTGTTTTGTTTGGGGTTGGATTGGTTGGTTTTGTTTGGGTTTGATTTTGGAGTGGTTTGTTTGCGTTTGGGTTTGTTTTGTGTGTTTGGGATTGTTTGTTTGGGGCGTTGTACAGCGTGAACCGCGTAAAGTTAGCCGCTATCCGGACGAGTAACGTACGCTGATTCGTCCGATAACCGGACGGCTGGTCACAGCGTTTTCAAAATTAATTATTCTTTATCCTCCCGAATATAAGTAAAAATCGCGCGAAGTTACCCCTTTTTGGAAACACCGCTATTTTTCGATTTTTTGGTTGTTCAAGAAACGGCTGCCTATACCTCAACAAATACGTCAAATTTTCGTTTTTTGTTTTCACAAAAATTTCCCCGAAGTCAAATCACCGTATGTTGAATAAAATTTTTTTTTTTTTAAATCCCAAATAAATAATCTAGTAGACGAAAAAAAAAAAAATTCGTTAAGGATGTTGAGTCCCTATGAAACATGTTAATGTTAATTGTTCAATAAATAGCTTCTTAATCGTCATGAAATTTTCACACGACCTCCTGAATACTTCGTGTAAAAACATACAAAATTTTCAGAATTCTATCATCATTACTTCAACCTCCTTAGGGGTTGAAATTAAAGTGATAAGAAAATTCTGAAAATTTGGTATGTTTTTGTATGAAGTATTTAAGAGGTCGTGTTAAAATTTCACGACGATTAGGAAGCTCGTTATTAAAAAATTAACATCTTGTTAAGAACAATTTTTAAAAGAAATAAAAAAAAATGTATCAATAAACTTCGTTTTGTTTCCGTTGCTTTCAGTATATTGTAGATATTACAAAATTGAGAGGTCAACAAAAAAACTTATTGCAAAGTTACATCAGTTTCCATAAGACAACATTTAATTTGTGAATGTTAATTGTTCAATAACGAGCCTCCTAATTGTCGTGAAATTTTTACACGAGCTCTGAAACACTTCATACAAAAACATAGCAAATTTTCAGAATTTTATCATCATTTGCGATTTGGGACTCAACATCCTTAAACGACCTTTTCTCGGCCGGTCACGGTGGCGTCCTCCCTCGAATTATCGTTACTGTGATGGAAAAACTGCGATATCTTGAATTTTACGAAAAAATGGAACTTCTTCTCTCGTTCGTTCTGTATCTCGTGTATTTCGTACTGCTGGAATATTTGTCGTCATTGTTATTCGTGCGTTGAAATTACGTCTCGGAGATTGAAAATATTGGGAGAGGACGTTGTGTGTGTTTGCGCGTGTAAGTTTGTATCTAATAAGTACGAGAACGTAAATATCGGGAAAAATGTCTTATGCGTATCCGCAGCTTAATTCTAGTTCTCCGTTACGTTACGTGTATATCAAAAGGTTTTATATATATACAAAAGGAACTCGCGTGGCAGTGTCTCAAAACGTGCAATCGCCAATAAGTTGGCTCGCATTATTTTCTTCGATGACGATTCGTGATGTTGTAGATCATTGACAAAGCTGTTGAGATCGGCTCGTATACGATCGTCCAATAGCTATCCTTCGTATCGTAATTTCTTCGTCGTCGCGAAACAATTCGCCGATCGGTCGAAACCAACAGCTCGGTCGACGATCGATAAGAATTTTGAGAATCTTCCACGCAGATCAACGCGAGGCTTAGGAACTATACTTAATCTTCTAAACGACATTTTCTTTTCATCGTCTCTCACGATCGTTGCGATTCCACGTGAAAAAAAAAAATCACGATCGGCCGAAAATCGTGCGTAGAAACTTTACTTTCGATTTATCTTCGCGCTTGGCATTTTTCGGTTACGAGTGACATCTTCACTCAGTCGTCTCTTCGGTATTTCTTCGATTATCCGCTTTTTTTTTGCTTCTTCGGATATCGAGCGCTATTGATGAATTCTCTTCGCAGACGCAATCGTCGCGTCATCGTCGAATCGATAATTGACGAGATAAATTCGCGATTTATCGCAAACTCGTTCCCGCAACGGCGAGTGGGTAATTTATATGTCTCCACGTGCATAAATTCGCAATATTTTGGAAAATACAAAACTCAAGGAAATCGATGACTTCTGAAGAAGAAAAATCATTGAAACGCCTACGAATATTTCTCGAAGGGAACTTTTCCTCCGAACGTTTCGAACGATGAAACAAAGTTTTTGTTTTTCATTTTCGTATTTCATAGCCCTTCGAGGGCCGAATCTTACCACCTTTGGTAGCCTGAGATTCGCTACTTATTCCTTTTTGTTCTTCTTACATGTATATCCGTATATGTTTATGCGTTATTATTATTTTTTTTAATATCTCTCCCACTCGGCGAACTCATTGACAGCTCGTTTTCACTGGGCGTTCAGCTCGGACCTACAATTTCAACAAAGAAATCAATTAGGATTCATTTTTTGACGTTTGAAAAGTTGGGTTGACGTCTCTACTCACTTCAGAGCTTTGTATCTCTCCTTCTCTGGATTGTTGTCCGGTGGCTCGCACTCGAACGATGTCAAAGCCAGTGCTGACGAAAAATAATTGTCGAATTTACACCGGGCAATCGCAATTATATCAATAAAAAAATTCGAAACTAAAGACGCAATTTCAAGTTCACAACTTTTCCTTATACTCCTTAAAATTCTCGACTTAACCCCCTTTAAAATTTAAATTTCCGCAGGAATGAAATTTCACCAGCTGAAAAGTCGTTTGAGTGTAAAAATAAAATACTGATTTCGAAAGAGTTGCGTTTTGGCAATAAGATTATGCAGCAACGATCCTTCAATCTCGTGTCTTCATATTTATCATTGCATTTGTTTCAAAATGTCTTGTATTAGAATGTATTCAAATTTTACGTTAAATGTGTATTTGTATTAAAATGTGTTCAAATTCTGTGCACATTGATTGTAAAATATATTGTATATTCATAATCAAATATTCTACTGGCCCGTGTTTCTGCACCCCGTGAAAATTTGTCAACTGTGCTGGCACATGATCATACATTTTTTATACATTTTAAAGAACGCGTCGTAAAAAAAGAACACGAACACCGAAAAGCGGTGTTTCTGCTCTTACTAGCTTTTTCCTACTGCTTACCATTTTCCGTGAGTACAGGACTGGCTTGGAGAAATGCGATAACCCGTGAATTCTTCTCGAATGGACAGGCCACCTGTTTCCAAGCAATGAACTCGGTCACTTGTTTGGCGAGCTGCCAGAACTTTTCGAAGTTGATGTGTCCGTTGGGAAGTCTGAAAACGAGATAGACAATTGAAGAGGAATAACTTGGAGTTTGTCATCGTAGTACCCCTATCGTGATAAAAATGAGAAGCAAGGAAAATACAACATATATATATATATATATATATATATATATATATATATCTGTACATATGTATGTGTACTTATATATGAGATATCGCAGTTTTGTTATCGAAGCGAAAAGAAAGGAACTAAGGCGCAAAAGGAGTATAAAACTAAAGCCATAAGAAAACTGAGAAGCAGAGCAAACGAATTGTTGGGAGGAATATCGAGAGACGAAAATAGACTGGGGAAGTGGTAGTTAGGGAATTTCCTAGAGACGAGCCGGCGCAACACAATTTTCTCGTCGATACTTCGAGTGGAAGGAAAACAGAAGATGTGGATGCCCAGAGGACAGATACAAGATTGCCATTGAATTGATATATTGGCCAAACATGGGATTATGTTGTATCAATATTTTTGTATCAATCGCAACGATATTATTTCGTTTCCTCTGTTATGACGTGCAACGGACTCTACGATAAAAAGAACGTTCCACCTGCACCGCATTACAAAAGTTTCACCCCAATGACCGAGAGTTCGATAACGCGTGAGAATCGTTTGTTTTCCAATCGGAATAAGTGATGGTGCGAGAATATAGCGCGGAGGTTTTTACGTAAAGTTATGAAACTAATTATGTTTTCAAAATGAAAAATTGAAATCAGAAAAGAAATCAATACTAGAAATAGTCCTATTTTATGCATCGCATTTCATTGTTTTTCTCTCATCTCTCAAAGTGGCTCCTCACGAGGTTGCTAGTTGCCATTATTCTCGTGTATTTAATAGGTTTGCAAATAAGTTCTCGACCTGATAATAAAAACAGCTGCATTGAATATTCGAAAGAAAAAATGTCCCCTCTAGGTCCGGGGTCATATAATACTAACCTAGTAGACTATTTTTCCAGACCAAAAGCTTAATATAACCTCAAAATATACATCATGAGCACAGTGAGCAAAATGAGTTGCAATTACGCGCATACTCGGCGCTGTATGCTTATTGCGTTCGAATTGAAAAAAAATACTTCCGGGGCTACGGAGATGATTTGTCAGGCATTGGGATAAGATGCCGTATTCATCAGCGCCGTGAAGAAGTCGTTTCAAAGGTTTCGGAGTGGAAACTTCGACTTCAAAGATGGCGAGAGATCGGAACTACCAAAGAAATTTGCAGACGAGAATATAGGGCAGTCGTTGGACGAAGATCCTTGCTAAACGCAATCGGAGCTTGCTGCTACATGAGAAGTTACCCAACAAGACATTTCCAGGCGTTTAGAAAAGCCCGGCAAGCTTCAAAAGAAGGATCGCTGGCTTTCGCACGTGCTTTCGGACAACAACAAAGCGGGACGATGCGACAGAGCTTCGTCTTTGTTGTCTCGCTTCAGAAGGAATGACTTTTTGCCCAGAATAGTGAACTGGTGATGAGAAGTGGGTGTTGTATGATGATGAAAAAAAGTAGATGGTGGCTCAATTCGGGTGAACCATCCAGATCGATCACTAAACCCAACATGTACGGTGAGAAACGTCTTCTGTGCATAGATGGATGAATCTATGGAATTTCAAGGGTGTTGTGAACTTTGGGCTGATCAAACCTGGTGAGACCACCACGGCTGAGCGCTATAAACACCAACAGCGTTTAAGTAACGAAATTGAGTGCAAGCGGCCTTACACAGGAAAAGGAACCTCGGCCGGTCATATTGCTGCAGGCCAATGGCAGATGCTTTAGGTTTCCTGGACTAAGAAGTTTTGCCACACCCGGGGTATTCACTAAACTTGGCTCGATTGGATGTTCACTTCTTTCGATCTTTCCAACATCATTTGGCTAATAATTACTTCGAAATATTCGATGAAGTCAAACATCTCATTACTGACTTTGACGACTCAAAGCAACCATCCTTTTACGGCCAAGAAATTCGCAAGCTGCCCGACAGATAGGGAAATGTGTGGAAGCAAACGTAGATTACTTTCCCGATCAAAATGTACCTTCATTTTAAGTGGATAAATAATTATTTTCATGAAAAAAGGCCGGGAACTTTTTTGCACACCCGCTATGACATTGTCTCTGAAGCTGACGTAACAATTCAAACATTAAGGCCTGTGACAGCTCCAGCTAAATCTGATTGCTATTTTAATACTTTATTTTCATAATACGATACACAGTTATCACATACACTTCTCAAATAATTATTTTCCTTATCATGTTTATTATTGTACCCAAATCTATTATATTTTACCCTTTTCAGATTCGATCATTCATAGATTTTCTGTTGATTAGTCAATCCGCTACTACTACCTCAATTGACCAATTCCAGATTTTTATCCTGCGATTCTACCAGCCTGCAAAATAATGCTTGACAGGTGAAAGAAAATTGTTCGCTATAAATTAATGAACATGCTCGTTGACGATTGACGTATGCACGTGAGTTCGGCATACCGGGACAATCGGTAACGTAATCGGGTCTGTAAATCCGCGACTTGTTAAATAGTTCCGGTATACGTATATAGAGTAAGCAATGCGTGATGACGACGATACCTTGCGAACGCTTCAACATTTCTCCCCGTTTCGCGAAATTACAGGAGGAACTTCGCCAATTTATAGTACATCGCGAACTTGGTGGGATTCCGGTATGTTGGATAAAGTAAAATCTGGAAACTTTGCAAAATGCCATGCACATATCGTACACATACCTTATGTACGCGAATAAGCGACGGGATGTACCGTGGATGGAATATTTGCGTATACGCGAAATCAGTCAATTTCTACGCCCCTGACGAGCGTAGCGGAGTTATGCGAAAGGTGACGTTCAGAATAACAGTTATTGGCCATAGAGATCAATCATTTGCGGAATCTTTGTTTCCACTGACCACTAGAGGAAGTGGATTCTCAGCTTGACATTGATTGGGTTCCTCATTAAATATCCAAATTGAAGTGACACGTTACCTTTTATAAAACAATAATGTCCTTGTGTATACATTTGTACGATCGAATTCGATACGTTTCAAATGAACGGTTGAGCTATTTTTCGAACGAGGTAAATTTATGCACTTCGATCGGATTATACAACTGATAGGGTCCATTTACCTTGAGTGAATTTTGATTGGAAAATATGAGTAGCGATTCATTTATGTAAGGTAAAAGAAAAATCTCTCCCCGTTGATAACGTTAATGTGAATGAAGAACCACCAAAAGTTCGACCAAAATTCGATATTGCGTCGCTAACAATCACTCAAGCGTCCGCTTTTGATTTTGTTGAAAGTCATATGTGTGATGAAGCATTGAAATCTATGAGACGCGTATCTTTTTTCCCCGGCGGAAAAACGGCTTTAACGAGGGAAACCACTCCTTAAAGAAAATCGTATCGAGGGCTGATTTTGCAGTTTCCCTCACAAGCAGTCCACCGACCCGAATGAAACAAAAACCAACATTCTGCTAATGTAAAACGATTTAAAAAATCCACCATAAAAGTATTAAAAGAATTAAGATGCGAAAAGCCTTTCTTTGAGGGGTGGTTTCCCCCCTTAAAACTGTTACATCGGCTGTAAAAAAAATACGTGTCTAATAGTTTTCAATGCGCTATCGCATATACGATTTTGGACAAAATCAACGGCGGACGCTTGAGTGATGTTCCTTATAAAAACATTACTTTTCCTACTTAAAATGAAGAGGTAAAAGATGCATACCGATGTGCAAATATTACAAATTGGCATTTTACAAATAAAGCGTTGAACACGTAATTTTACACGTGCAATATTCATAAAAAAATATTCCATTGCATTAAGGCCTTAGGCCACAGTAACGGGTTTAAAATCATGTGCGAATTTAACAATTTTTTTTCGTACAAGAAAGTGATTCACTCATAAAATTAATTACACATCTATGTAGTATGAATATCAAGCAGTTAGAAAATATATTTTTTTTCGATGTACAAATTGGCCGACTACTCGAAACTTCTCGAAACAGCTTTTTTTCCAATTGGCGTGAAAAATAACTTCTCAATTTCCACTCGATTTACTTCAAATTTAAAAGTTATGTTCCTAATTGCATTTCGCAGAGAAGTACGTACGGAATTTCTGATTAATCGAAAACTTTTCATTTTATGAGCAGTTTATGAGCAGTTATAATGAAATTTTTCACTGAAAATTCATTTCTTAAGTTCAAATACCTACAACTTTTGAATAAAACAACATTTTTTCAATTCCGTACGTACTTCTCTAGGTATTCTAATGTGGATTGACGAGAATTTTTGTTTTTTGTTTTAGGTAAAAAATTGTGAATGCTAAAGCTCACGACGCGGAGCGCCAAAAAAAAAAATAACAAACGAAAATATTAGAAGTCGGTCATTTTGTACATCGAAAAAAAATATATATATATTTTCTAATAGCTTGATATTCATACTAAATAGATGTGTAATTAATTTTATCAGTAAATCACTATTTCATACGAAAAAAATTGTTAAATTCGCACATGACTTTATACCCGTTACTGTGGCTTACGGCCTTAACTTTTCTTAGTTAAGGAGTTCGTTCTTCTTTTTTAGTTAGAAATTTCCTAGTTAGAAAATATTACTAGTCGACTATTTTGTAAATCGAACAAAAAAATATATATATTTTCTAACAGCCTGATATTCATACTAAATAGATGTGTAATTAATTTTTTGAGTAAATCAGTATTTCATACGAAAAAAAATTGTTAAATTCGCACATGACTTTATACCCGTTACTGTGGCTTAAGGCCTTAACTTGTCTCTCTTTCTAGTGCCAATCGCTGTGAAGTATTATTTACTCGGTATCTCTCGGTTTATCACGAAAGGATGTTCGACGTTTCATCGACGCAAGAAGTTCGAGTTCCATATTGCTCGTGTATAGAGATGGGGCTGCACTTTCCTCACCTTTGGCAATTCGAAGAGCCGTATCTCATTCGCCCTCCCTCTCGCCTGAGCGTCCGTATCGGGGCAACTTTGGCCATTACAAGTTTAATAAGTTTAAACACGTATCTGCACGTGAAAATTGGCGAACGGTTATAAGTGGGAGAGTGCACGGGGATTGAAGGCCTCGCGCCCGCTGCATTCGGCTGTGATAAGCTAAAGGGGGCAAAAAGTTCGACAAGGACCGACGCACGCGTGTAGCACCATACATGACGTGATGAGCCTTCGAGATTTGTCAGGACCGTACGGTATTTTTATTTTTTCCACTCCCTCGTCATGATTTTCCATTCGGTACATGTGGCTGACAACTTTTTCCCGGGATCGTTCGCGCGAACTTCGCGAAAAATGTCAAGTTTCGAACGAACTAGCTCGAACATATTCCCAGCATGATTTATTGCGTTACGCGTGCTGATTTTTTCAATATCGCTCGGCTGCATGGAAATGGCGAAATTACACGGGGATATATTCTATAAGAAAAATAGAGGAGAATTTCCGTGCGCGTTGACGAAGAGTAACTATTGGGATCGAAGATTGAAGACGAGGAAAGACCAGCGAAAGCCAGGAATGACAGGTATGATGGGAACAAATGAAAATCCTGGAGACACGTGATAATTGAAGTCAAACACTCACTTGTTGCTGCAACCCTCGTTCAGAAAATAGAGGTCCTTTACGAGAAGACTGAAGAATGGCACGACGATACGTTGCCTCTCGTCGGTCGCCCCGGCACTTCTCCACATAGCTGCCTTCAACGTGCTACGATAGCTGCTGAAATTACTGCTCGGATCCATCTGGTGCTCGAGGATCGAGAACTTGGCTGATTGAACCTTCGACCACTGAAATGACAAATACATGACACCGAAATATTATATCTCGGTGAATGACAGCTATCCGTGCAGAAATTGTCGTAGGTATCCAATTGGATATCCATATCGTAGGTATCCAATTGGATAGCCATATCGTAGGTATCCAATTGGATATCCATATCGTAGGTATCCAATTGGATATCCATATCGTAGGTATCCAATTGGATATCCATATCGTAGGAATTCAATTGGATGTCCATATCGTAGGTATCCAATTGCATATCCATATCGTAGGTATTTAATTGGATGTCCATATCGTAGGTATCCAATTGGATATCCAAATCGTAGGTATCCAATTGGATATCCATATCGTAGGTATGCAATTGGATATCCATATCGCAGGTATGCAATTGGATATCCATATCGTAGGTATCCAATTGGATACCCATATCGTAGGCATTCAATTGGATATCCATATCGTAGGTATGCAATTGGATATCCATATCGTAGGTATGCAATTGGATATCCATATCGTAGGTATGCAATTGTATATCCATATCGTAGGTGTCCACTTGGATATCCATATCGTAGGTATCCAATTGGATATCCATATCGTAGGTATCCAATTGGGTATCCATATCGTAGGTATCCAATTGGATATCCATATAGTAGGTATCCAATTGGATATCCATATCGTAGGTATCCAATTGGATATCCATAACGTAGGTATCCAATTGGATTCCCACATTTGTTCCCTATTCCTGATGAGGATGCAAAGGGTTATAGCATTGGATGCTCATACTAAAGCATCGCACTCGTATGTTGGATTCCAATCAGGATTCCCCATGGGAATGCAATGCACGAATCCAATTCGATTCCCAAGGGATTCCTACATTATCGTATATACTCCGATACGATTCTGGATTAATCCTATCGCATTCTGTACATTGAATTTTCCAAACAAAATAAACAGATACACACAATGAGCGAATCTGCACAAAGTTTAAACCTTATTTCGCAAAACTATATCGTAAAAATCGATTTGGATCACATTACCGAAAATTGTGGTCATATTTTTGGATATAATATCACCACACACGTACACGGTCACACAGAGTACTGGTTGTGTCTCAACACGCCGAGTTTTTTCTCGTGACTTTGCACATATTTTCGATGCGAACTAGGTAACAATTCTCAAACGGTGTTCATAGGGAAACAGTGCACAATCCAACTGGATCCCAATAAGGACTCCCTACGTGCGGTGTCCCCACCAAATCTCTATAGAGATGTGGATGCATCTTGGGAATACCCAACAAATTTGTGCACGGGATCACGAACGGATAATTTTTTTTGGAGATCCAACAAATTCTGGTTGAAAATTTCACATAAAAATTCTCAAATGACGTCGCGTCGGTCGGGATGTAGCGCGGAATCCACTTGGATTACAATGTAGACCCCCCGCGTGCGATATCCTTATCAAATCCCTATAGGGATGTGGTGATCTGTATTGAAGTTTGCATCGTTGGAATGCAACGAAAATTCTTCTATACTTTTTCATTGTTCCACTTTCACTACTATCTAAACTCTTTTTTTGCAGGAGCAGGTTAAGGATCTCTAATAAGAATGGTCAAAAACGTTTCGGTGTTTTCCGTAGCCTAAATGAACAGAAAAAGTTTAACATATGGGGCGAAAAAAAACATTTTCGTTGCTTCCAACAAATTTAATGCCATGGTAGGGCTTAAAAGTTTCCCAAGAAATTTCTGCACGGTTACGCCTCGTATAGAAAGTGGTTAAAAAAAACCGTAAAAGGCTTACGATTAATGATAATAAAATTAACCATTCCATATTCTCATGTTCTAATTTCGGCCCGCGATTATTTGCGCGAGTATTGATTTCCGATAGCAATATCTCGTTCTATTCTACGCTGATACGGATAGATCCGTTTTTTGTTCCTCGAATGCGATTGCATTTGTCGCGATTGATCCTATGACGTATATTCGGAGCTCAGAGACAATGCGGCAAAACCTGAGCTGATGGAAACGATCTTGACCTCGCTCCGAACAGCTACGTAAGGTTTTATTGAACATTTATGCGATGTATGCAGCCATGCACACATACGAACACACACACACACGCACCCACGAACGCACGCACGCACGCACGCACGCACGCACACACGCACGCACACTACAAGCCACATATTGTATATTCTAAGCTTCTTGGTGCTCATATTTTTATTCTCAATGGGGCTAGAAACCATATTCCCAACCGGATATACTGTTGTATACAAATAGATATGGGGCATTCCATACCAATTCGACCTGGATCTGACCCTCGACCCCTCAAAACTGGTTGCCGATTTTTCCTATCATTACTCTCACTCTATCAAGCAATTACAATTTTTTTCAGATTTTTCAAAATAAATTTGAGCGCGTCATGAATTTTTGATTCTTTTTTTGAACACCTCGATGGCCGTAATCGAAAAATCTGAAAAAATTCCCGAAAATACAGTGTCAGATATAAAAAATGCTGGTGTAAAATTCATAATGTCTGGGCTTTTGCTTCAACCCGTTCTTTAGCTTTTCGTCAACCATGATAAAAAAAAAATTCGAAAATTACAAAATACACTTTAGAAAAATCGGAGAAATTTTTTTTTTAATCTGGTATTATGCATACAAAATTTCGAGCAATAGTCTGCAGTAAATTGACCTTTGCTTCTTATTTTCTTCATTTTTTTTGCTCAAAAAGCTAAAAAACGGGTTGAAGCAAAAGCCCAGACATTATGAATTTTACACCAACATTTTTTATATCTGACACTGTATTTTTGGCAATTTTTTTAGATTTTTCGATTACGGCCATCGAGGTGTTCAAAAAACAAATTCAAAAATTCATGACGCGCTCAAATTTATTTTGAAAAATCTGAAAAAAAATGTAATTGCTTGATAGAGTGCGAGTAATGATAGGAAAAATCGGGAACCAGATTTGAATGGTCGAGGGTCAGACCCAGGTCGAATATATATACAGGGTGTCACAAAAGTAACGGGACGGCTGAATATTTTCGCAGGTAAGACAATTTACCAAAATGTTAAGGTAACTTTTCCCAAGGAATTCAATGATGACCTTCATTTTGACCTTGGCGATGTACTTCAAGGTTATTTCAAGGTCAAATTTTGTTTTTTAAATGGAAAACCCCTTTTTTGACAACGGCAATCGATAGATCGGGAAATTTTACGTACAAATATGTATTTAAGTCACCGGTCCCCTTCGACCTTGAAGGTCACTGCAGGGTTAATTAAACTTAAACACAGTATGGACACCTCGGACAGGAATAGAAGCTTCTTAAATTCTATCGTTAAGACCAAAGTTATCAATTTCAACAAGGCGCATCTAGTGGTGACCTCGATCGTGATCTTGACCATGACCTTCAAGGTGATTTCAAGATCAACTTCAAAGAAATATGGGAATCAGTACTTTTGAGTTTTGAAATCAATAGAATGAACAGAATCGATAGAACGAACAGAATCAATAGAACGAACGAAAAAGGGAGTTTTTATTGAATTGTTTATCAATGGCTACATTGTGGTAGTCTCAGATTTTCTTTCAAGTAGAGGTCTCGACCTGATTTTACCGTCGCCTCGTCTTTTTTAAAGGGGAAACACATTTTATTTATTCGCCACAAATACAGAGCCCCAAAAAACAAAACCAATGACCTGCAATATCGCGACCTTGGGACGACCTTGAAATACCAAAAATTGCGAAATGGTAATTAAAGTACGGTGAATAAAAAGGGCGGTGGTTTTAGACTCAAATGACGTTCTTATTGCATGATATGGTCAAACGTGTGTCCATTAATCGCGAATCTTTGAACATGCCATGCATAAAAACATTATTTGCGTCTGAACATTACCGCTTTTTTTGTACTTCAAGGTCATTCCAAGATCATAATATTGTAGGTAATTGATTTTGTTTAGGCTCAATAATTCTAGTCAATGGTAAGGGGTTTCGTTTTGAGGCGGTATGTGTCTTTGGAAATATCAAAAACTCATTCCTTTCATATTGTTATAGTGTGAATTTTTAAGATTATTTTAAAACCAACGGACCCTGAAATTCTAAAAATTGACGAAGCTATTCGCGTCTAATGAAAGCGAACATCAAAGCACAAGAACACTCAAATTAGGACCGAACTGCCCGCTGATACGATGTTAAAGTTTGCATCGTTGGAACGCACTAAAAATTCCTTTAAAGAAATTGTTTAATTTTTCAATTTCCTCATTTTCATTAGCATCCAAAATATTTTCTTACAAATTTAGGCTAAAGATCTCTTATAAAAGCCCGAAAAAAATTCAAGTGCTTTTGAAGCACTAAATGTCCCGAAAAAAATTGGACTCTGAAACTTGCGTTGCGTTCGAACGTTGCAATTTTCAATATCATCCGCAGATCGCATATATTAGATGTGCAACACGATCACGATGATGAGGACACTTGTGTAGTGCCGGAATTGCTGATTAGCGGTAAGACAACTTGCTGGGAATAAATCAATTTATTGCAACCAATGTGTTACTAGAAAAAAATTCATCATTCTGACCCTTCAAATTGGGCTTTCAGAGAGGGATACCCCGTTAAAAAAGTAGAGGTTCCGTCAGAATCAGGTTGATATCTCCGCTTGAAAAAATCTAAGGCTATCACAATGTAATGGTGTTGAAGTTTGCAACGTTGGAACGCAACGAAAGTTTTATTTAATAATTTATTTTCCATATTCCTATCATTGTGGTAGATCTTTTTTTTTAAATAGATTTATATTGTAGATTGCTAAACGAATATTTTGAAAAATGGTTGAAGTATTTTCGTAGGTAAAATTCACTGAAAGATAGAAAAGAAATTCAGAAATATTAAGGTCTTATACACGCGAAGAATGTCAACATTTTTCATTTTTTTTAAGTTTTGGATTTCATTAGCCTGAACAGTTAGGAATATTTTAAGCTTTACAGAATTGAAAAATTCCAAAAATTGTTAAAGTTAAGTAAGATTGCATTTATAATAGATACCGCGCGGCGCGCCCGACCGCCAACTTCAAAGCCGTTTTTTCACGATTCACTTTTTTGAATCTTGTGAAAGTTCTAACTCTTGAACGAAGGTTCAGATCGCTTTGAGATTCTTACAACATATTCTTAGTATCATCATCTATCGTGTGAACCACAGAAACAAAAATTTCAACAACACAAAGAAATATAAAAAATGAAATACCGACAGAAAATTGAGTAAAAAATGTTAAGTTTCGAATTTTTATTATAATAATAAAAAAATAAAAAAATATAATAATAAAATACATTGCTTTAAATAATAAAATACATTGCTTTATTATGTTATATCTCCGCCAGTTGTTAATATTTCTGATTTTTTTACATACACCATAACCATGTGCATAAATGATCTACAAAAAAAATGTCAATATATGCGTCATTTTTTTTTCAACTGCGTCTAGAAAAGTACCTTCGAAAATCGGCGAAATCGCGTATACAAGGCCTTAAATTTCATTGCGTTCCACTGATGCAAACTTCAATCTCATAAAATGTAGACTTTGACGAACCATTGAAATTTTGTTTTCGAGTAACTAACTACTAGCGAATCATCATGTACATATGGGGAAAGTGTCGCCTGACGACGACAGGTCGCATTTGCGACATCCTTCGCACCGAGAAAGTATCATTTTGCTATTTTCACCGAGCGCTTCGGTCATGCGGGCGAGATAGCCGTGCGAATGACGAGAAATTGGACGAGAAGGGGAGCCTGAGGGATAATACGTATAGCAAATGGCGAATATGTAGGATCGAAACGCCTGGAGAATGGTTTCGCTCCGCGGGAACCTGCATTCGACATACAATAGACGCAACTGGAATCGCCGTTTTGTACCATAACGCTGGAGCGCCCAAGCGATCGATCTCCCGAACGTTTCTCTTCGCTCGATAGATATCCTTATACGCTACCGTGACACTATTTGCGACCATTTTCTCGTCCATTACACTGTTCCTTGGCCCGTCGCAGGAACTACCGCTTTATAGCCCTGAGAAATTTCAAATACCGTGTGTTCAATCAGACTTCAGAACAGCGAAGTTCAATAAGTTTTTGTCAAATTTGATAAATCTGAGATGAATTTAAATTGTCGCGAGGTTATTTAATTTACGGAAAGCAATTTTTGTCTTGGCTCTTTCCGAATTCATTGTGAAAGTATTTTTTTACTAGCAGATTTCTAACGTGGGGAGAGAGAGGGAGGGAGAGAGAGAGAGAGAGAGAGAGAGAGAGAGACCGAGGCTTTCGGTTCCATGGTCAAAATAATGTCATGCGACGAAACTTCATCAGTTCTCTATGACGTTAAAGTTTGCACCGTTAGAATGTAAAAAAATGATCTTTTCGTATTTTCCAAATTTTCGTTGGCAGTTTTGATCTACGAAAATCACAAACACAAACATTGTTTGGGATTTTTATGTAGCGGTCTACGACAAATCCGATAAATATGATTTTTGATGATACTGAAATGGCGTTGAAGTTTGCATCGTCGGGATGCAACGAAAGTTCTTTGTAATTTCTTTTTATTTCTCCATTTTTATTACAATCCATAATTGTTTTATAGGAACTTAGGATGTTAAAAAAAGTAACCTACAAAAAGCTGCCGAAAACTGTTCGAAGTAATCTCATTTTACGGTAACCCTTTAAGGTAGTCCTATCGCTTCACACTAGTCATACCACTCATCATACTTGAGACCTGTACAATCTATATTTTTAACATATGCAAAAAAAAATAATTTGTAATAACTAAAATTTTCCATTTGTAAACGGTTTGATGAATGCTCACATTTAATTAGAAAAATGAAAAAATAGCTTCTCCAACGATTCGCGTAGTATTTCTAGGTTTTATATTTGGCAACATTGGTTCTATCTCCGTCTCCTTTTACTCATTCAGGCGAGCTTAAGCGCCATGCTTTTCAACGTCGATCTATCAAAACAATGTCAGGTGCAGGAAATGTAAAGTATTGTATTCGGGTCACGACCGGTAAAAAAACGTGGAAAATTTGTGTCGGCGAAATATGTCGGTTAAAAATGAAATATGTGTGGAAATTCGAATGAGTGAGATGAGGGTATGACTACAGTCAGCTGTTGCCTTGCTGTCACGTCTCTTTATCGTAGCAAGTGGTAATAAATCTAATACCCGAAGTTCAAATTAAACTTGATATTACATGAAAATTAGGCGAATAAGCGTATTTTTTCCGAGAGCATTGGATTACTACAAGTGTTAAGTATGTAAATCTGATTATTTTTAAGAATCTGACGAATTCTCACTATTGTATACACTTTTGTAGTGTACCGGAAATTGGGTTTTTGTATGTCGTCTCGGGATTCCTTCACAAAAGTACGCAATTTGTATATTTTTTTTCTCTGCAGTAAGGTCGATAACCGACCCTGAAATTTTACAGAGACAATTATTAATATATTCAGTGGAGCTCAAAAAAAAAATGATTAAAATCCTATGAATTGAAGCCACCCTATTGGGCACGATGATGATAGTCTTCGAATTCAGGTGCTTTCAAAATCGCCCGTTACCGTACGTACGGAAATATTTGAGTGTACACCATTTTTGTGGATCGTCGTCTGAATAATTCAGAGCAAAACTCTGGCGGATTTTAGTGCACACATTTGCCGGACAAAATACACATACTAGTACTCAGCACCGTGTAATAAGTTTAGACGGTGGAGGAGGGTCACGCGAGGTGACTCCGAGAATAATTGAATTAACTTCGGGAGCGTCGACGAGAATGTCCTATAGGAAGCGCGCGTGTACGTCACAGAGGGTGAGTCACGCGCGTGCCGCGCGAAATGCGCCGTGGATTAATCCCGTCGAGTGCATTCTACGCGGGATTTAATTCATGAATTAACGTGTATGACGCTATGTGGACCTGTGCGCTGCGAAAGATGGACGCGTTGGAACAAGGGGCTGTCCGTAAAATCGTAATGCCGAGCGAGAGATGCTCCTGCGGCGTCGCTGTGCTCGAGATGTGCCCTGAAACACGTTACGTCACGTGTCCAGGATCCACGACGAGGAACAAATATTATACGAAGCTGTCTCTCGGACCTCGTTATTTCGAGGTATGTGAACAGTTTCATCATTTTTCATGGACGTTTCGAGAGAATTCATAAACGTTGTGCCAAGAGGTACTTCGGAAAGCCAGGACATTCGTCAGATTCTTTGTTCAATGTCCGTATTTTTAATACCAATTGTTATTTATGCATGAAATATATTGCTTTATCACTCGGGCTGCGCCTAGCCCGTGGCTGGAAAACAGAGGAATTTTCGTGAATTTTTTTCCCGGAAAACGAGTGCAGATTTAATTTTTTTTTTTCGATAACTTGCCCGGTTCAAGTCTCTTTTTCAATCTTCGTATTGAAAAATATTTATAGATATCGCAGGTCGAGGGTTTCGGCAGAATGCTGTTTCGAACAAATCATCCGAAATAAAAAACAAAACAAACGCATTCAGTTCTTGCAACGAAGATTTCAATAGGATTTAATAAAATATCGATTTTTGTAAAAAAAAACCGCATTCCAAAGTGAAATCGCTTGGCGGTGAAAAAACCCTCTATTTTCAGTTATAAAACGAAACTATGCACCGAAAAACATGCCTTCGTTCGATCACTGCTTTCTGATATATAAACAAAGCTTGTAATAATTGAAGCTGATCGGTGCAGTGATTTTTGAGACATCGTGGTTACCGATTTTGAAAAAATCGTTTTGAGAAAAAACGCGTTTAAGGAGTGAGATGCAGTCAGAGGCGAGCAAAAACGAGCATTTTCGAGAATTTTTTATTTTAGTAATTAAGTTTGTTTTACAAAAGTAGCTACAGAAACTTTTTATGTTATATTTCAACTTGACTTGTACAAATTTTCAAAGAAAAATATTGATTATTTATAACAATATCGCCATCTTAGTCGGACCCCCTTCGGCATGTAGTGCTTTGCGGTGACCACTGTAATTCAAAAACCGCTCGATGGATTTTGATGAAATTTGGTGTGCTTATTGATAGCATCAAAAACTAGCCCTTAATCAGAGCTTTTTTTTATTTTTTAAATTAGCAAAATGGCGGCTTCCAACAGATAACTTTCGATTTTCGACGAAAAAATCGCTCGTTTATTATTTTTTAAAAAATCGAAATTTTCCACAAAAATGAAAATCCTATGATTAAGGACTAGTTTTTAATGCTATCAATAAGCACATCAAATTTCATCAAAATCCATCGAGTGGTTTTTGAATTACAGTGGTCACCGCAAAGCACTACATGCCGAAGGGGGTCCGACAAAGATGGCGATATTGTTATAAATAATAAATATCTTTCGTTGAAAATGTGTACAAGTCAAGTTGAAATATAACATAAAAAGTCTCGGTAACCACTTTTGTAAAACGAACTTAATTACTATACAAAAAATTATTGAAGACGCTCGTTTTTTCACGCCTCTGACTGCATCTCACTCCTTAAAGTTCGCCGGTTTGCGAAACCTACCGCGAAACGCCCACAGCTTCCTCAATTTGAACGAATCGACTGGAAATGTCTAAAGAAGATTTTCGAGATGTATTTTAAGAATTCGTCGAAAACGAAAAAATGATATTTTCAAAAATTTGCCTTAAATTTGCATAATAAAAGTGAAATATTTCACATACTAATAAACCGCATTTGTGCAAAAGTTATTTTTTCTTCGAGCAAAGAAGTCACGGAAAGTTCAATGCAATGGTATATCAGCCGGTTTTATTTTGCATTTAATGTTATTATAGTTTCGTTCGCTTTCAAACGAACTCAATGTAACTCGGTATTGCGACGGACACGGACAGTCGAATACAAGCACTCAACTTCTCTCTCTCTCTCTCTCTCTCTCTCTCTCTCTCTCTCTCTCTCTCTCTCTCTCTCTCTCTCTTCTCGCATACGCTCTCCCACTATCTCTTTTTATGCCCATAATACAGTACAGTGTACATCATATCCGGTAAAAACTTATGAAAGAATGGAAATAGCTTCGCGACTCTGACTACGGAGGAGAGTCATCTTTTGCGGAAAGGATCACGGATAAGGTTGACGGTAATTATCCCTTTGAGGAACGGAAGTGCAACTCGACGGAGCTACATAACAACGTATATATATATATATAGCTTAGACAAGTTTTGCTCGCCGTATATATAGGTGCATCGAAAGCCCCAGTGAGATAAGGCCATTGCCACGAAGGGTTCTATCATCCAGAGGAAATGAGCAAAATGCACGGATGTACCCGGGAGATTGTTTCGCACAAAGTTAACCAAGTCTGAACGTACAGGAAAACCGTTGCGAAAAACCATCGTTACGACAAAAGTACATACCAGGTGTCGAAGTATGAAAGCGGAACTTTTTTTTGTAAAAATTACGCGTGTGTTCTTTGAAAATGATAAAAACGAATGAAGACGGCTTTCTGCGTCACATTCAATTGATCCGCGAGTTCTTGTTGACTTTGAGTATAGTTTATGTGATAGAGCAACTAATTATAGGAATTAATTTGGTCTCTTAATACCATATCTGCGACCAAGATGTTACAAGCACTCGGTAGCATAGAGGCAGCGTGCGTAGCTATGAGTAGGTAGGTACTAGGTTGAATACCCATATAGGTGAAATATTTTCTTCAAAAAAAATCATTCCGAAAGGCCAGGGCATGACGAATTACGATACAAAATCGTTGTCGTAACCTCCATAATAAAGTGCTTAATTTCATTTTGGATTTATGAAATATTTTATGCATATCCCGTGCGGAAATTGAACTAGGGCTTTGGTCGGGCCCATATAGAATTTTCCTAACTTTATTCGGGCCCTAATCGGGTAGCCGCACATGGGCCCTCAGCGGCCGGTCACACTTTGCTACCGAGGGCCATTAAAGGCTCAATAATAAGGGCCTTATTATTCTTTATAAAGATATAGTTAGGGAAATTCTATATGGGCCCGACCGAAGCCCTAGTTCAATTTCCGCACGGGTAGGCACAAAACTCGACTTGTTTAAAGTTATAAAAAAATATACCGGTGTATGGAACTTGGGTTGTTGTGTGCTGAAAATCTTCGTCAGCTGTTGGAGGGAGATGATGGCGCTGCAGAAGCGGTCATACGGTCCCTAAATTGATGGCTAGCACCATCTATAGGGAAATTCCGGTTTCATACTTCTACACCTGGTATATGTATACTTCAAATTAACGAGGAGCAAAAAATAGAACATCGACGAATTTAGTTGATGACATTAGTCGGAACGAGGCAATTCTTAATCGCGTATGGTTTTGAAGGTAAATTGAAAATCCGGCCGATAATGTTTGGGAATTGTGATCAGATTTGGTTTACACTGCAGGATTTCGTTTACGTGTAGATCTTGTGTCCTATCGATTTCGACACACCGGGAATCTAACGATTTCATCGAGTTCCCGACACCCTTGACGATGCAAGATCATCCGCTGATCACGAATTTGACAGGTAGAACTTGATCGGACCAAAGCTCTTGATCCGGGACATGTTCGTATGTAAGAAAATTCATCTCCTCGGCTAAATGAGGCCTGACTATGAAACGATTTCATAGTCAGGCCAATTTCATACACGGAGAGAATTAAAAAGTAATTTGTGTGGTGAATTTCACGGTAAAAATTACCGTGATATATTTCAATGTGGTGACAAGTGAGAAAAACATAATAATTCGTATGCGTCAAGTTTTTTTTAACTCACGTTACAGAAAATTTCAAATACGTAGTTCAAATTTTACTATACAAGAAGGGTAAAAATTGGAGACAGTGAAATTTAGCATGTATGTTCGAAAATTTACCTACTGTCGGTTAAAAATTACCAACCGCGCCGTACGTTATTTTTACGGTGCTGCACAGTAAAATTTACCTGCGTCAACCTCGGAAGAAAAATTCCCTATAAGGCTGGTAAAATTTAAATTCTTCGATTGAAGAAATCCTTAGTAAAATGTATTTTTTCTTCAAAAACTGGTGCTATAATAATCATAATAATAACCGAAATAACAATAACCATAATAATAATAATGAATATTATTTACTATTGAAAAATTGGTACAAATGAATGCTGTTTGTTTTTTGTTGGGAACATTTTTTTCTTCCATATAAATTGGTATAGTCAACAAACGGATAAGGAGACAAATTTAATCATTAGAATTTATTTTTCGTTTAATACTAACATTTATTTATAATACATTTTGTACCATCGTAGGCTCGAGTGATGTGACTAATTTGCGCACATATTACTTCGTCATCATTTAACACGATCGCTACGTTTCACTTTTTCGCAACGAGACACTGCATGCGACTGAGGCTTCAGGCTAAACTGAACCGGCGATGTACGCAGTTTAGACGAAATTTTTTTGGGAAGTCCCATCGTGCCATAAAGAAATCGCGCTCCCCTACTTACCCCCACCACCATACCGTTCTGAAGTGAAAGGAATGAAGGGGAATTTTTACAATGCAGTGCCTCAAAATTCCCGTACCGTACCGCACGATAATTTTAACCAAGCGCGCACGATAATTTTTACCGAGAGCACAATACATTTTCCTATAACATTCATTAAATTTTATAATAAATCTTAAAATAACTTTTATAAAGACGATACTTTTTTATAGACATTTCTGAAAGGCATAAAATACTAAAATGCACGGTAAAATTTCGCTGATATTATATATTTTTCAAATTTAAGTTTTGCGTATTTTGTTACACATCGAAATTTACTAGAAAATCTGGTAAAATTTTCTATCTGAAGAAGAAATTTTATTTTATTTTCGTGAAAATCTGTGTTCTACCCAACAATAATAAGCGAAGTTTCAGGGTTGTCATCTGGTTACCGTTACTGCACGGTAATTTTTAACATTTAATTCTCTCCGTGTAGTCTACCCAATTCATTTTAGCGAGAAATAATAAAAAGGTCTATTTTAAGGTCTTGGGTCCTATTGAATACGACCGATTCAAATCTTGCGGTCCAATCGAGTTCCCGACCCCTTTATCGGTGTCGGTTTGGAACATTATTGTTTACAATAATTTCAGGTATCTTTTTTGTTTTGAACGTATCTAAATATTATTAATATTCCATAAATTATTCTTAAACTAAAATGTCGTCAAAATTTCCTTCTTGTTTTCTGTTGAACAGTGGGTTTACTCATAAAAATGGCTGGTATGAATGTTGTGCGGAATATAATAATAAACTATTTTTGTTAATCCATTTTTTTCGAAAAACCAGTATTTTACGTGATGAAAAGTTCCAAAAGTTGACGTGACTTACGAATCGGTGTGGAGAATTCTATTCAACCGGTTTTTTTTTCAACAGTTCGAGGATACTTCGTGAACTGTATATTTTCGAGGATATTTCACGTCGTATGGAAAAAATGGTTAAGGCCTTAGGCCACAGTAACGGGTATAAAATCATGTGTGAATGTAACCATTTTTTTCGTATGAAAAAGTGATTCACTCGTAAAATTAATTACACATCTATTTAGTATGAATATCAAGCTGTTAGAAAATATATATATTATTTTCGATGTTCAAAATAGCCGACTACTAATATTTGCTAAGAAATTTCTAACTGAGAAAAAGCAGAACTAACTTCTTAACTAAGAAAAGTTAAGGCCTTAAGCCATAGAAACGGGTATAAAGTCACGTGCGAATTTAACAACTTTTTTCGTATGAAATAGTGATTTACTGATAAAATTAATTACACGTCTATTTAGTATCAAGCTGTTAGAAAAAATATATTTTTTTTTCGATATACAAAATGGCCGACTACTAATATTTTCTTTTGTTATTTTTTTTTGGGCGCTCCGCGGCGTGTGCTTTAGCATCCACAATTTTTGACCTAAAAGAAAAAACAAAAATTCTCGTCAATCTACATTAGAATATCTAGAGAAGTACGTACGGAATTGGAAAAATATTGTTTTATTCAAAAGTTGTAGGTATTTGAACTTGAGAAATGAATTTTCGGTGAAAAATTTCGTTATAACTGCTCATAAACTGCTCATAAAATGAAAAGTTTGCGATTAATCAGAAATTCTTTTATCGGCCCTAATTGGTAACTCTAAACAAGACTGCAAAAAAAATCGAACGATTTTGATTCGCCCGAAATCACCCTTATCAGGATGAAAGTCGTAATAAAATCGCATTTCTCACGGTATGAAAATTGCTAATCTTTTTTCTTCTTCATCCGCCTACCATTAATAACCCTTCGGTCGGTTTTTATTTACAAGAATCATCCATATACTTTTAACACATCTTAATATATTCGTATAACTGATATTCGGAAAACTAAAATCGAATTGTTGTAAAAAAATATTGGGTAATGTTCCGAAACCCAAACAAATCCAAACTAACATAAACAAGCCCCAACTCGACCCTAAAAACTATTGCGCGTCGCCAAAAGACCTCCCCCTTCGATCGAGCTTAAGGGGCTACACCAGTGCGACACTTTCAAAAAATCGATTTTTGCCTTTCGACAGTTTATACTTTCAAGAGTATCCTGTAAAAATTCCACGGCCGTATCTCTAATACTCCCCGAATGGCAGCCCTCTAAAGAGCGACTGCTCGTACGTATAAAATCGGTAGTTAAATCTGTAAACGCGTTTTTCTCGGATGGAGATTTTTCAAATCTGCTGACATTGTAACTGAAAGAGCAATTATCCGATTGACTTGAAATTCGAACCGAGTACTCTTAAATATATTTGCTCTACAATGACGTAGGATATTTTTGATTGAATGAAAATTGACGAATTGGCATTGAAAACAATGACCATTTTATAGGCGAGAAAACAGACTTTTTTTTCATAACTACGCCATTTTGTTAGATTTTGATATTTTTCGAAAATCTTACGCCATTGTACAGAAAATACTTTCCAGTTTAACGACATTTTTTCCTTTTCCGGTTGCAGCTACTCAATCAGCCGGAATCATGTCAGCAGTGGAGGAACTTTTTTTCGGCGTTTCCGAAGGCAGCACATAAGTCGCTTGGATCTCAATATTTTTCTATGAAAAAATTATGTAATATAGGTAAAATATAGCCAAATATATTCTTAATTGTCCGAAACATTTCATTGGGTACCTTTTTTCCAAAAAATTCCCGAAAATCATCTAAATTTTCAGCGTTCACACTGGTATATCTCCTTAAATTTTGCACAAACCTTCCTTTAAATATTGTAAGACCACCCCTAAAGGGATTTTTGTCGACGCGCAATAGTTTTTGGGATCGAGTTTGGGGTTGCTCGTGTTAGTTTGGGTTTGTTTGGGTTTGTTTGAACAAAACGGAGAGTGCGATAACATATATCGGTATGAACGGAGACGTATCAGAAACTTCAAAATTCAATATCTCGAAAACTATTGCGAGTCGCCAGAAATCCCTTTAGGGATTGTCTTAAGGATGTTGAGTCCCTATGAAACATGTTAATGCTAATTGTTTAATAAATAGCTTCTTAATAGTCATGAAATTTTTACACGACCTCCTGAATACTTCATGTAAAAACATACCAAATTTTCAGAGTTCTATCATCATTACTTCAACCTCCTTAAGGGTTGAAATAAAAAATGATAAGAAAATTCTGAAAATTTCGTATGTTTTTGTATGAAGTATTTAAGAGGTCGTGTTAACATTTCACGACGATTAGGAAGCTCGTTATTAAAAAATTAACATTTTGTTAAGAACAATTTTTAAAAGAAATTAAAAAAAAAAATTTCAATAAACTTCGTTTTGTTTCCGTTGCTTTCAGTATATTGTAGATATTATAAAATTGAGAGGTCAAAAAAAAACTTATTGCAAAGTTACGTCAGTTTCCATAAAACAACATTTAATTTGTGGATGTTAATTGTTCAATAACGAGCTTCCTAATTGTCGTGAAATTTTTACACGACCTCTGAAATACTTCATACAAAAACATACCAAATTTTCAGAATTTTATCATCATTTGCGATTTGGGACTCAACATCCTTAAAATATGAAAAGGAAGGTTTGTGCAAAATTTGAGCTAGACCGGAGGGGGTTTCGGAATTTTATCCAAATTATTGAAAATTTTCAATGTTTGGGTCATCACGGGGTCATTTCAATATGAAAACGACCCCGTCTGTTGAGGCTGAGCAGTCTATTTGACTGCAGAAACGCATGGATTGCATTTGTATTTTCGAGCTCAGTCAAAGTTGCCTACTGAAGTAACGAAAGGGAGCTAGTCAATAATAGGGAAGAAAAAATGTAGATCCAACTCAACGCGACTACTGCGGCGGGAGAGCAAATTACACTGCAGCATTTTCATAATGCATCTATTACTTGAGGTTAATAGCGCTAAAAGTGTGGAGAAAGTGTAAACTCGTTGGCAAACTTTATCCTCCTCCAGCGTTATCCTTTATCCGATGGCGGCTGCATTAACGTGGTTGACCAACGTTTTTGCGTCACCGACGTATCAAGCTGTTAAAAACATTGATGAAGCCGCATCGGAGCTCCAAAACTTTTCTTATTTCTGCCGAGTTTCGTGCTGCAAAGAGTATAAATATACGCCTCTGTGACCGTGCGCTCAGCTGGCACTCGTTACTTTTTTTCTCGTTCACAACGTCCACTCGCATTATAAAGTCGACCAAAAAAAAAAAAAAATCACACAAACACACACGAATTAGGGCGATGTATTTTTCGCGACTTTTTCAAAACGAATTTTTCCTGACGGGCAAATTGAATTCATCGCGCGCCCACGCGTATGAGAATATTCGCAGGGTTTTTCCCTCTCGTGCAGTTGTGACAAATCGGGGCTTAATGCGAGAGCGAAAGGGCGCGCACGTGAGAAAAGTAGTCGCGATTGGGTGGTACGGCGTCGGCCGCGGGCGATACGGTAAATTTTCATTAACGGAAATTACGGGTCACGAATTTTAGGTTGGACAAGGCTAAGGGGTTGGGGAATTCGCCGGCGTCGTTCCACAGATCTATACGGTAGCAAGGTTTTTGCAATTATTTCCTCGGCCACCGCGCCATAAATCAGAAAGGAGAGATAGGGACAGAGCGAGACGGAGTTATACATATATAGGAAGGCATGGGGTGGGTGGGTGCTTGGGGGGAGGGGGGGGGGGTAACCAAATGAACCCTGAATAACGCCAAGTACGAGCCATTCCGCCACGTTCTCTGGCGATCCGGTCAACGAAGGGGTTGAGCCCCACAGTAATTCCCGAATATCTATGAAATGTCCAAGTGCACAGCTTTTCGTAATTAAAAACTGCGAGGACGAAAGGAAAAAGAATATTTAACTGCCCGGGCCGTTTCAATGAGCGACGACGAAAGCTTGACGTGTCAAACCTGGCGTGTTTCTTTTTTCTTTATTCGCCGTGTAATTGCGTCGTACCGTGCATAAATCTACATGGCACCCGACGTCGACAGAGTCAAGATAAGGCTGGAGGGAAAGCTGAAGTATCGGTTTTGTCCTTGTACCAATTGCTCGCAAAATCGATCGGCGTTCGTGCTCGAGAGGGATCGATTCGAGGCTAATGGTAATCGGGCTTTGGTAATCTTTGTGTCATGGGCACACTCTTGTTGAAACTACTGTTGTGAATACGCGATGGCATCGATTCTATGCAAATTCCTTCCGATTTTATTCTTTATTTTCAGTTGAAACGCTGTGACAATTGTTTTTTTTTTGTAAATTGTAGTCAGTTTTATGATCCGTTTCTTCCTTGCCTCAGTAGATAAAAAAGTTCATGTGGTCAAATGGCGGCTAGTTTTACCCTCGGTTGTGCGAGAAAAAAAGCTGTTGAAGTTTGCATCGTTGGAGTGCGACGGAAAACCTTCTTTATTTTTTACTTCTTCTTTTTGTGACGATCTTAACTTTTTTTCCCCGGGATTACGTTGTGGACCCCTAAAAAGGATGTTCAAAAATGTCTCAGTGATTTGTATAGCCCAAATGTGGTGAAAAAAATGGGTAGTACGAATAACAGTAATTTTCGTTGCATCCCAATGATGCAAACTTCGATCTCATGAGAAAAGACTATTAGATTTTTTGGATTTTCGAGCGGTTGACTGCAAAAATTATTGAGTATTCAGCACTAGGGGAAGGGGACTCAAAGTCAACCCCCGGCATAAAGCGGGCATCCTCCATACGACTAACGTTTTGAAACTTACGACGAAGTCGCTTTACCATCCCCCGTGGGTAGAGCGCGCATTTCTTAAAGTCTTTAAATTGGTTTCATTATTTGTATTTTGAGAATTGACTGAAAGTGTGTGAATGTATTATTAAGCTACGATAAATTTAGAACCCGATAGCAAAAAATTGTGGTTTCTTAATTTCTCTTAGAGTGCTCAATTTGGGCCCCACTCCCCTGAGTATAATTGGCGATAACAATAATTTAGATTAACTTTAGATTAAGACACCACCTCTGATTGTACTTTCGCTCTCTCTCTCTCTCTCTCTCTCTCTCTCTCTCTCTCTCTCTCTCTCTCTCTCTCTCTCTCTCTCTCTCTCTCTCTCTCTCTCTCTCTCTCGCTCTCACACCACCCACACACACACACACGCGCGCGCGCATATACATTTCTATTCTATTATAGAATTGATTTCGAATTGATATATTTAAAAATATGTAACATGTACCAGGTGAGGCAACAACTAGTAGAAATATTTTCCAACCTATCAGACTTGGGCGAAAAGTTTTCCTAGGAAAGTTGCATAGTTCGAATGCGGTCATCGAGTGATAGTTACGAGGTTCATCCACATGGATGCGCCTCGGAAATATGAAGTTCACCTCCATTTTTTAAAACGAGACCACTTTTTTTTCAAAATTCCATCAAAGAACTAAGAATGAGTGCACACACCAAATTTCAACATGATCGATCAAGATTTACTTTAAAAAATCGATAAAAAAGAAATTTCAAAGTTTTCAGCCTAGAATCGGTTGAAAAAACAGTGCAAGCACTTATTCCTATAAATGGTGCGCAGAGTGATGATCACCACTTTCCATGTACGCTTGCAATTTGATTCACATTAATTGTATTTTCGTATTAATCAGGTCAGTCTGTATTAACTAACAGGCTCTAGTTGAAGTTTCAATAAGTTAATACTAAGCAAATTCGAGGTAAGTCGCACAGCTTTGTTAACATTATTCGCAACTAAGAATCGTATCAATTTGTTTCGGAAAGCAGTGAGAAGTTTCCGATTTTCATTATAATGTGTGTTCTCTTCAATGAGAAGTATTACAGCCGAATTTTTTTCTGTCAGCAAATAAATACATTTTCCGCACGACGTTTCCCCATCAAGAGCATGTTTGCATTCGCGGCACGACTGATATTCCTTTTGAAAAAGTTCTCATGCCGTGCTCCATGCGAACGGAGCAGAAACTGAGCCCCTTTTTCATCTTAAAATTTTAACTCTCTTGGAGAATATTCTCTAAAGAGCTTTTTTTATTTGCCGCGCCTTAATGATGAATACTTCAAGATTGACGTCTCGGAAATCACACAGTTTATAAAAAAAAAACAGTATTTTAAACATTAGGAAGCCTCCTATCAAATGTATGAAGTGACTTACCGTTTTCTTCAACCGCGAAATCGGCGACATATTTAGGCCAGCTATTATCGCCATCAATGAATTGAAGTTGCCGATATTGAAGCACTCTCTCGCCGCCTCGATCCAATACTCGACTACGCGAACACGTTGTTTCTTTTTGGCGTGCTGGAAAAACGGATAGAAAAATAGAATACTAAGGTAGTCCTATCGCTTCACACTAGTCATACCACTGATCATACTTGAGACCTGTACAGTTAATATTTTTAACATATGCAAAAAAAAATAACTTGTAATAACTAAAATTTTCCATTTGTAAACTGTTTAATGAATGTTCACATTCAATTAGAAAAATGAAAAAATAGCTATGCCAACGATTCGCGTAGTATTTCTAAGTTTAATATTTGGCAACATTGGTTCTATCTCCGTCTCTTTTTACTAATTCGGGTGAGTTTAACCTCCTTGTTTTTCAACGTCGATCTGTTAAAACAATGTCAGGTGCGGGAAATGTAAAGCATTGCATTCGGGCCACGACTGGTAAAAAAGCGTGGAAAATTTGTGTCGGCGAAATATGTCGTTTAAAAATTAAATATGTGTGGAAATTCGAATGAGTGAGATGAGGTTACGACTACAGTCAGCTGTTGCCTTGCTGTCACGACTCTTTATCGTAGCAAGTGGTAATAAATCCAATACCGGAAGTTCAGATTAAACTTGATATTACATGAAAATTAGGTCAATAAGCGTATTTTTTTTCTGAGAGCATTGGATTACTACAAGTGTCAAGTATGTAAATCTGATTATTTTTAAGAATCTGACGGATTCTCACTATTGTATACACTTTTGTAGCGACCGGAAATTGGGTTTGTCACAAGAGTACGCAATTTTTATATATATTTTTCTCTGCAATAAGGTCGATAACCGACCCTAAAATTTTACAGAGAGGATTATTAATATATTTAGTGAAGCTCAAAAAAAATTATGAAAATCCTATGAATTGAAGCCTGGCGATAGGACTACCTTAAGCTTAGACGGATTTTTGCCCCATAAAAACAGATTTTCCGTGCATATACAACTCGAAAAATGAAAAAGGATCTTTGGTGTTTCTCGACTTTGAGATCGACGTAGATGGTTGGAGAAAAATATGGTAAATAAATCAAATCCACGATGGGACGAAAGGGCGCTGCGTGAATAGAGAATTGGAACGTACCTTGCAAACTTCCGTAGCCACAAAGTAACTCAATCTATTGAACCACTGAACGTACGATTCTAGATTACGTGTCTTCTTCATATCCTTGAAGGACGTTTCCAGGTGGGGCGATTCCTTCAAAAATAAAATTGAGCTAGAGGTGAACATTTCCTTTTTCAATATTAATATTTGTATTACGACCTTATACGAAACATTATATTAAACAAATTATTTATACGAAGTGTATGTTTAATAGAGTATTGAAAAAACATAAATTTATGCTTGGTAAAAATCGATGGCGTTGATGTTCGCATCTTTAGAATGCAACGAAATTTCTTTTTAGTTTTTCTTATTTCTGCATTTTCATTGCAATTTATAATTTTTTCTCATATATCAAGATCGTAGATCTCTTATGAGGTTAAAAAAAAATCGTTTGAGTTATTTTCGTATTATAAAATAAACTATCGTTGCATTTCAACGATGCAAACTTCGATGTATCGATTTTTAAAAACTTTTTATATAGAGGTTAAATAAATATTAACAAAGCATATCCATAATATACGATTAATGTGTAAATAATTTATATTTCCAACATTCAGGCAAATCCCAGAACTAACACGAATTGCATTTCGAGTAAATGAAATTTATGAGAACGATTAAAAAAAACGGTACTCAAATAACAAATCTCTACGATAATATGTTACGAAAGGAAAATTCTGTTTGATTGCAACAATATTTCTTCGTGTTGTTTTAGCAGCTGAATTTGAACGTCTTTTCCTCTTTTGTTGTTCCCGTAAAAGTTGCGAAGCAACAGTGTCAACAAGAGCAGGAGGTTTCATGGCAAGATGTGAAAATAAATTTCATCAACACTGTACAAATAAAATTACTCACCTTCGCGAAAGCTTGAACAAACTCCTCGGGGCCGATGTACGAAAGCCTCTCGAGTTCAACGTGAGTCAATTGTTGTGCGAGCACTGTTGCTGACGGGCATAGCTCAGTAACGTCAACCTGGATCGGACAAACAAACATCATCGATAACAATATACGTTCTGAAAAGTGATCATCGCCAATTTGGGTAGGAATTTTTTATCATCCGTGTGGTAATATTCATTTTGAGACCTTATATACCTTTGAAAAGAAAATTTATCGTTTTCTTTCCATTGGCTTGAATCATGTATAAGCATCCCAAGAATGATCTGGTCCGGATAAAAGTGTTTTTGAAACTCCAAACGCGTGTTCCTTCGATCCATGTTGTCAAAATCGGAGGGTCTCCCAGCTCCAACAATTTTCAATCGATTGACGTCAAATTTCAACTGTAGCTTCTTAGATAAATTTTCTAGCGAATAACAATTACGATTTTTACCAACAAACTGAGGCCGTTTTTCTAGGCGATAATGCGACTTTTTTCACAATGGAGCCAAATTTTGAAAAATCAATATTTCGTATTAATCGTGTGTACTTCGCGAGATGGACTCATGTCGATTATGATAAAAAATAATTTTTTCTTCTAAGTGCTCATGTGCGTCTCCACCGAGTCCACCCGTAGAGGGCTTAAAAAAGGCGTTCTCTCTTCACCGGCAAATGGGCCGCCATTTCGTATTTTTTTGGAAAATAAGAAATTGATTTGAGCACCTACAGATTTGTAAAATAAATCCTCCAAACCTCATTTTGATTGCGTTATTAGATTTTAAAAAAGATCTCAAAAAGCCTTGTTTTTCGTCCATCCAATGGTATACAAGGCTTTAACGGAGACTTTGTCCTTGATTGAGCAGCGGGAGATGTTAGCGGCTCAACATGAGCAGCTAGAAGAAGAGGAGGGATGCCTCTATGGAGCAGGCATTGCCGATTAGCGGTAATTATAAACACATTTGTGTAAATCTTTGTGTAAAGATTTGTAAACATTACAAAACTTTAAACGCGTTTTTCTCGAAAACACGTTTTTAAAAATGGCTGACGTTCTCCTGACTGCTGTATTTAACATATCGATCTGAAATTTGGAAAGCATACTCAGAAAATATGTCTTCACGGAATGACGATTCGTTTTTCCGATAGATACATTTTTGCATTTATTCTTTATCTTTTTATGCGAAAAAAACGCAAAATTCGATTTTTTTTAACTGCCGCCATTTTCCGAAATTTGTACCGAACAAAAAACCCATCCGTCATTCCATGACCAAAGGGTCACAGACTGATAATATGCTTTGAACTTGTGTTTCAGATCAACAAAGAGAGGGCAGTGATGTCGGCCGTTTACCTCCCGCGATTTGAGGACCTGATTTCGCGGAGCTGCAACCGCCGCCATTTTGGTTTTTTTGCAAAAAAAATTTTTTTAACGTTCTGTATATCATGAATAAAAGCAAGAAAAAAATCGCACTCAAAAAGCTTTACTCGTTTCCTTTAAAAAAAATAAAATGTAAACACCTGAAATATGGCACTCCAAGGACAAGGTCTCCGTTAATAAAACAACATACTACATGATTGTTTCATGTAGTTACATATTGGTCCATCGAATATCCGTGTTTTCTTAAATGGGAGAGCGCTACACCGGACAGAGATGAACTTCCGGGCTATATATATACATATATATATACACACACGCACACATACAAAAATTGAGTACCATCGCGAAACAACGAACAAAAAAAAAAGCATGGTAGGGGAACGCGAACGTTTTTCCACATCGTCAGCAAGGTATACATTTCAGGAGAGAACGGAAAAGTCTTCTAGTTTTATCCGTCCGCTCACTCTCTATGCCGGACCATTCTCATTCAATTTTACGTTTCGTACGCTTCGTCGAGCAGTCTGGCAGTTCTTATCGTGTGAGAAGGCAGGAAGAGTGTGCGGAGGAGGGAAAAACGAAAAGAAGAGAGAAAGATAGGGAGAGAAAAAAGATGGAGTCAAGTCCCAAAAGGGAGAGACTGTCGAGGCAACGGAAAATTGGTAGCCATCGGAACGTCTCTGTCATCAATGAACATTGCGGATTCTCGCGTGCGTAACGAAATTGGGGTGGAGAGCCAAAGGGGGATGACAGGAGTACAAAAAAAGACCAAAGTATGATGACAATAACGATAGAGAAAAATAATAGAGAAGAAAGGCGAGATCTCAGTGCTAGTAGGAAAAAAGTGAGAGGGGCCAAGAAAAACTTGGTTTGGAGACGAAGGGTCCTTCGTCGGTGTACCGGAATTATTTACGTTTCCCGGACCGGCATTGGTACGTCCGGAAATGGAGGAAGGAATAGTCCAAGCCCAGACAGATATTTCGATTCCAAATCGAAGGGGTTTCTTTCAGGCTGGCGGCAGGGGCAACGGATACTTGGTTACCGTGGTGCCGACATTTATTTTCGCCCCAGCATACGAAGATGGATAAACAAGAGAGACCGAGAAAGAAAGAAAGAGGGAGAGAGAGAGAGAAAGAGAGAGAGAGAGAGAGAGAGAGAGAGAGAGAGAGAGAGAGAAAATCAGAGAAATACGGTATGAAGCAGATGATCGAGAAACCGCGTATAGAGAGGGTGGAGCTGTTGCTACTCCCGCTAGCCACTAGCCACGTTTTGAAATAGCGCTCAGGTGAAATTGGCCGGCTACGGGCTATCCGCTGACCCTGTATGTGATTTCGTCGATTCGCAGCGTATATCGAAACCTTCGCGTGCATTTGGACCAAACTTCATTTTCAACCTATATGCAAAATGCAAAGCGCCGCATTCTTATTCAATTTTCTTCGACGTTATTATTTTTTTTTAATGTGAATATACTTTTACAGTGGGTATAAAAAAAGTATTTCTATATCTCACACGAAACGGTTGTTAATTTGGCTTTATTTTTTGTTCCTGTTTTCCCAAGATTTTTGTAAACACCCACCATGAATATTCAGGATAAGCTATCGAACACGGAAACGCAATGAAGCATTTAATTATTTCAAAGGTTAATTTGAAAACGACGACGTGTACGAATACTTTTTTTTACCCACTGTATATACCGTACTATGCTGATAAATGGGTTGATATAAAAAATTCCATTCTCAAACAGAATCGATTATCCTGCACACAAGAGAGTCTCAGTTTTTGATAGCAAACCGTGCAGAAATTTGTCGGGGAGTTCCGAGATCGTACGAGATTCCTATGGGGATTTGGGATGTGGGAATCCTTTAGGATTCAAATTGGATTTCCATGGGAAATCCGAGTTAAAATCGTTAAGTTATGACTTTTTGGTATAGGGACAAGTATGGGGATCCAATTGGATTCCGACGATAATTTCTACATATCAATCAAAATTACGTGACATTTTAATTCATTAATAAAACGTATCATCCATTTGAAAAGTACGAATATTTTTATTTTCATATAAGGTATGTATATTTATTTTCATATAAGGTGTGTATATTTATTTTGATATAAGGATAAATGGCTCGTTCCTGTTTGCAAACGTTCACTTTTTTAATGAAATTTTTAATAACGTTTTGGCATAATGACAGCCTAATTTCATTAATGGTGCGTCCAATTGCTTCCTTGAGCTCCGGAATGGTCTGTGGATCATTGGCATACACTTTTTTACTTTCAGGAAACCCCGAGGAAAGAAGTCCAATGGCGTTAAACCGCACGATCTTGGTGGCAAGTTCACATCGCCGCGGCACGCGATAACACGACCATGAAACTTTGTCTGCAACAAATGCATTGTTTCGTCCGCCGGATGCGCCATCTTGATGAAAGAATATGTCTTCCAAGTCCATCCCGTTTATGCTATTTATCAGATATCGTGTTCCACCCGTAACCTCCATGTTTGTAGCTTATATTAAAATAAAAATATTCGTACCTTTCAAATAAATAATACGTATTATTAATAAAAAAGGTCAGGTTATTTTGAGACACTCTTTATATACTTTTCAATTTTCGCTTTTGTATGGACACTGGAGGCTTTCTTATTAAAATCTCGTTCGTTTCCGGCAAGCGATTGACCACCGCTTTTCTAGACCTCGTGTACACTATATCGAAAAAAAATTACTTTACTAATCCCTCGAGGTGTCTGGGTTTGACGAAGATTCATGGCCCTGCGTAAAGCGCAGTCAGCGTGCGTGTGGCCAATAATGAAAAAAATTGTACTACTAAATGTACAGTCGCGGATCGCAACCGAACTTTGGATCAAGGTGACCATACTTTTCGTGGAGCATAAGGGTTTTCTGGTCCTAGGCGCGAAGAACCTTTGGAAAAATCATTTCAAATCAAATTTCATTGTTGGTCCGTGACCGCAGATTTGTTCCGTACAACAATGTGTTTTTTTTTTCAGCGAGGCAGAAAAAGAGTGTGTGACGAACGAAGTACGGTGGAGTGGCTGCCTTCGACCTAACGTCGTCTGCATTCGACCGCACAGCACGCTGACTTGCACTACTGGGAATCGAGTGAAATCCATAGCAGAATTCGACTTGGCTAGAGTATTCATGCACCAATGCGTACACACACACACCCACACATGGATTTATTTTGACAAGTATCAATTTTTTTGCAGATATCGCTCTTACAGTCTTAAGGGGTTATGCCTAGTTATAAACGTCGAAAAATCATTTTTTTTCAAAGCCAATGTATTTTGACAATGCATCATGTTATAAATGTTCCCTGGAAATTTTACGGTGGTCCGATCAAAATTGATAGATTTATAGGCTGTTATGTTGACGCCCGTCGGAACGCTCAAAACGTCTTCGAAAACTTCAAACGTTTTTGTCTCGAAAGTACGGCTTCAAAGTTGGTGAGCAAAATATCTCAAAAACTACTGCGTCGATCTTTCTGACATTTTTAGGGTTTTTTCTAGATGCAAAAAGATAGTATTTGATCGATTTTTTTTTCTCCACGTATACTTTCGATTTGATGAATGAAAAGTGCCGCTTTTTCGCAAAAATTAAGACTCACTTTGAACACGCGCCATTTTTTAATACTTGATATTTCGAAAATTCGTTCAGAAGTGCATTGCTCATCGCAAAAGACGTTTTCGAAAGGTGCTTTCAGGAATCGGCCGTGAATCGATTATAATTAAATACTTTTACACAAAAAAATTACAAAGTGTTCTTCAGATGACACTTTTTCTAATACCTAATTTTTGCAGTAATTTATAATCATGATTTGCTAGAAAAAATCTCAAAAATAAGCTGTTTTCGAGTGTTACAACAAGGCATAACCCGTCAACGAAGCGTGACGTTTGCATGGCATATCCCATAGGTATCTAGTGCATGGAGAATTTATTCGACGAATAGACGTACACCGTTGGACCTACGTGTGCATACGAGACAGCTATTTTGTGTTGCAGGATGTCATTCTGTGTTACACTTGAACGTAGGGCAGACGGTTTCCGGTGTTATCAATGCCGCAACCAAGCGTTGTCCAGCTCCGTCAATGATGACTCGCAATATTCCGCGGCTATCCAGAATAATTGAGCCTCCGGCAGTAATTGGACGCTGCTGCGTTTTGCGAAATTGCGCAACGCCCTCAGTCATATCTCTCAACCGGCGTCCGATCTATCGGAATTTAACCGTACCCTGTGATGCGTTCTGCTTGATACGATATACGCGATGGGGCGAGTGACTACTACGTGCATCATACATTACGACCTGTGCATCCGCGTTCTCCGTGAATCGTGGAACGCTCGATCAATCGAATAAGTGACAAAATAAATACGAACGACCATTAGTTTCTATATATCACAGCCTTGATCAAAAGAATTGAGCAGCCTGCAAATTTTCTATCCGGACAAAAAATTCAATATCTCGGCGAAAAAAATCCTAATCCAATTTGTCGAACGAGATTTTGAAGCGGACAAAGCCAGCTTCATTTTTATTTTTTACTTTTATTCGTGCGATTTTTTCTGTACTCGGTACGTCATTTCAAACATGCCGATTTTTCACAATTTTCGCACTTTGCAAGATCGCGTGCTGGACTTGGAAAAATAGTAATCTCACCATTTAGTAATAATATCTTTGAAAGGGGTACCGTTGGCTTTTCGTACAAAAATGCCGATTTTTCTTCGCAGAGTTATCTACTTTTAAAAAAAGGCAGGTTTTCGAAAAACCGGCATCGTGTGGCGTACCATGGAAACTATGAGGTTTGCAATATTCAGTGTAAGGAGTAAAAAGTTGTATTTTGTTATTTTGGAGCCACTCCATTTTTTGTAGATTATTTCCAAAATTTCTTTGTGTCGATATTTTTTTATTGAAAGCCGACGTTTTGTTTAATGAATTTATTGCCCTTACTTCGAAACAAAGGTGTTTTAGTTCAAATATCAAAAGAAGAAAAGGTACATAATTGAATTTTTAACACGTTAGAATTTTTTCACAATTCTAATTGGCATTTTTTACTAAAAATATATTAACAGTGATATTTCAATATTTACACGATCCCACAACGACTTTATTATTTAACTTATATTTCGTTCGACCCCCCACGCAAAGATATTTTGGAGGAAAAATTTAAAAAATGTAGGGACTTAAAAATAACAAAATACAACTTTGTACTTCTTATACTAAATGTTTCAAATGGTTTCCAACTTATGCCATACGATGCCGGTTTTTCGGAAAACTGTCGTTTTTTTTCAATTTCCAATTTCCAATAAAAAAAACTCATTTCGGTTTTTATTTAGAATATTTACCCAGTTGATGAAACGCTTGAGATATTAATCCCCTTGAATGAACGTGTATTTTTAAGGAATGTAAACGAGCTTGATACTTTTGCAGCATCGCTTTGAATGAAATCAATTGTGTATTGAGGGGGTACAGGATGGTTGAAACTTCCAAAAATCGATGCTTCAGATTATCGATCCTGGAAACCTCATTTTTTACGAACGTTTCAAAAAAATGTTCATGGAAAAATTAGAAAAATGACGGATAGTATAGCGCTAGCCCTCAATTTACAAGGAACAGCAACAAATATGGTAGAGGATTAAAAACAAGTAGACACGTATTTTTTTTTTCCGGCGGAAAAACGGTTATATGGGGTGACTTCACCCCTCGGTGTGACGTATAGCTGAAAACTAATCTCCCGATTCTCATGAACTCTGGTATAAATCTTTCTAACCTTATTGCCTAAAAGATGATCCTCAATTTTTTTGAAAACGGACAATAGTATTTTTTGTTGCAACATGTAGCCTTCTTCGTTCAGAAAATTCAATCTTGCTATTTCATAGCGTATCATTTCATCGATTTGCGACATTTTTCATCTTTTCTTGGTTCATATTCTGCGTACGAGTGTGGGTGAAAGAAAAATCTTCGTTGGTTTTTGTTCAGATTAATCCCGCCGACTAGTCGCTAAGTGTCACGCCATCCATCAACGTTTGGCGCAACCGGTTTAGAAGACCGCGTCATGCCTTTTATATTTTTAAGGGGGTTACGTGGGTTCGAAAATTTCAAAAAATCCTTTTTTTTATACTTTATTATCTGATAGTACAATATTTTGAGAATATTCTCCCAAAGTTTTCAGTAAATCGGAGCAAAAGGCTAGGAGAGAGAGCCTTTGGGAATTCTCCCGTTGGGAAAGACCGGCCGGGAGCGAAAACTAATCGCATTTTTCTCAAAACACTATTTTTGAAGTCGGTGGACACGATTTTTTCAAAAACTAATGCACCGATCTTATTGAAATTTTGCACACTTCTTCAAAATAGCATTGACTCGGGATTGAACGAAAGATTTTGTTTCGATTACAACTAATTTCACAAGGCTATACGTAGTGAAATTTGGACTAAAAATTACTTTGCACACAACTCGGCCTTACATTCAAATTTTTATTGTTGAATAAAAATGCTTCGTTTAATCACGAACTATACTCATCTAACAGAAAAAAATGTTTTTTTCTAAATTTCAGATAAAGGTATCATGAGTTATCCTGATCACCAAGAGGCCACTTTTTTTTTTAGGCGTCTTCTGAAACCAGATCCCACCGGCTGAATTTCCCAAATTTTCGGATGCAAATGTTTAAAAAAATTGTTGAAATATTGTTCTTTTACGTGCTTAAAATTTTGAAAAAAAAAATTAATATAATATCTTTTTTTAAATAGACAAAATATGTTATTTTTTGGCTTCGAAACCCACGTAACACCTTGAAAGTAAATGAAAATTTAAAAATACCATGTAACAGCGCAAAGTAGTAACAAAACATGTGCTAAGTCTCAAAAATGTTGGAGAAATCGTTCCTTGAAAAAAAAAATCACGAAAATCTGCTGTTTCGTCTCAAATACCATACCGCGTTTGACACAACGGGACATATTCGATCGAAGGTATACGACACGAGTGACTACGGGCTGTGCGATCGTATATCTTACGTCGCTCGACGGGAGAAATCAGATCAATGTAATTGACAGTGGCGGCGACAAGATCGGATGGCAAAGAGCGTAACAAATTTCCCGCGAAGTGTTCGGTGCTCGATTTAATTTTGCGCGACAGTCGACGTCGAAAAGGGATCGCTAGGAGTACGCCAAACAAAGAAAAGAAGGGAAAAAAAGGAAACTAGATCGAAGAAGAATTGAAACGTGAGTGCGAGGCGCACTCGGCTTTTACTTCCGGTATAGCGCGAAAAAGAATCCACGGAGAACTCTTTTAGCGCCCATCATACTCAACACCTCGTCTTTTCCGTCTTCATAGTGCTATTTTCTTTGGTTTCCGTGCGTGCGCGCGCGCGTCCCATTCAATTCGATTCCAGGGCGATAGATATTGGCGAGTGCAATGGTCCGACCATCGCAGGCTCTTAAAAATATCGCGAGAAAAGTGCTGCGCGAGGGTGGAAAGTTACTTCGCTCGGAACCCCCAAGGGGGGCTTTATCACCCTTCCGTGTATTGCACATGGCGAAAGAATCATCCCTTTTTTATATTTCTCGTTGCGGGCTGTCTATTTTATTGAGACTTCTTGTATACTTCAATTCGCCAATACTGCGCATACGTCATAAAAAAAAACGGTTTTCACGTAAAGGTGCGAATTACGAATTTATATTCTTTTCCCTGCGAAGGCTAGTTTGTTTTGCATTTTTTCTTTAATTTTTATAGCGCGCAACGATTTTTCGGCTGCCTCGCTCGAATGAGACGCACAAGAAGCACCAGAAGCCGCAGCATCCGCGCCAGATGTTGGCGTATTTTCCGAGCAAGCGGCATCAGGCGAGACTCCGCAGAGATGCACCTCGATTTTCCTCGTGTAAATCTATGCGCACGTATAGAGTTTTCCTCTATGTATGTACCTCGCATTCAGCACGGCGAACTTGGCGAATGAATTACGTACCATATATACGTCGATACATACGTATAGACGTATTTTCACCGCGGTGCATCGATGGAAAGGCCCCCGATAAGATAGCACCAGTGCACTCGATATGACATCGGACTTCAATAAAAATCTTCGTCTCTCGCGGGGAAAGACTTTTCCGGGTTCTTCTCTCGCTCCATAAAATAAAATCTCGAGAACTTTATTCCTTCGTACTGATTACACATCGCTCTGTCGTGAATGCGTTTCAATTTGATCGGTGTGCGCTTGGGAATATTGTCAAGATCGTTGCTTCATCATTTTTTCAATTTCCGTCCAAGCAATGATTTTTCATTCGTTTCATTGTTGTTTCTCTTTGGTGTGACAAAAATAACAGTCATCCTTCTGGGATGTACTCACAGCGGTTGAATGCAACACCAGATTGCAAAAAGAAATGTTTTGTTTTTGCACGCTTTAGGTGTGTGAATGCACTGCAAAAACTAGGCGTGTTTGACCTGTGTTCAAAGTATGTAGAAGTAACACAACATAAAGGTGAGACACGCGTTGCCATATTGATTCTACACACTTATGCATTTCGTAATACTTAATGCGTTAAAACTACACACGGGAGTTTGCAATTTTTACGCATTAGATTATTACACACCATCGTCGCTGTCCCCATAAACAACACGTTTATTGAAACACACATAAAGAGTGTAGAATCAATATACAAGACGCATATTTACACACATTGAACTAAACAATACACATTGATAGCAACACACGAGCAAAAATAATACGCGAAAAAACAACACAGTTTACGCGTGTTAATTGCGTGAGTTATTGATCATATTTTTTAAAAATCACCTTGCTTACGCCACCACGTGAAACTCGTTAGTTGGATTGATTATTGATTGATCGGTTAACAAGACCACATTTGATCTTCAGTTAATCGGTTAACGGATTCAATTAACATCTTAGTATATACACACACACAATCTCTATAATAAAAAGTGTGGTAGCAGATCGCAATATATGGGTTAAAATACCGGAACCCATGATAAACAAATCCATCGTGTGCCTACTCACATCATACTACATCATCGTAATGGATTTAGAAAGGACAACTATCAAAACTGTAAATATATCATTAACTTTATAATTAATATAATCAATACAATCAACACAGCGTAATGTATAAGTAATTTCCAATAAATACCTTCATATATTTTGACGATGAAAAGATTTGTCATTGAATGAATTTTTCCGACGCATCCCATGTGTATGCAGTACTGCAAAAATAAGTGTGTTGTTTTTACACACTTTGAGTGTGTAAATTGCTGCAGACACTTTTTACACGTTTTAACGTGTGTAAGAAAATAACACACGTAAGTGTGTTGTTTGAACACATATATCCGTGTTATTTTTACACGGTCATTTTTATACACACGTTAAAACGTGTAAAAAGTGTCTATAGCCATTTACACACGTCAAGTGTATAAAAACAACGCACTTGTTTTTGCAGTGTGGCTGTGGACACGTTTCAGACGTTTTAACGTGTGTGAAAAATAATGGTGTAAACATAACACGGATAGATGCGTTCAAACAACACAGTTAGGTGTGTTATTTTCTTACACACGTTAAAACCTGAAAACGTGTCTACAGCCATTTACACACTCAAAGTGTGTCAAAAGAACACACTTATTTTTGTAGCACTGTATATACATGGGATACGTCGGAATAATAAATTGAATAACAAAAGTTTTTTACCGTCAAAATATATGCATTTATTGAACTGAACTCAACAGTACTTGTATATTACTCTGTAGTATGTACGAAAGGTGTCACTGTTTTTCTTGTTTTCGCATTGGCTAGGTTCTCATACAGCTTCTCGATGACGACCGCTTTTTGCTTGTCGGTGATAGCCTTGAAACAAAAATACGTCGCTAAAGATTCAATGCAGCTATCGAGGTTGTGGACAATAGATTCCAATTTCAGGTTCTTGCACGTGACAAACTCAAAAATGATCTATAAATGGAAAAAGGTTAAGACCAAATGTGGTCTTCAATTAACCGGTTAAGGGGTTACCCCCCCTTGCGATTTTGAAAAAAATCGATTTTTTATTGCATTTTTTTGAAGTATAAGTATCTGAGAATATGTCCTGAAAATTTCAAGTCGATCCGAACAAAATTGACTGAGATATGGGCGTTGAAAGAGAAGAATCCGAGAATTGAAGAACTGAAACTGAAACTTTGAACGCGCTTTTCTCAAAATGGCATTTCTGAAGTCGGTGACCAAGATTACTCGAACACTAATGAACCGATCTTTTTGAAATTTTGCAGGCTTATTTAATACATAAAAATGTAGTCTTTAATCGTTCGATTTTTTTTTCGAAAAAAATGGCCGTTTTATAGCCAATAAACGGCCGTTTTTTTTCGTTAAAATCGTACCATTAACTTTGACTGTCCGCCATTTTGTGAAAAATGAATATTTTTTAAAATCCTTCGATTAAAGACTAGTTTATACTTATATTTGAGTAAATCCATCCGCATTTTTTTTTCAGATGATCCACTTCGCCGCATGTTAGTCACCGCAAACCGTGTATATAAAAACATTATTTCATTGACGGCCATTTGCCACTAAACAATGTAATATTTTTCAATAAAAAAATTACTGAAAGTTCTTCAAGATGTGTTCTTTAAGATGTTATATTGATCGATTAAAAAAGTTTTGTAGTTTTCTTTAAAAAAAATCGTGAAAAAGGCCTTTTTTTGCGCTACAAGTGGGGGTAACGCCTTAATCAATCGATATCGAATCAACTAATGAGTTTCACGTGATGCCGTAACCGAGGTGATTTTCAAAACCTACGATCAATAACTCCCAATTAACTCACTTAAACTGTGTTGCTTTTTCCCGTGTTACTTCTGCTCGTGAGTTGCTATTAACGTGTGTTGTTTAGTCCAATGTGTGTAAATATGCGTCTTGTATGCTGGTTCTACACGCTTTATGTGCGTAGGAATAAGCGTCTCATCGATGGGGACAGCTACGAAGGTGTGTAATAATTTAATGCGAAAAAATTGCACACTCGCGTGTGTAATAGAGAGAGATACCCCGTTAATTACAAATTGAAACGAGAAGCGTAATGAGAACAGAAATACTTTAAAAATAATTATTGACGATACAATTGAACAATTATCTATCACGAATATACTATTCACGCGAAGCTATGTAATGACACTGTTGTGCACAACTAAAATATCCGAAACTATGAAAAATAACGATACGTCGCATGTATAATCGAACGACGAGAGATACATTGTGCTAGGAATGAGCGAGAGGGTCGTAAAGGCGACAACGTTATTTTATGATTTGGTTCATCTCGCAGTTTGATGTATTCAATCAAGGGGGCATGGCCAAAGGATCATCCGACGTTGGCTTTTGGAGGGCTGCCGGCATGTATAGCGTCAAGCAATGAAGGAATACAGGCTGGCTGAAGTATCGAAATGATTGGCCTCGTCTTTATGTCTTCTCGAATACCAATATAAAGCCCTCTCTCTTTCTCTTGCCTCTTTCCCTTTCTCCATTATCGTTATGACATTTTCAACGCTGTCGTCGTCACGTAGGGGGCCCGCGAGGCCATAAAGGAAGTCCGTTTATACGTTTCGGAGCAAGATTATAGCGGGGCTTCAGCGAGCTAATTGGCTGGCAAGAGTACCAGCGAACGGGAAACTCGTAAAGATAAGTACAATGCTATAGGCATATCTGCTTTATACACACTGTATATCCACATCTGTATTAATCGTTCGGTACTCGTGACAGTGTTCTCGTTTCGACTCTCGCGTGTTTGTGCATGGCTAATTGTTCTCCTTAAGGCCCTAGGCCTTAAGATTTTATACCCGTAACGGGTATAAAATCATGTGCGAATTAAACAATTTTTTTTTCGTACGAAAAAGTGATACACTCGTAAAATTAATTACACATCTATTTAGTATGAATATCAAGCTGTTAGAAAATACATACTTTTTTTTCGATGTACAAAATGGCCGACTACTAATATATTCTTTTGTTAGCTTTTTAGGCGCTCCGTGGCGTGACATTTAGCATCCACAACTTTTTACCTAGAACAAAGAACAAAAATTCTCGTCAATCTACATTAGAATAGCTAGAGAAGTACGTACGGAATTGGAAAAATATTGTTTTATTCAAAAGTTGTAGGTATTTGAACTTAAGAAATGAATTTTCAGTGAAAAATTTCGTTATAACTGCTCACAAACTGCTCATAAAATGAAACGTTTTCGATTAATCAGAAATTTCGTACGTACTTCTCTGTGAAATGCAATTAGGAACATAACTTTTAAATTTGAAGTAAATCGAGTGAAAATTGTTGAAGTTATTTGTCACGCCAATTGGAAAAAAGCTGTTTCGAGAAGTTGCGAGTAGTCCGCGATTTTGTACATTGAAAAAAAATATATACTTTTTAACAGCTTGATATTCATACTAAATAGATATGTAATTAATTCTATGAGTGAATCACTTTTTCATACGATTTTTTTTTTAATTCGCACATGATTTTATACTCGTTAATCTGGCCTAAGGCCTTAAATATCTATATATTTATCAACCTGGTAGGTATCCTATTATGAGTTAGAATCAAAATTTCCTCGCATTCCAGAAGCAGTATGGTTGAATTGGATAACTCCTCGCTCTTTCTCTCTGTTTTTCTATAGCTTTCTGTAATTTACATCTACCCACATATGAACGCATTTACAGAATGTTGATGGTCCATATTAATGAGATTGAAGTTTGCATCGTTGGAATGCAATGAAAATGTAATAAATACTTGTGCATTTCTTTTTATTTCTTACGGACAATTTTGCCTGGAATAATTCCTTAATTATTTTCCAAAGTATTCGTTCAGAGATCTACAATATCAATCAGAAAAGAATTCTGCATGATGATAAAAATGAGGACAAACAATGAAACAGAGCTATCGTTGCATTCGAACGATGCAAACTCAACACCATCCATATTTTATGCTTCATACATATTATTATCATCATTACTCGGAGTAATAACAAACGAAGTGAAATACGCGAATAAATTCTTCATCGAGCTGCATTGTGTGATAAATTGGATTAAAAGTTGTAAGCGATGTATCAACTCTTGATATTTCTGGCGCATTCGAAAGATACGTTAATGTGCACGGTTAAAAAATATTAAACGAATCTCTCCACGTTTCGTTCAACGTTATTATTCCGCCATATTTCTATCCTTACCGTATATCCGTGGAAATCGTTCAATGCGCGTTGAGAACGTTCACGAGTACGTACTACTCGTACCAGTATTTTCATACAGTACCGGTATTCTCATACACACAACCCCATGTGCATATATATTTATTTGTATTACATTTTACATTTATATTGCTAGGGTTACAAACCTCATCAAAATCTTGCAAAATAAAAGTCGAGAGCGAGTTTTAGAGGGTAGGATTTTTTTTGCTAACGCTACAACTGCTCCTTGTGATTCTTTACAACCCCTTAATTGCCGGGAGGGGCGAAAGGGATCGAAACTCGACACTTTCTCGCGTCAAGCACGAGCACAGGGCGACGTCACGTTTTCGTCGTGCTGCACTGGGGCTCTCGAATCATTGTAGGATTTTTCTTTCCAAGTACATGTACGTGCATGCTCGTGGCGGACCATACGTCTCTTCGATCTCTGTATTGTTATGTCTTGTCTTGGTGCTCACGTAGGACGAAAGGTATATACATAAAACATTTATTTATTTATTTTACGTTATTTTACCGCTGGTGACGCGAGGCTCTTACGCCATCTTTGTGTGTGTGTTTGTGCGTGTGTGTGTGTACCATGGTACTGTACAAAAGGGTCGAAGGGTCCTGCTCCGCTGGAAGAAATGTAGCGTGGTTTGTATCGTTTTTTTTATGAATGCTAGGAGAAGATTCGTAAGATTCGTAAAGTTGTGGCAGGTGCTTTGAGGAAGAGGTCGTCCATACGTGCTTCCAACCTGCACGTAGGGTGAGGTACGCGTACGTGTCTGCCTCGTTACGAACCCTGGAACTTGGTATACGCAGGAGAGAACTCTGAAGTGCCATATGGTGGCAGGGAATAAGAGCGTCGAATAGTGTCATAACGATGTACATACGAGAGCAACTAGGAAAACGACGAAAGCCCGAGAGAGGAATGAGGGCGATAAGAGAGCAAAAGAGAGAGAGAGAGAGAGAGAGAGAGAGAGAGAGAAAGAGAACGACCCTAACGTTAATCCACAATGAGCCGGAGTTCTCTTCGAGTCTGACTGCTACGTGTCACTCGACAATGCCTGAAGCTCTCGCACGTCGACTCTCCCTCTTTCGCGTCTTCGTTCATCCGCCGACGTCTCCAATGTGCCAACGACTCCTCGGGACGGAGATCTTAATGTCGAAGGTTGAGGAGCTCGAGGTTGAGGGTTGCAGAGACATCGAGCACGAACGTACACACGGGTATACATGGGGTATCATTTCCCGCGAGTCGTGACTTCGGGAATTCTCAAGTGAAACGTTTTGCCGGGTCCATTGTGATAAACGATCGTCGAACTTTTATCTGCTTTTTTTAACATCGAAGGAACGATGGAAAAGAAAGGAGTACACGGTATAATTTACGCGACTATTCGTGCGGGATTTTCTCTCGATTCGTGAATTCATTCGGACGGGATAGGTGGATTGAAAATGAGATGTCCCACGCGCGAACTTTGCGATAAAGCGGCGACGGGGGTAATTCAAAACATAAACGCAGAGACAACCGAAGAAAAATAAACCAGGAAATGTATATTGGCACTATTTAATACAAATATAGAATTTTAATATAACTAGGGTATACGACTGTTGCGTATTTGAACTTCATTTTAAAATTCAGCCTCTCTAGAAAAGTAGTGGGTTGCGCCGGCCAACATAATATTCAATGACCGAATTACTTGTTGGCACGACAGCGTCACCCGTGCAGCAATTGTTGTAGAGATCCAATTGGATTCTCATCGCACCCCTGTACTAAAACGATGTGCTCGTACATTGGATTCTAATTGGGATTCCATATTGGAATACAATGTTCGAATAAAATTTGTATCCAAAAGGGTTTCCACGTTAGCCAACAGAATCCGATAACATTCTTGATGGAGCCCATTGCAATCTGCTGTCCGTTGAATTTGCTAAACAAAATATTTAGTTACACGAAATGAGTGGATCTCGAAGAAGTATAAATAATTCCTTTAAAAAGTTTAAATCGCTCAAAAACGTATATATTAAAAGTCGATTTGAATCGCATCACTGACAAACCACTTTACTTATCGTTTATTATTTATTTGACTGCATTTCGACGTTATGTCACCATACATGTGGGTCACACGCTCACGAAGCGTGCAAGTTATGTTTCAACACGTCGAATTTTTCTCGTGACTATGCGAATATTTTCGATTCGAACGTGATGAGAATAGTCAAGCGGCGTTCATTGGGGAGCAGTGCAGAATCCAATTGGATCTCAATGAGGACTCCCTATGGGCGTTGTCCCTAACAAATCCCTATAGAGATGTGGTCGCATCTTGGTACCACCCCAGCAAATTTGTCCATGGGATCACGAAAGTATATTTTTTGGGGGCATTTGACAAACCGTCGACACTTGATACGAATCAACTTGGATTTCTATGTGGAATCCTTGCGAGCGGCGTCCCTATCAAATCCTCATAGGGATCTGGAGACTCCCCAATGAATTTCTGCGCGGGCATAACCTCATGATCCTATTCTCGACACTTCTTGCATTCTATAACTTGCTTACGTAGTTTCAATACCATTCATTCCGTGATTTACTGCAAAAACTAGGCGCGTTTGACGTGTGTTTAAAGTATTTACAATAGAAGCAACACAACATAAAGGAGGGACACGCGTTGCCATATTGATTCAACACACTTATGCATTTGGTCATACCTAATGCGTTAAAATTACACACGCGAGTGTGCAATTTTTACGCATTAGATTATTACACACCTTCACAGATGTCCCCATAAACAACAAGTTTATTGGAACACACATAAAGTGTGTAGAATCAATATACAAGACGCATATTTACACACATTGAACTAAACAATACACGTTGATAGCGACACACGAGCAAAAATAATACGGGATAAAGCAACACAGTTTACGCGTGTTAATTGCGCGAGTTATTGATCATATGTTTTAAAAATTACCTTGGTTACGCCATCACGTGAAACTCGTTAGTTAGTTTGACATTTATTGATTTGCCGGTTAACAAGACCACATTTGATCTTCAATTAACCGGTTCAATTAACTGGATTCAATTAACATCTTAGTATACACACAAGCTCTATAATAAAAATGGTGGGAGCAGATCGCAATATACGGGTTAAAATACCGGAACTCATGGTCCACAAATCCATCGAGTGCCTACACGCATTATACTACATCATCATAATGTATTTAGAAAGGACAGCTATCAAAACGGTAAGCATATCATTAACTTTATAATTAATATAATTAATACAATCAACACAGCGTAATGTATAAGTAATCTCCAATAAATACCTATATATATTTTGACGATGAAAAGCTTTGTCATTCAATTCATTTTTCCGACGCATCCCATGTGTATGCAGTACTGTAAAAATAAGTGTGTTATTTCTACACATTTTGAGTGTGTAAATAGCTGCAGACCCGTTTTACACGTTTTAACGTGTGTAAGAAAATAACACACGCAAGTGTGTTGTTTGAACGCATATATGCGCCTTATTTTTACACCGTCATTTTTTTACACACGTTAAAACGTGTAAAAAGTGTCTACAGCCATTTACACACGTAAAGTGCATAAAAACAACACACTTGTTTTTGCAGTGTTGTATTTCGCTGGATCCAATAAGTCAATCAGGTTCAACTAATTGCCCGTATTTAGCGGGACACAAACACGTTTAGGAAGAAAAATCCCGAATAGTAAACACGGGCCATTGAAAAATATACATTTTTGCAATGGCCTAGGCTATCAACCGCAGTGGCTCCTAACTCCCGCTTTTCAAAAATAAACACGGACCATCTTTGCCTACTCGTAAAATCCAGAGAGGAATTGAGGATCATTATTGTTTCAAGAAGTAATGTAGGTTGTCAGAAAGGAGTGGTGAATTCCATAGCAAGACGCTGAGAGTTCTCATTGCGCAATTCCGAAGTTTCTGGAGGGAAGACCAAAGATGAAATGCTGCAGCGGATTGTTTTCATCATCGTGTCGTAGTTGGAACTCCACGTCATTGCGCCAAGTCTGGTCGGTGTGTTGATTCGTAATTGGAAATTCAATAGGACGTTAAGGGCGTGGCGGTAGAGTGAAAAGTGTGGTTCGCAATTTACGACTGCAGAGATGGAAGAGAGTCTCGAGGTTGGGTCATAACTAATGCCACTGAGTGATCAAAAAACCAGACGTCGCAAATGTATATGTATACACAAGCGAATGATTATATATATATACATTTTATTCCTTGAGAATATCATTCGTATGCAGGAATGAAGCGCGTGAAGAGTGGTAATAAAAAGATTAATGGCATTCGCAAAGAATCGTGTGGTTGGTCCGGGTAGTTCGGCTTTCCCCTCTTTCCTTACATCCCATTCGAGGCTTCCGATGGCGTATTTATATCGGATTAGGGATCGCAGAGGGTGGAACGTATCTATGTATAGGTGAGCGGCGAGGTTGGAGGCAGAGGAATTGGGACGACACACAGTGGGTGAACTCTGCTGAAGATTATCGAGTTTCGCGACTTCTGGCCGATGTGCAGCGAGGAAGCTGCGGCAGCTCCGACGCGCGGCCGAGAAGGGAAGAGATGAGACTTTAACTTTAATCGGCTGGTACACGGTGAATCGAGGGACCGATGGGGTGCGAGCGAGGTTCCGAGTGGAAGGGTGTACGCGCCTATATATACACAGTTGTATGTATAGCTGGACACATTTATGGAGGGGTGGAGGAGCGGGTGTAAGTGTATATAGTTTGGTGTATATCCCGAGGAGGTGAAGGACGCGGGCGGCAAAGTTAAACTCCTTAACTGGTGGTGACGGGTGCAAAATCGAGTGGAACGATTTTAACCGCTCGCCGCAGCAGCTCACTCTTTCCAACGGATGGCAATGAGCTTCGGGATCTCGACTCCTGTGACCCCCCTTTAGAGCCAGACGCTCGCTTCGTACCTGCTTTCCAATGGCCTCACCCATAGAGAGCAGGCGCTTGCGAGCGTTGTCGCTAATAACGAGCAAACACAATTAACGCCGCGCTTCGGTGCTCTCTCGGTGGGTCTCCGTGCGCAAGATTCACCACTATCAGACTTCAACGTTCACCTTTCATACCGCGACCATACCTCGGGCCATCCTCATTCATATACCGCCTTTGGTCGGGCAAACTGGTCAAAATGCATTCGAAGTCTGGGAACTGCCACTACAATCTCTCACGATTGGACCGTTTCGTGTCCGGGCGTTTTAGATGATGCGCAAACACTTCCGGCAAGAAATTACCGCGGACCGGTCTTTTGCACGCGATCCAACTATAATCGAAAATCATGCATGGAAAGTCAGCTGGAAAAAGCAGTCTGTTTCTTACCAGGCTGCTTTTCTCAGCTGACTTCGTGCGTGATTTTCGATTATAGTTGGTAGTAATGCCAATGAAGGCTGGATATGTGAAACTGCGCTAGAAAGGAAGAAAGAGGCAACGAGGAAACTGACGCAGAGTGAAAGAGCATATGGCATATGGCATATGGCCACGTAAAGACAATCATTCGGCAGAGTTTAGTTTCCGTTCAGAAGTGTCTTCAAACATTAGTCCTCGTAAACCTTTTGATATGCGTTCGTAGAAATTGAGCTTGAGCATAAAATAGTTTATTGTGAAATGAAAACTATTCTTTATTTCCGTGCAGTCATTGTCGTAGGGATTCAATAGGATTCCTATACTTGTCCCTTCCTGCTGATCAGGATCCAAACGACATGCTCGAACATTGAATTCTATCGGGTTGCCCCATTGGAATTCAACGTCTGAATCCAATTTGAGTCCTTGAGTCCTTGAGTCCCACGTTATCGATCAGAATCCTATAGGATTCTTGGTGGACCCTTTTGCATGCTGTACATTGAATTCTCTCAACAAAATATATAGATATATAGAATGGGTGGATCTTAAGAAAGTATAAATCTTATCTCAAAAAGTAGGTATACATCGCTTAAAGAAGTATATCTCAAAAATCGATTTGAATCACATCACTGAAAATCCATTGTAATTATCCTTTGTTCTTTGTTTTGCTGCACTTTGACATACTACCACCACACATGTACAGGCCCGGGAAGCGTGGAACTCTCCAGCAAATTTGTTGAGTAGTATTCCTTCGGGAGATCCAATAAAATGCGCTTGAGAATTCGGAATTAAAAAACCTCAAACGACGTCAACCGGGAAATAGCGAGGAATCCACTTGAATTCCAATGTGGACTCCTAAGGTGCGGCGTCCCTGTCAAATCCTTATAGAGAAATGGTATGGTCTGGGGACTCCTCAACAAATACTGCACGGCTTATAATTAAGTAAAACAAAAAAAGCATGTACTAATAAATAAAATAAATAAATAAAAAATACTATACTAATAAATAAAAAAACATAAAAATAAAAAGAAGAATAAAAGGATATATAGATGGTTTGAACCTTTGATGGTCTCGACCCACTTCGCCATAATTCTTCCGTAATTAACTGTGACGCATTGGCTGGATTTTCATCGACGTCAGTTCATTTTGTCACTCGCGAGACGCTTTTATCAGTAAAGTGTTTTTTTTCCACGTCATGATCTCAATCTTTCTTCTCGAAACATCATCTGCCAAAATATTTCTTTCACCGTGACAGCTGGGGTGTTGAAAGATTCAGCAAAAACACAACTTCAGTAATGACTTATTGGTTATTGGATGTTCAACTAGGGGCGAAGTTTGTAACGAGCTGTAGTTGTGAAAAGCCGATAACGTTCTTCGGAAATCATTGCACTTGACGCGTCTTTTTTTTGACGAGACTCAAGGTTCTACGAGACTCCGGGGAGTGCGAGAAAAAGTTGTGCAGCTTAATACACGTTTCTAAGAGCCCGAAAGTGCTAAAAGTTTGGTACGAAGATCGTGCAATAAGGTCAGTGCACGAGGTCGCTCGTCCTATACAGTTAACTCGGCAAGATTTTTCGCAAGGCTGTTAACACACTCTGCTAGTCGGCCTTGTCACCGCCTTCCGAAACTTTCCGAGAAGTCCAATCGTTTCAGATCCCGGCAATTTTGTCGTAAAGATTCCGACCTATACTCGGAGAAGCAACGATCCTGCCGGAATCGGTGGCAATCGATTCGACGAGGCTCTGGTTAGTAGAATGCCCCGAGTTATGAGGTGGTAGAAAAGCACCCTCGTAATTTCGTACGGTGATATGGGAACGGACGCGCTAGCTGCGCTATATTTTCACGACCGTATATACCACCCGACGTATCCAGCCGTAGATTATTTTCGGCAATTGGATAAAGCCCAATTGCGACTCGGCGGGTCCGCAGGTACTTCGGCGGCTCATGAAATGTTGGCCATTTCGATCTAGAGACACTACACTTTTTTGTAGGGCGGAAATGAAACCGCAACGTTACGGTAAATGCGTGCTGCATCGAGGGCGGCCCCTTCGTTTTATGGCTGAGGAGCAATCGGTGGCATTCCATTATCGACAAAGATGTACGACTGAGAATCTCACATCTGGCATACGTGTTTCGAGATTCGATTCGTCACGATTGCTGCAATACAGCGTTGACTTGTTTTTTTTTTTACGAGACATTGTACTTTTATTCGTCGTGAATATTACGAACAGTTGTTTCGCTGACGCTGAGGGGGTAGTTTACCCTTAAGACGGACGTAATAATTTCGGATCATGAGAAAACATTTCATTGTAGCTAATAGGAATATTTTGAATCAGCGGATACATTTTAAACACAGAAAACCCGACTGTGATGGATCAATTCATGGAAAGGGTGGTTTGCCCCCTTAAGTTTCTCATCCGGCAAAAAGGTATAAACACGTAAACTTGGATTTTTGTCCCTCGTAAGAATGATACACTGTTACCCCTTAAGAATGATGACATTCATTTTCATGTAACCCTCCTAAGAGTGGGGTGAGAAAAAAGTAAATGGACGGTTCGTTCACCCCTTAATTCCGACTTCTTTCAAGAATTCTATAATGGATTTTTCATCGCTTTACACTAGAAGAATTTTGGTTTTTGTTTCATTTGGATTGGTGGACTGCTTGTGGATAAAACTGCAGTCACCCCTCGACACGCTTTTCTTTGAGGGGTGTTTTCCTCCCTCAAAACCGTTTTTCCGAAAAAAAACAAGTGTCTGATAGTTCTCAATGCTTTATCATATATATGAGTTTCAACAAAATCGAAGGCGGACACTTAAGTGATGTTCCTTCTAAGTGAACGTTGATAGAACTTGAGTGACAGAAAACAGCGATCCCTTTGGAAGGACTGTTGTTTCGTTCTCTCGAGCTCGTTTTTATCATGGTCCACCTTTTCGCAATGAAATCTTTCGATCGATGGAACGTTAAAGACAGCGGATCGGTTCGTTTGTGTCGAAGGTTTCCTTAATATTGCGTATCTACCTTAACGATCCTTCGTATAACCGCAGGGGCATCAAGGATCGCATGGTTCGAAGGATATAATGGAGGAACACTGTAGGCATTGTTGGCCGACGATACGAATGAAAACCGCGAGTGGTTTCGAAGTGATTAGCGAACATTGGCCACAAGCCGAATATTTAACTCGCTAATGCAGTTGTAAATTAGCTATTAGCAGGTGTTGCACGCGATGGCAGATAGGTGCCAACGTAATCGAATTAACGTCGCGCAGTTACTGTCTCTCGCGGACACTGCGCTGGCGTTGAAGCGGCCTACCTAACTCCATTAGACTAACTGCGCAAAGTGCACTCGTATGTATGTGCGAATCTATGTATTCACATATCTGTATGTATACGCGCGCGTGTGTGTGTGTGTGTACACGTATATGCGCAGACCCGACGCTTGAGTTCAGAGTGTTGCTTAAAGTAATACATGGTAATAGTACCGAGAGTTTCGTACGAAGCAATGTGGCAGCCCTACGAGCGCGGTTTGGGCTATGACGCCAAGCGAAATATCCGCTGATGTTACGAAAGAGGATCGGTAGAGTGGAAGTTGGCAATTAACACTTCCAAAATTAAGTACATTCAACTACGGAAAATGTCCCGGTTTTATTCGCTTCCAGCGTTGATGAATCTCACTGTCTCGCCCCTCGGCTTTAACCTTACGATCTGGATGCCATCAGACTGTCGATATAGCCATACTGGTAGTATCGAAGTAAACCCCCTTGGCCGCAAACTAGACATGAGTTAACAGCAAAATGCGTCGTTGGTGACGTGGACCCGTGGAGATACTGACATTGACGCGAAATAGCAGTAGAGAGGAAAAATAACCGGAACTCGATAGAAGTACTTGTACCTGAATATTTTTCGAATTGGGTCTTTGAGATTGGATCTAGTGCACTGAGAATTGTGAGTAGGGGGGATTGGACCTACATGTAACGTGGGTGAGAAGTAACAAGCGCCTTGCCGCCAAACTATAAATATTGTAGCTACGTATTAACAGTATTCGTAATCTTTAAGTAGTCAAAGGGTTGGAATATGTAGCTCCTATCTCCCCTATTGGAATGTTGAATAAGTTTTCGCTATTTTTTTCGTGAATAATAATGCTTTATTTAAAAGAATCATTTCTACTGCTTTCAAACGTTTCGAAACTGTTATGTCATCAACTCCTAATGATTGTGGACGTTCAGGTAGCGTCTGACATGAGTCTTCATGAAGTAATGCCGTGAATTCAATACATCAAAAACATTATTTTTAAAGCGTCTAAACCAATCTTTGCATGTGTGATATTTTGTGAATAACGTAGTGCAGTAAAGTTCCCCGCCAATGCTCTTTTTTGGCACGAAATTTGATGTGGTTAACGGGATGAAAAAAAAAGATGTTTATATTTCGGTGAAATGTCACACTGAATTTAAGCTTGCTTATTGTACTTCTTTATAGATGCGTTACTATCTTAAACTACACATACGCAGTTCTGGTAACGACATTCATTGAAAAACAGCGAGAACTCATTCAACGTCTTAATGTATGCACCAAGAAATGAAGAACTGGCGGGAGTTGCAATAGCTCGGCGATCCGGTTTTATGCAGGCACTAAATCAGATCTTTTTGGGGAGCTCTGTCGTGTTCGTTCTGGTATCAGGCGAGTGCACCGTATTGAAAATACCTAAGTCTGATTCGCTTATAAAATAGAAGACTGGAAACTGACCTGGGTTAGTTGTTCCGTAGCTGCTTCGGTTGCCAGCCTGGCCAGACCTTCCTCGTATCTTTCCAGAGCAGTCAGTCGCAGCAACAAATTTTGCAGCAGAGCCGACACCTCTTGTCTCGCGGCTGCGTCAACCGCGGCTACCTTTTGAGTGATAGATCTGACGTGGCCCATCACTCTTTCATCTCGAAAGTCATACGGGAACGTTTCGGTCCACTCGGCGAGAAGTTGCACAAGACGTGGAACGAAACGATGCAGTCGTTCCTGCGGCAAAACGACGGGATAAACCCCCTTTCTTCTCTCCCTCGCTGCTCTCGAGAAATTATTATACAAGTATGTAAAGTATACGCGTGACGTGGGTTTGTTCGGGAACAAAAACGACTGGGGTCCTACAAGTTGTTCGAGTGGATTGTCCACGTTGTTGATCTTCAGAAAAAAAGATGACTGGTCCCACTTGGACCAAAAATCCTTCTTGCTTATATGAATAGCAAAGAATAGCAAAGTACGATGCCTATTTGAGGATCGCATGAGTCTCCCAAAGGTAAATGAAGATCAACTGATAATGACACACATAGATCAAATTTAGCAAAGTTTAATAAGCTCTGCACGCTTGTCATCATCTTGTCTAGGAGAGGGTTTTAAACTTGCGTGACCAAAGTTTTCGTAGTTCAAAACTTTGGTCACGCAACAAGCTCTTTGTTTATGTGAGATTGTTTAATATTCTCCGGGTGCATGGAGATCAATGGAATTGATTAAATCATATATACCTTGGAAACTGTAGCTAATGGGAACTTTAGTTTCGACGTTGGGTTAAAAATAGTTTTTCTGCAGAAAACATAATTGCCAGTAAAACTTTCAAGCACTATTCAATACTACACCAAAATCGAAATCCCCGTTTTCGGTTTTGGAAAACATTCATGTTCGTATAACTCTTTGATTTTACCTGCACTTTCTGTCTACATGAGTCTGTATGAAGACATGAATGCCATGCAGACGGCAGTCTTTGTGTTCCCATACTGCAGTGGGATGCGGAGAAAGGGAGGGAGAAAGGAGAGAGGCAGGGGCATCAGAAGCGAGAAAGACACCGGAAAGGAGGGACGGGAAAAAGGAGGAGAAAAGAGAGAAAGGGATAAAAAGGGAAGGCAGACGAAAGCCCGATGGAACGATAGTGCACGCTAAATGACATCGAAGTGTTCACAACTAAACCAGCAGCACTGTGTTGGCATGTGTAGTCATGACGAGGACAGTAGTACCACTTCCAAAGAACTCTTCATGGCTGGGCTCGAAGCTGGAGATGCATGCAGACACACACACACACACACACACACACACACACACACACACACACACACACACACACACACACACACACACACACACACACACACACACACACACACACACACACACACACACACACACACACACACACACACACACACACACACACACACACACACACACACACACACACACACACACACACACACACACACACACACACACACACGCACGCACGCACGCACACACACACACACACACACACACACACACACACACACACACACACACACACACACACACACACACACACACACACACACACACACACACACACACACACACACACGCGCGCGCGCGCACACACACGCGCGCGCGCACGCACATATCCACACATGAAAGTGTGCCAGACAACCACGCTCGGACACTCACCTTGCCACCCTCTCCGTTCAGGTTTTGCTGATGCTCGCAAAGAGCGCACACCTCGCCCAATAACTCGTGGGGCTTGATGAAGAGCCTTGCGCTCAGCAAAAAGGCGAAGAGGTATGCCCGATCGGGATAATACTCCTCCGTAGGCACCATATGCTGTACCAGAGCCTCCAAAGAGCCCGACACCAAATTTCCGTCACGGTACACGAGAGCCTGCAACCATAAAAAAAGACATATCAAAGGTGATATTTAAAAAAATGTGCGTGTCCAAAAATAGCGTTTTCACATTATTGTGACGTGGGGGAGCTTACCAGCTCCTCGTATCGGGCGAGAAAATTATCAGTAGAAAAGAGCTTATTTGGTAATGAACATTTTTTGCACGGATAATGTGCAGACTTCAAGTGTTTTTTTATACGTTCCGGATTTGTATCCAGTCAGCGTGAGTCACATAATTGAATAAATTGGAACGATGGTGATACGTATAATTTTGAAACGAAGATCGAAACTATTTTATTTTTCGAAAATATAATTCACGAGATGTGTTCTCAGTATTTGACATATACTATGTACATAGTATATGTCAAATACTAAGAGTAAATCTCGTGAATGATGTTTTCAAAATCCATAAAACATTATTTACGACATATACTATGACCATATATATATTTTTGTTTCCATTCCACGTTAAGACCTTATATAACTTTGAAAATAAAGAATGTATCGTTTTTTTCTTGTTTTAAATGATGAACCAACATCCCAAAGATGATATGGCCCGAAGAAAAATGGTTTCGAACTTTAAACGCGTTTCTCTTAAAACCATGTTCCGAAAATCAGAGAGACGTAGCTTCTACAATTTTCAACCGATTGACTTTCAATTTCAACTGTAGCTTCTTAGATAGATTTTCTAGCGAAGTACGCGCGATTCTTACGATCGACCGACATATATGATTCTTATAAACATTTTAAGGCCGTTTTTCAGTCGGAAATGCGACTTTTTTTCGACATGGTGTCAAACTTGCAATAATTACTATTTTGTAACAATTGTGGGTACTGCACTAGCATAACTCATGTAGATTACGATTTAAAAAAAAGGCTCTAGATGCTCATGTGCGTCTTCAATGAGTCCGCCGTGGAGGGCCTCGAAAAAAGGCCTTCTCCTTCTACTGGCCACTGGGTTGCAGTTTGATATTTTTTTGGAAAATAAAAAATTGATTTGAGTTTTTTCAGCGGAGTAAAATAAACCCTCCAAACGTCATTTTGATTGCTTCATCAGTATTTAAAAAAAAAAAAAGGCATGTTTTCCGATCATTCAAACGTAGATAAGGCCTCAACGTGGAAAGAGTTTCTAGCGGAATCACTAGGAAATTGGGAGACATACGTGTGTCTATAATTTGTAGGCAAGGACGCACACCTCTATGAATTCAATATTATCGGTATACACCTACACGAGGGTTCGTATAGCAGTGACGTGCTAGACTGGTTTGCCACTTTTTGTGTATCGGCGTTGGAAAAATCCGATTTTTACGATAGCCCCGGAGAGACGAATCCCGCAAAATTTACGAGGGGGTATCGGCGTTTCGTGTTGAATCCCCGTAGACGCTATTTCTCTTCCGCCAGGCGTATTCTAACATTTTTCGTATTCGACGAACGCGGAAACGAGACTGTTTGTACGTATATGCAAAGTTTTAGTCTCGTCTTCGGTCCGCTATCTCGCATCTTGTACTTTCTCCACTGTAATAGATACAATCGAATTGCCTCGCGCGCTCATAAAGTGAATCAGATTTTTAACGGTCCATACAGTCGAGTCATTTTACGCGGAGCGTAACCGAAACAAAAAAAAACGAGCCAACGTAACGAGCTTCCGGTTTCTCGTTGAATAATTAAAAGCGTAACAGCGAGGAGGACAGAGAAGTAAACGAAATCTGTGCAGCCAATCCGCGTTTGCGATACTTTGGGGTACAAGTTTGAATTGTTGAGCAATACTTTCGATTGAAAAAAGGAATAGGTATATTAATACTCGTGCGCACAGATGTGCATACAAATATACATATGAGATATTCCAAATGTTTTCGAACGGCGTAAAAGCCTGACCTTTTTCAATCTTTTTCAACGTTGGTGATGTTTTTGTATCATATATTTTGAATACGTGGCATTTCTTGCAGATTTTCATTGGCTCGCTAACTCGGCTAACTTGGAGGTAAGATTTGACACGTGATAGCATTTCAAATGATCGTATCGTAGTGATCTTCGCGTCGTACGAAAAAATGTCCTCTACTAAAAGATGCGTTTTTTATGAGCAAGTTAGAAAAAAAAATTCACAATATTCCAAGTACTACAACACTAAAAAAAAGGAAAAACTTTCATTAAAAATTTTCTTCAACCCCAATGACTAGGTTGATTCAGCTGAAATTTACAATGAAGTTTCTTTTATTAGTGTAAAACAACATGTGGAAGTTTCATTCTGGGCTAGGCTTGCGTTCAGTTAATATCGTCGTCTTAAATTATTTAAATTAATTATACATATGCATATATATATATCTATCTATATATATATATATATATATATATATATATATATATATCAGGGTGGAAGAATTTGGGGTTCTATTTTTTTCCTTTTTCTCACCATCCAATAATCTTTAAAGAAAAAATAATCGGTGGGTGAGGGGTGGGCGAAAAAAATCGATTTTTTAATGAAAATTTGAATTTTTGGGAGGTTTGAGCGACTTCTAAATATTTTTTGACCGCTCGCAGCTTCTGCGACAATTTTTTTCTTCTTCGAAGAAGATAATTCGATGGTGAGAAAAAGGAAAAAATAGAGCTCAAAATGGTGCTACCCCAATATATATATGTACTATACTGCCAGCCAAAAGTTGGCGGAGACGTCAGATAATTGCAAAACGTTCGATCGTTGGATAATTGCCAAATAACGTTAGAATAATATAATTCATTTAATGATATTATTTTACGAAGATACTGTATAGCTCTATATAATAGATTATATTATTCTGATATAGTTTTGCCATTATCCAACGTGATAGAGTTTTGCAATTATCTGAAGTGTCCGCAAACTTTTGACCGGTAGTGTAAATACCTATATGCGTAGTGTAAATGCACCTAAAATATACCTATTAATTATATACCTATATATATATATATATATATATTTAGGTATATAATTATATATATATACATATACTATATATAGGTATATAAATATATATATATATATATATATATATATATATATATATATATACCTAAAATTACACTTATGCGAGAAAATAGTTGAAAGTGGTTCTCGCAAATACCACGACCGGGTTTCGGAATATGCATTTGCAGAGTAACATCGTCGTATTATTGAAGTTTCAAACACTAGTAGTATTGTAGGGAAATATACAGTATGGGTATGCAATGTTTGCGAGCATTCATTAAATTTCGATTCGCAGTCCAAAAGTTTCCGACGGAAATTTTCCAACTATTATTTAACGAGTTACACCAGTGGCAGATCCATAAATGTTTGGGGGGGGGGGCACGGTTGGGCACGGGGCATGGGGAGGGGGAATGTGATTATTCTGGGACTCCTTGGCTTTTTTGTATAGACGATTTGGATCGTGGGGGGGGGGGGGGGGGGGCATGTGCCCTCCCCCTGAATCCGGCTCTGAGTTACACCTAGTTCGGGACCGGAACGAAGAAGAATTTTCCGTGATTTTTTTTTTTCGACAACCGTGTTTAAGTTTTCAGTTTTTTTAATATAAAAAACTATGGTTTCAAGTATCTTTTACACTTCTTGTATTTAAACGTATTTATAAATGTGGTAGATACGAAAGTTTGTGCAGACAACAGTTTGAAAAACGTCCTTCGCGGTGACTACTGCTGTTGGGACACAAATCATTCGAAATAATGAAATCAAACGTATCTAGTTTTTGCATAAAAGTATCTAGTGCTTCCACGAAGATTTACTAGAATGTTGATTTTTGAAAAAAATGGCCGCAGTCCATAGTGAAAGTATCGATTTTCGTTGATAAAAAAACCATACATTGAACAAAAAAAACTCTTTGTTCAAGCGCTGCTTTTGCATATAAAATTGGAAGTTGATCGGGATATCGTAATACGTGCCCTGGATTTACATATAACATTCAACGAATTCCGAGGCTAATAAGAAGTGGTTTTTTCGTACTGACGTTTGATAGAAAATACTTATCTATTACGAAAGTAATAGTAAATCATTTTCATGTATAAAATAAATAATACAAGTAAAAAATTCATATGTAAAAAATACAAAATAATTTGGTTTTAATTTTGATCAAACTTTATCAAACAAGAACGAGATTTTCCCGTTTACAATTTACTCGTTGGCAAACAGCAGAACATTTTATTTATACTTTTCGACCAATGATTTTGTCTCTAATAATACACGAGGTTATATGGTCGTGAATATGATCTCGGTATTTTCATGAGTGTCATTTTTTTCCTTCAGATTTAGCTCTTATACGTCATTGCTATCATACATCGTAGTTGAAAAACGACACGTTGAGGACCAATGGAAATATTCATGCTCATCATCCTCTATAGAACATCTCGATTGTTGCACAATACTTCTTCCGCTGCTGGAAAATCTTTTCATTCTATTAGCTAGCAAGGGAATATCTGTGAGTCAAGAAAGTGCGACGATGAAGCGGTGCGGGATGTGAAAAATGTAGAAAGCGAGTTTTTACTTGAGAAACTCAAGACATTGTCGCCAGGGGCATTAAGAAAGTACACTCCGGTCCGTTACAAGATATGACTCGGAGTTATTGGCCTCTTAACTCGGTTATAAAAGGAGACGAGGAATTAAAGGGACAATTTTTCGCATGCATATTATGCAATTTCGCATGCATATTACGAAAACCTTATAAAACATTTAATGATCTTTTCGACAGTTGCTCGTATGTTTTCCATACCATTACTTTCGGTCAGGGCAGTGAATCAATAGAGAACTTGTTTCGTTCGATGATAAATAAGCGCACACCCAAATTTCTCTATTCACAGAATATTAATTAGTGCACGCGGTTTCGATCGTGCATGGCGAAAATTTGATTCATGTGGATATTGGATATGGATTTTATCATTATATCGTATTGAGACTTATATACCGAGGTTATTATGAAAAGCACGTTTTCAATATATTTACAGAAAACAAGCTTTTTTATATTCAAAAAGTATAATCGCCACTGTGATATTGAAATGAGCACTGCTTTTTCTGAACAGAGTGCTGAGAAATTCTGGAAACGTTAATTTTGCCATACCAAAGGTTTACCTAAGAACTTCGGTCAGACGGACAACATTTCAAAAAACGATAGATGTTATCTCATCTTCACTACCGTATTCTATCCCTATGAGCTTAATGTAAGAATGAAAAAAATGAATGTCCATCAAACACTGCGGTTTTATAATATTATATAGTAACACATTGGGGGCCGTACGTAAATTACGTAACGCAATTTGGGGGGTCGGGACAGGCGTTACGGTCTACGCACGTAGAGGGATGGAGGTCGAGGTATGCGTTACGTCACGCTTTTAGAACTGCCAGAAATATAGAAAAATGTCTGCATGTTCAAGTTTTTAATTTAAATCTCGCGCGCAATTTCACCGCGGAGGTTGACTGCTTTCCATACGAAATGTCAGTTAGGGGGGCCCGCGACTTTATACTTTAATGTAAGGATCAATATTCTAAAAAAAACACAAGTTTATATCAAGATTATATTTATTATTTTATTATATAATATAATATTATATTTATATACATTATATTTATATCAAGAAAAGTGGAATTAAAAACTTGAACGCGTTTTTCTCGAAAATACCTTTTTGACCTTGTACCAGCGAGTACGGAAAAACTTATCAACCTATTTTCAATTTTTTAACTAAGTGTGTACGTAGCTGATTTCTTAAATTTTAATAATTACTATTTTTAATGACTGCTGGAATATAAAAAAAGGGTCGTGAAAATAGGAAAAAGACCAAACTGTTGCCACTTGGTAAAAAAAACAAAAATAAAAAAGCGGCTACGCATAACGATAGCTACATTTGTAGAGATATAGATAACTTGTTGACTTTTTATTTACAGATAACCTTTCATAAATATTTTATATTGATGGGACAATCAAGAGATTTCTTTTTCGCCGTCAAATCACGGCATATATCTCGGTTAATTTTAAAAAAAATCATAAAAATTGGTATAAAACTAGATGAATATATCTTTCACAAAATGAGTATAAACCCGAAGCTTTCCTAATTACTTATTTCTTTGAAGAAAAAAACGTCATTATTGATGACAAAGGACCCGTTACGTAACGGAATGGAGGGGGGAGTTCGGGCCAGGCGTTACGGTCGCTTTACGTGGAGGAGCGGGGAGGGGGGTCGAAAATTCTGAAATTTGACGTTACCTAATTTGTGTACGCCCCCTTAGATATATGTCAAGTTGACGTTTGCATCGGTGGAATGCAACGAAAATCAATACATTTAAATTTCTTTAATTTCCCTTGGCAGATTTTGCCTACAGAAATCTTTCAACCACTTTGGAAGATATTTATTTAACGATACACGAAATAAATCTATAAAAAAAGATCTGCTACAATAATGAAAATATGCAAAAGGGGTGGAAAAAAAACGTTTCATGCGATTCAACGATGCAAACGTCAACACCAAAGATATATAGGATTTTAAAGATAATTTTTATGTTTTTCGTTCCAGCTTGTACTGTTGCGGATTTTTACGTATTCACCTTGCCGTATCTAACGTAGCTTCGGTCGGGTCCACGACCGTTTTAAGGGGTTATCCCCACTTGCGATTTTGAAAAAAATCGATTTTTTTATTGCATTTTTTTGAAGTATAAGTATCTGAGAATATGTACTGAAAATTTCAAGTCGATTCGAACAAAATTGACTGAGATATGAGCGTTGAAAGAGAAGAATCCGTGAATTGAAGAGCTGAAATTGAAACTTTGAACGCATTTTTCTCAAAATGGCATTTCTGAAGTCGGTGACCAGGATTACTCGAACACTAATGAACCGATCTTCTTGAAATTTTGCAGGCTTATTTAATACATAAAAATGTAGTCTTTAATCGTTCGATTTTTTTTTGTTAAAATCGAACCATTAACTTTGACTGTCCGCCATTTTGTGAAAAATGAATATTTTTTAAAATCCTTCGATTAAAGACTCGTTTTTTACTTATATTTGACTAAATCCATCCGCATTTTTTTTTCAGATGATCCACTTCGCTGCAATGTTGGTCACCGCAAACCGTGTATATAAAAACATTATTTCATTGACGGCCATTTGCCACTAAGCAATGTAATATTTGTCAATGAAAAAATGACTGAAAGTTCTTCAAGATGTGTTCTTTAAGGTGGTATATTGATCGATTAAAGAAGTTTTGTAATTTCCTTTAAAAAAATTCATGAAAAAGGCCTTTTTTTGCGCTACAAGTGGGGGTAACGCCTTAAACGACATTACTATACCCCATTCGCCAAGGGTACGGGGAAACTGTGAAAAACTCGTATCGATATAGACGGCCTCATATACTTCTGATTCTCTGGTGCACATACTTTAACCCAAGTATTTACACCAAGGTATCAGAAGTATTGAATTTCTGCTTATTGGTTGATGTGTCAGCCGGTGCACCACAAAGCGGTCACCGCTCCGAGTATCGGCCATGCAGAAAGCTGCTTAACTCGGAGTACCGCTGGAGGTAAACCGCGACCGCTCATCCACCAGTGTCGGTTGTTTAGCTACGTATATGCCGACTGAGCCAACAACTATTAGCAGTAAAAATATTTTCTATCATATCGGACTTAGAGGAAAAATTTTCCAACAAAAGTAGCGTAATTTGAAAGGAGTAATCGAGCGGTGACTAGGAGGTTCATCCAGGTATACTCGCTTCGGAGATTTTGAGTTCACTTTTTTTTTTTCAATCGGAGCTCGATTTTTTCTGAATTTCATCAAGGAACTGAAAATAAGTTTACACACCAAATTTCGAGATTTCAATTTCAATTAGTATAAAAATTTCAATTTCGAAATTTTAATTAGTGTGAAAATTTCAATTAAAAGTTTCAATTAGAATAAAAATCGATAAAAAAGAAATTCCAATGTTTTTAGCTTCATGTCTTGATAAGCAAACATTTTGCGACAAACTTAATTCCGTACTGCAAGAAGGAAATTTTCTCGTAGTACGTCTACGTCTACGAGACTACGTAGTACGTCTCGTAGTTTCATTGAAGAGAACATACATTTATAACGGGAATCACAAACTTCTGGATGCTTTCCAAAACAAATTGATAAGATTCTTAGTCACAAATAATGTAAACGCAGCCTTTGGAAAGAGGCCTTAAATACCTAGGAAAGACTTGCCTGAATTTTGCTTGGTGTTAAACGATTGAAACCTAAATTATAGCCTCTTTGTTAATACGGACTAACGTAATCGATAAGACAATCCAATAAATGCGAATCAGATTGCAAGCGTGCATTGAAAGTGGTGGTCATCACTTTGAGCACCTTTTATAGGAGTAACTGTTTTCACCGTTTTTCGTAAAATTTATTTTAGGTCCAAAGCATTGAATTTTCGGTTTTATCGATTTTTTATAGTAATTCCTGAGCGATCATCTTGAAATTTGGTATGCAAACCTATTTTTAATTCGTCGATAAAATGCCGAAAAAATAGTGGTCCCATACAAAAGTAATGAAGGTGACCTTGAAATCTCCGAAGGGTCTCCAGCTGGATGAACCTCGTACCTACCACTTCGTGGCCCCTTTCGGACTATGCATCTCTTCTAGGAAAAGTTTTCTCTTACGTTTTATAGGTTACACATTATTTCTATTGCTAATATATCTATAGGGTTAACGGGATACATCTACCTAGGTGGGTAAAAAAGTAGTATCTTCCAAAAATATTTTTATCTGATAGTACTACCTTCTAGCTATTCCCTAAAAAATCCATTGAAATGTGCATAAAATTGAATATGCTACAGCTTCTAGCAGTCGGCCGGGCGAGCGTGGAAGCACCATATGTCAAACTTCAAACGCGTTTTTCTCTAAACACTGTTTTCAAAGTCGGTGGACATAATGTCTCCGGAACAATTTGACAGATTGTTACCAAATTTACAGGAAAGACTACGAGAAACATTTAAAGGTCTTTGACGATCGCACTTTCTTTTTTAAATCGATCTTACTTTGTTGATACTTTATAAAACGTATAAAATTGCTTTATAAAGCTCTATACGCTTTATAAAGCGTATGAAATCTGTATTTATAGATTTTATACGCTCGAGTTCCAATTCGTCGCCACGTTGTTAAAAAAAATGATTAAAAAAATCGTCGATCATCAACGACCCGTATTTATTGTTAACGTGAATAACCCGTTTGGTTTTTAGATTTCAGCTGGAAAGTGTCCACCACGAGGCGTCGCAAAACAATTTCATCATCGGCCGGCGGCCATGTTTTTGGTGTTTTTCCGTATTTTGTGCCGATTTTTTTAAAGGCCCTCTATATATGTACCTTCGTGCTAAAAACAATGCGTTTCTCTTTCATCAATCATTTCCCAGAAAAAAGAATCGGAACTTGGCCCTTTTTTCGCGCCTCTAGGTAGATGTAGCCCTTTAACGATAAAACACGAAAGTAATACCCGCAAAGATAACATTTTCATGAATACATATTGAATAATAAAGGTGCGCATTAGTGCTGGCCGGGCTTATATTTACACACTTCTCGTTTGCTCCGCCACTGCTATTTGTATTTTACTATTTTCATGCTACTAAGAAGTCAGAGAAGCTTTTAGTACTGGCAGGGTATTAACTCAGCACGCGAGGAGTTTACGCCTCCCGTGAACAGCCATGCATCCCTTCGCGGTGTATCGATCGCGCCTTATCGTAACGTTCCCTGCACGTTCTCTCCTCAAGTAATTGCTTATTTAATTTCGCCTGCACGAATTATGAAATTCGAAAAAAAACTGTTTTTTTGAATTTTATATTTTTTACAAAAGTTGTGTGTATGTGGGTGTGTGTGTGGATGCGTGCGCGTGTGTGTGTGTGTGTGTGTGTGCAGGACAAAGCCAATCGAGTTTCCGCGAGACGCATTTTTATTTTAATATAAGGTACAACCATGGAGGTTATGTGTGGAACACAATATCCGATAAATAGCATAAACGGCATGAACTCGAGTGATATATTCTTTAACGCGTTACCCCCACTTGTAGCGCAAAAAAGGCCTTTTTCATGAATTTTTTTAAAGAAAACTACAAAACTTTTTTAATCGATCAATATACCATCTTAAAGAACACATCTTGAAGAACTTTCAGTAATCTTTTTATTGAAAAATATTATATTGTTTAGTGGCAAATGGCCGACAATGAAATAATGTTTTTATATACATGGTTTGCGGTGACCAACATTGCGGCGAAGTGGATCATCTGAAAAAAAAATGCGAATGGATTTAGTCAAATATAAGTGTAAACTAGTCTTTTATCGAACGATTTTAAAAAATATTCATTTTTGGCAAAATGGCGGACAGTCAAAGTTAATGGTTCGATTTTAACGAGAAAAACGGCCGTTTTTTAGCTATAAAACGACCATTTTTTTTCGAAAAAAAAAAATCGAACGTTTAAAGACTACATTTTTATGTATGAAATAAGCCTGCAAAATTTCAAGTAGATCGGTTCATTAGTGTTCGAGTAATCTTGGTCATCGACTTCAGAAATGCCATTTTGAGAAAAACGCGTTTAAAGTTTCAATTTCAGTTCTTCAATTCACGGATTCTTCTCTTTCAACGTTCATATCTCAGTCAATTTTGTTCGGATCGACTTGAAGTTTTCAGGACATATTCTCAGATGCTTATACTTCAAAAGAATGCAATAAAAAAAATCGGTTTTTCCAAAATTGCAAATGGGGGTAACCCCTTAAGCAAGCTGGCGCAACCTGCCACATTGCGGGCGAAAAAATGCAGTTGTCGCAGACGAATTTTCATGGTCGTGTTATCTCGCGCCGCGGCGATGTGAATTGGCCAGCAAGATTGTGCGATTTGACGCCATTGGACTTCTTTCTTTGGGGTTTTCTGAAAGGAAAAGTGTACGCCAATGATCCACAGCCCATTACGAAGCTCAAGAATGCAATTGGAGGCACCATTAGTGAAATTAGTCCGCAATTATGCCAAAGCGTTATTGAAAATTTCGTCAAAAGAGTGAACGTTTGCAAAAAGGGACGAGGCGATCATTTATCGGATATCGTATTCCATACATGTTTGGACCTTATATTAAAATAAAAATATTCGTACTTTTCAAATAAATAATACGTTTTATTAATAAATAATAATGTCAGGTCATTTTGAGACATCCTATAGGTGGTATTATAGATACATATCAGTGCGTGCATATGTGTGTGCATACAAATGTACGTGTATACATATACTTGCGAAGTACAACTAGGAACGAATTCGTAAACTAAAACGAGAGCGCGAGCAGCACACTGTCACCGGGATTTCAGACACTACGAGAGCTCGTGGCCACCACAGAGTTTTCAGTTTTTGTTCGTTTCCTCTTTTTTTTCTGTCTCACTCATTTTTTTCTCTCCCTTTGGATCTGTCTCTTTCTTTGTCGACGGGCTGTTTCGTACGTTGGCAACTACGAGCTACCCGCTAGTTTGCTGGACAGGCTCCGTTTATTCCGTCTCGCTCTGTCCGACTGTCTTTCTTTCTGCGTTCCACTTTATCTTCCTCTCTCTTTCATCCGCCACCATCTCTCGTCTGAGCTTTTTTCCTTCGGGGCTTCACCGTGTACCGCAACTCTGATGATGCTTCGCCTCGAGGTTTTCGCCTCGCTTAACTTTCCACACGTACGTTTACGTGAGCCCCCGACTGCTTCGAGAACCCCGTATCAGCCACGATAAATAATACCATCCCAAGCTTATATCCTTACCGTAGGCGGTACTTTGCTCGAAATATTTTCGCGTTTTTCTTTTAATTTTCCTCGGATCGTTTTCTTTTTTCATTTCATATCATTGGCTACGGGGAAAAACGCTGGAGGACATTTTCGATAAATGGTCTTTCATTTCGAGGAGTTTGACAAATTCAAGTGGGGCCCTCGGGAACAGAAGCTATCGCTACGTTCATCAGTTCATTTGACAGTCGGCGCCGGCCGGTTTCAATGTTTAATAATGGGAAATATAAAATTAATACTCTTGAGCCTGCGATACTTTAATATTATCGATCTGTGTGTGTGTGTGTGTGTGTGTGTGTGTGTGTGTGTGTGTGTGTGTGTGTGTGCAGGACAAAGCCAATCGAGTTTCCGCGAGATGATTCACTCGGATTTCCAATGGCCAAGAGGATATCTATTCGTTCCAGTCGAGCGATCTGGTCCTCAGGTCGACTCATTCGTTCCTCATTCTCTGTCGATCCTCGGGAGTGCCAGTCCAATGGCACTGCGGAATCCTCGATTAACGGCCATCGGAGGAGAAAATTAATATCCGACGGCGCGAATTGCGTCGGGGACGTACTTTGGGGATCAGGAAATTCATCGATTATGAGCTGGTTAACCGTCCAGCCATTTCTAGCAAAGTTGATAAGCCGCAAGGATGTTTCATACGCTCAAGTATAAATATAATATTATGGGAAAGTACATAGACGTGGAGTAAAAATACATGCTCTTTAAAATCGATAAATAGATTTCTTCGAAATTCTATTTGGGAAAGTTTGGCTCGGTGTTCATTCATTTCGTCAATTGGTGAATTCCATTTAGTGATCGTCCAACTTTAGACGGTCGAAAAATAGGTATATTTGGAAATTTTTTGTATTGTTCCTATAAAAGATTTATCGTATTGTTCCTATAAAATATGTATGAGACATTTTTCAAAATTCTTTTCGCATTATTTAAATATCTATCCGTGGTAGCAGCATTCTCGCACAGCCCCTCGAAAAAAGCGATGTCAGCTTTGTTGATGTTATTTCTGAGTAGATTTATTTGAAACACAAAAACCAAAAAGATTGGAGTTCAGTATGGTTGTCCAAACTAGAATTAGTTTTGTGCAAAAATAACAAAATGGCTGCGGTTGAAAAAAAGTATTAAAAAGCAAGACTTTTTTGAGTAATATTTCGGTTAAAAAAGTACTTAAAATCGAAATTTTCAAATAGTTCTAGTTCTAGCAGTAGGCATACAAGTGACGAATATATTTATTAAGATTTCAAAAGCAAGAAAAAAAGTGGTTTTGAGAAAAACGTGTTTGAAGTTCGCGCTCGAATAAAAATACTAATAATAATAATAAAATAATACTAATACTAATACTAATAATAAAATAATACTATTAATTTGAAATCCATTAAAAATTCGATTTTTGAAGTTGAAAAAGTGGGATGATCCCTTAAGCACGTCGGATGCTACATTGCTTTACTTTCAAGATTATTCTCGTACTGCCATAGTCATTGTTTTTGTAATCTGTTAATTAGTTGTGCGAGTAAATTTAATTTCTTCCAAAAATAACTGGAAATAATACCTCGCAGTGATTTATGCGCCTAACTAGGAAATATGATGCTTTGGTGGAAGAAGAATTTGTATAAACTGAAGTATGAAGGTATTTTGAATAAATTGCTATCGAGTCTGCAAGGTTGCATAATAAAATGAGATTTTAAAAAGGCGTATTAATGGTATTAGATAATGAAGGCCCTGGAAATTCTCGGGGCAAGCCTGCAAGAGCCTATCCGCGGACAAATTGGGCAGCGAATTGCTGCGGGCGGTACGAAATAATTAGTCAGGATTGAATTTCGATATGAACGCCGCGCTGCACGCATTTAATTCAATGAACGCGCAAAATTCGATAAAACGAGCTCTTTACTCTATTCCCCGCGTCCTTTTCAACGGATGGACAAAAAACTTTTCCGCCTTCATGATGTCATATATTATTGCGTCGTAATGTACTATTGCGCATTAGATCGTGTCATTTTGTCGTATTTGCTTTCGGATAAACTTTCGGATAAAATTTGCTTCCGTGTAACAATCGATATTGAAAAAAATGAGGTGCCAGAAAACCGTAATTACTCAACAATGCTTAATTTCTTCTAGGTACACATTAGTTTTTATGAATTGACCACTGCAACTCGTGCTAGCCCGGAAACATTTTTGGACTTGTATTCATAGCGAATAGTGGTTTGCTCTAGCAGACTTTTGCATCCGGGTAATCCACTTCCGAGCGACCGCGGGCTGAGGGTCATTTTCAATTAAGTGTGATGGAACGTCTGGACTTGCGGATGACGCGTTTGCCAGCGTCGGTTTCAGCTCGGTAAATGTACGAAAGGAGTAACAAAAGAGCCGTGACGACTTTTACAAATTTGTGGAAGTTTATCACAATTCCGGCCAACTTTCATCCGAATTTTTCCGACACTTGGCACATGTAACGAACTGCGCGGACATGTATACGTATAAGGCACGTTGTTTCTTCTTTTACTTTCTTCGCTTTTGTCTTTCAGTTTCACAGGCGCTTTCCCCATCTCAGGGATTTGTCTTCCGATCTGTGCATCCTCTTTTTTTGTCTTCCATGACTCGCTCTTCCTGTTGCTCTCACTCTAATTCCCTCCGAACTCTCTCGGTCTCTCTCTCTCTCTCTTTCTTTCTCCCTCGCTCTTTCTCTCCATATATATGTACATGTGTATAAATGGAATGTTAGATTGAACTTGTTTTATTCATGTAATGTTGGCTATCAGCCCAACAGAATGTTTTGAAGACGTATACAACATTTTTTGAAAACGATCGTTGACTTTGCCGACATGACACTTGACATGGCCTTTGTCATAAATGTACTTCTATTCATATAATGTTAGGTTTAGAGACTTCTGGGTTTATATCATTTTGAGCATGATGACAACAGATTGCTGTGAGGGAAGTTTAGTGTCTTAAAAATTACCGTTCTGCATATGTGTGTGTGTGTGTGTGGGCGGGAGGGCGGTATGTGAAACGGTGTGTGAGTGTGAGTTCTGGGTGTGGGTGATAACTTTTTCCTCTTATCTTGTGTGTGTGTGTGTGTGTGTGTGTGTGTGGGGTGGGGGGGGGGTATGTGTGATGGCGTGTGTGCGTGGGTGTGTGTGTGGGCGTGGGCGGCCACCTTTTTCCTTTTATCTTGTGTGTGCGGGTGTGCGTGTGTGTGTGTGTGTGTTTGTGTGCGCGCGCTTGCGTGTGGGGGGGGGGGGGCGTATGTATAAGGGTGTGTGTGAGTGTGGGTGTAGGTGATAACTTTTTCCTTTTACCTTGTGTGTGTGCGGGTATGTGAGAGGGTGTGAGTATGTGTGTGTGTGTGTGTGTGTGTGTGTGTGTGTCGGTGAGTGGGTGGCCACTTTTTTCCTTTTACTTGTGTGTATGCGGGTATGTGTGTGTGTGTGTGTGTGTGTGTGTGTGTGTGTGTGTGTGTGTGTGTGTGTGTGTGTGCGTGTGTGCGTGCGTGCGTGTGTGTGTGTGTGTGTGTGTGTGTGTGTGTGTGTGTGTGTGTGTGTGTGTGTGTGTGTGTGTGTGTGTAAGGGCGTGTGTGCGGGGGTGTAAGTGTGTGTGTGTGTGTGAGTGGGTGAGTGTCTTTCGGTGCGTGTGTGCGTGGGTGTGAGTGTGCGGGTGTGAGTCTGTATGTGGGTGGTAACTTTGCTTCTTTTATCTTGTAACGTCGCTTCGAGGCGTCCTCTCATACTCTTTCAGCACTTTCGCTCGGACCTCTCGCAAATCCTACTCGGAGCCAAGTCAAGTTTGGTTTCGAGAACTTCGCCTTTTCCTTCCTCTTTCCCGCTGTTGAAGGACGAAACTTTTCACCAGTCTCACTCTGCCTCGGGTACTTCGTGAAGATTCGCCAAAAATAAGCTGTCGGTCGAATACTCGTACTAACGTGCCCAGTTTACGCTTATATGTCAAATATGTGGGTTATTGCATAAAAAGGAGAACGCGGCGTCTTTGGATGGTGTTCAATTTACGTGCACCAGAAGAAAAATTGCGATATTTCTCTTTCTCCTTGGGCGACAAAAATGCGGGAGTATTTTGATTTCAGTCTTCGATCGTCCTGTTGCGAGCGGATACCCAATGCGTATGTTATATAATTGAATATTACATATTCGTGTGCGAGTATAAATATCCTATTGTTGCTGTTGGGATGCATTTTTGATGTGCCTTATTCTTGCTTTTGGAGGCCGTTATGTAGACTGCTCGGAATTTCAACTCAGTACATTTTTTTTTCTCGCCACAACATTTAATAAAGCGGGTTGCGCCCCACTTTGCCGGATTTTCACGTTCATTTCTGCCATGAGATATGTAATGCAAGCATATTATCGCTCCCCAGCCACTTTTCCGAGCCGTACTCTCGAACTACTTGGGATTCTTCATCCACTCGAAATAGTCCTTGGTATTGTTAATACCTCGGAGCCGCAACGCGGTGTAACGTGTTCGTTCTCCGCAAGTGCGCTACTTGTCTGTGGCATTGTGCGACAATATGTAGGAATGGAACGTTTCGTGGTATTTTGAAAAACCGTGGTGAATGCTGTCTTGATTTTTCTCTTCAGGAATACTAACTCGACGAAATTAAAATGAAAAAATGGCAGGTCGCTAGGTTGTTATTTTACTCCGCTTGTCACACTGATAAGGAACATCACTTAAGTGTCCACCTTCGTTTTCGTTACACTCATATATGTGATAAAGTATTGAAAACTTTTAGATATATGGAGGCCTCGAAGGGGCCTCGAAGTTTAGAATTAATACTACGCTTCTTAAAAAAATATCATTAAATATCAAAAAGTATTGAATGGAAGATAAAAATTGTAATTATGGTATAGTATTAATGAAGAAATTTAAATTTTAACCTACGATATGGCACGTAAACTGATACAAATAATACATTTTATTCGGCACATCATGATTTTTTGTAGTATTCAAAAAATATTTTGCTCACGTGATTGGAACAATTAGTTTCCATTATTCTACAAAAAGTACGGTATAAAGATTCACATTTTACTAATAACGTCGTAATATTTTTGTCTATACGCCGAAGATTTATGCTATGCGTATAGTTAAATCAATACATACACGAAGATTCATGCTATACGTATAGTAAAATCCATATGAAAATATAGCGTGTAACAAAGGTTGGTATTTTACAAAGCACGCATTATTTTTACAATACAGCATATAGGACTCGCGCCTATGCGAGAATAGTTTCAAATGTAATATGCACGCATCATTGCATTTACTATACGGTGTGAGAATCATTTTTACACTTCTATAACAACGAGTCTTTGAATTCCGAACTGGCAGTAAACTGCTATATTTTTCTAGCACTGAATATTGGAATCCTGGCAACCAGTGTTAGAATTTGAGGCCGTATTTTTCTCCGTGTACGTATTGTTCTTTATCTGCAGAAAAACGGGTTTAAGGCGGGAAATGACTCCTCAAATTTAATGCCAACCGTACTTACTTCAGGGCCTTTATGTCAAAGGTTTGACCTCGATATTTTTAATGTCATGGGAACTGGTGCAACGGATAATTTTTTCCAAATTCTGTATCATATAAAACATTGGATCGATTTTAACGAAAATTATATAGAACAATGACGACTTACTATTCTTACTGTGTGACAAATTTTTTCTGCGATGGAACCATAAAGATTCAAGTTTTCAGGGATCACCACACACTCTTCCGGATACTTTTCCTCAAAATGCTTTACCGACTGGCACATTTATATCACTCTGGATGAAAATCTAATTTCCCTTCCACGATAACAGAAATTTGCCTCTGAGATAACTAAAAAAAGAATAAAATAAGTAGATCAAGTTAAAAGACTCTTCAATTTAAATAACACACGAATTGCAGACAGCTCGAATATTTCAAGCTGATCTTGCAGAATTGATGTCTCTGTTGGTCTGGATTTCAAATACTGACAGTAGAAATGTCTCTTTTTGGCTTTGTATGAGAAGTGGGTATTCATCTTGCTCCGCTCCGTCGTATATCCTACAATTATAATAATCCTCGGGCATATCCATCTGCCAGACAACTCTTCCGCATAGTCAAGCGAATAATTCAGCATTAAACTGATTTATTATTTCTGCACACTGAGATTAAGTTCAAGGGAGACGTGAATAGTTTCTTATTCGAAAAGCAGGACGACCAAATTTGCGGAGCAAGAGAGCAGGCGTGCAAAGCCCTGGAGGCAAAATAAAATTCACGAATTGCCGGAATACGTTCTGAGTCATTGCCCCAATATTATAAACTTTCCCTACAAAAGTTATCATACGAAAAATTCTGCGCGGTTGGTTAACAATGTGAAAAAAAATCGAAATTGATGAAGACGTCGATGTTACAAGTTTGGAATTGAAGTTTCTCTTCTCGCAATTATAATGGGAATATATGCGACTTATTTTAAAAAGTTAAAAAGCCATATTTAACAGAGAATATTTATGTAGGAAAGTACTTATAGGTGCGTAGGAATTTTTGGTTCGCGCTTTAATGTCGTCAAATTTTGAGAGACCACGATGAAAGGTCATACATATTAACAGTACCACTAGAACACCTTTCGTATCTGATTTCGCGAGAATCGGCAGAACGTTTTAGATTTAACAAAATTTGTCATTTTTCGAAGGTTCAGTAATTATTTGGACTTCCTTAAACTTTAAGTTGTTAAGGTTAACTTTTTCATAGACGTAAGGTAAACATTCTGCAAATGAAAAGAAAGCTAGCAAATTCTTTGACTTAAGGTTCTAATTCGTACGATTTCTAATTTAATGTTTGAGCGATCTTCGTGTAAGTGAGCGAGAGTAGCACGGAACATCAGCCCAACTTCGACATTTAAAAACTCCTATATGTGATAAAGCATTGAAAACTATCAGGCACGTATATATTTTTTATCAGCGGAAAAACAGTTTTCAGAGTGGGGATTAAGGGGTGACACGCCTCGAAAAAGGCGTGTCACCCCCAATTTCATTTTTTTCTGTACTTCTATAGTGTATTTTTACTATATTCTATAGTGTCTTTTTCATCGCATTCCATTGGAAGAATTTTGGTTTTTGTTTCATTCAGTTCAGTGTATTGCTTGTGGGCGAAACTGCAAAATCGCCCTTCAACACGCCTTTCTTTGAGGGGTGGTTTCCGCTCTTCAAATGGTTTTCCGCCAACGAAGAAAATTATTGTCTAATAGTTTTCAATACTTCACCATACATATGCGAGTTTCAAAAAAATCGAAGGCAGACCTTTAAGGCGTTTCGAGACAATTGACGAAATGCTACCATTTGATGCAAATGTTTACAGTAAATTCTTTGTCATATACTAAATGCATCCTTCAAATTTCAAGTCGATCGTCTATACAGTTTCTGTAAAATTAACAGTTGAAAAAACACTTGTTGGCAAAAGGACATGCCTATGATGAGATCACATATAGATTACAATATGACTTATATATAAATATAATATAAATTATATATAAATATAATATAAAGTATTTCATGCCTAAAGTTGCCATTCAGCCATAAGCACAGGCATCTTCCGATGTTGAACAATGTTTTTTTCATTTGTACATTTTATGTAAAAGGTGTAGACGAACCATTTAAAATTTTAAGGGTGCATTCAGTTAACGACAAAGAATTTACTGTATACATTTGAATCAAATGGTAACATTTCGTCAATTGTCTCAAAAATTCCCTAAGTGATGTTCCTTGTGAAAGAGCAACGCACAAGTCTGATGTTGTCCTTTGCTGTAGACTTTTGCATGTCTGCTCGTGGCGCACGATATTGAATAAGACGAAAAAAATGCAAGCGTTTCGTGTCTCTTTCCCTTGTAACCGTCATTTTTTTACACGCACAATTCGCAGAGGTAATTCCTCAGAGATGGGACGGACATTCAGAGCTTCCATTTTCATAGCATCCCGGAATGAACGACGAGCGTCACTCGTTTACTTCATCCCCCATCCCTATACAAGTGCGTCCCCTGCGACCGTATGTAAATATATCTCATATGAGCAATGGTACCATGTACGCGTATTTATTTATATATTTTTATGTGTAAATACATACCGGGTGTCCCATTTTAATCTTACATCTGATTTGTCCAGAAAATTACTGCTCCGATCAAGTAGTGAGTATAATAACACTTTTTGGGTTCAAAGAGGAACATTAAAAAAGTATTTTTTAGTCCAAAATCCAAAACGGCGACGTTAAGATGGCTGGCATGTTTTTTTTTTCAAATGGCGTCATGGTTTCTTTTCATTAAAAAAAAACTGCCAGGTCAAAACTAACAGCTTTTGGAGGAAAACTTTTTTTACAACGTTTGTAATTTTTAGGTTAGGATACCATTTTTTACGGTTTTAGTGCTATCCAGAATGTGGAGCGAGTAGGTAAGGTTCTTAACATCTCTAGTGCAAGTGTGCATGGGTGTGAGTTTATTTAGGTTTGTTTGGGTTATCGATCAAACTTGAGCAAACAAGGATTAGGTCTCTGCGGCTCGTCACTTCCGTTATCAAACAAACCCAAGTGTAAGTGGGCGTGTGAGTTTATTTGGGTTTGTTTGGTAACGAACGTGATGAACCGCAGATACCTAATCCTTGTTTGGGTTTGTTTGGGTTATCGAACTATCCCAAACAAACCCAAACAAATCCCAACAAACTCACACCAACATACACACGCATACTTACACTGGGGATATTGAAGACTTTACCTGCTCTTGGTACATTCTGGATAGCGCTGAAATAGTAAAATAATGGTAGTTTAACCTAAAAATTATCAAGGTGTTCAAAATAGTTCTGCCACAAAAGTTGTTAGTTTCCGCCTGACAAATTCTTTGGTGAAAAATGCATGATCCCATTTTAAAAAGCATGTCGGCCATCTTAACGTCGCCAGTAGGAATTTTGGACCTATACATTTTTTTTTTTTTGGGAAGTCCTCCGTTGAGTCCTAAGAGTTTTATTATACTCAATGCTTGATTGGAGCAGTGTTGTTCGAGATAAAGCTGGCGTGGAATAAAATGGGACACCCGGTATGCATATCTATGTGAATGTATGTATCCGTATATAGACATAGCATAAGAACGTGTATACAAGAAGAGCATGTATGTCGTATTCTAAGGCATTGTATCGAGCTTTCCGTTCCGTTCGTCTTACTTACGCAGTAAAAAATCTGCACTATTCCTCACCGATGATATTCCTCTACTCGAGCTGTGTACCCATTGTAATGGTTTGCAAAAAACGAGGGAGTTAAGATAAAGGGTGTAAAACGGAGATTTTATGACCTATCGGTGAGGAAAGCATTTATTTTAGTATTTTCTATAGTTCTCGACGTAAAGTCGCATTGTTCGTTGAAATAGACGCTATATAATTATATAGTAGCGTTTCGATCTCCAACTGGCATTCCCGTAGCACCTATGCCCTTTAACGAGAGGAAAAAAAATAAAGCTCGATGGATAACGCACGATAAAATTTATCCGGGTGACCGACTATTTTGGCTTTAAACTTTTGATCGAAAAGCTGGCAAATAATAGTCATATCATGAATACAGATAAAATATTTTCTATGAATGAGTTCAATGGCAAAACAGTCATGGAATGGAGCTTCGCCCGTGTGACGAATGTATTTAATACGTTTTATCCGAGTATTAAATGGACATTTGTTTATTCGATTGTCGTTATATTACTGATGAATGTTTTTAGAATTTCCCTACCACGAGTCAAATATAGTAGTCTTTTTTCCATGCCAGTGTAAAGCACATTAATCTTCATCCTATGTAGTTGTACACATGCAAAGAGAACAAAAGTATGCAAAAACAATGGAAGTCTAAACATATGAAACATATGAAGGAAGATTGTAAAGGTAAAATCCATTCCAGAGGAACCATGAAAAAGGTAAGGCGGTAATCCTTTGTGACTGGTACAAAAAAAATCGAAAAAAGATGTTTTGCACCAATTGCAAAAAATGTATGCGTGTTGTATGGACCCGGCATCGTACTATATCGTAGTTGAACTATTAAACGCGTTTGTCCCAAAACTCTATTTAACAAATAGGCTTCAATGATATCTCAAAAACTATGGAACGGATTTTGCTGAAAGTTTTAGGGTATAGCCAGCACATCTATAGTTCTCACCCAAACTAGAATATTTCTGAAATCTGCCATAGTTTTTTTAAGCTGAAAAAGTGGAAAGAACGACGAAGCCTGGATGTTAACCTTTAAAACCGTGCCAAAAATTCAATTTTCAATAACCTTACTTTACTCTAGTTCCAGCGGTAGCCTCAGGTCTACAAATTATAATGCCATTTTATTATTTTATTTCAAACGAATAAAACCTCCGGAATGATGGCAGCCGTCAACCAACTTTTTTTACACATGAGTGTCTTCCGAACGATGTAAAGTCGATTCAACTCGTTATTTTTGTCTGATGCAATTCTGAGAAACTGTAAATATGTCAATAAAGGCGTGTTAAAAATTCAAAGATAGTGTGTTTTAATAGTGCATAAAAATAAATCCCGACGAAAGCGAAAACCATAGTTGTCACATGGGATGACCCCTTTAAGATATTCCTCTCACGAACCCGAATATTTACCAATGAACTGATTTCCATCTACAACAAAGTAAAATTACACCCCGGTATACTGGTAAAATTTTACACCTAGTTACCGAACTTTTAACAAAAAAATGACGACTCTAAAAAGCGTCCAATTCACACGGCACTGTATGGAGATGACGCGCTGGCCACATTTTTATATAATAAATTACACTCTAAACAACGCTCGATTTGTGATAAGAACTGCTCTACGCGTGTAAAAAATTCTAAAGGTTCCACAACGACAATAAAAACGGGGTTCACCGAATATTTAAAAAAAATATTAATGTTAGAACTTATAAAATCGTGATTAGCAGAAGCACAGCCGTCTGAAGCCGCGCTATATCGCACTTGCCGAGGGTACGGGGAAACTGTGCAAATCCCATGCCAGAATGTTTCAATCAAGTATCTACACCAAGGTGTCAGAAGCATTGGCTTTCCGCTCACTGGTTGATGCGCTAGTCGGTGCACGGCAAAGCGGTCACCGCTCCGAGTATCCGTCATGTCATATTGCCATTGAATACTTCTGCAACGTTCCTTTGTAGGCGCTTTCGAGTCTTCACGGTTCCAGCCCATTCGATTTTTGATCGACACCTCCTGGGCCAGTACAGGTAAGTATATTTTGCGGACTTTCAGTTGCGTTAGTACTGGAAACTTACAATTAGTAAAACTTTATGTTGCTCGGGAGTCAACACGCAAGCCAGGGCGCGGCTAAACGATCACCCATCCGAGTACTGGGCTGAGACAACGCTGTTTGACAGGGCTCTTCTACTAATGTCGTTACTATATCTCTCAACATTACGTTTACTAATGATCAAAATGGAATTTAATGATTTAAGGGCGGAGATCCCTTTAGGCAACCGGAAGTTAGCGAATTTCGAAGGTTTTTTTGTGTCCAAACTATTTATTCTACATCATTGAAATTTGATGTACATATTATTGGATCTTTCAATTTTTAGAGAATTGTTTTTTTATATTCAAAAGTCGTGACTACGACACTTGTTTCAAAGACGTTTGCCGCCTGAGTTGTTCCACAGCGTTCAACTTAGCGTCTGATGCATTGATTTGAAACGTTAAAGCCAAGGAGTTTTAGATTTCTAAGACGCCCACGCTCTATGTCAACCTAAACTTCCTTGAAAATGATTTTTTTTTCAACTACGCCTTTATTAACAAATACTTTGGTAAACATTTTATGAAAAATAGAACCTTTATTCAGACACGTGCTATTTTTCGACTCTTCACTTTTCGTTGGATTATTTAGGTTCAGATAGAGCATGTCAGTCTCAGAACTCTGAAACTTCTTGGTTCTGATGTTCTAGATCAACGTACCAGACGCTATGTTGTACGCCGTGGAACAACTCGGGTGACAACAGTCTGTGACGCAAGTGTCTTACAGTGACTTACAAAAAAACCTTTTCTTTTCGCCAACTTAAAGACGTAATATTATGTTTAGTTATCTAAAATAAATAATTTCGACACAAAAAATCTTGAAAATTGGCTTATTTTCGACTGCCTAAAGGGATTGCTCCCCTTAAGAAGGCACGATCACTTCCACGGGGTCAAAACAGAGTCTAAATTTATTTTACCCAAAGCTGCTCTGATTGATGTTTACTTATGTTGGTTATTCGTATTATCGATTATAGTGTGCCAAATGTTGTGGTTAATGAAGAATTTATTGCACGTGAACAAATAAAAACTGAAAAATCAGATTGTCAACGACTCGGTAGTAATCTTCGTAATAATAATATTGACATATCCACCATAAAAACGAACTAAAAAGACAAAAAGATCAGCCGGAAACCTATTAAAAATAGGCTTGAATTACCTCAGCGGAATTAACACGATAGAATATAATCATACTTATTATTGATACGTGATAAATAATAAAACTCCATAAATTGTTGTTTGCATATTTTGTGGCGGCTTCAATTCAAATTAATTTCAAAACAAGGCTAGCTTATGTTCGCCAGACGCATCAGCTGATACTCGCGATGTTGCTAAGTCTGTGGGTGCTATTTCGTCGTTCTGACCATTTTCAACCGGAAATTAAAAATTTCTTGTACCGTAGTCCTTTAACTACGAGGTGAAGATTGATTTTCTTATTTTTTACAATATCTATTATATCTAATCTATCGAATTCCAGTTTTCCAACTGGTTTAGGTGGATACGCGAGCAGAAAAACCACGACCACCGCACTTCCGGTTGACCGTCTCCATAAGACGACGTGCTTCCGTAACTCAGTGGTCGAATTTGCAGTTTTATTGCGATAAATGTAAACGGTCAAAATAGCTAAAATTTTGGCAATAGGCGCATAAAGTATTCGTCAAAATCATATAAAAATTTCAAATCCGAAAGTTCGATTCGTATTAATGATCGTACCTCCTTAATGATTAAATTTTACATTTCTAATAATATAATTTACATTTGGCATAAGACCTCAACGGAGTAGCGATTCTCGTATGCCCATTCTACTTTTATTCGTCAATTCGTATCTTTATCGTCTCACGGGGCGACTTGCTCAAATGGTAAATGTGTATCCCAACTTTTCATACGTTCCATTCCACCCTATACGCAAAGTTCCGTAGAAGCGAGAACGCACGCGATCGTGGCGATTTCGAGCCCGATGTAAAACACAGAGCGAGCTTCACCCATTCGTTCCCTTGATGCATTCGAGTCTCTTGGGATATTTCCGGTACCGAGTACGTCTGGAAGGCACAAAGTGCGAGTTAACAGAAAGTAGCGCAAGCCTCGGGGCGCCGCGACGTCGCCAAGGACTTCGGGGAGGAACGATGAGAACACGACGCCCCGTGAAGTGTGGCACTTCCCTCACAGTCCTCTTTCTTTCCGGGACACGTATACTCGGCGGAAAAGCCCTTTGAAACTGCTTTCCATTACTTACGAACAATTTTACGGAAAAGGTAAAAACACCGTAGCATAATAATACGCTTTTGTCTGACGAAGGAATGTAACGAGAGAGAGAGAGAGAGATAAAGAGAGAGAGAGAATGAAAAAAAGCAGCCGCGGAAAAACAAAGCCGAAGAAAGTGGGTGATCAAGCGCGATCGATCCGGAAGAGGAGGAGAGTTGAACGAGTTAATCGGCGGTAAAGTTGAAAACGAGGGGGATGAAAAAAGTATGCCAAAACAAACAAATAAGTGAACCGACGTAGAACGTTTGTATCGTAAAGCGCTTGTGGCCAAAGAACGTATGTATATGTGGGTTCGCATGGCGTGAATGTGTGTGGTCTGTATACTGCGGTATGTACGAATACAGGTTGGAGCCAGAGTACATACTCAAGACAAGAAAATGAATGAGCGAGAAAGAAAGGGACGAAAAGTAGAAAGAATGAGGAAGAAATAAAAAGAATTGGTGAGGCGTGCCTTCACCATCGCTGAGGTAGAACGGCTGAGCAATTAGGAGATTAGTTTTTGCCGGTGGAAAAATCCGTGCGGGCCTTCTGAGCTTCTCAATGTCGTATATACACTTATATGGTAGGTGTGTGTGGAGAAAAAGGTGATTTTGAATGCATTCGACTTTAAGGATCGTTCTCATTGTAGTCTACCGTGCCTATGCTCATCATTATGCAAGACCCAAAGACTTCAAAATCAGCCCTTTTTACAAATATGAACTTATTTTTTATACGGGCCATTTCTAAGGTCGTGTGGTTGTCAAAGTTAAGGACGCGTTTGAACAAATGTTAAGGACCGTCCTTGAAGCCGTTGGCTGTGCTGATAGTCAACATTACAGGGACGTAACGGGTTCAAAGCATCCTTTTACTACATATATTTGTATATGGGTGTTCGTGAGAGGGTGTGTGTGTATAGCGAGACATACAGATCGCGACGAAAGCTTTATAGAAGGCGATGTGACGTTGAAATTCACAAGCTTTACTACTCTACACCAACATTTTTCGGGAGCGCGTTGGGTTTTCACTATTTTTAGAATTTCATAAAATCCCGAAGTGCGATCCACGTGACTTTACTGAACCGTAGACCGTGCGAAAAACGAGGTTTGCGCCCCTTCGAATGCGGAACGAATGAATTATCCTACTGATGGGTTTATTCGGCGACGTTTCCATTGCGAGGCACTATTTTAAAATAGTGAAATCAAACGGGAAAACGGAGAGAACAGAACCTCTGTACGCGTTTAATTGCATTTTGCCCGGAATTGTCCTTGGTCGCTTTTCCGAATGGAATATTTGTGCCTGTTAGTGATAAATCCGAGACATAGCAAACAACAAAACGAGTGTAGCATTCGGGCTGCGTTCGCGGTGTCGATGTACAATTTAAAAGGCTATATTTGATTCTGCGTATAATGATTTGGCACGAGAACAATTAAAGCAGTGTTGCTGTCTAGAGCACTGTTTTAAACGTGGTTTTTAGGATGGGATAACTGTTTAAATGTTCGAGTTTTCTTTCTGCAATTTTTTTATACATGTTTATTAATCTTCCAAGAATATGTAGAAAAATTATATGTATATATATATATATATATATATATATATATAAATCTATATATATATATATATATGTACTGTTGCGCTTTTGTTCACAACAGTGCGCGGAAAACGCCTTCCATTGGTGAACAGCGTTGCCAACGGTGTGTGCATTACAAAAAACCAACATATTATAATCTATATGGGTGTTGCTAGATATATATATATATATATATATACATATATCATGTACTGTTGCGCTTTTAATCACAGCAGTGCGCGGAAAACGCCTTCCATTGGTGACCAGCGTTGCCAACGGTGTGTGAATTACAAAAAACCAACATATTCTAATCTATATGGGTGTTGCGATGTTTCGTACCAGATTCAGCAAAAAAATACTCTACAACCCGAGTAGAAATCTTGATTCGGCTACAAGAAAGCCCTGATTAGGCATCCTGATTTCTATTTCCAGCAAGACCAGTATTTTTATCAAGCCTTGATCGTTTTTGAAACGCAGTCTCTGACTTCAGGCTGATCAGAATAAAGATCAAGGTCTGATCGGGGTACAAAATCACAGCCTGGCATGAAGTTCAAAGAGAGAAGTTCGCGGTTGCTTCGGAAACCACCATCCCTTCACATTCTTCATTGCACTACCAACAACTTTATTCACTTTAAATAGGATCTATTTTAATTCAATAGATTCTTTCCTCATCTCACGGTCTACTACGATCCTATTTGTTTCAAATATATTTTTTTTATTAGAATATCGAATATAGAAAAGAATATTTCATATTCAAAATAAAATGGCATACTTAATTTAGAATTCTACCGCAATGATTTTGTATCACAATTCGTCATTCCCTGGCCTTCTGAAATGTTATTTTTCAAAATAAACATTTCGCCACCTCCACATGGAACCTAACTCACAACCTCCGCACGCTGTCCATACGCTACCGAGTGTTTGTAGTATCTTAGTCGCAGATATGGCACAAGAGACCACATGAATTCCTAGAATTATTTGTTGTATCACATAAACTATACCAATTGTTTAATATCAGTGTGATAATTAGAGAGTTTTATCGAACATTATTCTATAGATTTACAACAAACGTAACCTATACAGGGTGTCCCAGAACCGATGATAGTCCCTGAAATGGGGGGTTCGAGGTGAAATTCTGAGTCGATTGATATACGTATATATGGGTCTCAGATCAACCCCTGAATTATTATTAATTTTTAAAGGCAGGCCAATCAGTTGCGCCCGATGTGCGAGCGTACGTCAGTGACCCACACGCACATTTAGTCGTGGCTGGCGGGAGCACCTGATTGGTCCGCCTTTAAAAATTAATAATAATTCAGGGTTTGATCTGGGACCCATACATACTTATATCGGTCAACTCAGAATTTCATCTCCAAACCCCCATTTCAGGGACTTCCACTAGTTCTGGGACACCCTGTATATATATACATATAGTTCCTCTCTCTCCCGTTCTCTACCCCCCTCCTCGTCGACGTGTGTATTGCACAAAAAACAGACCGTTAATTCAAGCAAATAGAAAAATGTTTATTTCTCTGAAAATTCTGTCATTTAATTTTTTTAAATTAAATACCTATATCCAGTGGATTCAACGAGATTGTTTTTTTACAAATGAAACCAAATCACATATGTATTAGGAATAAATAAAATATTAGGAATAATAAAAAATGTGTGCATATACAATATGTCTCGACATCTGACAACGATACATAGTTCGTCTGGTGTTTGACAAAAGGTTAGGCGTGTGAAGGGCGCCAAACTGTATATAGTTCCATTTGCTTGATGATTGCGTGAAGCCAGCGGGATCAGGCGAATTGACGTAAGCCTTAAATCCCTTTGCCCGACTACCGCCTGAAATTAGCAGGCTCGCACGGTGGTGTCCTCCCTTGCGCAATTTCGTAAAGTTTTTTGCCGGCAGGAGAACGAGTAAGTGAGATCATAAAGGAAAATTTAAAGCGCAGCGCGGTAAGTATTGCAAAATTGAAAAATTTCGATGGATACGTCGCGGGTAATAACGAGTCTACTCGAGAAAATTATGAAGAAAGTTATGAGAACGGCCTTCCTGTTGATTCGACGACGCGAAGCACACGATGTATATACAAGTATATACATGGATGCATCTACTGCATCCATACCTCAACGACGACATTATTAAAGCAACGGTAATACAATCTTTGCGACGAGACAAAAAGAAAACGAAACAAAAAGAACTGTTGCACGAGAGATTCCGCGAGTCGATCCCCCTTCGACCGGGGGAAATTGAAATTGTTCTCGTTATGCATGACCGGCAAATACGGTCCTGGAGAACGCGATATTGCATTTTCCATTGTTTTGCTTTATTTTCCTTCCATTAGTTTTCGAACTCTCCTCCAAAGCGCAGCACGGCCGCGTTGCCTGCTCGGACTACGAGCATAATATATACCCGGGTGCCCGGAGCCCGCAGTTGTTATCACGAAAGAGGAACGGGGAGATCGTGGCACGGAAAATCGCGAGCAATTAAAATAATTCGTGGGCGCGCGCTTAATTTGGTCGAGCGACTCTCGGCGTATCGTCTACGTTTCTTGTATACTTGTACATAGTATTATACTCAAATACATCTACGCACACACACATTCGTGCATATATGTATATGTATTAATTCTAGTATTATAATTACGACGAGGACACAACATACTCTGTATGCAACCCGTCCGTTTACTGCATAAGCTTTCCATAACTAAATCCCATCAAAACACATTGTTATCTTGACACATTTTTTACATTTTAATAACGGGTAACTAAAAATTATCATTATTCTTCTAATTATTACTCGTGTAACAGTGTAGGGCAAAGCGTGTGAGTGATAAAAGGAAGTATACACGCAGACGGACGAAAAATGATGTTCCCAATTACGACGTTGAAGTGTGCATCGGGGGAATGCAACGGAAAATATCTTGGCTTTATTTTCCAAATGTCCTCAGGCAGATTTGAGCTGCGATAATCACGCAAATATTTTTTGGATTCTTCTTTAGCGATCTACGAACTAAATCTGCAAAATATCGGGACGTTGAATAAGTTCTCGATGTTTTCCAACAGATGGCGTGTTCAGAACCGTCTGCGTGCACTTTAAGATGGTGATGCATCTATAAAGTACTATTTACTATATACTTTTTTTCATACTGTTAAACGTGTCAAATTTCGTGCCAAAAAGAGTATTTGCGGGGAACTTTACTGCACTGCATTAGTCAAATAAAATCTGCAGTTGAAGCACACAGAATTCTTGTTGAGACTTAGGGCGACCATTTTGTATGTTGAATTGGAGGCACTATTGCATGGAGACTCGTGTCAGGAGCTAGCTAAACTTGCAGAATGATTCGGGCTTGACCACACAACAGTTTCAACACGTTTGAAAGCATTGGGAATGATTTTTTAAAATAAAGCATTAATTTCCACGACGAAACAGCGTGAGCTTATTCAACGTCCCAATATTATTTTGGATAACCATGAAATTAAGGCGGGCAACCACTTTGAATGCTTTGAAAAATCATTTTTCTTTATTTCATAAATCGTTAGCGAAATGTCTTATGAATACACCCTGAACATTTTAAAACGATATTCGGATTCCTTCTAACGGTAAATGATAAAGATGACTCTCCGCTCGACTCTCAACCACTTTGGCGGGTCAAAGCATTCGACTTTATTTTGCTTTTTCTCACAGTGTACATGTTCGAGAATATGCGAAAAAAACGGCAAGTCAAAATATTGAAAAGTGACCTAGTGACAGACGATTTACATTAGTGAGAACAGGTAGCGCAACGATTTACACATACCAAAACTTTCAATCGCGTTTTTCTCGAAACTATATTTTTTTCAATTTGCGGGTATCGTAACTGAAAAATTAATCGATAGATCGTCCTCAAATTTGAAACACGTTCACATAATATCATTTATCAAAACATGAACCTAAAGTTGGAAAAATTAGATTGTTTAAAGCATATTTATCGTTGCAAAATGCCGGAAAAAGACATGCTAAAATCGACCATTTTTTCCCAACACGTTCCAACTTTCGACCCTCGATTTTTTTTTTGCAAAATTTCGCTTCATGTTCTAAAAAAACATCTCAAGAATGCATGAAAATTTGTTGGACTACTCCAGACGCGGATTGCGAGCTGCACATATTCCGCAAATCGACAACGACGATGAGATCACGCCAAAGGCCATAGCGGTTTACACCTTAATTGATGCATGAAATAACTTGAAAAAATTACCAGAGATGTATGAAAATAGCAATAAATTATTGTCAGAGTTGCGGAAATTTCCATTTTTTTTCACAATAAAAGAAATCCAGAAAATCATCTAATTTTCGGTCTCCTAGAGTGGTTACCTAAAGTGGTAAAGCCCGGTTACCTAAAGTAGTAAAGCCCGTCTTAAGAATATTTTTCAAAAAGTTAGCTGCATTCCCACGAGGCAAAATTCAACTCTATTCCCAATTCGACAAAATGGAATTTGTTGTCGGGGCTCGAAAACGGGCCTATGTCGGGGCAGCAGAAATTGACAACGTACCAAATGAGTATTATATGGGGGTGTGTGTGTGTGTCTGCAAGACACGCGACATGAACGCGAAGAAATGGTGCGAACGCATAGAAACGAGTTAGACTTGGATTATAATAATTATTGTGATTGTTATTGTTGTTTTTACTATTATTATTATTATTATTATTATTATTATTATTATTATTATTATTATTATGTTTATTATTATTATTATTATTATTATTATTATTATTATTATTATTATTGTTATTATTATTACTACTATTACTATTATCATTGTTGTGGATAATTACTGCTGTCGTTGTTTTTATTATTATAAGGATCTCAAAAAGACCTGACATTTTAACTTATTAATAAAACCTATTATTTGTTTGAAAAGTGCGAATATTTTTATTTTAATATAAGGTACAAACGTGGAGGTTATGTGTGGAACACAATATCCGATAAATGACCGTCGTGTGCCTTTTTGCAAACGTTCACTCCGTTGACGAAGTTTTCAAAAACATGTTGACATAATTACGGACTAATTTCATAAATTGTGCTTCCAATTGCTTCAGAAAATGGACGTGCTCACTTTTTGAACCGTTTCTGCAACATTTTCACCATTTTTGTAGTAAATTTTCACAATTACTATGCTCGAACGTGTAATTTCTCCATGACTGAACCTCAATACTTCCTGATGCCACTTGTCAGAGATTAGCACTCTATGTTCGCCACAAAAAAAATGGGGCGCAATTGAAAATGTCAGCTCATTTTGAGACACCCTTCGTTGCAGTTGTTGCAATTAGTGTTATTTATTGTTACTAAATCATTAATAGTGATTATTATTATCATTAGTCGATAAGAACAAGATATTCTTAAAATATCTCATCATTTCCATAGAGTCGCGAACAAAGCCCTTATTTTGTATACGACGTTAACAAAATCTACGGGATTTTGCGTTAGCACGCGATACGTCGCGTGCTAAGAAGGAATTCCGCGGATTTTGTGCGCGAGAACAGGAGTCTCGCGTTCTCGCATGAATTACTCGAAATAATAATGCTCAGGAGCGTCGGGGTTGCAAATTTATCTTACGTTGATCCACTCCCCAAGCTCTCTATTGCCGCAGGCGAGAGAGAAGCCATTATAATTATTATGCAATGAAAACTGCACGACGTCTTGGCGCGTGCTTCACGAAAATTGCATGATATTACTCTCTCGCCCCCCTCTCTTTCTCTCTCTGCAGGAATCAAAGAGATTTAAATACTAAAGCTGAATTAATGCAGCGCGGGAGTACGGAAATCCAATTTTTGAGTGTCTAAATAATTTTATGGTGTTTAAGTTTGCATCGTTGGTATGCGAGAAAAGTTTTTTTTAATATTTTAATTTCTTTTAATTTTTTTTTCTTGACGTACAATTTTTTTTTGTTGTAAATTTCGTTGTGAATAGATCGTAGATGAATTTGTAAATAGATCGCTAAACAAGCATTAAAAAAATGGTTGACAAATTTTGCTGGGCAAAATCTACTACAAGAAATTAAGGGAATTCAGAAATATGAATTTCCATTGCATTTCAACGATGCAGACTTTAAGCTTATAGAATTTATGTCCATTTCACAATTCTTGTGAATCTCAGATTCGAACATGTCATTCACATTTAAAAAAATAAATTATGAACAAAATGAACTCTTACAGTTTCAGAATAAAATTCGCCTGATGGAAGAATATACAATAATATTTGTTCTCTTTCGCAATCGATTTTCCATGGGCGAATAATTTTTTCGCGTTAAGAACGAGGTTTTCGAATTTACTTGACGCGTGAGTGTGGTTAATATAAACCGAAAATTATTATTGGTACAACAAAAGCTGGTCAAACGCTAGAAACTTTTGGATAGTCGTCATTTTCATTTTACGCATTTATTTTTTGCTTGCTCGGACAAATATCAAGCTCGATAAATATACAGGAAAAATATTCTCGAATGTGCAAGGAATGAAAAGGGCAACCGGTGCGAAGGGATGGGAGAAAAATGTGCAAAGAGGAACGTCATGCCAGGGAACGAACTCTACTCATTGGAATGGGTGAAGCGGTTCTGGCTAGAAAAAACATAGACACCGATCCAGTGCAATTCCCATCGTACGCGCCTCGCGATATTTCCCACGTCACAAAGGATATTGCAACGGACACGTTACTTTTTTTTCCTCCGGATGATGTGCCACGTCATACATGTAAACTACGAACTAAATTTGTCTTATTTTTCCTTTGCATTTAAAAATGAATCTACATACTGATCAACATTTTTGCGAAGTATTCATTTAAAGATCGGCATTAGGGAACATTTTTGCCATTTTTACTATTGTGATGTATGAAAACTCGCGTATTCTAATCCTTAATTTTTTTTCGTAACATATGTGCTCATCATTGTTCGGGATGGTTTTGACGCGATTCTTTTGTCTCTTGAAGCACAGACGCGAGAAAACGAAGCGAAGATACCCTGAATCCAAAAGTAGTGTGAAGACATTAAGGGTGTTGCTTAAAAATATTGGGGTGCAAATATGCTTAAAAATGCAATTGGGGTGCAATATGCTTAAAAATGCAATTGGGTTGCAATATGCTTAAAAATGCAATTGGGGTGCAATATGCTTAAAAATGCAATTGGGGTACAACATGCTTAAAAATGCAATTGGCGTGCAATATGCTTAAAAATATTGGGGTACAAATATATTATATTAGATGTACAGATATTGATAAAAAATTTACTAGTCGTTATGGTACATTGTCTTAATATACTGGCAGGAGAAGAACGGAGGTTTGCGCACTCGTTTCTCAAATATTAAATATTAATGAAAATTTTACCAGTCGTTATGGTCTTCTTTAAATTAGCATATATGTAAATAATAACTACGATTATATACCGTACATTTGAATGTTTTCGCGGTATTTATTCGTTCACATCATTGATGATTTGCTACAATAAGTTGGCATTAGTGATGTCATACAATGTACTAGTATAGGAAAGCCGTACCTCTCCCACCCTTAAAAAAACGATTTGGCAACAACCTTAAGTATGGATCGAATTGACGATGGATATACTCACATGTTCCGGGTTTATAGCGCTCGCATCGCGGATATCTTGATGATCGGAGCCAGCACCGTTGACCATACCTGAAGCAGAACCAGCTCCGCCGAGTCCTTTTCCACCAATACCGCCCGCGGGAGTTTGTGGAAGGCTCTGTAAAAACACGAAAAAGGTGGATTAAGAATGGGCGTAAAAAAGCAGCACATAGAGAGAAAAGATCTCGAAGGAAATACATTCTAAATATGACGGTGTAGGTCTACATCATGATTGAACTTGAGGTGATTGAACCTCGTTTGCTGATCACTTCTGCGGACATTTTACAGAAGTGATACTATCGACAAACGTTCTCTTTCCAACTATTGGTCATTTTTTAGCCATTGACATGGACCAGGTACAAAATCTCATAAACAATCGTCAACCAACCAACTTCAGTACTAAGTCTGAAACATTTTTCTGAAACGTCAGTAAATAACATTACTGTATTATTGAAAAATATTCAACATTATTATTGTTAGCATTTTGTGTTATCAGTTTATTACCTGGAGTAACCCAATGGTAATCATTCAACGTAATCAGTCACTGTAAACATTTCAAAAACTCTTCGACGACGACAGCACATCGCTTGTACTTCTGTCCATCGAAATGTTATTTCTTTTCATTCTTTTGATGATACGTTTCAATCGAGGCGTATGAAACGCAATATACCATTCGTATCATGGATCAGTTTTAATGCATGAATCAATGAGCTCTTAAACATTAATGCTCTCATTATTAAACACTATATATTATCAATATATATTATTAATACACTATATCAAACATTAATTAATGAGTTCTCAAACATGGTAGGAAAAAATAACAAAGTTGTAGAACATTATTCCACTCAAAATTGCAGGAATCTATCAAAATTTTCCACGATTTTCCAATAAATATGGTATTCACGACGAGCTTATAATGTACTCTGAAGTACTGTGGCCTACGATAAGCTTTGAACATTCTAGGACGCTCTGTGCCAGTTTTCACTTATCGATAATGGGGTGAAGTGATGCTTTTCAGGTAATAGTTCACTCGTAAAGACGCTGTGAATGACGCTTTATGGAGTTTTTGTCGCCTTCTCCACACTCTGCGCCGCAAACGCTCGCTCCGCGGATCTTCTTCCTTTTTTACACATTTTTCCGTACCTTTTTGCAGGAACAGCTCCGTCGAAAAAGTCCTTGCTGGTGAGAGACATTTTGGTGGGTCTGCAGCGCTATATCTGGGTCATGCATAATTTTTGGGCGTTGACGTCCACCAGATGCGACGAAAGTTTGAGTAAAGATTTATCAGATAAAAGAAACTTTACTTTCGGCCAAATTTAGAGAATATATTAGAAAATGTATCACCTGTTACAAATATGCGAAGAAAATCTTTTCTCATATCTGTTGCCTGAGTATGATATTTGTATTCTTACTGTTTCTTCCTCTGTCTTTACGGGCTTTGACAAATTCATTTCATTCACTTCCTACCTCACACGTCGTCGCTCCACTAATTCCAGTCCCTTAGAGACCCTCCAGAGATGCTCACGGGCACTCATTCCGGGCGCACGAGGGCACAGGGGAACTGCGGAAAACCTGCGCCGATAGCGACGGCAAAATTCCGCTGTCGTTCAATTGCGTTAACACCGCAAACTCTGTAATAGCACCAGAAGCTCAATAGATGGCGCAGAAGCCAGTGCTAAGCGGTCACCCAGCTAAGTATTGGACCAGGCATCCCGTGCAGAAACAGATCATACCACATCCCTATAGGGACTTGATAACGACGCCACAATAGAGAGGCCACAATGTAGTCCACGTGGATTATACGCTATTTCACGATTGGCGTCGCTTAACAATTTTTTATTGGAAATTTTCAAATGGAATTTTGCGGGTCTCCCAAAAAATATCCTTTCGTAATCGCGTGCAGTAATTTGTAAGAGATGTCACACATAGCGAATCCTCTTTGGGATCTAATTGGACCTTGCGCTGTTCCCCGATGAATGCCTTTTGAAAACTCTTGCCGCGTTCAAATCGAAAATATGTAAAAAGTCACGAGAAAAAAATCGGCGCGTTGAACCATAACTTGCACGCTCTACGAGCGGGCACTTGTGAGCAAGTGATAATTGCAGTGGATTTTCAGTGATGTGGTTCAAATACATTTTTAAGATATATACTTTTCAAACGATTTGCACATTTTTAAAGTAAGATTCCTACGTTTTACCACTTATTTTGTATATTTATACATTTTATTTAGAAAATTCAACCAACAGAATGTGATGAGGTCCATCAAGAATCGTATCGGACTCTGTTCAAGAGCCTATCCAGGATCTAAGGTCGGGGGCGGAGAGTTCATATTAGTTGAGCAGAAGGGGGGGGGGGGGGGGGCAGCCCCTCCCTGCCCCTCGCTGGGTATGCCCTTGATTCTGTTCGGCAATGTCGGAATCCTTCAGGATTCAAGTTGGATTCGTACATTGGATTTCAATAGGGAATGCCGATTAGAACCCAATGTAGGAGTGTGGCGTTTTAGTCATAACCATCCCTGGGGGAACAGGTATGAGAATCCAGTAGGATCCCTACGACAATTTCTGCATGGGATGTCGCTTATCACAGGATTTTACCGCAGCTATATACTACTATGTACTATTGTCTATTTGCGTTCACTACCTTCGGTAAGTCTATATAAGATTTTTCAAACATGTTCAGTTTGTAGGTATACAGTTGCTTAGAAGAGACTTCTTCACATGAAAGTTCGTCGTAGCAGCAGTTTTTTTATTTGGCTCGTATCACATTCCACTCACTTCTCAGTTCCTTCCTCATTTCAAACTCGATCTGTCCGTCTGTCTGCCCCCTCTCTCTCCCTCTCTTACTCTGTCTCTCTCTATCTTTCTCTCTTTCTACATATACATCACTGCAACTTCCACTCCGACGTTTGCTCTCCTATCCTATTCCATTTCTTGTTTCTCTTCCTTTGGATCCTTCTGAATTCTATCATCCCCTCCACCGTAGACTGTTATAAGCAGACACGAATGATTTTCTCGTTTTTTTCGAGGCTTTTTCGTTCTGCGAAAAAGACGAAAAAAACAGAAAAGTCGTTTTACGTTCACGTCAACTCAATCCAGGTTTTCCGTGTAGATCGTACGGTTTCTCTTCTTATCAACTTCCTGCCAACTGATCCTTGCTTGAGATTCCTTCAAGCTTATTTGTGTGCGAATGAAGATGAAACAACAAGTGTGCTTTGTCCGAGGCAAAAGTTTAACAATGGGAAAGAAAACTTTCCGAAAGAGGTTTCAGTCTTTGTCCGAATATTTTTAGTTCGAAGAAAACGAGCGGATGTGAGAAGAATATTAACAAATACAAATGTAGTTTAGCTTAACAGTGACTGCCGAAAATGGTACTTCATCGCGCGAACTAAAAACCAAAGCCCCACGTGGATACATCGAAGATCTTCGGCAAAACAATATGTTTGTTAAACGCAGGTAGAGGAAGAATAGTTGATGTCGTGTCTGGTTTTGAAATTCTCCCTAGCCGCACGTGGGCATACCTCAGGCTATCCTGAGTCCAGGATTTCATAAGCCCTGAGGCACGGCCAAATATGGACAGATGTCGGATAAATGAGAGCTGTGGTTCCGGGCAAGCATACGAGAGTGAGGTAATGCGAAACATGCCCAGCAAGCGAGCCGCGATCAGCACGAGTGAGTGATCGCGATTTTGCAAATTCAAATTTTTCTTCTGAACAACTAATATACCGGAAAAAGGAGAGTTTCATTTTTCGCTTTATAAAAAGACGCGCAGACCATATCTGCTCGAAATGTGATTCGTCTGAGAGGAAACTATGTCGAAGGATTTTCACCGACCGAACGTGTGATACATACTTGAACCTTTGGGGTAGACTCATCCATTTTCTTCGTCGGGTACAAGGAGATAGGATGTATTCGCTCTTGATAGTGTCGATAATAAGCTCGAACCCACCAGACTTCTCGTCGATGCTCTTTGTGCTCTCTCTCTCTCTCTCTCTCTCTCTCTCTCTCTCTTTCTCTCTCTCTCCCTCTCTCTATCTGGCACCTTCTCTTCCCTTGTCCTCAACCCACCGCATCCCTCGCACGTCTGCCATTTTCTTTCTCGCATATATTTTTTTTTCTCTTTACTCAGTGGTCTGGGAACACGACCAGAAAGTGAATTTTCTCCTCGAAAAGACTGCAAAGTGCAGTGTCAGAAGTGCTCGCTAACTCGGAATATCGTCGTAAGGGAGAGGTTCTCTCTGGTGCCTTCACTTAGGCTTCACTATTTGATGTCAAAGTGTAACGAGGCCAAACTGCCGTTATTCCGATAGGGATATTTAACCCTGGTGAAAAAACTCAGCTCAACATATAGACCCTTCAGATTGTAGTAGGGCCGGATGTGAGGGGGCAATGCTTTGACGCGTCTGCTGTGCTGTTGGGAGACAAACAAGTTTCTCAACAGCTGGGATTCACTTTTCTTTGACTGTTATTGTATTAAACATTTCTTGTATATGCTGCTCGATGTATTCGAATCTTTCACACTGATGAATCGACACACGGATCGAACTGCACGATCGAGAGTATCGATTGATTGCCAATCTTCTGATTTCGCTTCCATTCATACATGTTGTACTATGATTGGGAATAATGCGAACTCGTTGAACATGTAGCATTTATTTTTCAACGAGGAAGAATCGTTGACGATTCCGTACTTTTCTATCCCTTTCTGCATCAATACAAGATCATTAATTTCGAGACGAATTATTGCCGGGCCAAAGGTACTTGTAGCCACATTTCAAAGTATCTCGTTGTTTCTCCTCCATGATTAACGATTCACTTCAAATGAAACTAAATGCCAAATATTCTCGAAGATTGTACGAATTCCATAATTATATACAGTGCCGGAACAACTGATATAGCAACAGCCTCGAATTAACGCGTCAAATATCGAGGCATGGAGAGTTCATCGGTGAACAATTTCTGCAGTTCCGGTGCCTGGGGTTCCTGAGAAATCGTGAAGGCGGAGGTGAAGG
>OX632356.1:32957316-33111957 GCA_951751655.1 Ophion costatus
ATTTCAACAGCACTTCCCTCTTTTGTCCACGACTGACGGCGACAGCCTACGCGATGTTTTGTCTGCTTTCACCAAAACCTATTCATCTGAGGATTTTTGGATTTTTGAAGACTTCAACCCAATTCCATGTCAACGTGTAAAAAAATACCGGCGGTCAGGAATTTTGGACAGTACTTTTACTACCTATTTGGACAGTACATCACGCTGAAAGAGATCGTGCTCATTGAGGTTGAAGAAAAAATATCGATATACCGAGTGGACCATTATTTCTGGTCGACTACGTCCGAAGAGAGACCACGCTTTTATTCCGCCCACAGCTAAATACGTTCGCGGTTTCGCGAAGCTACTCTCATTTGTTCGCATGTCAACCTTTGCTGAGTTTAAATCACAAGCACTGCACGCTTCCATAAATAATTTTATGTATTTCATAGCTGATGAATGCTTTCAAATCAACCACTAATTATCTTCCCTCTGTATTCTGTCATACAGTTTCATGAACTTTCCATCGGGGTCGTGCGGGCGAGATGGTAACATCAAATGCAAAAGCTCTTAATGATCTTGTAATAAACAGCTCTGTATCATCGTGTAATATATCAACTCATGAAATGAATATGACTTTCTGTGGGTTACCCAAATTCAAATGGTCGGTCATTTATTATAGATATTGGGTCACTTTGTGTGTCACCTATATTTGTTGCACGATATACAATGGATTATTTTACGTTACAAAGATGGATATGACCGATCGATGGTCATGAACCCTAGTACTCTTGAGGTATTCCTTTCACGAACCCGAATATTTAACAGTTAACTGATTTTGCCTACAACGAAGTAAAAATACATCCCGGTATGCTGGTAAAATCAAGCCAAGTTATGGAACTTGTAACAAAAAAATGACGACTCTAAAAATCGTCTAATTTATACGCCACTTTATGGAGATGATGCGCTGCCAATTTCTTTCTAATAATGTATAAACTAAATATCTCTAGATAACTGATATAAACTGCTCCACGCGTGTAAAATAAAATCTACAGATTTCGTAATGAAAATAAAAATAGGCGGTCGCCGAACGTTTGAAGAAAACATTAATAATACAACTTGGAAAAATATGGCAAGCAGAAGAATTTTCAATCGAATCTACTCAACTTGTGCAACTGTTTTTTTCAAGTTCATCGTCGGCTATGGAAATTGATTGTGACTTATTTTTTTTATTAAGGGCTCACTCCACTGTAAACGTCTAAAATTGAATGATTTTCCGCAATTTTTTTGGTGGAAGGACAAGTCAGAGGATAATAATATTCAAGAATATTGTTAGTCATATCTTCAAGTGGACAATAAAATAATATTGAAAAGTTATACAAAATGGTGACGCTGGAACCATTCTCGCGAAGCATGTTGAATTTGAGACGCTCTTCGGCACGCAGTATAATATAACTGACGTAAATTGGAATTTGGGAGAAAATAAAAAATCTATTAATTTACATGAGTATAGCTAGAAAAATTCGTAGGGGATTTTGAAGATTTTGATTTGAAATTCTCCAGCACCTGACGCTTCGGTTCGCGTGAAAAATTCAACCATCCATGAGAAAACTCGGTTCGAAAATTTGTGAGGCTATGTTGACCTTGCACATGGTCTTAAATACAGAAGCGATACAGTGAATTGCGCGCGATTAAGGTTGACGTCGGCTCAGACGAGACAGACTAATGTATCGTGTGATCGTGGAACAGTCTGGTGGAAGCTTGCTAGCGCAGAAGTTCAACCTGACTTTGATTAAACGAATGAGCATTCGTCGCTGGTTGGGCCTTCGTTCGAGCACAGAGAGGCGACGAGTTGAATTTCTCACGAACCGCCAGCCCGTCCCACGAAAGTTTAATTACCTGTACAACATCAGAGTGAGTCCCTGGAATGACCGCATCGAAGAAGAGGAATGCGATGTCTCTCGGGTTGGAAGAGCTTCCATAAGACTGTTGGGAAGTTTGCGTGGTCATCGAAATGGAACGGTCGTTGAATACGCGGATTCAGCGATGGAAAAAAGTATAGAAAACGGTAACTTCAATATTGGAGAAAGTTGGAAAAGGGACGCTTGGATATGCAAGTACGTCATAGGTACACGAACAGTCCACCTTCGTGAAGCTGTATTTTTTTGGGGAGGTGAATATCATTAAGGCGAATGTGCATATGGTAGAAAAACCACACAGGAGGAACTCGCGACAAAATGAATGCGCGGGGTAAGATGACTCTAAGCCTAGCCAGAGCCTAATCATAAGCTTTCTGCCAGAGGATGAAGAAGAACTTACAAATTATTGAAAAGATACGGAAGCAAGATTATTCGGACTAAATACTACAGAACTTAGACGATTGGCATATGAAACTACTGGTATTAATAATGAAACCAGGTCTTGGAATTATTCGTAGCGTTTTTTTAATGAAAAAAAATATTTATTTTAAATGAAAATAAAAAAATACAAAGTATTTAAGTGAAAAATTAAAGTATTGCCCATCGCTTTCTACTACTTTTGACCACCTTTCGGGCAGGGTACGAATAACATGTCGGAAGAACGCCACGTCTTTAGACGCAATCCACGAATCGACCCATTTTTGACAATCTTCGTAAGAAGTGAACTTCTGCTCCGACAGGCTAAGAGCCATCGAACGAAACAAATGGTAATCAGAAGGAGCGATATCTGGAGAATACGGCGGGTGCGGTAGGACTTCCCATTTAAGTGTTTCCAGATATGTTTGTATCGGTTTTGCGACGTGCGGCCGAGCCTTGTCCTGCAGCAAAATTACTTTGTCGTGTCTTTCGGAGTATTCCGGCCGTTTTTCTTTCAATGCACGGCTCAAGCGCATCAATTGCAGTCGGTAGCGAACCTTAGTTATGGTTTCATTAAGTTTCAGCAGTTCATAATAAAACACACCCCTCTCATCCCACCAAATACAGAACAGGAGCTTAGACCCATGGATATTTGGCTTTGCCACTGATGTTGATGGTTGGCCGGGCTTAACTCATGACTTTCTGCGCCTCGGATTGTCGTAATGGGTCCATTTTTCATCACCAGTGACAATTCGATGCAAAAAAAAATTTTTTTTCTCCCGTTGAAGCAGCAGTTCACATGTCAAAAGACACCTCTCAATGTCCCGTGGTTTCAATTCGTATAGGACCCAATGTCCTTCCTTCTGGACTATGCCCAAAGTTGTAAGACGTTTTCCTACCATTGATAAGTCAATTCCCAATGATGTAGGCAATTCTTGAAGTGTTTGAGATGAGTCTTCATTGAGCAATGCCTCCAAATCATTGTCTTCAAATTTTTCGGCTGGTCAGGTCGCTCCTTGTCATCCAAGTCGAAATCACCAGCTATAAAACGTACAAACCACTTTTGACACGTATGCTCAGCTACAGCATGTTCACCATACACTTCCACTAAAATACGATGAGTTTCAGCAGCACTTCTGTTCATATTAAAGCAATGAAGCAAAACTTCTCGCAAAAACACTTTATTCGGCACTAATGTTGACATGTTCAATAAATTATAAAGTCTTGTTATTTACGATTCAAAAAGAGGTTATGTACAGCAAATGACGTTCAATGATAGCTGTTTCACGATGAATACATTACTGTCGATAATAACGAAACACTGCACTACCTACGCCATCTCTTGTAAAACCGCTACGAATTAATTCCAACACCTAATATATGCGGAAGATGCCAAAAATATGTGTCCCATCATGCTTCCAGTGCTGTTTCATCTTGCCCCGCATATATGGCAAGAGGGAAAAAATAAAGGTTCAATTGAAAATATATATTGTATGCTAACAGTCAGAAAGACTGATTTTTTGTTTCCAAAATGAAAAGATTAATAAGCGTTGTTTGTTTAAAAGAATGATTGAAGTTGACTGATGTATATGTATTGGTTTATTTGAGCATGACCTTAGCGTTCTCATCTTGTCCCGAGTTCCCCTAACGGAACCGGATAATGGTACGAGCTCAAGGTGCATCTGTAAGTCGTAGTTTTTGGAAAATTCCGGGATCCTTAACGCTAGCCCTCGGGACGATGCCAATGGGGAAGGCGTTCCGGTGAATCAAGGTTCGCAAAGCTCTGCCGCATATTCAAAAGGCTTGATGGTCTTTGGAGGTGAGCAGGTTTTTGAAGATGAGTAGGGAGCACCGGGATCTCGTTTCCATCATCGTCTTCCCTTTCTCGCCTACAAATTGGTGGCACGTACTTGAGGCGTCTTCACTCTGCCGTCGGGATATCTTTCATGCTTTGCGCAGAGTTCACGGGTCTACGGCCGAAGGTTCTTGAACGCGATCAAGGGTCCGGCTCGCGAGTCGGGCATGCCAGCCGAGCTGCCTAACTTAGACTCGCGAGTTACATTTGCATGGATAAGTGGACGCCAACGTCGCGTAATGAAGCTGATAATAAATTCTCTTCTCGTGACTGTGGTGAATAATAAAGAAATCAAGATAGACCTGACAAATGATATCCCAAAAGAACGCGCGGAGCATGTAACTAATGAGTTTTTCTAGAGCTGAGTCTATATTTACGTGCAGAGCTTTCCATTTTTTTACCATGCTCCGGGTATCGACAAATTCTGGTGCCTGCCTGTTTTTTCAGCAAGAAACAAAATTTACGGGATTAGAAAGTGATGGAGATATCCATCAGTTCTGAAAATGCCGCGTGTCTGTTCGACTGAAGTAGCCGCGAAAAAAACTGACGCTTTTTGCCAAGACCTTTCGTTCGAGAAACACTTCAATCACTCTGCTTTTTGAAAAAATCTCGACGCAACGAGTAGAGCCTGAAAAAATACGATTTCCTTTTTAAGGCAGTATTGTTGTCTAGAAATTTGAAAAAAACCGTATTTTTCAATTTAATTTGATTTTCTCTATAGGCCTTTTTGAATACATCCGTGAAAACCGTTTAGTGATACCCATCAAATTAGGTGAGTTATAGAAATTTTAAGGAGTACGCTCGGGGAGCGCGGTTGAGACGCAGCAACTTTAAACGCATTTTTCTCGAAACTATCCTTTTTCCAAATCGGCAACCACGATATCTCAATAACCAATTGGGCGATCGCGCTCAGACTTGGCATACACCTTTAGGAAACTGCTTCCAACGTTGGTCGCAGAATTGAGTCGAAATTATTTTTTTCTATATGTGACTCGTAGACTGGTCAGAAAAATAGGAATAATTGATAATCAAAGTTCAACATGCTGTCATTGTGTAATCTTTTTACGCTGAATCTGGTACCAAACATCACAACGCTCTATCAGATCTAGAATGTGTCTGATTTTTTCCGATTCGTACAACATTCACAACACTGGTCTCCAATTGGAGGCGTTTTTCCGTGCACCGTTATAAACAAACGTATGACGTTTTTTAAAAATCTGTACATTTTCCTTAAAGATCGATAAACATGTGTATTTTTTTGGCTGTTCCAAAATTACCTCTAGACCAGCTCCGTAGACAACAATGCTGCCTTACAGGAACAATGGCGCGCGATAACCTTCGGCATCTATACAGAAGTTTTTCAGTAAATTCCTCATGTAAAACACTATCACCCGATTCAATCATCACCTGACTAAATTTTAAAGGCTTGCTCCCATAAAATGTTTTTTTTTTCTCCAAACTATGCAGAAAACGTTTCTTTTTAAAATCTACAGAAAACGTGGTTTCCACAATAACCTTAGTACATACAACCTCCAACGAGATATGGCCCTAAAGTCCATTTTCGGCAGACACGTGAGTGCAGTGGGTGTCAAAGGTTCATTACTTTCCAAAAACTCACGATCCTTCAGCCAAAAAAAGAACCCAACGCGCAGCACGTCACAACCAGAAACCCTATCCCTTTTGGACGATTCTACGCGAATGTATCCAGACTTGTGCTCAGCTATGAATGGCAACGCGTTGGTAATCTGTTTGTCTATCAGGCCATCCCTGACGATCGACGCACAGCCAGCCCAACGGAAGTGGGTCCAGAGGCTCCGGCTATCATACCGGTTATTAATACACAAGAACGACCGCACACTGCCAGTACCATTTGTTATCATACCCCTCGACATAGGACTTTATAGCGTTGCTGAGGTCGTGGAAATGCGAATTTGCCGCGCTGCCAGAGCTGCTGCTGCAGTTGCACAGGTTTGAAGGGGTGGACGGTGAGGTATCAGAAGTAAAGTGGGATGCCAGTGTGAGTGGGCAATAGCAGAAGAGCTCGGATTCGGGATCCAGCGGTGCATAAATCGGGAGAGAGGACGGAACGAGAGTCCGGGACATTGGAAGTGAACGTGGGTGGACTGGAGCGTCCAAAGAGGAGAAAGCGAATCGCTCTGTGTGTGTGTGCGAAAGCGTGTGCATAATGGCTTTCCAATGTACCCGGAGACTCGGTACTTCCGTCTACGCAGGGCCTCCTCGCCTATCCGGATGCATTACTAGAATCTCCTCTTCGTTCGCGTCCCATGAAAACACACCTATACAGCGCAATCCGGTTTACTCGTGATGCAGTACCCATACACGTCAAATTCAAGAACACAAGACAACGAAGGCATCGAGCATTCACGATATGCGAAATACGAAGTCCGTGGCTGTTGCTGCTGTTCCTGGAGGTGGGTTCCAGCAATGATGGCGGGTTATGGTCTATTCCGTACGCGGGCGTCGTGTTAATAGCGACCTCGGACAGCCACACGACCTCATCGAATCGCACGGAATATTTAGTCCATCGAGGCGCGATAATGCACGCGGAAACTAGAATTTACTCCGTGGCTGGTGAACGTCCGGGATGTGCGGGTATGAGATCGTTGGGACATTCACACTCGGCCATCATGCGTATGAGTTGTGATCGGGGCTTGTGCTTCGGTGTTCCATGGCTCGGTTCGCATCTCTATGCTGGCTCTTCGGTACATTGGTTATCCCGGCGTGTTTGCCTCTTCTTGCGCTTCGTACGAATTACCAGATCATCTTGCACTAATACGGATTAGTTGGTGACGTTGCGATCGGGGTCGGGGCTTCTGCTCCAAAGTCTACGTAATTCGACACCTGGACATTTTTTATGAACGTCCCGAAGACTCTCGTGTCCAACGTTGGCTTTAATCGACGCCAGTTTTCGTCGCTGTCAATACGAGTATTGTTTTTCTTTTCCACGACTAATGGCGAATCGCGTAATCGCCATGGTCATGGAACTCGAACAAACTTCGTTCACGGAAAATCCGTAGCTTGGGAATCAATAGAACGAGAGGATACAACGGCATCAACGATTGCACAAATTCACGAGAATTATCCGCATCCCGAGCAGCTTGCGTATGTATAACACGCGCGGGCTGGGATGCTGGAGGCTGCGATCGGCTTTCCCCCCTTTGCACTCGAGCCGTCTCTTGAGAGACAATTGAGAGCAAACGCGCATAGATGTAGCGCTTGCTCGACGTTCAACGGCGATGAATGGCGCATCGAAGTGACGAGCTTCGTAATTACTTCGAACCTGAACTCATCTGAAACAATTGTCTTTGAAATTGCGTAACTGTATTCGATACGCTAGCCAGCATGCGTGACCGAACTTCCGGAGGGAAATTGTTTTGTCTATTGGAGAAGATGCATGTTGAGCAGAAATTTGAAGAAAAAAAAAGAAATCGACAAGGAAGGCAAGCTTGGTGAAATCGTACCTATATCGTATTTCGCACGTTGGACGTTATTACACTGGAAAAACAGTTTATTTACAGTGAAGAAATATATTTAATTGGCACCTTTATTCAAATATGTGTTAAGGCCTTAGGCCACAGTGATGGGTATAAAATCATGTGCGAATGTAACAATTTTTTTTCGTATGAAAAAGCGATTCACTCATAAAATTAATTACACATCTATTTAGTATGAATATCAAGCTGTTAGACATTTTTTTTTCGATGTACAAAATGGCCGACTACTCGAAACCTCTCGAAACAGCTTTTTTCCAATTAGCGTGACAAATAACTTGAACAATTTTCACTCGATTTACTTGAAATTTAAAAGTTATGTGCCTAATTGCATTTCGCAGAGAAGTGCGTGGGGAATTTCTGATTAATCGAAAACTTTTCATTTTATGAATAGTTATAATGAAATTTTTCACTGGAAATTCATTTCTTAAGGATGATGAGTCCCTATGAAACATGTTAATGTTAATTGTTCAATAAATAGCTTCTTAATCGTCATGAAATTTTTACACGACCTCCTGAATACTTCATGTAAAAACATATCAAATTTTCAGAATTCTATCATCATTACTTCAACCTCCTTAAGGGTTGAAATAAAAAATGATAAGAACATTCTGAAAATTTGGTATGTTTTTGTATGAAGTGTTTAAGAGGTCGTGTTAAAATTTCACGACGATTAGGAAGCTCGTTATTAAAAGATTAACATTTTGTTAAGAACAATTTTTAAAAGAAATAAAAAAAAATTTATCAATAAACTTCGTTTTGTTTCCGTTGCTTTCAGTATATTGTAGATATTATAAAATTGAGAGGTAAAAAAAAACTTTTTGCAAAGTTACATCAGTTTCCATAAAATAACATTTAATTTGTGAATGTTAATTGTTCAATAACGAGCTTCCTAATTGTCGTGAAATTTTTACACGACCTCTGAAATATTTTATACAAAAACATACCAAATTTTCAGAATTTTATCATCATTTGCGATTTGGGACTCGACATCCTTAAGTTCAAATATCTACAATTTTTGAATCAAACAATATTTATTAAATTCCGTACGTTCCTCTTCTAGGTATTCTAATGTAGATTGACGAGAATTTTTGTTTTTTGTTCTAGGTCACACATTGTGGATGCTGAATGTCACGCCGCGGAGCGCCTCAAAAAAGATAACAAGAGAAAATATTAGTAGTCGGCCATTTTGTAAATTGAAAAAAAAAATTTTCTAACAGCTTGATATTCATACTAAATAGGTGTGTAATTAATTTTATGAGTGAATGACTTTTCACACGAAATTTTGTTTCTTTCATTCGCACATGATTTTATACCCGTTACTGTGGCCTAAGGCCTTTACGGAATTGCGTAACGAAAAGTAGTCATTGGTATCGATATGCGGTTTTCAAACGAGGACGATGTATGAGTTTCGGCGAAAGGTGTTTCACGGTGCTGATGTTACAGAATATCGGAGATAGAGTGACAGCGACAGAAGGGGTGAGTGTTCAAAAGCACAAGGCATTTAATCTTCAAGGAGAGCAGAGGACGGAACTTTGCACGAAAGCTATACAGCTATGTAGCAATCTCCGAGACCGCTTCTCACCATCTTCGGTTAATCCCAAGATAAAGTTTCGCACCCCGTACGATGGTTTCTCAACGGCAATATCTCTCGTCTCGTCTCCCTCGATCTTCCTGCCTCTCTCTCTCCCCCCCCTCTCTCTTTTTTCACATTTCACATTTCACACTTTTCGCGGTTGTTCGCAGAGCCTTCTGTCGCAACTTCTCGACAAGTTATCCAAGCAGACCGCATTTCTCAAAGTCTCTCTCAAAGACATATAATCCATAATATGTACATTCGTCGCCCTTACATATTCTTCCATACCGAGATTCCCAATGTAAGGCAAATCAAACTAACAAGGAACATCCCTCAGGTGTCGTTTTCTGATTTTGTTGAAACGTATATATGTTATGAAGCATTGAAAACTAAGCGACACATATTTTTTTTATCGCCGGAAAAACGGGTTCAACGCGTGAAACCCGCGCTCGAATAGGCGTGATTCACCCCTTAATATTTTTTTCTGCGTTAACTCTCTAGTGGATTTTTTATCGCTTCGGATTAGAAGAATTTTCGTTTTTGTTTTATTGCGATCGGTCGACTGCAGGGTGAAACTGCAATATTACCCCTTGACATGCCTCTTTTCGACAGCTGGTTTCACCCCTTAAAACGGTTTTTCCGCCGATAAAAAAAATACGTGTCGCTTAGTTTTCAATGCTTCGTAACATATTTAAATTTTAACAAAATCGAACGACGACACCTAAGGAATGTTCCCTGTAAGTATCGTTTGCCATGTCACACATATGGTCGATAGAAAGGGATGAAAGACGTTCAATAATCTCAATTTAAAAAATCAGCTCACGGCGGGACACCGCTGTGATGGGTAAAAGTTGACATTTTTTGCATTTTCTCAAAGTATACGTATTCAAGAATATGTTGGAAAAAATGCAAATAAAAATATCGAAAATTGACCAAGTTACAAACGATTTCGTGAGAGCAGATTGCGCAACGATTTACGTTTACTAAACCTTTCAATCGTGTTTTTCTCGAAAAGTTATCTCGATCTGACCAGGATCATAACTCTACCTATAGTTGTCCGATTTTCAGTTTTGAAGAACCAAAATTTCCCTAATTGCAGTAGCTATCGTTTTACGTAACCGTTTTCTTAAATTTAGTCTTTTTTAAGCCCCCGAATATAATTAAAAAATTGGCCAAAATTACACTGGTTGTTTAAACGATTTTATGAATATTTTCCTCGAAAACAGCTGTACAACAGAAAACATGTACAACGAGAACTTTGTTTATATAGATTATGAAACTTTTTTATTTTTATTTTTCAGACCAACCATTGTCAAGTTATCGATCCCACCGTTGGACCACATGTTTTATACAGAGGCTCTTTATACACCAATAACGTGCATGCCTGCTTTCCAAATCCCAAATAAATAATCTAGGAGACAACAAAGAAAAGTGGAAAAGCGATCTTATTTCGGTCCGGCACAGTGTCGTCTTTCCTTGAAAGATTACACGTAGAAAAAATCCTACGTAATGTTATTAGAAAGTACAAAATTAAAAGAAAATTCGAAGATCCTTCTTCAAACGTATTCCGAGAATCGACCGAGGGAGTTGAGTCACATGGAAAACTAAATTACCATAAGTCGTTAAATTCCAACAAACTTTACGTGACCGACCCGAACTGAAAAATAATCACGTGAAACAATAAAACTCCAGATTATTAAACACCCAATTTCGATTTCAAATTCCTCAATTTTACATTACAGTAGAATAATCTGTAACTGCCCATGTTTTTTTCTCTTACCTAAAATAATGTTTATACAAATTGTCAGTTCGACACCAACAGACGCTGTACGATATGGAGGACCCGTATTGATTTTTTCGCTTTCTTCGCTATGAATGTACGATCGTAACTAGAAGAACGTATTATCTGCGGGCGGTACGTTGCGCTGAATGGGATTGACGTCAAGACATGACTAGGCATATATATCTCGTACGTAATGCGGTGCATACATATATGCTACAAATAGCTTTCTGTAGCGCGTGTACACGTGTAAATGGCTCGGGACATTATACATCTGAGATGGTCGTCCCAGATGCTTAATGGACCACAGAGCATACTCAGAGCACACCCTGGAACGCACCCCCACCCTCTCTCTCCCGCCCTTTCGTCCCGTCCGTAACTGGTTGTTCCTGCTTCATGTATTACAGTCGTAATGTTTGCTGACGATACATTAATGCGAATTCTGACGGACAGCAGATTAATTGTACAGTTGCGTGTACACAGGAAACCGCGAATCAACGTAATTATTCTATCCGATCGAACACATGTGTCTTGTTGTGAATTACCAAAAGGGAGGCAATGGATGTATACGAACGGCAAATGACATGTGCGATTATGCTAATCGAGAGGTAACAGCCGATCCTATGGATAAAGAACACAGCTTGAATTATTGCTACCGAGATGCGTAGGTGCGGGCGTCGTTGACTCACTATCAGCCATATATCGACTGATATGCGTTATCAGTCAATCGACATTCACAAGGAAGATGTCATCCAACCTTCAGACGTCTTCCGGTGGGTCAGTTTGATCCAAACCCATTCATGTCGAATCAAATAATTTCACTTTCCACTTTCTTTCCCAATCCTCCTTCATCAGCTGTTGAGGGCTTCTGCGATCACATCTCATCGTATACTCGTCACTCCACCGTTTCCAGTTCCTGAGAAGAAACCATCAGAGTGTTGCCTACAGTCATTATCTCCCAATTCACTGTTGCATGCAAGCTGCTAGAGGGCACATGGCAACGGCGGACGCCCCACCTGATACAGGTGGCGACATTTTAACAAGTTCCAGTTGCGCCATCATCGGAAACCCGTTAAAACTGGCTCTCATGTGGTAACCGCTACGCAAGGTGCGGCTAAGCGGTCACCCATCAAAGTGTTGGCCCAGGCTATCTCTGGTTACCACGGGAGATCGCCGCAATCACGTACCGACCGCGCTTCCACCACTGTCGTTTCACGACATTGCAAAACCATGTCGACGATAAGAAAATTGCGAATTTACGGTAGGACACTGTACGCGCGCACGTACATATTCTCACGAAGGTTGTACTCATTTTCGGTTGGAGTCCGCGAGGCCATGCAAATTACCTTCAAGTTCAACGGAGCTTTTCATCCCTCGACGGACGAGGAGGGCACGCACATCATCCGCCTTGTGCAACGTCGTTAATAACTCAGACTTGTGTACCCACGAAAATTACACTCTTTATCATCCTTTTCAGCGTTTTGCTGGGTACTCGTGTCCTCGAGACTGCCGCCACAGCGAAACACCCTCGGCATTGTATTTCTGTACCTACTGTTTTCTTTCAGCTCTCGTCCGCCTTTCGGGTCTCGTTGGGGCTCGCTCGTGCTACCCGCTGACGTCGTTGTCGGGGTAGCACATGACTCCTCGCATGTTTCGACCGTTCTCTTTCACTCTCGTAATATCTTATATACATACGCCTACATGAATCTCACCTCGTGCTCTCCCGCTTTTAACGTATTCTCCGTTTTCTGTGTTTGTCGACCTTTAACGTACTCCTTGGACCGGAGGGCCTAGGTGGCCACTTCATCAATTTCACATGCTTCGATGTCCGAGCAACTTGATGCTGCAAGATGCCCTAACGCGTTGACTGCGGTTCTTCTTGCCGAATCTTCTTGCCGAATCAACTTGCCATAGGCCGAAGTACCATAGTCTCATCGTTCAATTTAAACGCCCATCACTGAAACACTGTCTGATGATGCCTTTAGGACAAGTCTTCTAATCACAATTTGACGTTGGGCTAAGTCATTGTGATCTTATAGTGAGCCTCAGTAATCAAGAGTCCGATCACTCAATCCAATTCCGATGTTTGATGACCCTCTGAGAACGACCATAACCCTATCAGCGAGCCTAGGTAGCCAAGAATCAAATCGCTCGATTTAATTGCAATCTTTGATTTTCCTCTGATTCCACCAATCCGATTCTCCGCGACGGTTCTAACATATACGTCATCACGATCAACCTACGACATTTCAATGGCCTGCCGCATAATTTCTTCTTTCTGCAAACGTCAGCGGCCAACATAAAGATCGCTGACAGCAACCGAACGCCAAGTCGATGAGCACGACGAATCAAACACGGTGGCAAACGTCAGGCACGCGATACGTGGTGGACCATTTGGAATTGATCTTTCTGGACACCAGTACGCGCAAGACTGCCGAGCGTAAACATAACCGTAAACACACCGGGAAAGGATTTTGTCCACCGTGACGATGGCGGGATGCCAACGGCAAACTTTCGACTTCGATGTACGGGGTTAGCTTAACAAAGGTACACACGCTGTTTGGTGTGTAGGGTTTCGCTATAGTTTGATGACACAGCCCTCTGGTAGGATAACAACTGTGTATTTGCGTGTACTTGATCGGCCCTTCTGGCTTCCAGGTGCCTAGACGTACCTACATGCGTATAGGTTAATTGGTAAGTGACGGGAGAGCGGAAGTCTCAGTATATCGCGCGTTAAATCGCACCAGTTACGCCTGCACGTTTGGCATGACAGCGGAAGTATTCGTATCTGCGCGGGGTCGCAATCTTGTCCCCGTGCCGAACTTTGCTGTCGGGCGTACAGTGAAGTCAGCATACCGTGACCGAATCATGATGAAATATAACAAATATAACTATATACTATAACTATAACAAATATATAAAAAAGAAATATAACAAATAAACAAATAAAGACGTTACGCCTGGTCGTAGAAGTCGAAAAATCACGTTTTTCAAAATGAATGTATTTTAACAGTATATCATCCTATAAACTAGCCTGAAAGTGTCAAGGTGATCAGATCGAAACTGACAGATCTATAGACTGTTATGTCGATGCCCGCTGGAACGCTCGGAGCGTCGTTCAAAACTTGATCGCTTTTTTTCTCTAAAGTACGTTTTCAGAGTCGGCGAGCAAAATATCTCCGAAACTATTGCATCGATCTGTCTGAACTTTTTCGGGATGATTCTGGACGTCAATATATAGTATTTAATTGGAGAACACAACAAAATTACAAAATGTTTTTTTTAGATAATACTTTTTCAAATACCTAATTTTTGTAAAAACTTATCGTCACGATTTTCGAAGAAAAAAATCGCATAAATGAACTGTTTTCGACTGGTACAACTAGGCCTAACCTGTTAAGCGAACGAAACATTTAGAGAAAAACGTTGGAGTGACGAGAGAAATTTGATTTTTTAATTAACATTCACAAACTATATCTTAAATTTCCGGGTATTCCGATATCGACTATTTCACGAGCGATTTAACGGAACGAGAACGACAGAGAGAAAGAGAGAGAGAGAGAGAGAGAGAGAGAGAGAGAGTCCTTTTTCGGTTCGCCCATGGATGACGAATCAAAAAATTGCATCGATGTTTTCTCGCATTTTTACCTAACGACGAAATTTTTCAAAAATCCAAGCTTATCAAATGAAGTTTCGAACCCATATTTGTGATGAATTTGTTTCTGCTTGGAAAAATGTTCGAGTAAATAATGCATTTGCTAAGAATGACAACATAGGCCCCTTTAAGGGATACATTTTTCACGAATCGTCAAAAAATGCTAAAATGCCGTTCTATTTGTTAACAATTCAATAACAAAGTCAAACATTTTGATACAACGTGTCTATGGATTCCACTATTCGAACGAATATCGTCGGAAATATACTGCGGCGGGTTGTTCCAACAAATCGATAGGATTATATACTTTTCTCAAGCCCAACGATTCAAGTCCAATCTTAAGTCCAACGATTCTATAGTTTTCTTAAGCCCAATCGATTATAATTAAACATTTGTACACAAACAAATTAGCGAATGTTCAGGCAATACTTGTACAGATGCAAGTGTACAAATGCAAGCAAGTTTTGAATGAACGATGAAAATGTAAGTTCGAAGTTGACAATAACCGCCTTATGAATTTTATACATTGTTCGATACGATTCAAAAACGATACATGAAATATTTATTTCTAATTTGTGGTTTTCGTTTCGAGGCTAGAATGACGACGATTATGATGAAGGGGAAAATACCTCGGCCTCACTTTACCTCTTAATCATACTTTAGAAAAGTAACCATCTGCAAGCATAGATCTTCAATTTCTTTGGCCCAGCGGCCAAAAAGTAGCTACGTCAAGTGGCCAGTCAGCCTTACCACTAATACAGCTTCCGTACCATATACAATATATACATATATATCCTTGCATATATATGTATATACCTGTATAGATTTCGATCCACTCAGCGAACGTTGGCTTCGTTTACCTTTGTACGAAGCATCGTCAAATTAGTCGTCCGTAGTAAGTGGAAGCCACAGGAGATCCTCGTCGTTGAAGAAGACTCAATGCTGGGCAACAATTTCGTCCACGTTGTGATATCGTCGTCGTTCGCGAGACAACGACATTTTTCCCGAACGAAACTGTATATGAAAGGGTCGCAGGAGAGCTAGCAGGGCCTTTTTTGCAACGTCTACTTCACTCGGGTGAATCGCGATATTCGTTTCGTTCAAAAGAGCAAAACCCACTTGTGCCGAAAGTTCATTTCTCAGCTAAGCGCAACAGCAGCAGCAGCAGAGAGAGAGAGAGGGTGAGAGAGAGACAGAGTACAATTTGCACGAATGGGCACACGATGAATAAGAAAAAAACGTACCTATAGCTCTCAAACGAAATAAGCATGAATAATTCAAAGTCATTTTGAAACTTTGATATCCAATTAGACTTATTTCAAACTCGCGCTATTCATACCCGGAAAGTATTATTCGTCAAATACGATGAATAATTATATTACCCCATGACAAGGCAGGTTCAATCCTTCAATTGACTTCGCTTCTCCAATTCTAAATGTTTTGCCAGCAAGTTGAAAAAACGTTGCATAGACAACATCGTTGTAACTCAATACTTGCGGTGAGGTGACATAATTGGGAATAATACATCCAATTTAAAATTACATTGAAAAGTATAATTTTGCAAACGAAATTAGAAATGCAAATTTTGCCGTCTCCGAAATCGTGATCAAACTCGGTTACTCGTAAAAAGTTGCAATTCTCATATTTATTTATGAGATTCATGAGACCTCGTTCGAAATTATCTTTTCAAAGGATGATTTTTTGAAAAGATAATCGCTTTTAAAACTGTCGCCCTTGCCTGGATTCCGTGATAGGAGATACAGAATTAGCGACAAGTCGATTTAGTGATGGCAAATCTGCGTGAGGAATGCCCCTGTCACTAATCAGGAAGTGTAGCACAGCGTCTTGATACTGAGAAATGAAAAACAATACTTTTCCGAAACGCAGAATATTTCGACATTACGTAAATATATATACGTTAGATTGAACGGGATCTTTTGGAATCAAAATTGGCATTTATTTCTCATTCAACTTTATCTTCTGGAAGTCAAAATTAAATTTGATTCCTTGCACTGAGTGTTTTCCGAATTGAGCCCACGACTAAATTTTAAGAATTTAGAAGTCCCGAATTACGTCTACGAATTTAGTTTTCTGGGAATCAAAATTTAAATGATTAGAAAAGTTTGATAAAAATATGAATGTTCTACCTTATCACCCATCCATTATAAATTACATTAAATCTATTTTGACAGCACAGTGGCAATTGGTGCCATGTTAAAATGGAGGAAAATGTACATATTATATCGCAAAACTTATCTATGGGGATAGTAGGAGCGGAAAATTCGATATCTCCCTGACCTTTATTTTTTCTTAACCATGCACGCCAAGACGTTGTACTATTGGAGTATTTCCAGTGTATTTGTGTGGTTAATACCTTTGTATGTTTTCATAATGGTGATATCAATTTTTTGTTACAAAAATTTGATTTTTTAAATAAAAATAAAACACGTTCAAGGAAATCTTTTCTAAGGTTTAACAATTTGGTGTGCAACGTTTCTTGTGCACTTGCGTAATACGTACATTGTACTTGGCTAATTAATAAGTCATTTTAAAAAATTATCGTTCAATTGCTTAATGGGAAAAATATAATAAGACCATTGTTCGAATAAGAATAAACAATAGTTATTTTAAAGGTAAACCATAACATTTTATAAGACAACAGAAACATGGTGTTCGCGGAGATTTTCTATTGCTTAGCTTACCATTTTAACTTTTTAAACTTTATGCGATGTATATACACGTCAGTTTGAGTTAAATTGCTTCCAGAGTAAACGGCATATGTATCCTCGGGCGCTCAGGTTCCTCCAGGTATACTTTATTGGCACGAACCGGGTATATTTCGCCCGTCTGTTTGCGCATGCATATGGTAATTAATCATGATCTCACATAATTAGAACACACAAGATCGCGCCCGCTGGAAAGTCGAGCTTTTCAATTTATTTCGATATAATCATAAGCTAATAATGCTATTTACTGTAATCGATCGTAATAAAAATGTACTTTATCAAATAAATTGCTTTATTCCAAGTACGTGAATTCATTTTACTTCAAAGGGTATTGAAGTTTCGTTGTGACGAAACGAAAATTATATTTCTTCGTACTGCCCAATTTTTCACCATATGTAGGCTTTAAAAATCACTGAAACCTTTTGAACCTTTCTTAACCACCTTTTTAGGTGGTAAAAAATGAAGAAATGCAAAATAAAGCAGAATTGACGTTGCATTGCAACGATGCAAGCTTGAACACCATTTGCTTCGAAGGGTATTGGCTCCACGTACGTTATATGTTGCAGTTCATATATCTCAAATTGATAACTACGGCTGGGCAGCTATCATTTAGAAATTCAATTGCGAAATGGAAAATATCGACGTATATAATACATTAATAATAATAATAACCATAGCAGTTGAAACCATTCGGTCCAACCTTCAGCAGGCCCTCAAATGAACACTTCCAAATTCGATGCTAAGATGACGTTTGAATTTTTCGGTAATTCCTCTAAATGTATAACACACATCCATCATTTTTTACCTACTCTTTAATCTGAAGTAATGGCTAAACTTGTATATGTCGAATGATTGAAGTATCTGAGGGACGAAGGGATCGTTATGGAGGAGGCCAAATGGAATAACCTCTCTAGGGTGAAAATATAAGCCTGTAGGTCGAGCGTTGAAGTATCATCGTCGAAACCACTTGTGAAAGTTTTTTTTTGCACATCCGGGCCAAGGACAGGCTGCCAAGGCGCTCGACACACCTCGTAGTTCGCCGGTTGTAATTATTAATGGTGCAGTTCGCATGAGTTAAGGGGCATCAGCGCGGCTCTCAACGACCATAGCGGGAAAAAATGTCACAGCAGGATCTCATATACAGAAATATATTTGTTTCCATCTGTGTATACGCGCACGCGCATACACAGTATACCTATATATATTTCCAACCCCCATACCCACGGATTTTAATTCTACGTGGTTGGAGTGTCGAGCAGGTCCTCGTCCGTACCTTGTGACCGGACTGGATGCTTTCGACAGCATTTGAAAGAGCACTGGAGCCATTTGACTCTGTCCCTCTTGCGCTCCACATCTCTTTTTTTTTCAACATCTGCATGCCCATGACATTTATTTTGTCACATTCGCGCTCTACTTCTTTTAGAATGGATGTAAATATGTGTACAAAAAATGTAGATCCGTCGCGGTGAAATGCAGCTGCAGTTTGTCACTTGATGGACACGGAAAATGGAAATCCACTTCTGACAAGGCGAACGAATGCACTCAGGTGACGAATACGCAAATTTCTATGATATTATCGACGATGATGGACAAGTTACTTGCCGGACAGACTGCGCAGTTTGTAGTAGCTGAGGATGAGAAAAGGTTGCTACGTTGTGATTTAACGTTACACCGAATGATTGTTGAGTACAGAGTAATACGAATAAACGAGTTTGGTGGCATAAGAAGAATCAAAGATTATTTCATCATTCGTACTCTATTGGTTGGTAGAAATCGAATTGATAATTCACCTCTATAAACGAGGTTGTGATGTTTGGTTCAGATGCCCCATGGCTCTTTTGCGCCCAACGACGCCACAGCGTAAAAATCTTCAGGTCAGCATTCAAGATCGAATGGACAATTATAGGCCACAGTAATGTAAATATGGACTTCGGTTATTGATAATGATTGCCGTTGATGATTATCATTGATAATGATTATTGATATTAATGAATCTCACATCAGCAAACAGGAACTCGTTATAAAGAATGGAATATCCACTTACATTGGTTTGTGGATCAACTAAAAAAATGGCCCCTCGTTTCGACTACGTGCCAATTTCCAAATAGAACTGATCCTGACGAGACACTTTTTCAAAAGTGGAATCGCGTAAACAGCTTTCGAAATAGTCCATCTCTATTTTCCGGAACGGCGATGATGAAATTTTTACTCGGTCGCATGCAGCGTCAGGACATTGCGAAATGTTCTCTCTTCGTGTCATGTCGACACGATCGCGTCAACAATCACGAATCATGATAGAACGCCGATCGCAAAACGTAAAAGAGTAAAAAACGTAAAATGGATGGACGAGATTCTTTTCAACGGCAGGGGAGTGTACGCTCGTTCTGTGTACTTGAGTCGGGATACCTATGGGAATGCAGCACCATTGGTTTTCTGGCGCACGTTTCCGATAAAAGCACATCGGGGCGGAAGAAACCTTGTGGGAGGCGACGACTTAGCCTGTGTCTCAGGTGCCTATGGGCATAAAAAGACGTATCGCTCTTTTGCCACGAGAAATAAATAAAAAGAACTCGCGGGCTATTACACGCCACACGGTACGTGCGTATTGATGCAGTTTTCAGGAACCCCTATCTTTCGTGATTGATCGGATTATGTGCCGATCGGCTGTTGCCTCTTGGGTCGTTGGAGACGTGCTTCCTAAACGTCTTCGCTTGCCAACTTTTCGTCGTACCTTTAGCGAATATATGGCGTTTATATTTCACCCAGTCCCCTCTGGTTTCTTTTTTACCGAATTACAACAATAGCATTGTGGAAATGCACAATCTTTTCAATCAACACGTCGTATTAACGTCTTTGAATAGGTACTGTTAGTTTGAGAGTTTTTTGTTTCACATACGCTCACTAGGCACATTACATTGGTATCAACGTTTAATTTTGTTGAAATATATATATATATATATAGAAATATATATATATATATATTTATATATATATATATATATAGAAATATATATATATATATATATATATATATATATATATATATATATATATATATATAGATATATATATATATATACCAGGTGTAGAAGTATGAAACCAGAATTTCCCTATAGATGGTGCTAGCCATCAGTTTAGGGACCTTAAGACCGCTTCTGCAGCGCCATCATCTCCCTCTAACAGCCGACGAAGATTTTCAACACACAACAACCCAAGTTTCCTACACCGGTATATTTTTCTATAGCCTCAACATGTCGAGTTTTGTGCCTACGAACTATGATTTGCGGACAGCATTGGTTTTCTGTTATCATTTTAAGAAAACTGCCGCAGAATCGCATCGAATGCTTGTCGAAGCTTACGGTGAACATGCGCTTGGTAAAACACAGTGTTTCGAGTGGTTCAAAATATTCAAAAGTGGTGATTTTGACATGAGAAACGAAGAATGTGGGAAACGACCGAAAAAGTTCGCAGACAACGAATTGCAAGCCTTATTGGATGAAGATGATACTCAAATTCAACAAGAACTCGCGGATTAATTGAATGTGACGCAGAAAGCCGTCTCCATTCGTTTTTATCATTTTCAAACAGACGTGTACTTTTTGCAAAAAAATTCCGGTTTCATACTTCTACAGCTGGTATACGTTAGAGGATTCGAAACTGTTAGATACGTACTTTTATTCATCGGCGGAAAAACGATTTTAAGGACCAAACTCACTCCTCCGAGTGAACCCTGTCAAGGGCTGGTTTTGCCAACATTTCACCAATTTCAGAGAAAGGAAAATTCTTACTAAATTAGGAGCCTTTCTAAACCCTCTCCGTGGCACGCAGTCAAGTACGGGGGGGGGGGGGGATTGAAAAATAATGAAAGAAAAAAATAGAGACGATTTTGAAAAAAGTTGGTTTTTTCGACCAACATTTTTATATAAAAAGTGATATATTTTCACAATTTTCCATTTATCGAAAAAAAAGTGGTCGTACTTCACTCTCAAAGCAATCTAAATAGGAATCTACTGTCAAAATTTCAAGTCGATTGAACGAAAATTGTTCGAGTTCTGCTGCGTGCTGATTTCAAAAACATGGTCTTGAGAAAAACGTGTTTTTTTATAGACGCTACAGCTGATTAATTGTTTCTCCGTAATCCAATGCCACCTATTGAAAATAAAACTATTTTTAGTCGGTAACTTTTTCCCCGAAGATTACAAGAAGGCTTACAAGAGTCGAGAACTGCGTCTACCGGCGTGGAGTCGGGAAAGGCGCTTTTCAGCACTCGGAGGCTCCCCTCAAAAAGAGCTCGAAAACCACTATAAAACTGTTTTTTAGCTATAAACGAATATGCATCATATTTTTTAGGGTCGAAGGATTTAAATAAATGTTTCCACAAAAACGATTTTTCGAAAATTTTGCAGCGTCCACCCATAATGCTTTTTAGGTAGTCCTATCGCTGCACACTAGTCATACCACTGATCATACTTGAGATCTGTACAATATATATTTTTAACATAAGCAAAAAAAAAAAATTGTAGTATCTAAAATTTTCAATTTGTAAACTGTTTAATGAATGTTCACGTTTAATTATAAAAATTAAAAAATAGCGATTCTAACGATTCGCGTAGTATTTCTAGGTTTGATATTTGGCAACATTGGTTCTATGTCCGTCTCTGTTTACTCATTCAGGCGAATTTAACCTCCATGCTTTTCAACCTCGATCTGTAAGAACAATGTCAGGTGCGGGAAACGTGAAGCATTGTATACGGGCCACAACTGGTAGAAAAGCGTGGAAAATTTGTGTCGGCGAAATATGTCAGCTAAAAATGAAATAGGGAGTGGAAATTGGAATGAGTGAGATGAGGTTACGACTACAGTCAGCTGTTGCCTTGCTGTCACGTCTCTTTATCGTAGCAAGTGGTAATTAATCCAATACCGGAAGTTCAAATTAAACTTGATATCACATGAAAATTAGGTCAATAAGCGTATTTTTTTGTGCGAGCATTGGATTACTACAAGTGTTAAGTATGCAAATCTGATTATTTTTAAGAATGTGTAGCGACATTTTGCGACACTTTTGTAGCGACCGGAAATTGGGTTTTTGTGTGTCGTCTCGGGATTCCTTCACAAAAGTACGCAATGCTTACATTTTATTTCTCTGTAACAAGGTCGATAACCGGCCCTGAAATTTTACAGAGACGATTATTAATATATTTACTGAAGCTAAAAAAAAAATTATGAAAATCCTATGAATCGAAGCCTGGCGATAGGACTACCTTCATGCCGGACACCAAAATGATTTTCCCCCTTAGAATCAAGTTGTTAGAATCGAATGATTACTCTGCTACATATTATTATTATAACCTTATTTATGTCATTTTGTGTATTCATTATTATTTATTTCAGAAGCTTACGTGGCATGTGTATTTAGAAAGAGAGTTTTAGAATCGTTTCGAAGATCACCACGTCAGAGATGTCTTATTGCTCTTATAAAGGCCACTGCATGGACGAAAGACAGTCAAGTAACATTGGGGTTTGCAATGTGCTTTCCAGGTCGAATGAATCTATTTGAACGTGAAGATGAGATTGAGAATGCTCGGCTGTGGTTCGTTCGGACGTCCTTCGGACCAACGCAGCTGGTCAACCTTGTTAATGGAGCGAACAGGATTTTCGCAAGCGCAAACTGTGAGGCAAGTGAACCGATTTATCCGTTGAAAACAAGATTTCCCAAGATGAATGATGCCAGGACGGGTAATAGAATGAAAACTCGGTCCGAAGCTTTTGGGGAGATTCGTGGCGTCCGTATAGAGGTTGCTGGATCCATTAGACCCCTATTTCACGTTCCCTTGCAGTCTCGTGGACAAACGGACCACGATTAATCGCGATCGGGACAGCTCTTTCAAAGTACATATCCAGCAGCGGGTTAATAGTCTTGCTGGTTGTGTTCGTCGAGCGTATAGAAATATATATATATATGCATGTATAGATGGAGGTTGAGAGAAAGAGAGAGGTAGGACATTTCCAGAATTTGCCTGAAACGGGAGTGCATCGTTATAAGGTCGTGTATTCGGCGCTCAATGAACTGTCAATGCTCCAGGTTGAACGGGATGCAGGATGTATCCTTCGAGAATGTCTTTTATCCAAATTGGTGATTTGACCGAGTGTAGGATGTGAGCCTCGTGAGAGAGCCGCAGAACAGGAAAGAGGGAATGTGAAAGGGAATAACTACCTTGAAGCTTCAGGACGAAGGGTTCCAAGTTTGCCACGTGCGAATGGATGAGAACTTTTTGGAATACCCACAGTGCAGCAGAAATTGGTCACATGCGTGAGGATTACGGATTTGTAAACGCAAGTCAATCAATACATCTTCCAATCCATTTCTCAGGGTACATACTCCATATCATCTGAAGATTCTGCCCAAAAACTTTGTCGTTCCGGGTGAATATTGGAACTTTCACTTACCGATTGATATTGTCTTTAGGGCCATCATCCATCAAAGCAGCGATGAGCGGAGCTTGGAAAAATAATCAACAGAATCGTCCCACTCACCTTCGATGGACATGAATTCACCGATTGATTGGTTGCTTTTTCCTAGCTCCACTTATCTCCGCCGCGGTGAATGATAGAAGCCATCCTAAGGGATGGCTTCTTGATGATTGTCCCTTGCAAATAATCTACATTGACCACCCATGCAAGTGTCAGTCTATTAGAAGTGACAACCATAACAATGACGAACGCGAGATCCGTCAGATATAATTTCCGAAGATTCGCTTTGTTCGATAAATTTCGCGTGTGATCGCTTGAATCGGAACAACATGCTCGGTATTGGTCCGAACAGCCGACGAAGTAGAGATATTTGAATGGTCCGTTTTCCGATAGATATGCAGTGCAATTACGAGCCGTCGTTTCGGGATAATAGCCGAAATGACATTTCCCAAATATAACATTATTCCTATCGCGGTTTATTGTCACGGATTTAAGGAGGTACGATCATTACTACGAATCCAACTTTTGGATTTGAAATTTTTATATGATTTTGACGAATACTTTTTGCGCCTATGGCCAAAATTTGAGCTGTTTTGACCGTTTAGTTTTTTCGCAATAAAACTGAAGAGTCGAGCACTTTGAGTTACCGAAGCACGTCGTCTTATGGAGACGGTCAACTGGAAGTGCGGTGATCATGGTTTTTCTGCTCACGTATCCAACTAAACCCGTTGGAAAACTGAAATTCGATAGATTAGATATATTAGATATTGTAAAAATAAGAAAATCAATCTTCACCGTGTAGTTAAAGCACTACATTACAAGAAAGTTTCAATTTCCGGTTGAAAATGGTCAGATCGACAAAATAGCACCCACAGACTTAGCAACGTCGCGAGTAAAAGCTGATGCGTTTGGCGAACATAACCCAGCTTTGTTTTGAAATTAATTTGAATAGAAGCCGCCGCAAAATATCCAAACAACAATTTATGGAGTTTTATCATTTATCACGTATCAATAATATGTATAATTATATTCTGCCTATCGTGTTAATTCCACTGAGGTAATTCCAGCCTATTTTAATAGGCTTGAATTTCATTACGTTAATATTATTACAGTGATTACTACCGAGTTGTTGACAATTTAATTTTATCGGTTTTTACTTGTTCACGTGCAATAAATTCATCATTTACCACAACATTTGGGACACTATAATTGATAATACGAATAATCAATATAAGTAAACATCAATCAGAGCAGCTCTGGGTAAAATAAATGTAGACTCTTTTTTGACCCCGTCGAAGTGATCGTACCTCCTTAATACAATATGACAACAGTATCCGTGCACGATTACGAAACTCTCGGCGATTGGGCGACCACAGCTGATCTTCGACGGGAGACCTTGCGTAATTTTTTACACCCACGTACCAGCATCAATCTGCTGAAACTTCATAGACCAGAAAGATAGATCTCTGTCCACACACACACACATATACATATATATATGTATCCGTATAGTGTGTGCAGGTAGAAAGAGGGAAGAGGAAGCGTGACGTATCTACGTGAACGATTCGCTCTCCAGCAGCAGCTATTCTTCGAATTAACCCGAAAAAATGGATGGGTAAAAATACGAGAACAAAAAATGAAATCAATGCATCGCCAAAACCTGACAACCGGAGTGGAAACCACGGAACCAGAAACAGCAGCGGAGCGGATGACCTCCAGTCGTGATCAAACTGCGTTTTTTTGTCACATTTTGCCTTTCAATCATTCTTTTTTTTTTAACGATTTCCTCGTTCTTCTTTTGCCAACGACGCCCAACCTAGTTAGTGGTTTCCAAACTTCCACTTTTTCGCACCAGACTGCCCAACTGCGTATGTTTGTCGTTAGTACCATCGCGGAATATTATTTCTTTCCTCTTCTACCCTCTGTCGGCGTTTACGTCACTTACTTTGACGGAATAGCAAGTCAACCATTTTATCCGCATCCCGTGCACAGGTTGTCGTAGGGGTCTAATTGGATTTCCATACTTGTCCCTCCTTCCTGATTAGGATCCAACGGGCCATCGCATTGGATCCCTTCACTAAAACGTCACCGTTGTACATTGAATTCTCATCGGGATTGCCAAATGGAATCCCATGTACGAATGCAATTTGAATCCTAAAAGATTCCCAGATTATCGAACAGAATCCGATACGGTTCTTGATGGATCCCATCGCATTCTGTACGTTGAATTTTCTAAACAAAATATACACATGTACAAAATGAGTAGATCTTAAAAAAGTATGAATCTTCGAACGTGGCAGGAATTCTCAACCGGCGGAAAAGGACATCGGGGATCATACCACCACCTAATTAGATCCCAATGAGGACTCTCTATGTGCGTTACCCCTGACAAATCCCCATATAGATGTGGGTGCATCTTGGGACCCCCCAACAAATTTATGCACGGAAGCACAAAATTATATTTTTTTTTTGAAGGCCCAACAAATTCCGGTCGAGAATTTCAAATAAAAATTCTTAAACGTCAATCAAAAAATAGCGCGGAATCCACTTTAATTCCAATGCGGATTTTCTACGTTTGGCTCCTCTATCAAATCCCTGTAGGGAAGTGGTAGGATCTGGGGACTCCCCAACAAGGATTCGCACGGGATGAGCTAAAATAAAAATTGCACCTCCACGTACACCTAGTGGATATGCAAATGAAGTCGGCCAATCGGATTAGTATTCGAATGCCGCGAGGTCGATGAAAACCATCAGGAAGTTTCGTGGAATCTTCGGGCTAGAAAAACCATGAATAATTCCAATGGAAGCTCTACAAAAAATCTTGCAAAAACTCATAGTGGCGAATCATTATGTAATTGATCATTCTTCTCATGGCTATTTGTACCTATTGCTATGGATGACTTTACATAACGCCATTTTTAGGATACGCAAACGCTGTATCGTTGAATTTCGTTTCCCCCCATTACTGGTCGATTTCATGGCCTCTACTATCCAGAATAATTATAGATCAATGCCAGCTCGATAGTTTACTGGGAAAGATGTAACGTTAGAATGTACCCATATATTTCAGCCAGCACAAGGGAAGATTCGTCAATACCAAATAAAGGCCTTTCTCAGTACACGAATAACTTAACTGCCACGAGAATAGAGCTAGGGTGACAGGTAAAAATCTCCGCTACCTTCATCTCCGAGCAAACTCACTTCCAAGAGAGACACCTGGCAAATGATGTTCTTAAATCCACGATCCTGCCATTTCGACAACACGAGACTCGCCGTGCCATTTCAGGCGTCGCGGGGAATATTCCAGCGAGGATTTTTTACGGCCATTCATCTTTCCGTTATCGTAGGTTGGTTTCTTTTTTTTTCCTCGTAGCCACGCTGCACAATTTCCGGTTGTCACGTGTTACATATCGATGGGATTCAACGAGCCGGTTCGGATCCCGAGAGGCGCATACGTGTCTACATATAGGCAAGGTCCACGTGGTATCAGCCTTAAACTCTTTCCAATCCCGAATATCCGGTGACTTACAGTCGACACTAGAGTGAGAAAGGATAGTCGTGGGTGAAACGATGAGGATGTCGAAGAGGCCGTTTGCGTATTGGGAAGATTCTCGATCTCTGAATCCAACTGCTAGTCGCGCCAACACGAAAGCGTCGGAGAGTGTGGCTTGCGCAAGGAGTGACTCTATGTGCTTACCTGCTTCTTTTGCTCTATCCTCCCATCGGATCTTCGCTCATACCCCAGCCGCCACTCCACCTTCAGCGCCTGCTCGTCTCATGACGACAAGGAAGTCTGAGGAGACCTAAGCTAGGAACAGCGGCAAACGGGGGTTGAGGGTAGTTTACTTCGCAGCCTGGTCACGAGATGGTCCCAGTCAGGGGGGGGGGGCTGGGGTCGAACCGCTTCGCACACGCCAGGGACGAGACCGCCATGGGAGTTTGGTGTGTGGGTGATGCAGTGGGAAGGGTTGGGCAGATGGCTAACCCCAAGGACTGCATTATGCATCCAGAAGCGTAACGGCCTGATGCCATTCCAGCCAAAGAGCCACCCGCCGAAAACCACGCTCTGCCGTACGACACGATACGTATGTCACATCCCCACAGCTTAGTATATCGGCTGTTCACACCAGTTGGATTGCTTTTGTGTACGAACTTTGAAGTAAACAACGCCAGGCATTCGTTTAGCGACACAACACAGAGATTTAAAAAATCGCGTGAGCGGTATTGTTCATTCACATGCAGCAAACGGAATATTTAGATGAAACACTGCAATATTTTATTTTCCCTAGTCTTCATTGGTTCGATAAAATAAATAATTATTAAAACCGCCTAATGTTCTATTTTTATTGAATACAAGTAAATAATTCGATGGCATCACCCAATGAGGGATTTAGGCAGACCAAGTAATTTTTTTTTGTGTATCCTTTTTCTGGGCCAGGAACACTTTCTCCCAATGAGGGTGATCGATTTTTTTATTCATTCACAAAATCCTAATGAAGTTATTCAATCTGGTAGGAATTGCTGTAATTACATTAAATTGTAAATTCAAGATATTAAATTATACATTTAACATATGTACGACCATAACTAGCAGATTTAAGGGGTTGTATACAGTTAAAATTTTCGAAAAATCGACTTCAAAAAAATGTTTTCATCATGTACATATATTTAAGTGCACGCACAGAAAATTTCTTGTCAATCCGGCAAATATTCTCAAAGTTACACGCATATTTGTAATGACGTTTCAGACTATATGTAAAGTGCTTTGGAAACTTCAAGGGGCTATACCAGTGTGACACTTTCGAATAATCGATTCTTTTTGCCTTTTTCGACAGTTTATACTTTCAAGAATATCCTGTAAACATTTCAAGGCCGTATCTCTAATACTCCCGGAATGGCAGCCTTCTAAAGAGCAACCGCTCGTAGGTATACGATCGATAGTTAAATCTTTAAACACGTTTTTCTCGAAATGAGATTTTTCAAATTTGCCGACATTGTAAATCAAACAGCAATTACCCGATTGACTTGACATTAGAACGGAGTACTCCTGAATATATTTACTCTACAATGGCGTAGGATATTTTTGATTGGATGAAAATTGACGATTTGGCATTGGAAACAACGACCATTTTATAGACAAGAAAACAGGCTTTTTTCATAACTACGCCATTTTGTTATATTTTCATATTTTTCGAAAATCTCAATATCTTTCTATGAAAAAATTATGTAATATAGGTCAAATATAGCCAAAGATATTCTTAATTTTCCAAAACATTTAATTGAGTACTTTTCTTCCAAAAAATTCACGAAAATCACCCAAATTTTCAGCGTTCACACTGGTATAGCCCCTTAACGCATTTTTCTCAAAACTGTGTGTCTTAAAGTCGGTGAGCAAGATTTTTCGGAAACCGCTGAACCGATCGGTCTCAAATTTGGCCCAATCTTTTCAAGTATATTTTTTAGTAATTAATCGAAGGTTTTTTCTCACCAATAAACATTTTCCATTTTATGAATAATTTAAGGCCTAAGTTTTTGTCAAAAATCGATTTTTTTTTGTGAAGCCGCCATTTTGTCGAAAATTATTATTTCGCTTATTCCTTCGATCAATTACAAGATAATCCATTATATTAACGAAATATTTTTTGTTTTTTCATTTTAGATGATCCAGTCCAGCGATATCGTGCTCACGGCAAGTCGCTTTTTTTAGAGATGCCCCCGCACATCAGCTATAGCAGCTTTCAAAAGAATTATTTTTACAAATAAAAAATGTTAAAACACAGTTAAAAGTTACTATGATATGTGTACAAATGTTAACGTTAATATATTTCAAGTTCTTCCCAAGAAAAATTCTTGAAAAATCGCTCTTTTTCGGCCTCCTGACTGCATATAACCCCTTAAGGTAATACTGTCGTGGAGGGCCGTATTTTGTAGGTGCATAAGGAGGGCCCTTCAGAATCATTGGTTAATTACAGTAGCCCTCAGTAAAAAAAAGTCACAAACAATTATCATAGCCAACAATAAAACGGAACGAAAAATGTTGTGCAAATTTAGTAGATTTAGAGATTTTTACATTTTCTCTAAAAAGTCGTGGCTATGTACATTTTTCTACTAGACACATTTCTCGAAGTTCTATCATTAATGTTTTCTTTAAACATTCGGCGACCTCCTGTTTGTATCGTCATTGCGGAATCTTTAGAATTCTTTCCACGTATGCGCAGTTTATAAAAGGCTTCTAGACTTATTCAGGGTACGAATTGTTAGATAGAAATGTGGTCAGCGTGTCATCTTCATAAGATACCGTATAAATGAAACAATTTTCAGAATCGTAAATTTTCTTTTGAAGTGCGGTAACTTGGCTTGAAATTTTAACAGTATTTTTACTGTGTACCTTAGGACCTTTAGACGACAAAAGAATTGCTGATTTTCATGATTTTTTTTTAAGTAAAGATTTCTTCAACATTTTAAGACTTAGGGTATGTTTTATTACTACTTTTGGATATTACATGGTATTTTTTTAATTAATCTTCAAAAATGGTGAAGGGTATTCTCGACTGCATTTTCAAAACTGTGGTGACGTATAGCTAAAAAACTAATCGACCTATTCTGATGGAATTTGGTATGAATCTTTCTAACCTTATTGTCTACAACATTACTATAAATGTTTTGGAAAATAAAAAAAGTATTTTTTTATTGCAAAATGTAGCAATTTTTTGGAAATTCAATGTTTAGTTTCCAAGCGTACAATTATATCGATTTTTAACATTTATCTTATTTTCTTGGTTCACATTCTGCGTATGAGTGTTAATAAAAGAGTAATATTCGTTCGTTTTTTTCCGGTTAATCCCACCGATGCTACGTGTCACGCCTGCTGACAACATCCGCTGCAACCCGTCTCGAAGACCGTGTCATACCGCCACCATTTTTAAAAGATTAATTAAAAAACCATGTAACAGCGAAATATAGTAATAAAACGTGCCCTAAGGCTAAAATATGGTCAAGAAATCTTTCCTTTTAAAAAAGCACAAAAGTCAGGAATTTTTCCTTGCCTGAAGGTACCTCCCCCCTCCGACATTCGGGTTCGTGAAAGGTGACTTCTTTAGGTATGATATTAGGTATTTTCGCTGCAAGCGATGTTGAAAAGAACACAGCAGTTATCAAGACATCTGTGTACGGAGAATGTTGATCCATTTCGGCCTCCCATCCAACCCAATTTCGTACCAAATACTTCGTTTCACACCTCACGCTCTCATACGTATCTATTTTGGGGGAATTCTGTCAGTATAGTGTTTCTTCAACTTTTGCGAAAGCGCAGGACGAGAAAAAGGAAGAGAGTGGTGGGCTCTGTATTCTCTCTTCATTTTACAACGTCATAAACCTTTCGGAAATAGCCGCAAGGGAGAACTGGTTCAAGCTTCATCAAGTCAGAATATAAATACTGAAATCGATGCCGGTGAGCAGCACCATCTTCTAAACTGCTATTTGTACAGGAAGGAAAAGTTTCCGATACCTTCGAGGCCAATATATATCGTCGAGAAACTACCCAAGTTGTTTCGAGTATCGTGTACAAAACTGCGCTTCATGCGAGTCGTGAATTAAGCATCATAAATTCTTAACGGATCTTCGTGAAGATTCTTTAAAAAAAAAAACATAGCTCGGACGTGCCCTCAGGGGTGTACTCGACATTTATGTACACAACATCGAGTACAAAATTACCAGTCCATTTTGGCTGCATAGACTTGAAAGTGGGAAGGGGGTGTGGTACGGTAATGCAATAAACTTGATTGTTTCTTCGATCGAGTGTTCGTATCAATTAAATATGACAACTGTATTTTTGTCCTACAAACATTGATTAATTCCACACTCCGAACGGATCGATCACTTTTCGTTCGCCGCATGAAAATTCCGATAGCAGATAAAGTTGATCAATTATTTCGTCAACCAAATGTACATATAACGTTCCGATAAAATCTAAATTCTTACAAATCAGCAAGTGAAATAGCCTCGCACTGCGAGTGTGTGCGCGTATAATTTCAAAATTATTGATTTTTTTTAAATTATTGATCCCATTAGACTGAACGGTTAGGAATATTTTCGGCTTTACAGAATTGAACAATTGCAAAAATTGTTAAAGTTTCAGCATTTAGAGCATAGCAGATACCGCGCGGTGCGCCCGGCCGCCATCTTCAAAGCCGTTTTTCCACGATTCACTTTTTCGAACCTTGTGAAAGTTCTAACTCTTGAACGAAGGTTCAGATTGCTTTGAAATGTTTACAACATATTCTTAGTATTATCACCTATCGTGTGAACCACAGAAACGAAAATCGAATGATAGAAAAAAATATAAAAAATAAAATACCGACAGAAAGTTGAGTAAAAAATGTTAAGTTTCGAATTTTTATTATAATAATAAAAAAAAACCAATATTGTTGGTTCACACTAAAGATACATTCATTATGCAATTATAAATATGTTCATTTTTGTTCAGACACCCACATCGATGCTGAAACTTTTCACCATCAACGCGCGCGCAAAAAAAAAATGCATTGCTTTATTATGTTATATCTCCGCCATTTGTTAATATTTCTGATTTTTTTACATATACTTAACCATGTGCATAAATGATATGTAAAAAAATGTTGTCAATATATGCGTCATTTTTTTTAACCGCGTTTAGAAAAGTACCTTCGAAAATAGGCGAAATCGTGTATTAAGGCCTTAAGTATTTTTCAATAAAATGCTGAAAGATGAATTATGCTACGCGGAAAATACAGTCATCCAAAGGAATCTCAGATTTTCCCGCGTGGGGAATTTCAAAATTCCATTCGGTTTTCAATCGATTATGTTAATTCTCGAACATTCGGAAAAGTCTGCGTGGAAATTTGCGGGGAGCTACGAAAGAAATGGTAGCAAGATGCCGTCGAGAATATCTCGCTCTATCGAGTCTTTTTGTCCCGATTGTTCGCGGCCAGAGACTTAAACCGATCGAGTCGAACAAAGATTTTCGAGAGAGATTCGCCTCCGGCAAAGCTGCTTGAACCAGATAATTCTTGACGTCACGACGTATTCGTCGAAGCGGGACTTTCGTCCGAAATTCAGCGCGCGTGGTTCTGATACTTCCAGTGTGCTCGACAGCCTGAAATTTTCCAGGTTATGGTCTGGCGCCTCGGGCGACCAGAACTATCCACTATCGCGCTGGGAAATTTTTACTTCACGGTCTCTCCCTTAATATCTCTCGCTCACCACCGAGCATATAGATTCATGGATTTGATATGTGGTTGGCGTGGGCTACTTTCAGTTCCTGTCTTCCGGTATCCGCCAAGCGATGTGACATATTCCCGGTAACTTTATTGCATTATGGAACAAGTTCCGGATCATGTCATTTCTAAGGCTGGATTCCGTGTGGACACCTCACTGACTGTCCGAGGAATTTCAATTGAAAAAAACGTACAGCGAAGAGGATTATCGAAAAAATGGAACGCAATTTATTTTATATTGGAACTACCCGTCACACTAGCAATTGTACAATTTTAGCTATTCATACATTCCACATCGAGCGACTCAATTTAATTTTATACACAGAGCGATTTCTATTGAGACGTTGCAAAGAGTTTGCGCATCATTCTGCAATCGTATAGAAAAATGTATCGCGGTTAATAGACATATTGTTGAACATGTCATTCAATAAAAACATATTTTACGTCTGAGACAACTGCCTTTTTTGCTTGCCTTGCTTAAATGACCGTTTTTCAATTTTTTCGGAGTTTCAAGGTCATCCCAAGGTCATGCGATTCCAGTTATTTCGTTTTGGTTTTTTCGTGCTGTACACTAGAGGACAATAAAAAGTGGGTGTCCCTTAAAACAAGTGGAGGTGATCTTAAAATGAGACTTGAAAAAATCCTCCACTTGAAAGAATCTAAGACTACCAAAGTGTAGACATTGACAAGCTATGCATATTTTCTCTCCGACTTTTTCGTCTAAAAATCATTATTGACAGGTGTTTTCGAGTAATTGCTGGTGAAAGAGCCTTCATTTGATTCTTTTTCATTTAGTTATTGTTTTTCTATGCGCCTTCGTATATCCTCTCGCGTTTTCACGAACCCAACCCTGCGAGATTTACCTTATACTTGACATTTTCTATTTCCTGCGAGACCTCCAACTTCCTGTTCCCTACAGAGCTTTTGCCCTAATGCATTAAAGTATTGCATTCGCACGAGGGCACAGGGAAACTGTGGAAAACGCTATTGTCATCCATAATTATAACTCTCGTTCATATTGTTCGTATCGTTGATGTTAAAAGTGTTTTCCGCGCTTCATTTGTTTACGTCAACACATTGACTGGTGGATGCGCGGCTCTAATGGTGCTTGCGAGTGGACATCGATCGGAATGCTACATGCGGAGTTCGAAAAGATTGACGTGACCCCCGAAGCTGAAACGCACGGCTACGCATGTGGTATTGGCGTTCGGTTATATATTCCCTAATGATGCCTCGCGAATATATAGTGGTCCCAGCGAAGTGGGGAGCAGAGGGAACGAGCACACGACGCATGGATCATCTACCAATCAGACTGGAGAATCACGTAAAAACATCTAACCTCATTCCTCGTCGATTTTACCATTCCTATTTTCCATACGCTCTCAAATCACTCTACTGTGTCATTTTCTTCGCGCAATTAGTCGTGCGACGTTGATCGATTGGTGTTTTTGAAATATTGGCAAAGTTCGGATGACAACGAACGTTCGTAAACCATCAAATATCGAGGTTAAGGATGTATGATCACTTCCACGAGGTCAAAAAAGAGTCTAAATTTATTTTACCCACAGCTGCTCTGAGTGATGTTTACTTATGTTGATTATTCGTATTATCGATTATAGCGTGCCAAATGTTGTGGTAACTGATGAATTTATTGAACGTGAACAAATAAAAACTGCAAAATTAGATTGTCAACGATTCGGTAGTAATCTTCGTAATAATAATATTGACATATCCACCATAAAAACGGACTAAAAAGACAAAAAAGATCAACCGGAAACCTATTGAAATAGGCTTGAATTGCCCCAGCGAAATTAACACGATAGGCGGAATATAGTTAAACATATTATCGATACGTGATAAATGATAAAATTCCATAAATTGTTGTTTGCATATTTTGTGGCGGCTTTTGTTCAAATTAATTTCAAAACAAAGCTGGGTTATGTTCGCCAAACGCATCAGCTGTTACTCGCGACGTTGCTAAGTCTGTGGGTGCTATTTCGTCGTTCTGACCATGTTCAACCGGAAATTGAAATTTTCTTGTAATGTAGTGCTTTAACTACACGGTGAAGATTGATTTTCTTATTTTTTACAATGTCTATTATATCTAATCTATCGAATTTCAGTTTTCCAATGGGTTTAGTTGGATACGTGAGCAGAAAAACCACGATCACCGCACTTCCGGTTGACCGTCTCCATAAAATGACGTGCTTCGGTAACTCACAGTGCTCGACTTTGCAGTTTTATTGCGAAAAAACTAAACCGTTAAAATAGCTCAAATTTTGGCAATAGGCGCATAAAGTATTCGTCAAAATCGTATAAAAAATTCAAATCCGAAAGTTGGATTCGTAGTAATGATCGTACCTCCTTAAGATAAATTGCGGTTGAAACAAAATATTGATCATGAACGCGGAAGCAATATTGTTTTTTGCCGTTCTTCGTTGTTCGGAGGCAGTCGTTATTTTGTCTTTCATCCAGGATAATTATTGCGAAATGATGTTCAATCGTTTTCTGGCAAACGGACAAACGTCGCGGGAAAAATACACATCAGCTGTCGAACGTTAGTTGGGGTTCATAATTATGAAATACCCCAAAATGAATTTTACACATTTGATCCATTATTCCTGCCATGTCCGTCATCTACATTTTGATAATTTCATATTGGAGTCGCATAGAAGAATGAACGGAATGCGACCATGAAAAGCGTGAAGGGACGAATAAGTGACATTTTCCAAAGTCTAATCTTCTTACCATCATCCTCTCTTGGTCTCGCATTTTTCCGGTTCGAGACGAGAGAGAAGAGAGGACGACAGCAGCCAAAAGATGACCCATCGATAGCCAGATGCAAGGGGTGGAAGTGAACGGAAGAGAAGAACAAGTGGAGCATCAAGGATGACGAGGGAAAACGGGTAGGATGAGGATTTCTCCTTACAAAGTTGACCTCGGAGCGTGAAAATTATCTTGCGGATGCTGCGGAACTCGACGAAGCGCACCAATGAGTGAGAGAGTGTTGGCTGTAAAATGCGGGGTTTCTCAATTTTTCCCGCGGGTGCGAGGCAGTGAGAGAGAGGGTGTGGGACAAAGGGTTCAAGGGAAAAAAGAGGAGTAAAAAGGTCGGCGAAGGAGTGGTGAGTGAAAATATTTCCTTGGATCTGCCGAGCAAGAGGAGAGCCGAGACAGACAATTTGTTGATTTTTTCCCTCTCGTTTTTTCTCATCGTTGAAACCCCCTTAGCGTTTCCCTTGTTTCCTAGGAGCCTTTTCATATTCTCTCTCTCTCTCTCTCTCTCTCTCTCTCTCTCTCTCTCTCTCTCTCTCTCTCTCTCTCTCTCTCTCGCTCTCTCCCCGTATATATAAATATATACTTGTACAAACTGCCCATATATGCGAAACGGGCCACTGCCGTGCAGTTGACACTCTTCGGCGTGCCAATCCACCATCAACCCTATATGCAACATGAAACCAACCCACCATTTTTAGTACGTTATTTCACAAGCCAAGCGAATAATTTCATCCTGAGATTTCATCAGAATAACTTGATATATAACTGTCTATAGTAGAGAGAGATTCATTGGGGTCTTTAGATAATGAGGTGAGATCGGCAAGGGAAGATCAAGAGGGTGGGGGCGGAAGCAGAATATTAGACTATCGATGTATTTCAATGTGCCAACGAAAAAATAATCACAATTTAAGACTACGTGATTTGTGTTCTCCTGGCTATATATCTACCCGCACTTTTTCTCCGCGAAGAAGATTGGCAAAAATTTGTTGAGTCTTCACTAATTATGTGTCATGCCAAAAATGTTTTTGAGGTATTTTAATTTAAAATAGGACTTTGAAAAGTGCTACCTTACAACTGCAGCGTACACGCAAAAGTGAAACGTCATTCTCTCTCGCAGAACCGTCGACCTGATTACAAATTAGCTTTTGCTAGTTTTTCGATTTATCAACTGTTCATTTAATTTAATTTCTTCTAAAGAACTTAGTTCTTGACGACGTTATTTTCGTTTATGTTGTGTAATTGAAGTTTTTCTCGATGTTACATCTGTGACATCAGCGTGCACGAGTTTCCGGGAAAATTTACTTGTACCTAGTTATTTGGGTCGTACAAAAGGCGCATGTGCTCCCCTCAAAATTACAATAACACGAAATACTCGACAACACAAAGTCCTCAATTCTTGGGAAGCGAAATGACGAAAGTAGAGGAAGCAAATAGGACGAAGAATCAGCATCTGAAAAGTTCGAAAAAGCGATGCTCCGTCCAAAAATGGGGGGGGGGGGGAGAAGAGGGGTTCGGAAAAAAGCGGGAAGGAAATGACGAAACGAGGAATGGTGGCTACACCGAAAATCGCTGTTCCTAGCGGAACAGGGGTAAAGAAGAACAAAAGCTTTCGAAAAATACATGGGTGGGTAGGAGGTCGCGCTGGGTATGGGCTACTCCGTCGTTCCACACTTACACCTATATATATATATATATATCATACAACAAAAAGATAAAGGGAGAGAAAGCTAAAAGGGTTCACTGCGATAAAGTGTGTGTGTAGGAAAGGGCCGTGTGGACTCTCGCGGCGTGTCTGCGGAAAAGCATCGGTAGCAACGGACTCGCATCTTCCGCTACAATAAAAGATCCCGCGTTCTTGTGCCATATATCAAAGCTTGTGTCCTACGAAGCGTATATCGCATCTTATCTCGGTCTTTCACTACAAAAGCGATGAAATAGACAGTAGACACCGCAAATGGTAAAACATGGCCGAAAGAAAGAAAATAACGAAAACGAACGTGGCAGACGAGAAAAGCTCGTAAGATGTACTGGAAGAGATCGAGATACCATTCTCGTCTGTGTTCCCCTGTCGTTTCCGCCTGCATACCTTACGCATTGTTGTCCCATTCTGTTCTCTCAAATTCTCACTTTTGCAATGGATCAAATCGTTTCTTTTCTTTACATTATTTTCTGAATTGCACAGTCAAGGCTGGCTGAGAGAACAGCTGACCGTGATTGGTGGCTGACCAGGAAACTCGACGAGACGATCATTAATTATTAAAATCTTTGCTTTTTTCTCTAAAGTAAATGTTGACGCATGTTTGGCAACGGTCGGAAAGAAAAGATCTATGTGGATAACCGCAGTCTCGGGCCTGAAAAACACCATCGCCAAACTCAAACATTTATTCTGAAAACTTTCCTTCGCTATCTGTGACAAAAGTAGGACCGTAGCGACTCCTCTTTTTTTTCCCTTAACACAAACGAGATTTATTCGCTCACTTCAATTCTTCTTTTACCCTTTTAATAATATATATATATATATATATATAAGTACGTATGTGTGTTTGCAAGCTCGATCCGGACATCCTCTCGCACACATATACTCTTAGCTCTCAACGTAATTTCCCGATTTCGCAATCTCCTCACGTATTTCCCATCAGACAAACGTTCCGCGAGACAATGCTAGTTCTGGGTGATCTAGAGACTCTTCGAGTATACCGGTCGGGGGAAAAAACGCCCCCTACTACAAACGATAGCGAACCACCTTTTTTGTTTTCATAATTTTTCGTTTATTTGTGCATAATTCATGGGTTCTGACGTAAAACCCAAACATGAGGAGGAATCGCAAATGGTAAGGTAGTCCTTAAGGTAGTCCTATCGCTCCAACCTAGTAATACCACTGATCATACTTAAGACCTGCACAATTTATATTTTTAACATATGCAAAAAAACTAATTTGTAATAACTAAAATTTTCCATTCGTAAACTGTTTAATGAATGTTCACATTTAATTAGAAAAATGAAAAAATAGCTATTCCAACGCTTCGCGTAGTATTTCTAGGTTTGATATTTGGCAACATTGGTTCTATCCTCGTCTCGTTTTACTCATTCAGGCGAGTTTATCCTCCATGCTTTTCAACGTCGATCTGTCAAAACAATGTCAGGTGCGGGAAACGTAAAGCATTGTATTCCGGTCACGACTGGTAAAAAAGCGTGGAAAATTTGTGTCGGCGAAATATGTCGGTTAAAAATGAAATATATGTGGAAATTCGAATGAGTGAGATGAGGTTACGACTAGTCAGCTATTGCCTTGTTGTCACATTCCTTTATCGTAGCAAGTGGTAATAAATTCAATACCGGAAGTTCAAATTGAACTTGATATTAAATGAAAGTTAGGTCAATAAGCGTATTTTTTTCTTAGAGCATTGTATTACTACAAGTGTTAAGTATGTAAATCTGTTTATTTTTAAGAATCTGTCGGCTTCTCACTATTGTATACACTTTTGTAGCGACCGGAATTCGGGTTTTCCTATGTCGTCTCGGGATTCCTTCACAGGAGTACGGAATTGTTATATATTTTTCTCTGCAATAAGGTCGATAACCGACCCTGAAATTTTACAGAGACGAGTATTAATATATTTAGTGAAGTTCAAAAAATTATGAAAATCCTATGAATTGTAGCCTGTCGATAGGACTACCTTAACTGAAATTATCGGGAGTGTCTGTAATTAAGAAAAAGCATTGTAAAAGTGAAAAGATGTTGAAGTTCGCACCATTGGAATGCAAAAACATTTTTTATTTTCTTTGTATTTCTACATTTTTTTCATCATCTAAAATTGTATCCTGCAAATCCGGACTGTATATTTCTGATAATGATCCTGAGCACTGATTGAGTTTTTTCCGTAGCCCAGATCCACCTGTAATTTTGCCTTTGGTTTTTTTTGGTAAAGCCTGTAATTTTGCCCAAAGTGGAGGTGTAGACTTGAAAAGTTTGTACATCAATGTGAAGTTATTATACGGGGTAGAACAATGCTCCGCGAAGCACAAATAGGTCGTTGATTTGAGAGGTTGTTCGACAATATAAATATCTTGGAGAACAGTTGATATTTACACAATTAGAATGCAAAGAAAAATCGTTTCATATTTTAAGCTTATTTACTCTTATCGTCAATCGCATTTTTTTTCGCAGATTGAGTTTGTCGATCGTTGATGAGGAGCCTAAAAACGCTAATGTGATTTACGTAAGCTAAATGTGGGAGGAAAAAAATGAAACAAAGTGCAATATGCTTGCAGTCATTCATCTCGAAATTGGTGATGAGGAGACAAAAATGTACCATCGCAAATTTGATAATTCGGGATTTTCTGCAAAAGGGCGCTGAACCGGATACGTTCACCGGGGAATGAACATCCCTTGGCGCGGGATTTGACCGGTGATGGTCGCGGAGACGGAAGGAGAGAAGACGGTTATAACGATGGGTCTGTAGGGTTCACGATCGTTTTTCGTACCGCAAAGTACCCATCTCCTCTTCTCTTACGCTCAAATTCGGTTGCCTCGCAGTTAAGCCGATTTCGAGGGGCGATACCCGACGGTCTTACATCGTCATTTAGCCACGTTTCTCTCACCCTTTCTCCCCCCCTCTCTCTCTCTCTTTCTCTCTATCTATCCCTATTTCCCCTTTTCATTGCTGTTACCTTCACCCCTGTCTTCCACACTCACTCCCTGGCTCAAAAGCTAATCCATTTAGGCTAGGAATTAGGGCAGAGCCGATGCTGATGGAAGAATTAGTTTGCTATAGCATACTCTGGATGGAGCGTGCATGCGAGTGGATTATTGCAGTATTAAGCCTTCTCTCTTCTCTCTCTCTCTCTCTCTCTCTCTCTCTCTCTCTCTCTCTCTCTCTCTCCTGCCTCTCACATATACCATTTCCTGTTGAGAAGATCGTGTCGACGTCCTTTCCATATTCTATGAACATGGCCTGTTGTAAATCATACATATACACGATTTTAAAGGAGACCTACATAATGATATACAACGCGTACCTCAATCATATTGCCGACTGATTGTGAGCCTGATTGTCCGAAATTCTCTCGAAATCAAGATTGCATTCGTTCGCGACCGCATTGCCAGCTTTTCGATTCTTTCAATCAAGTCTACGAAAGTCTTAAACCGAGTGTGGAATAAAATAAAAAAACTTCCGGTTTCGAAATTGCAGTGAGAAAAGCGGATACTTTCCAGTAGAAAGTATGGTGCGAGTGGCTTAACATGACACAGGCTACGTTGTTCGTTGTCCATTCTGCTAACACGACGCCTGAGATCACGCAAACGGGGGCTAATCCTCTCGCGCTTCCTGAGAGCTTACGAGCTAACACGTGTCATCGCCTAATTAGGTATTATCGCTACTTTTGTCAATTATTCGAACTCGGCAACGATGCATGATTTTCTAGTACACCTCCCAACATTTTCCTATATATGTTTCGCCCAATAAATTTTTAATACACGAAGTTTGTGAAATGCTCATACGTCTCGTACGAACGTCAAAGGTCTGTTGCATTCGACTGATGCACTCTTATTGCAGTTCGCGTGTACGCAAACTTCCTTTCACGTCGTATAATGCCCGAGTTACCAAATTTCGCGACGTCAAATCCACGGAGCGCACTCACATACCTACGCGTTCGTGCACTCGTACGAACAGCATGTTGAATCCTAAGTGCAATACACGTTGCAACGTACCGTATCGAATATGGCAGTATTAAGCCACGATTCTCCATACTCTGTATATCGCGTTAGTTCCTGTCTATAGCGTAGTGATAATACTATACTGGCGGATTGTGTATACGCCCGAGATATAACCTTTGGCCTTGATATGACAAGGAACGTAATGTGATTAGTGATATCTTCTCTGTGCCAGTCTATAATAGACTCTGGGTTCGAGCATACTTGACTACCTTATATACGTGTGTGCACACACATATATATATATATATATATATATATATATATATATATACATATATATATGCATATATAATTGTCGTGTTATATACACGGTGACAATTGTCAACTGGCCATGCGTTTTTTAAAAGCTTTGCGCGGAAATGTCACGACTGAAAAAAATATGACTTTTAATGGCATTCAAGGCCTCTTCGAAAAAAAATATACCGCACTGCTATGACGAGTAGCATTTGCCAGAAAAGTATGGTAATTTTGGAAAAAATTACAATTCTATTCCGAGTAGAGCAGAATGAAGATCATTCAATTCCGAATACGAAGCAGTCCTGGAAAAGTTTTTCTCATGCATTCTGACGAAACTGAATTCTATAAGAAATAGGTTTTTTTAGAAGTGTCGAGTATTTGGAATATAATTATTTCCATTCTGCTGCATTCAAGATGGAATCTTGATTTCTTTTTGGAATGCTTAATTTTTTCGGGCAAATGCTACACAACGCAAAAATACGTTATATTTATTTTTTCAGAGGACTCAAAAAACCATGCACATCATACTTTTCTTGGTTGCGAAATGTCCGTGCCAGACGCTCAAGAAGTACGTGGCCACCTTGTAAATGCCACCCTGTATACATAGAAAAACACATATATTTATAAGTATTTATGTGTCTAGTGAAAAAAGATATTTCGAAAACATTATATCTATGTAACGTTGGCTTTCAACTTATCTGGCCGTTTTGAGAATATGCCCGAAGTTTAACGTCTCCAAAATTACCTTTCCGTATATATTTGTGTATATATATATATATATACATATATACTTAAGCGGACCCGAAACAATTATGCAAGTTTTCGTGTCCCAAGAGTCTTCTGTGCGACAACTAACGAACTCGCGAGCCACCGCAGCGCACTCGAAACTCTTGATAATCAAAAAGAAAAATAGCAATGTAATTAACATATGTTCTATATGAAACAGCAAACGTTGTACCCGTTATACACCGGCTTACGAATAATTGTTACTTCAAATAAGTTTAATTTATTGCTCTACCGTGTTGTGAATTATGCGACGGTATCAAACTGCGCGCTAGACTTGTGGAAAAAAAGTAAACTGTTCTTCGAATCATATGAGAAACTATTGTTTTTACTCAATAGACAAACGAACGTGCTGGAAATCGAGTAAGAAAAATGTACTTTTGTTCGAGGAAATGGAATATTTTAAATCCCGGATTCATCTCTCGGCGAAAATTGTGATAGATAAAGGTGAGGAGAGCTCGAAAGCAAGATATCACCTCCATGGCGTGTAATTAAAGTAAAAAATTAATTTCTATCTCGTTATAATTCCGTAACTTCCGAAGCTTCGAGTTTGTTCGCGAGCGAAAAAAGAATATTCTCGCACACATTCGCAAACACATATACCGGCAGCTCGTTCTTGTCTGCAGGTCCTTCTTCATTTACGTTCCTTTACCCTCTTCCGTCATTTGATTTCCATCCGTTTGTCTAGGGCAAAGCGACCTACTTTGATTCAACCGCTTTTTTTTTAGCTATTGATCCGTTTTGCATTTTGACCTCGTTTCCGTTTTTCGAACACGCTATGGGTCTTTCCGCGCCACGTTGATCGGTCGCCCATTTTCATAGATATTAGACGCCTCGATAGACACTTTTCTTCATTGGCGGCCTTTTTTGTCCCACGAGAAAAACAGCCCACTCTATGCACCTTGTACTCGAGCCTAGAAGGCACTTGATTGAGACTTTGCCATTTTTCGATGCCTCGGGAAATTGGAATTTCACGTAATGTCCCTGAATCGAATGGATCGCAACGAAGGGGTGCTGAACTGCTGTGCAAGGCATGCTGAATTCCTTTGGCCAATTATTGGCATAATTTTGAGCTCTATTTTTTCTTTCTTCTCATCATCCAATTAGCTTCCTTAAAGATAAAAAAAGTTGTCGCGGAAGCTGCGAGCGGTCAATAAATAATTAGAAGTCGCGCGGCCTTCCAAAAATTCGAACTTTCATTTTTAAAAATCGATTGTTTTTTCGTCTACTTCTCACCCATGAGTTTACGCTTTATAATTTCAAAATTAACCTCGCGAATGCTTTAGCCGGCCAATGACCATTTAGCGGTCGCTCAAGGTTTTCGAAATTCAGAATTTCCGCTAAGAAAACAAAATTTCGCATGCACTATAATTCCTTGTAGCATAAAAAACAGCGGAGTGACACAACTTTTGAATAATTTATTATAATAATTTATAACAAACGCCAATTAGACGATATGTGTTATTACGTACTATTATGTATTATTGTGTTATGGCGTCGCTCGTCACCGAGTACAGCTACGATTGGTGCGCAATTTGACTAACGAAACCAACTATGGGACGCATTACGATGCACGGAAAACAGCTGCCATTTTAGTTTTACGTGTAAAACGGCCTATAATTTCATATACGGACACGACCTTTAAAGAATTATTTTATGAGAACAAAGATGATAATTCTTGGGTTAGAAGTGTGAGGTAAATTTGAAAAAATCGGTTTCTAAAGAAAGTATTAATTTTTTTGAAAATTTGTCTAATCATCATATTTTTGAGTAAGATAAGTAAAAAATTGCAAAAAATGGAAATTTCGAAGCTTTTGACCGACCACTTAATATTCAGTGGCCGGCTAGAGCTTTCGCAAGGTTAATTTAAAAATTGTAAAGCGTAAAATTCGTGGGTGGAAAGAGGACAAAAAAATCAATTTTCTAATGAAAATTTAAATTCTTGGCAGGCTCGAGCGACCTTTAAATATTTTCCCATGGCTCGCAGCTACCCGATAATCTTTTTTACTTTAAAGCAACTAATTGAATAGTGAGGAAAAGAGAGCTCAAAATTGTGTCACCCTAATACAAATACCTGTATATCCTCAACACCAGATAAAGACATCAAGAATTCACTGAATAGTATTGAAGTTTGCATCGATGCAATGGAACGAAATTGTTTTCTCCTTCGTGTTTTCGGTGATAAAACTCTCTATTTTCGTTAATAAAAAAAAATCATTCATCGAAAAAAAAACTTCGTTCCAGCACTGCTCTCTGATATGTCAAAGAAGCTCCCAAAATTTGACGTTGATCTGTGCAGCCGTTTTTGAGCTATCGTGGTCGCAGATTTTGAAAAAGTCTTTTTCAGAAAACACGCGTTCAAAGTTCGCCGCTCTCGCCCACAATTATAAACGGATCGAATTTAAATTTCAGACAATATTTTCGACATATTGTACTTGGAGAATCCGTCGAAAACCCAAAATCGATATTTTGACAAATTCAAGTAGGTGCCCGTCTAAAAACTTGTATCGGGAAGAGGTCCTGCCCCAATCAACCTTGCCTAAATAATATTAGGTCACGGTTGGGTCGTCCAGCGTGGATCAGGTTCGCCATTGAACAGGTCTCACAAGGGGAGGGCTCCAATCGGAGCCCACCGATTTTGCCCAAACGGCGTGGGTAGAAGGAGGTCCCCACTTAACGTTCCTAAAATATTTCGTCTGAGTGGGCCATAGAAAAGGGTAAAACCCTCTCCAAAGATTTCCGAGTAGAGCTTGAAGGATATTTTTTCAACCATTTCCAAGTCAGCGGCGCAGCGCAGTGGTAAAGCGCATTGTCACCCCGCTGGCTTGGGTTCGATTCTTGCTGCTACCGTTTTGTTTTTATCTCGGAAATTCAACTAAATCTTTGGAGACCGTTTCACCCTTTCCTATGGCCCACTCAGGCAAAATATTTTAGGAACGTTAAGTGGGGACGCATTGACGTCCCGAATGGTGTCTTCCCCTTGTTAGGCCAGGACCTGATTCGCCGTTCCCTTTTTTGGGAACTGTAAGTTCGGGAACTGTAATTCCTAATGGAACTGGACAGGAATGGAACTGGACAGAGAAACGAGTTCTGGAGAAACAAGTACTGGAAGGGCTTTTGGCAATCTATTCGCGTAAAATAGATAGGATTAGGCGATATACTGATACTTATTATCCCTTTGTACCTGAGAGATGACTTTCGCTCACCACTCACTATCCGAGCGAAAAAGGTCTCGACTGCAAAGGGTTATTTCACAAGTATCCCACAATCACAAGCGTAAGTGCACGCTGTAAGGATAGCACTTCTATACGTGGTACACAGCACAGGACGAACTTTTATCCTCGTTTTACTTTTTTTCCCTCAAGCCTGGATATTCCTCATGCTCAAATCATTAGTTATCGTAACCTTGGTATTTATGACAAGCATTCTTATGCGTCGATTATTATTGATGAACTCAATGCTTTTAATGGTGAATATAATTACAACAGCTGTATTAGTTTCATCCCAATCAATTATAAATATCTTTGATGAGGCAAAAAGCAAAGTGGCTTCACAAAGTACCGCACTTAAAGACAGGCTCCACTTGTCAGACATGTCAATGTTCTGGTCGGGTAGACATCACGTGGTCCAGGATACACTTGCTCACAATGTATCCTGACCAGAAGATTGTAATTTCCAAACATGGATGGTAAGCCGTAAAAAACGATTATGCGACGTTCCCTGTTTGTTCCATGGGAGGGCCCCTGGCCAGGTACATTAAACATCGCATATCTGGTCAAGGCCGGACACAGAGTAGGGTATGCCCGGTCACATTTCTGCACAGGTGTAAGCCCATGAGAAAGAAATTACATTATCTCCAGTTCTACCCGAGTGATCCGTATGAACCGGAAGGGACATTCTGGAGGCATCAATTTCCCCTTGACGAAGGTTGATCCTAAAAGCTTCAGTTTTCACCCCAACTTCGTGACACAGCCAGAGAGACATTAAAAAAAACTATAGATACCGTCTCCGTATCACATTCCAACCCTGCCAGTTCTATTTGTGGCTGAAATAACGAATGTACACCCACATACTACTTTCTTATTGGATCATAGTCTGCATGGTACCGTAACTTCGCAAAAATGGTTTACCGAGAAGGATTTTTCGGATACTCGTAGCCGATTTCGAATATGAGAAGCCAGAAATTGCGTTGAACAAGGCGAAAGTTATCGGCTCGTTTTTCATCGAATTGGCTTGACTGCGGGCTGGCGGAAGGGAATGATAGATGGATAGTTTACGTAGTCAGAGTGACGTAAAGTCGATCCATCCGTCATGAATCGTACCACACACACCCACACCGACACCGGCACATGCGTTTCCTCGTACTTTGGGGTTGCGGAAAAAGTGCACGCATGAAGGAGCGGGGTGTGGTCGGGAGTCGATGCTTCGATGAGAAATATGTCACTCGTGGAGTGTTGAAATATCGCAGCGCATATGCGAGCGCGTTGAAAAGAATCGTCCGCCCGTATATATGTATGCGGTGCGGACATACGAAAACGCGATAGGTCGCGGACATCGGCCTTTCCCCTTCGCGTTTCTCGTTGCCCGTCATCCGCCCTTGACCTTCGATTTCGAAAGATAATTCTTCATTATTAGTTTTTTTTTCCACGTTACCAATGGGAAAAAAGCATCGCCGTGCGTTATTAAGGCGAACGTGGCGACATGGAGAATGGTGCGATGAGAGGGAGCTGAAGAGGAATAGAGGGAGCATATGCAACCATGATGGCAAAACTTGCTGTTGATTCGTTTTCACTGACACATCGAACGGGTGCTTTTGTTGAGTAAACCTTGCAAAAATAACGAAACCTTCCTGCATCTCTCACTTGTCTCTGTACTTTCTTTTGGGCTGCCGCACTGGCACACATTGACCTTTGGCAAGCATCAAAGCTGCAACCTTCATTTCCGGGAACGCTTACCTGGAACAGAAAAAAAACGTACATCATCAATCATCTGTCTTTTGCTGTCCTCAGCCTGCTCTGAACGGAGCGTGCATACGAGTGGATATGTCACAGTATTAGGCTCACAGTTCCTCACCATTTTCGGTAGAGAAGATTGTGAGGACACTCTGTCCATTTCACATGAGCATAGACCTTCGCAAATTAATTACACGCTGGGGAAAGGTATACGAGTTGATCCCATGGGGTAAGATGATCATTTTCAATAGCGACGAAACTATTAACGCTATCTAGCGGTTTTTGGTATAACATAGCGTCCGACAGAAAAAATAAACATTGTGAGCTGTTGACCTTAGGCAAGGGTGGCTTTACGCTTAGGTAACTTTTATTGTATACTATCAGTTGCAATTATTGTTGTAGTTGTGGCTTTATAATATGCTCAATTAGGGTTTTGGTTGGTGTCGTAACAGTGGAATACTTTTAGGTTATGCTACCGAGCAATGAATGAAGAAGTTGAGTTTGGTGCAAGATGATCCCTCCTAGGGATCGTCTTGTACACGAATACAGTATTTAACACAAATACTCAATTTGTATACAATCAGTCTTATACAATCTTGTAGATATAATCAATTCATACAATCTTGTACACAAATAAAGTATTTAGTTTTATTTGTAAAGTATTTAACAAAAATAAAGTAGGTGGGTTATTTTTGTTAAATATATTGTCTATTTATGTTCAAACTACACTAATAATGTATAATTGATCTCACATATAATAATTGGTATACCTAAGTGATTTAAACCTAGCACTACAAACCCATTTTTCTGCCTTTAAACTACAAACCAGGGTAAATATTTACCCCACGCGTTTTTTGTTCGTAAAATCGTTCTGAAAGCAGTAATAAGACTTGTACATACATAAATCTCTCTCGTTTTTCCATGCAACTCTTCGTTTTTTTGCAACACATAATGGTGAAAAGCAAATTTAATTTCATTAAAGTTTGGTCCGTAAAAAATCGATTTAAATACCGCCAATTGCTAATAAACGGCCAAACGTCATTTTTCAAACGAAAACCTGGGGTAGATATCTACCCCGGTTTGAAGCTCTAGGGTTAAGACTGGCTGTAGAAGACTGGTTTAGTGTAACGCTGAGACTAGCCGTCTGGTTATCGGACGAATAAGCGCATGTTATTCGTCCGGACAGCGGCTAATTTCACGCGGTTCACGCTGTACAACGCCCCAAACAAATAATCCCAAACAAATCAACCCAAACCCAAAATAACAAAGGCAAACAAACCACCCCAAAAAACAAACCCAAAAGACCCAAAGCCACAAAACACAAACCCAAAAAAAACCAAAACCAAAACAAAACCAACCAATCCAAACCGAACAAACCCAAACACAACTAATCAACCCAAGCCCAAACACAACCAACCAACCCAAACCCCAACAAAATTATAAAGATTTTCTTCGAATAATTACGTGTAAATTATTCTTCTGGATAGTTTGTTTAACATTTTAATACAATCTATCCAGACAATTATATATATCTCATTCGTCTGGATCTAGCTTACACGAATCACAATAATAGGTACGACTAGTGCGAAAACGGCGTGAACTGAGCCGTTATCCGAACACATAACATACGCTTATTCGTCCGATAACCGGACGGGGAGACACTCCGTTAGTTTAATTCTAGTTGGGTTCGATAAAACTTATAATATAAAGGTAATTTGACTTGTAAGTTTAGTGTATGTTGTATACCTATGATTGATATATATAAAGGTATTGTAAATTCGAGCAAATGTCCATTTATATTTACCTAATTTCTACAAAATAAAAATAAATCCCAAATTAGGGATAAGATGATCTGGGGGATCATCTTGTTCATACTCTTGAACACCGGGGTGTGCGAGATAATTCTTATGCAACGTTTTGAAAAAGGAAATCTTTTTATTGAAACCCTAATCATTTGAATATTTCGAATATGCCAATCATAAGATAGATGCATATGCCAGTAGTAAATGCTTTCAGATATTGATTATGTTGAATATTTTTGAAATCACGGGAATTGTCCCTCATCGAGTTTGGTGTAGCACACCAAATGAGTCCGCACACTAAATATTTGCATTAGGCGATACATGTACTACAATAACGAATAATGTCTGGTTGCATGGGAGACCTTTCTATGCTCAGTAAATGGCAATGTATTCCATTGTCTTAGCACAGTCGCCTTGCAATTGCCACTGTGTTACGGTTCGAGCAATGTTCGGAAAAATGAGCGAAAATAACAGTGCAGGGATTTCTCGCGTGAAACAATGGGATCGAAGAATAGTACAAAAGGATCGAGAAACATCGAAAAAAGGACATTAGTGATTGAGGACCGAAATGTGCATTAGAAATCTTAGATAGAAGTTACAACTCCTGTCTCTCTCTGATTTAATATTTCACTAAACATATACATTTATTCATTATGTGATTACATATATTAATTATTAATCGATCGATCGTTGAATTGATCGACCGAATATCAAAATTTTCCGTCCGACGGTAAGCAGATTTGTCCTTTTCAAGAAATTGACTGTTACTGATTAGTCAGTAAAAAGGGTTAATCCTTATTGTTACCAATTATCTTACCGATGCAAAATTTTAGTCACCGTCTGTACCAACATTCGTTTTTCAGAGCGAATTTAATTTGGTAGAGTTAGAATACGATGCTGACTGGCAAAATGTTGATTACTTTTGAAATCGTTCCTGTTTGTTTGAACCAAGTTAGCTCGAAAATGGCTGAACCATTTTTCTTGAACTCATTATTTGAAAACAAAAAGTTAGCCAACTCGCGTGATTTTTGTTTCATCGGAATCCGTCACGGAACCTAATGAAATGCGATTGTTCTTTCGAAAGGACAGTGGCACGCGATACCGTCTGACAATTATGAAGAAGCCTCAGTGAATACTCAATGTGAAGCATTTTCATTAACTGCCATTTAATTGTTCGTGTTTTTTTCGAATGATGTTACTATTAGTATGCATTAAAGTGTATACAAATCGCATATTTTTCAACTCTAAAGAAAACGTATTATTTAAGTACAGAGAACGGATATTTTTTTCGTGATCTTGGTATATAAGCCTTAAGGGGGAGTCCCTTTATAACGTAAAGAAGAGCTCATGGTCGAAAATAAACTTCACGAGGAGGCTGAGGGCATTGTCCATGGCCCCGGATTTGCAGAACAATCGGTTGGTCATTAAGTCGCAACATTTTTAATTCTTGAATGTTTAAGCGCATTTTCCTGAGAACCACTTTTTCGCAAACCTCGAACAAAACAACTGAAAAACTATCTGATCGATCGTTTTAAAATTTTGCACGCTTCGAGATAACATAATTACTGTCTACGTGAACCTAAAGTATCTTAAAAATTATTTAAAAAAATGATTGGTTCATTAACAAACACTATACTGAAAATTCCGTGAAATATAGAACAGCCTTTAACCACGCACTGTTTTTTGAATTCCCAGTTTTCTTTGGATTTTTCAGGTTCACATGGAACGTGTGGGTCTTAGGAACCTAAAAATTCTTGGCTCTGACGTTTCCGATCAATGCACCAGACGCTCGGTTGCACGCCGTGGAACAACTCAGGCAGCAACCGTTTCTGCAGCAAGTGTCATACAGCTGTAATTGTTGAGCATTGAAAAATAAATAAAATCTAGAAAAATAAGGAATGTATCGATACGTACATAAAATTTCAATTATGTACGATAAATAGTTTCGGCACCAAAAAATCTTGAGAATTTGTTTATTTTCGGCTGCCTAAAGAGGTCTCTCTCCTCACTACGATGTGACCCTAAAACCAATTCTCGACGCGGCCTCGAACCCATAATTTTCGGCATACCCACAGACAAAAGTTGATTGACAAATATTTCCGTCCGTATATTTCGTTTCCTACCTCTTCCCAACTGAACTGATTCCGCACTTTTGATCTGCTCCCGATTGCCTGTTCCCCACTTTTCATCTGATTCTTCGTCTTTAATCGACATACATTCCGAATTTCGATGCTTCATTCGACCGATTTTTTCCTGCCTCGTGTCATTTCTCTTTCTCGCTTTGCGATTAGCACTTGCGTTCCTTTTTTCTTGTTGATATTTTTTCTGTGTACAAGGTTCGTTGCTCGTTCCGGTTTGCGGGTTCTCGAGCTGCCGTTTCAGCCGACTCTTCAGGGGTGGCACAGTAACGGATTGGAGAACGGGCTCAAAAGCGCCTGCAAGATGAAAGACAAGGCCGTCTATGCACGCGTGGATGAGGCAGTGTGCGGGCTGACGCGTTTTCGTGTGTGCTCGTGCAGGTTGGCGTATTCGCCTGGTCCTCTTGTGTGTTTCGTTGAAAACGAAAAAGAGTGAACGAGGCGCAGCATTCGCAAAGGTAGGGCGCGCATGGTTGGCAGAGAGACCGGGAGGATGTACTGAAGTGCAAGAGGGGGAAAAAAGCTCAACCAGCCAGTGGCAGAACCAGTGGGAAATTGTGGGATCCAAAGCCGCGACGTTATTTCCGCAGTTTCACCGTGCGGTGGCCCAGTAACGGAATTAATTTCAACTTTCACGTTTCCGCCTTTCGCTTTTGTAATCTAACGACCTCACGTAGGCGATCCCCCATCTACCATTTACTGTGTACACGAAAAATTCTATGTAGGTATGTATATGTGCGATTTTATATATACATATATATATTAGAGTGGTTAAAAACCGTTTTTTTTTGTCCATGGAAAATTGAAGTATGTTAAGAAAAAGAGTTTTGCAAATTTTTAGGGTTCTTAACAATTTTTTAGTTAGTGCTCAAACGCCTTATTCATAATTATCGGGGTATTTTTAAAAAATGTTATTTTGATGCAGAAAATGTTAGTGCGTGATCCAATGGAAGTCTTGATGTAACATTTTCTGTAACAATACACAATTTTTATTTAAATATTTTTTCTTACCATAAACTATTCGTATTTGCAGATTAAGAATCAATATATGTAACTCGGTTGTGAAAATGATATCAACCACTTGATGAAGAAGAACACGGTGTTTACATAACTGAACGTCGAACAAGTATGCGTGTTTTTTGGAGTAATATGTTGTTTTGGAGTACAAAAACAAATGACGCACGAAAATTGCGGTAAATCGAAAAAAAAATTCAGTCGTTTGAGCACTACCTGAAAAAATGTTAGGACTCTTAAATTTTGCATGAATCACTTTTTCGTATCGTCGTAACATATCCCGTTGAGTACCGCGAAACCTAGTCCGTGAGCCTGTCCATTTTTGGCTTTCCCGATTTTTTTGTGTAATCGGACCCCATAAAAGTAATATCCACACCAATTTTTTATTCTTCTCTTTTCTAGTTGAGGAGTCATAATTTGCCAAAAAGTCGATTTCAGAAGTTTCGAAAACGTTTAAACGCTGATAACTCCTGAACTCATTGAGATATCGACAAATGTCACGATATAGCTTCTTTTCATTTCGAAGCATACTTTCGTTAAAAAATATGGAAAAATGATCAATTATCTCTTTCCACGTTTTCTTTGCTTCTAAAGTGAACCCTGTTTTAAAAAAAAGATGATTGACTTTTTTAATTCTTTTCAAAAAATTATCTGAAGTAGAGTGACCCATTCTATGATTTTTAAGACTAGTCTCATTGTGGGCTCATTTTTCCTTCTAATATTTGCGAATTAATCTTTTTTTTAAGAAGATTTTTATCATTTTAATCTCCAATCAGGCTATAAATGATTTTGTGATTTCCAATTCGGCTCGGTCAGGCCTGAGACGGTTCATTTTTAATTTGTGCTGAATTTAACAAAACAATTATTTCTTGTACAAAATAATTTTTTTTTCATCGCATTCCGCACAAATTAACAATTAACTCCTAAAAGAGAACAGATAAAAATCTAAAAACTAGTGTGGATGTTCCGTCCATAGGGTGCAATTTTACCAAAAACATCAGGAAAACAAAAAATGGTCGGGGTCACGGGCTAGGTGAAATGGCGTGAATATCCCATATATATATATATGTGTGTATATATATATATATATACACACATATAATAAAACGGTGTACAAAAGAGGTCTCGACAAGGACTTTTTTCGAGCAGTTCCAGCGTGGAGTAATAGCACACGATTTGATATCGTGGACTGCGAACGAAAAAAAACTTTGTTTTTTTTTCGTCCATCCTTCGCCTGTCGTGCTTCATCCTCCAATGGTAAGAAAGATCTTGAATTTTTCATTACCGGTCACCGTGCGATGATAAGAATGTGGCTTTGATAAGAGAACGAGAGGTTTATATAGAGCTTTGCATGTTATTGCACCGTGCCATCCTCGTACCATGTTTTGTCCCCGCATTGTCTAGCTTGTTTCCCTCGTCCCTAGGATTTCGTCTTTATTCCGCTCTTTCTCACTGATGCTCTCTCCGTGTCATATTGCTTAATGAATTTGCCAGGAACCATGAATCGGGGAGTCAAAAAAAAACGCGGAAATGGCAATTTGTATTCGTTTTGGATCGATTTAGGGCAGTTTGTTTTACATCCTCGTAACGGCTACATAATTTATTTTGTTCGAAGGCTTCCTCCCTGCTCCTCCCCTCCCTCCTCTAGGTTTACGTACCGCTCGATAAATTCCCGTTTCAATAGACCAATGTGAAAGCACAGTCCTTCCAATGATGAACAATGCGTCGGGAAACTTTATGAATACGTTTTGCGCTATATACACTGCAATTACAATGTAGTTCGCGTTTATAATAAACGACAGGTATGTACAAAGCGTATTTTTAGTGCTACTGTCTTTTATATTGCGGATTTTCCATCTAACCGAAGACTCCGCCTTTTGCCTTCCCACCAACGTAAAACGAATTTGCGTAGTCTGAAAGAAAGTATGGGTCACGATTTTCCCCCTCACAATAATTCGACGATACGGAAATTAAATAAATGCATGTGGATTTTAAACGTGAGAACGTGTGAATCTCGTTTGATTTTAAAAAGAAAATAGAAAATAGAAAAATAGGAAAGAGAATAGATTTTAGGTTTAGAGAGAAGAGAAACTTCCGATAGAGCAATCCACAACCCGTGCGAAAATTTGTTCCCACCACATCCCTATAGGGATTGGATGAGCCCACATTGGAATCCAAGTGGATTCCATCCAGTTTCTCAATTGACGTCGTTTGAAGATTTTTAAAGTGAAATTCTCAACCGAAATTTGTATGATATTGAAGTTTCCATCATTGGAATGCAAAGAAAATTATTCTTATTAATTTAAAAAAAACTCGCGATATGGGCTGTGATATTTATTTAATATCCGTTCTCGAGGTTCACGATCTCAATTGGCAAAATAAAGGTTTTGCATAAAGATAAAAATAGAAGGATGAATTTAAAATTCGTTGCATTCCAACTATGCAAACTTAAACGTCAAAATTTGTTGGTTCTCCCAAAAAAATATCCTTTCGTGATCTCGTGCACAGATTTGTTTGGGTGTCCCAAGATGCGAGGGAGACTTCATTGGGATCCAATTGGATTCTGCACTATTCCCCGATGAATGCAATTTGCGAATCCTTACCACGTCAGAGTCGAAAACATGTGAAAACTCACGAGGAAGAATTCGGCGTGTTCAAACATAACCTGTGTGCTTCGTGACGGTCTAGGTGTATGGTGAAATTCCGTCAAAGTGCAGTGAAATGAATAACAAACGATAATTACAGTAGATCTTCAGTCATGTGATGCAAATCGATTTATAAGATATATTTTTTCAAACGTTTTATACTTTTTTAAGACAAGATTTATACTTTTTGCAAATACACTCATTTTGTATATCTTCATATTTTGTTTAGAAAATTAAACCTACAGAATACGATGGAATCCATCAAGAAACGTATCGGATTCTGTTCGATGATGGAGAAATCCTTTGGGATCCAAATTGGATTCGTACATTCGATTCCAATGGCGAATCCCGATCAGAACCCAATGTACGAGTGTAACGTTTTCGCATAGGGATCCAATGCGATGACCCATTGGATTCCTATTAGGAATTAGAGACAAGTACAAGAATCCAATTGGATCCCTACGACAATTTCTGAACGGGAATCGATTGAATTCAGAGAGCTAGATCACGGGATTTATGAAGTCGACGTACACACAATGGTATTGACGATTAGTCTGGCAAACTAGCCATGCAATATCTAATTTCTAAACACATTTCGAGATTAACGCCTTAGGCCACTCCAGAGGCCGAACAAATAGGCTTCTTGGGGATGTTGTTTTTCAGAAAAGCTACAATATAAATCGACGTTACAAAAAAGGGTATTTATCATACATATCAATGACTGTATACAATAATTTTTGTGAAGCGATTCATTTCAAAATGGCGACTGTGTAGCGTTTTTGCGATAACGTCTCCGTTTGACGTTGGCCGGAAACATAACTCAGATAATTTTCAACCGATTCACTTGAAATGTTGAATATATCTAGAAAAATACATTGTCTATGGAAGTACGTAGGATTTTTTTTTATATTGCATAGTTCATTTGTTATTAACAATTATCTGACGATTTTTCACTTTCCCCTCTAGAAGTGCGCCATTTGACTAAAAATCAATATATCGAAAAAATCCGACGTACTTCTATAGCAGTTATTATATATAATCGAAAAAAATTCATTGGCTCATTATAATTAAAAAATTACAGGAGCTGTTTGTCTGGCCGCGGACCCTGGAAAAACGGAGACGTCATCCCAAAAACGCTGCACGGCCGCCATTTTGAAATTAATCGCTTCAAAAAAATTATTGTATACATTCACTGATATGTATGATAAACACCCTTTTTGTAATCTCGATTTATTTTGTAGTTTTTCTGAAAAAAAAAAATCCCCAAAAAGCCTATTTTTTCGGCCTCTAGAGTGGCCTAAAAAAAATGGTAATTCCGATAACTTATTTTCTTATAGAACCATCGTACATCTAAATTAAATGATATCCAGATGTCGCGGAATAAAATCACGAGTAGTATGTGGCGTGTATCCTTCCTGGATGGAGAAGTGCGTTGTATCGGAAGCTGTGCCATCGTTTGTCTCACGTGCTTTTGACACTCTCTCTCTCTCTCTATTTTTCTCGCTCTCCTTCTCTTAATATCTTCTCGACCGCCAGAATTGATCGTTGGTTTCCATCCTTTCGCGATATGAGAAAACGGATGCTCTCTTCCGTCCGTCCCTCTCCGTAGGGCGGAAAAAGCTGTGCTTTATGGGCCGTTGCCGTGCCAAACGATGTTTAAAGATCGAGGAAACGTCCCGTGGTACCATCCGCGGTGTGCACACGTGTGTGCGTATTTGTGTATGAGTGAGTTTTCTTCCATAAAATCTAGCTCCTTTTTCGCGTTTTCTCCCCGTTTTTTTGTATTCCCGTACCACGAGAAGCTTTTCTCCAACCCTTCGAGATATTCTTCGCATATGTATCGGACGGGCACGTTGCCGACACCGTCGAGATGGAGAAGGCAGCCGATCGGGCACGAATAACGAATGAATACCTAATGACGCTTTACGATCCAATATGTGCGCCTGCAGTGCGCCATATATAAACGACACTAGAGCAGAACTCCATCTCCCTATATTTGTGCATTGATATATATATATATAGAAAAAAAGCGCGCAAAGAAGTCGGTGTATATATATATATCTACTGACTTTTTTCCGCGCTTTTTTCTTATTGCTCCCCATCGTACATCTCCGAGTTTATATCGCTGGGTGGGCAACACCATATCTTTACGTATTTACTCGAAGGGCATTTCCACAAGTTTTTCTTCCCTTTTTCTCGCTAGTGCATCTTCGTTTCGCGTATCCGTATTTACTGCCTTCATTGGAGGCTCGACGACTTGAATAATATTGCACCCAAGTGTGAAATTTATTTTGCGAAAGGATGTCATTGCCATATCGGTTTCTTCAGGATTATTTACTTCTTTCTTCAAGTCACGTGGCAAATTGATGATGTCGCAAATGCAATTTATCATCCGGAAATATCTTTGTTCGGGCAGTTTCGAGTGATTTCTTTTAGAAAATAATTTGTGTGTGTGGGTGTGTGTGTGTGTGTGTATGTGAGAGAGAGAGAGAGCGCGCAGATTTTGAACCAACAGGGTCAAAGAACTAGACTACACGCTTGACAACACTATTAATAGAAATGGGTAATGTCTCATTGGGTTCTTCCTACTATTTACTGTGCATGTGCTTTTTTTTTCCACTTCTGAAAAGCATTTCTACTTATGAAAAGCATTTCTACTTATGAGTAAATTACTGCCAAATGTAAGAGTCGACTATACGTTCCAGTTGAATTTCACTTTTCCCTATGTTTCTTCGTACATGCCCTTTCGAGTTCCTCCGGCCCTGTCGTCTTCCAGCCACCGTTTCACTCAATAAAGTGACTGTTCCCCAAAAATCAGCTACAGAACAAGTTTTGCTTCAATCGAGCTGAGACTAGAAAACTCGTCATCAGCGGACGATGTTGCATCGAATACGAATTGGCCTAAACGATCAAAATGATAAAAACTGGTGCTCCTCTATTGGATCAAAAGTATGATTGGCAGTTGACTTTTTTGCGTTCTTGAGGAACCCTCCAGTTTGTTGTCTACACCCACTCCTTCCTGATGAACTACTGTACTTGCACGAGGGTGCAGAGAAACTGGGGAAAACCAGTCCACGTACAGACGGCTGTATTTTACTGATAAGGAACATCTGTCAAGTGTCCACGTTCGATTTTCTTGAAACTCGTATATGTGATAAAGCATTAAAAGTAGATACGTATTTCTTTATCGGCGGAAAATCCCAGTTAAGGGGTAAGGCCACTGTAAATTTTTTGAAAAATCGATTTTTTTTTATTGGCTTAAAAAATAGTTTAAACCCTCTAGAATAAGAAAAAAAAGGTCCTGTGCGAAAAAAAATTTGTTGTCCTTAGGAAATGAAGGTCGCCGCCAAGCGTGTCAAAACTTGCTCCGAAACGACTGCAATTATATCGGAGATGGCGATTCCAAAACTTTCAAAGGCATCGTGGATTCGAAGCCTTATGAAAATGTTGATGTTAAAAAAAAAGAGTGCATAGATCACGTGCAAAAAAGAATGGGCACTCGATTGAGAAACTTAAAAAAAGGAACAAAAGGTCTCGGGGGAAGAGGAAAACTCACTGCCAAATTGATTGACGAACTAAGCATTTATTACGGCTTAGCAATCCGTCGAAATTCCGATTCCATCAAAAATATGAAAAATGAGATCTGGGCAACCCTTTTTCACAAAATGTCAACGGATGAAAAGCCTCAGCACGAAAAATGTTCGGAGAATTGGTGCAGTTGGAAGAAAGCGAAAGCAGAAAATGCCTTGGATGCGTATCATCACAATCAGCCAATGAGTGAGGCGGTTTATCAAGCCATCAAACCCATCTACATGGAATTGAGCCGGGACGAGTTGCTGGAGCGTTGCTTGGGGGCCTATACTTAAAACAATAACGAAAGTGTCAACGCTACCGTTTGGAGTTTGGCCCCCAAATCATCCTCAAGCGGAAAAACTGTACTAGATATTGCGACGGATATCGCTGTTTGCATATTCAATGGCGGCCTTACCAACGTCTTGCAAATATTCAAGATGTTGGAGGTGGAAATTGGTGTACAGTTATATAATTTCTGCATCGAAGCCGACGCCAAACGCATCACGCACGCGGAGACATCTCTGAGCGACGCGGCCAAAAGTGCGCGCGCGCTCCAAAAATCAACCAGGAAAGACGAAGAAGATGAAAATTTGGCTATCGAAGGACAAATGTATGGTGCAGGGATTGCAGACTAACGGTAACATTTTTTTTTAACTTCTTTTTTTAATTTTTTCCAATAAAAAACTATTCGTAAAACTTTAAACGCGTTTTTCTCGAAACATGGTTTTTCAAAATGGCACGCAGCATAACTCGAACAATTTTCATTTTTTTTACTTGAAATTTTAACCAGATGTGAACATTTACATTATCTTGAGAATGTCGATCGGAATTTTCAAGAACTTTATTTATTGATTTTTTATTAACAAAAAACTTGCCGTTTTTTTCGTCAAAAATCAATGTTTTTTTCAAACGCACGCCAAATCCACAAAAATTGATACTTTTTAAAATCCGATCGACATTCTCTAGCTATAGCCCTCTAGATTAATGGTTTTTTTTTTTTGTTCTAGATTCAAAAGTGCACCAGTGGTGCTGCGTGCCGCGGAGCCCTGGAAGCAAAACATGTCCCGGGAAGATAGCTGTGGAACCGCCATTTTGTTTTTTTTTACTGTAAAAAAATTTTATAATAAAGTTTAATGTATTCCCGATAACACCATTCAAAGTTTTTTTTCAAATACCTTCAATTTCGGAAGCAAAAAATTAGTGAAAAAACCTTTTTTTTGGGCCGCTACAGTGGCCTTACTCGTTAAGGAGGAAAATTACCTCTCAAGGAAAGGCAATCCCTTGATTTCTTGTCACGACTTCTATAGTGAATTTTTCATCGTTTTATGTTAGAAGAATTTCGGTTTTTCTTTTATTCAAATCGGTAGAGTGCTTATTCGTGAAACAACAAAATCACCCCTCGGAACTTTACATGAGCAATAATATCGATCAATCTCGACAAAGATTTTTTCTAACCTAAAAATGTTAAAACCGTAAGGACGTTCCTTTGGTTTTTTTACATGATTTCCACACTTTGATCATTCGGGCCGTCGGCATAAAAAAATCGGAGCGTATTAACGCTTTGCGTACTTTTTGTGGATACTATGAATTTAGCAGAAATGCCTACACATAGTGGTTGCGGTGCTTATGTGCGAACATATCGTAACTTTTGCAATTTGAGGAACAAACGTCATGTTTTTACATTTTTTACATCGATATCTCATATCGATTTTTTAAAATAAAAGTTGATTGTCTCCTTCAAGGGCATATTTTTAGGTTTCCGGAACCGCCGGTCAGTATTTTGTATGATGATTGGTTCGTGAGATATTGATAATCAAAGTTAAAAACGTCGTTCGTCTTTGATAGTTCATAACTGAGCGACAAATCATCATACTGCGCTCTATCAAAGCTCAAATTAAATCTGATTGTGTAATTAATTATAAAAAATGCCCTCGTCTGTACATCATGTTGACAAACAGAAACATTTAATTCGAACATTTTTCCACCGCGATATTTCTTTTGCTTCATTACTAACAAATTGCAACAAAAAAAATGGAAGTCAATGCTAAAAACTGGAAATTTCAAGCTTCAAAAACTGTTTTTCATTTTCTCCTACCACGATTTTTCGCGGAGTTCCGCGGCAATTAAAAAATCACCTAAAAATTTCGGATATTTTTTGTTTCCCTCAGTTTTTGTCAATAGTTAGTACGAGAATCGTTACGGTTGAGCGGTCACCCATCCAAGTATCGGTTCAGGCCTTGCTCGACAAAGAAGAACGACGTAGCCGCACACCAATCGTACTTCCAATATTGTCGCGAACATCGGACTCGACTATTTGACAACCCGGCTAATCAATGCTCGTTCGTTAGGATCAGCTGGAAATTATCGCTGTTCGATAGCGTTCGATTTCAATCCACATTTATACACTGCAAAAAAGCTGCAATTTTCTGTGATTTTCCCTGAGAAAGCACGGCGCAAATTTTTCATTCGATCTTTCCGGCTTACGCAATCGCTTTTATTTCGCAAAACAGATCGACTGTCCCATAGTGCAAGTTGACGTGTACGAGTGCCGGAAATTTATACAAATTGTGGAACGGGCGGTTTAACCGCGTTAGCCCGAAGAGCAAAAGTGAAGAAACGGATGTGAAAAGGAAAGAGAGAGAGAGAGCGAGAGACAGAGTCGGAGAGAGAGAGAGAGAGAGAGAGAAAAGAGAGAGAGAGAGGGGCGAGACGAAACTTGCGGAAGCTCATAAAATCCGGATAAAAGCAGGTTGTTGTTGACGATGTCGATAAACGAGATCTTTACGAGAGCATGCGTTCCACTTTCCTCAACTGTGCTGCGGCGTTCTTTACCTTTTTTTCCTCTGGTTTTTTCGCTATCTCTGTATCTCTCTCCCCCCTCCCTCCCTCTCGCGCTCTCTCGCTCTCCCTCTCTCTCTCTCCCTCCCTCCCTCTCTCTCTCTCTCTCTCTCTCTCACACACACACGCGCGCGCGCGCGCGCACACACACACACACACGCGCGCGCGCGCGCGCACACACACACACACACACACACACACACACACACACACACACACACACACACACACACACACACACACACACACACACACTCTCTCTCTCTCTCTCTCTCTCTCTCTCTCTCTCTCTCTCTCTTTCGTCTGACTATCTTCTGTACTTCCTTATATTTCTCCATCTCCGATGTACATATCATTCGCGTGGGTATATCTGTACCTCGTACTTGTATCCTTCCGGTTACACCGCGCATCCTTTTCCGCTCGACAGAGCATAATAACGATTAGTAAAAAAAAGAGCCTCTAGTCTGCTCGCGCGAGTTTAGCGAGGACTTGAAATCGTAAAAGTTATCGAGCACGACGAGTCCTGCGTGCACTCTGCTGCACATACGTGGCGAACTCAGACAAAAGTTGATATATGTTTGTTTGCCCGAATTATCTTTCGAGAATTTCCGAATTTCCTCTTTTAGAAAAGAGACAATTCAGAAATTCTCGAAAGATGACGAAAAAGAGGTAAAATAATGAATAAAAGTTTGATGAAATGTTCTGCGATGTATTTTCGACATTTTCGTCCGAAAAAAGCACGAAGACGATGGAAAAATATTACAGAATATTTCATTAAACGTTTTTATCATCATTTTTCCAATCTCCAAAAGATTGTCTCGATAATGGTAAATTACGCGGCGAAAATAGCCACTATTTATTACAAGCTTTTATTTAACTTGACTTGGTGTGAGACGCAAAATAGAAAGTCCATATTTAACCCACTTCCCGACTACTTACAGTTCTGAAATTGTGCAAACATGCATCTGAGAGGTGCATGCATGGAAAGTGCATGAGAACATATGAATTGTCTCTGAGTGCTCTCGGATCGAACAACAGTTAAAATGGTTCAATAAGTAAAATAGGTTAAAAGGTAAGGTCCAATAGGTCGTGAGCCAGCATCTATGATGAATGCCTCCCATTACAATTCTCCAGGATTTCTCCTGACAATCAACCAATCATAACACCGGCTCGTTTGGAAGGATTAATCCCCCTTTGCAAACATTTCAGAGCTCTGGTGAAATAAATTAAAAACTAAAAAGTGGAAAATAATTGGTGGAAAATTTTTTTAACAAGCTTTTATTTAATTTACCAAAAAATATACTAAATGTACTAAAATATACTTCAATGTAAGAAAAAAGTAGAAAAAATATTTTTTACCAAGTCACCCATATGTGACTATAAATAAAAGCTTGGGGCGCTCAAAATTGTGACATACAATCTTTTATATGGATAAATTCGTTATATAAACTTTAATTGTAATTAACTGTAAAACAACCTTATATATCTTTTTAAAAAATCCTAAAACTGAGTATAAACGTGTGATAAAGATTTATATAATTACTATTGCGCCAAATTAAATATGTTTAATGAAACTAAATTGATAAAATGCATTAAACATTTTAAAACTTGAGTGCCCCAAGCTTTCATTTATAGTCACATATAAGTGACTTGGCAAAAAAAAAAATTTCATACTTTTTAGTAGCGTAAATAAAAGCGTGTTAAAAAATATATACATATAAATTTTTATAACCTAAGAACGATTTCATATATTTATCAGGATATCGTAATGGGGGATTATTGCACAATCCACGTATATAATCAGTTCTCATCTACGAGCCGCGTTCTCGTTTTTATGATAAACCGTATTTTATCTACGGAGGGAAAGAAATGCTCGAGAAAATGTTCATTTGGTCAAGTAATCCTCGACGTCGAAGCCTCGAGAGCACTTGCAGGATTCTGCGTCCTAACACCAACATCCATTTGCACAACGTTGGGATGCAGAAGCCGTTCCGTTAGGTCCAACCTTTTCTCGGCGTAAAAGTATACTGCTGAGAAATTTGGTCGACAAAAGCGCCCTCTGTGAAGAATGCGAAAAGAAGCTGTTCAACGGCATAACTATTATTAGCTCGGTTACGGAAAAACATTTCCATTTGCATCGCTCTCAGAGGGAATTGCAATACGAAAGGTACGTTCACGTAGCAAGGCTGAAAAATACAGTATGCATTAACGCGAGGGATCATCAACGTACGCATGTCGACTTCACTTTCATTTCTGCAATTTTTTTTTCTGTTTTGTGAGAGGGGGTGAGGGGTGGAGCGAATGCATTTTACATGAATATTTAATATTCATCGAACGAGCTTGTATGAGCATGAATTTAACCGGGTTTAGCTGAGGGTTTATGCCGATTATAGGTCGGTGTGGCCAAGAAATCAAGGGGTGGTTTCAACCCCTTAATTGTTAGATATTGGAAAAACAAGAAAACACGTATCCGCTAGTATTCATTCTCTACACATATGCAAATTTATATCCCAATGAGATGAAAGGTGTTGGAGATGCGCATTGAAAAATTACATTTCTGCAATAAACAATATGATATTGGCTCTTCTCTACTCCGTTCTCATCTCTAATGAGTACGCGAGAATTAAATCATTATTGCAGTTTGAAATTTTTTCGTATCCCCCTTGGTTGGAGAGGTATCGCCGAAAAACGCAAAACACCCCCATTTCCACAGGTGCTTTTCACCCCTTAAAAATAAGCTTCCGCAGATGTAAAAAAACACCCACCGACTATTTTGACCTACTTTACAGACGTGACAAATTTCAGGCTGCGTGACATCTGACCCGACGAAAAAATAACCGCGACAAAATATCCGAGGACAAAATATCCGAAAGCCAAAATATCCTCATGACAAAACATCCGCGAGGCAAAATCCTAAATCTCGTCCACCTCATCAACGGGGCCGCGCGCAAAAAACCTTGGGTGTTTTGCGCGCCAAAACACCAAACACCAAAAACAAACAAAACACCAAATAACGGCATTTGATTACCGACAGCGGATATAATATCGGCAGATATTTGGTCTTGCGGATATTTTGTCATGAGGATATTTTGTCCTGCGGATATTGTGTCGTCGGTAACGCGTGTGTTACCAAATTGCATCAAAATTGGAGGGGGGCATCTCGAAACGTTCCCTTGTAAGTTATGGCGGGACACGACTGTAACGGGTGAAAAAATCGAGTTGTTTCGCATTTTCTCAAAATATACATATTCAAGAATATATGCAAAAATGTAATGAGGTTGAAGTTTGCATCGTTGAGACACAACGAAAATTCTTACCAATTTCTCATTTTCATTAGTATTCAAAATCATAATTTCCAAATTTGTTGCATGATCGCTAAATGAGAAACCTGAAAAATGTTCTCGTGATTCTCGTAGCCCAAATCTGCCAAAAGAAATTTGGGACGTCAATCAAAAATCACTTTCGTTGCATTCCAACGATGCAAATTTCAATGTCATGAAATGTTCAAGTTAAACATTGCAAAATTGACCAAGTTACAGACAATTTACTGAGCGCAGGGAGTGCACCAATTTACGTATAGGTACTAAAACTTTTAATCGCGTTTTTGTCGAAACGATTTTTGACAACCTGGCCGGGATCATAACTCTAGCTATAAGTGCCGATTTTTTTATTTAAAAAACCAAAATTTCCGTAACGCAGTAGCTGTCGTTATACGTAGCCTTTAATAATTTAGTATTTTTCAAGCCCCCAAATGTAAGTAGTAATTTCGGTAAAAATACCCTTTTTTAATACCCGCCATATTGTGATTTTTTCTTCTCTGAATAACGGCTATGTACAACGAGAACTACATTTATATAGATTATAAAAGTTTTTATTTTTATTTTTAAGACGAACTGATGTCAAGTTATTGATCCAGCCGTTGACCACTTTTTTTTATTCAGAAGTTTTATTTTATACCTCAATAACGTTGATCATTTTTTATTTTAAACAATAAAAATTTACAGGAAATAAGTTCAATAACATACCTTTTTTCCAAATTCCATATGAATAGTCTAGGAGACAAAAAAATCGGCAGAAACCACAGCTTTTTCTTATCCGATTTAGACTACGAAGATCACTCTGATCTTTCCACGTATTCTTATTAGAGATCTAAAACTGCATTTTGGAGAAAAAAACACCTCTGGAGAATGAGAAAAATGAAGGAAAAAAAACATCAAAAAGATATTGTTGTATTCAAATGATGCAAACTTTAACGTCATATAATAATTGATTGTGACTCATTTTTATTAAGTGCCACTGTAATTTACCAATAATGCACAAGGGCCCGGTTTACGCCCCCACAAAATACGGCCCTCCACAAAAGGAATATCTTGAAAGATTTTCATCCACACATTTTCGTATACAATAAAAAAAATTCTCTCCTTATAATTCAACTTTGATTTATAATTTAAAAACGCGCTTTTCTGAAATTTTTCCGATCGATCTCCCATCCGAGTATTGACCCAGGCTAACGTCATCAAGCATGAGCAACCCCCGGAGTTATTCCATGAGCTATCGTCAGGTATTAAAAATAACAAATGCTGCCAATAAATTTCGTACTTCCGCTGTATAATTCGTAGCTAATTTGCCACATGGCTACTATTATTTGTTATCGATCGATCTGTGCAATTTGTCCTTGCCAAGACGGTTCGTTGCTCGAAAAACCTTTTTTACATTTAGTTCCGATGAAAAGAAAAAAAAAAGATTGAGCTGCCACTCGTGCATCGATGTACGCCGGAAATTTGTACCTCGGTGACTGAGGGCAATTGCTTTTTGCGCTGATCAAACGAATGTTGAAAAGAGAATTATTCATTGGCCTTTGTCCGATTTATTTTGGTCTCTTTGTCCGCGTCTTTGGGTATATGGGCTCTTGGTGTGACGGTGTGGTTCGAACGTATCCCATGCACTATCCAGGCATCCTCAAAGACTGTTCATTTCCAGTGGAAATGTAGTTAAGGTCTGTGGCGATCAACTCCATGCATTACCTCCGCGTACACTCTATCCGTATCGACGCGTTTGCACTAGCTCAGATGCTGACTGCGAAACGGTCACCGAGCTCTCGAGACTGATGCAATTGCATTTCGAATGCAATGGCAATGGCCGTGTATCCTCAGACGCTGATTTCCCTCGTATCCGGACTCGCACTCTCGCGACACTTCTCTTTGAGCGGCAAAAAAATTGCACTTCGTGTGCTCTATTAAATTCCCTCAGGGGGCATGCCCTCGACAGAATTATTTCTCGTGGTAATCCTACTGCCCTCCGGCAAATTCATGTAAAACCCATTACGGAATTAAAAATGGAAATACACGCGGGAACCCAAACGTCGATGATTCTGTCAGGTACGCCTTCCGTTCGCGAATAAAAAAATGAAATTCTTGATTGGTCGCATAAAATCCTCAATCTTATTCGGCACCGATGGAAAGTTTCGATTGAATGAAGAACCGTCGGAACACCATCAAAGGCAAAACGGAAATTCATTTTTTGTTTTTTTTTTTGTACATGGAAATATTTCAAACTCACACTGAAATGAAATCGTCAGCGGGCATAATTCGTCCTGTTGCAACATTTTGGGAAAACTGAATTTTCGCCGGTTTTTTTTGCGAGAAGGAGTGAAAAGAGAAGTAGGCGAAAGTCGTCGCCTGCTTCGTCGAAGAATTTTAAAACTTTTACAAGCCCCGAGAAGCCTCGATACGATGTATCAACGACACCTCCGAGCGGAAGAAACACCCTCGAGAGAATAATTTCCTCAATGGGCTCTTTTACGGTCCAATACTTTGAGAAGAAATGAGAAACATTGGTCCTGCCGAATAGCCTTTCCTGTCGACTTCCGATTTCCCCGCACGGTTCTGTACACACTATAGTACTAGGTATCTATAAGCGACACACCACGTACAAACAACTGTTTGTTTCTCTCGAAGTTTTATTTCCCACTTTTCATTATGTGAGTCAATATCTATAGATATACACACATATGGGATATTCCAGCTCAACTCAAACAACAGTTTCCCTCACGACTGTTGATTATAGATTTCCATGGTAGAAAATCTCACTCCTAGTTTGAAAAGAAGACCCATTTTTTTCTTCATTTTTTCCTCCATCCCTCTCCTTCTTCGGCTGCAAAAAATTGAAAAGTCCACTCGGGTGTTTTTTTAAATTCTGCCAAAGCTGAGCGACGTTTAAGATCTGTTGTGTGCATTCTTCATCAAAGCTCAACTTGTGCTTCCAACATTTACGATTTTTTTGTGACATTTCGATTTTCGGGATGATTATTCGGATGTTGGGAAGTCAGAAGAATACTTTTCTAGCCTACATATTCATCCCACCCGAACTGAATTTCATCTGAAACCATATTTTTTAAAGTTTTTTCTACTTGCAAGACCGAAACAGGACTCTTTTGACTTTCAAACTGACAGATACCCATCTCCAAAATCGGAATCTCACATAAAAATGATAAAATATTGGAAGCACGAGTTGAGGTTTGGTGGAAATTGCACAAAACAGGTCAACACCTCGTCTGATGTATGTCCAATTTAGCAAGTTGCCCGGGTGGATAAGGTTCATTGTCGAAATTCATTACTTTTTAACTGTTAATTCTTTTCGGCTGTTTTAGGCTGTGAAAATCGTTCAACTGGTTTCACTCATTCTTATTAGACATTTGACATCTCAGTGCACGAAAAGATAACATCGGTTGATAATAAAGATGAAGAAAGAAAAATTGTTGCATTCCAAAGTTGCAAATTTCATCCGAGTGGACGTTTCATTTTTTATGCAGACGCAAAAGAGCAAGGAGTGTGGAAAAAAATTGAAAAAATCAAGTATTTTTTTTACCAGGAAAGAGGTTTTTCCACTATGGAAATTTATAACTAACGCTGGTGGGGAAAATAGTTGTCTGGCATGAGTTGAGCTGGAATACCCTATGCATCGGCTATCGGAACTTTTCGATGCTTCGAGGATGGTCTTTGCAATGATCTGCCTTCAAAATGACTTTTGCACACATACACAAGTACCTATATATAACTATGTGTATATATAAGACTTATTTATTCTTTCCACTGCTATTCGCGTTTCATTTTCTAAAAGACGCAAGTAGCGAGCGCCCCTCTTACGTCGACGACTCTGAGAAATAAATTGTTCGTCTTATTGGACAAATTCGCAGTCGCGCCCAACGCTTCAATACTTTCACGAAGCATGTACTTCACGGGTAGACTGTAATAAAATTTGTCCTTGCCTAACTCCTTTGCCTAACTCTCTTCGTCCTTTGCCACGCTCTTCCTTCCCGTTCTCATACACCCGCCTGGACCATTCCTCTTCTCGCGCTCCATTTGCCCCGCTCCGTCTCTCGTATTTTTATTTCTTCACACTCTATCTTTGTACCCGACTTTTTCACCGGTTTTTCTTCGTTCCATTTCTTTTACTCTCGAGCCTTGTCGGGCTTCTCGGCCCTGTCGACTGGTCTTTTTGCCTCGCACGCCCTTCGGCAACCGCTCACAGCCTCGACCTACTTAAATCGAATGAAATCCAAAAAATGTCTGCCTTCGAATGTAATCATTGATCAAACGTGCAAACAAACAAAACTGTGTTGTTTTTACAAACTTACACTTAGGTGTGTAAATGGCTGTAGACACTTTTTACACGTTTTAACGTATGTAAAACAATGACGATGTACAAATAAGAAGGATATATGCTCTCAAACAACACACTTGCGTGTGTTATTTCCTTATACACGTTAAAACGTGTAAAAAGTGTCTCCAGCCATTTACACACTCAAAGTGTGCAGAAAAAATACACTTATTTTTGCAGTACTGCATACACATGGGATGCGTCGGAAAAATTGATTCAATGACAAAGCTTTTCATCGTCTGAATATATGTGTGTATTGGAGATTACTTATACATTACGCTGTGTTCATTGTATTAATTATATTAATTATAAAGTTAATTATAAATTTACAGTTTTGATAGTTGTCCTTTTTAAATACATTATGATGATGTAGTATGATGCGAGTAGGCGCATGATGGATTTGTTGACCATGGGTTCCGGCATTTTAACCTGTATATTGCGATCTGCTACCACAATTTTTATTATAGAGCTTGTGTGTGTATATACTAAGATGTTAATTGGATCCGTTAAACGGTTAATTCAAGATCAAATGTGGTCTTGTTGACCGGTCAATCAATAAATGTCAGTGCAACTAACGAGTTTCACGTAATGGCGAAACCAAGGTAATTTTTAAAACATGCGATCAATAACTCGCAATTACCACACGTAAACTGTGTTGCTTTTTCCCGTGTTATTTTTGCTTGTGTGTTGCTATCAACGTGTATTGTTTAGTTCAATGCGTGTAAATATGCGTCTTGGATATTGATTCTACACACTTTATGTGTGTTCCAATAAGAGTGTTGTCTATAGGGACAGCTATATGGACCCAATGATGTGTAAAATATATTTTTATCTGCTGCTTCGGAGCAAAAAAATGGTCGTTGGAGCCCGTGACTTTTACTACCGAGTCAATGTGATGTTCCGGTCCATCAATCATCAGGAATAATTTTCTAAGGGAGCAAGAAACTTGCTCGGTAAAATACCCGGAAAATCTAGAAGTTGAAAGATTTCAGGAGATAAATCGCGTACCCTCGAACTTTTTTCCCTTCAACTGATCGGTGGGTCCTCGTCGGTCAGCGAACCGGATGGATGGATAAAACGAATGAGGAAAAGACCCAACCGTAAGAGAGCTGATACGATAGTACTTTTCTCAGGTATTCTTTTCCGCGATACATCTAAATCTTTTTAGCCCATATGAGAGATAAACATACAGGCTACTTTTCCGCTGGTGAGTAGCGCGGAAAACGATTTGCAAAAACGCGGAATCGTGGATCTCGAGTGAGTTCTCCGCAGCAGTCGTATATTTATTCACGATTAGACTGAAAAAAAGGGTGCGACGACGCTGCCGGGTCGCTTGATGCACGGAATATTTCATGGGAACTCGACTCTCGACTCCCGCGACCTGCAAACTCCGGTCTAAGATTCCTTCCGACATTATTTCTCGCATGATTTGTGCATGAATAGACCCTCAACCCTCTTTGAATATCGAGAACGTTATTACTTTTCCGTCAAACACATGGTACCTCTAAAAATAGCTAAAATTAATCACCCCGTTTAGGAATTGACAAATTCAATAAATTATTTCGGGAAGTACGTATCGGTGTTTTAATATGTCGAGATTTTCAGTAGCCACGTTACGGGTTGGACATGACTGTAACGGGCCGAAAAAACGTATTTTTTTTCGATTTCTTTTGTATATGCTAGATTATTTATTTGGGATTTGGAAAAAAAGTATGTTATTAACCATACCATGAACTTATTGCGTGTACATTTTTACGGAAAAAGAAATAAAAATTAATAACATTATTGTATAAAAAATGCGTTACTACAGCCGGATCGATAACTCAACAATGGTTAGTCCGAAAAATAAAAAAGTTTTATAATTTATCGTGATGTTGAATAATTTCTCGCTGTTTTGTCGTGAAGTCAAAATTGCTTTATTGAAAAAAATCATTTCTAACGCTTTCAAACGTTTCGAAACTGTTGTGATCACCTTCTAATGATTCTGCAGGTCCAGCACAGCATCTGTCATGAGTCTTTATGAAGTAATGCCTCCAATTAAACACGTCAAAATCATTATTTTTGTAGCGTCTAAATGAATCTCTGCATGTTGTTTCCGACAGAGTATTGTTGTCGTAAGTTTCAAAATGAATCCTGTGTGGTTCAGCTGCAAATTATTTTGAATAAAGTACTGCAGACAGATTTTTACACTATGAAAAAAAACTTGTTTGTACTCCGGCGAAATCACATCCGCTGAATTTCGAGCTTGCTTACAGTATTTCTTCATAAATGCGTTGCCATCTTAAACTACACGCACACGGTTCTGAAACGTCATCTGTTGGAAAACAGCGAGAACTTATGCAACGTCCCAATATGTAAACGCAGTTTTTGGCGTACACTACCGGCCAAAAGTTCCCGGACACTTCAGATTATTGCAAAATTTTCGATCACTGGATAATTGCCAAACAGTGTTAGAATAATATATTTCATTTCATTTATTATTTCACGAAGATATTACATGGCCCTGGATAATGAATTATATTATTCTAATATAATTTTGCAGTTATCCAGAGTGATCGAAAGTTTTGCAATTATCTGAAGTGTCCGGAAAATTTTGGCCGGTAGTTTATGCACCTATTTTTCATAAAAAATGCGGGGTTTAAAAAAATATATATATTTGTGGCGTAATTTTTACCTTCACTCGGGGGCTAAAAAGTACTAAATTTCAAATGGAAATTTTGGTTTCTTTGTCCAATTACAAATCAGCCAATAATAGCTATAGTTACGATTCCGACCATGTCGAGAAAAGTCGTTTCCCGAAAAACGCGACCAAAAGTTTTCATTCTGAAAAAGCTGTCGTACCCAAACAAACACTAAATCGTCTGTAACTTCGTCAATGTCCAGTATTTCAACTTCATTTTTTTCACATATCTTCGAATACGTATACTTCGAATCAATGCAAATAAAATATTTTTTTCGCCCCTTTACAGTGGTGTTCCGCCCTGAAGAAATAACGAAGGATGTGACAGTTCGGGAAGGAAAAGACTTGGCCGTCGGGTTTGTGGTCGAAGGTTGCTTCCCATTTGATATCAAGTGTTTCACGTATATTGGACGTGAAACAGTTAGACGTTCGCAGGATGAGCACGTCCCCTTAACGAGTGAAGGGCTTAGCGCTATCCGTATAAATTTCTCGCGAGAGCCTCCGCGTACTTCGCAGTACGAACTGACGAGGTTTGACCAAATTCTGTACACTCGACTGTACGTGTCTTGAATACCGTATCGATTTATATACACCGGTTTGGGCACGGTCGTTGCGGCAATGCGAGAATGATACAATCGGTAATAGAGTCGTTCGTATCAGCGAGAGAGCCCTCTCGTCGTTTGTGCCGCGTCTCGTCGAAAGCGGGCCAAGGGTTCATACGGAGTATTCATAGATGAACGCACATAACGAAAACCCCGAGGATTTAGTCGTATATAGGAGGGCGCGTGAGGTCCCAGATAAAGCTTGATCAAAGTCCGGCCGAATTCCATTCGAACGGCGCTGAAGGGGCCGCTCCACTCTGTCGTTATGTTCAAGTACGGGCACCGACACACGCATGTTGCCATGTGTGGGTGTGCGTGCATTTGTTGGAGCTTCCATATATGTAGCTATCGCGTGTATACCTAAACTGTGCGAGTGATCCCGCAAAAGCCAATGTGAAATTTATACGAACGTGTATGGCCGACGAGTACGCTATCAAGCCTTACAAGTGGTCTATGTGTATGCAGGATGACATTGCCTTACGAGCTACTTCGCCGACAAATGTTCGGAGATTGGCGCGAATAGGGAACGTCGTATTGCGACTTGAATCATTCAGCAAAGTTGACGAATTCGAGAAAGGATTCAAAAGAACTGTTGTGTCTTCCATGTGCCATGACGTGAGTTGGGAAAAGATTCTTCGCGATCGAAATAATTGAACTTGCGCATGAAAGATAAGGTAACGGTACCAATGCTCGGACGGGTCCCACTGTTCGGACAGTAGTTCGAATATTTCACTATATTAGGTATACAATTGGTAGGTAACGAAAAGTGACGCATTCTATTCAGCCTTTAACTATTACATTATTACTGAAGAATTGTACGCCAATAACGAATTTTAGTAGTAAAATTGACGAGTTATATTAACGAGTCCACGTCAGCCATGTCACGAATGCACTTTTCTAACCCGAAGAGCTAAAGAGTTGTGATAATTTGTGATAGTAATAGGGGTCTATTGTTTTTATCGATTTCTAGACTAGACTTTTGACCAATCGAAAGCGAATCGAACCGACTTTTCGACGCCGTCGTTACATTTCGGTTTGGATAAGGTTTTATATAATAAATTCAGTGTCTCATTAATTGGGACGTCTATCACACGTATGTACTGCGGTTGAATCTCATGTCCGATTACTGGTACGAGAAAACGTAGTCACAGAGACCGAATCGCCGGACGCCAAGCATTGACAGTTCGTTTCGCTGCGATAACCTCGCGATAAATGACTTATTGCTACCTTAGTTCGAGATTTTGAAAAAGAAGTGAAAAAAGTAGAGAAAATCAATTGGTAAGTACAGTTGTGCCATATTTAGATAATATAATAGGTAACGTAACTAGTCGCAACGCAAACAAAGTTTGTGGTTATGTGGCCGGCTTTCCGCGAGGTTATACACGACATCGATGCCGTCTTTTTTTTACTTATATAGTCGAAATGTGCCCGAGGGTTATTTTCTTTACTAGTATATCAAATTATTGCTTACAGGAATCGAATCACCACAAAATTATGATAACATACGGCGAGTATATGGATGAATAAAAAATAGTTCTCACGTACCTGTTCAATTTAAACCTTGTAATTATGAGAATCAAATTTTGCATATCCGAAAACCAACCTCATAATGGTCGGTTATAGAGACAGGTCCGAAAATTGGGTCATGATGGTGTCTGAACGTACGTACGTCACACTAACAGCTGTCATGACAGTACGTGCGTAACACTAAACGCTGTCCGAAAATTGGTATATTTGGTACTACTGAACATTTAAATGTATAAAAATAAAAATATTTAACTTTGCGGTAGTTGATGCATGTGTTTTGAAAACTGGATCTTACGAGCTTGCCGTTAGATCTGGTCATTTTTTTTTGTAAACGGTCCATAAATGAATAATAAGTCCGACAATGTAAGGATGCTCTTAACCGTCCGAGCATTGGTACCGTTACCTTAAGTCATCGGATCAGAGTTCGCTGAACATTTCATCACATGTTTGGTATGTATTTATTATATATTTTTCGTTCCCTCGCACCGGAAGCTTTGTTTCTGTGAAACAAAAAATTCTTTGAGATTTTTATGAAAATGTATTCAGAATGTACCGAAACGTCAAAAAATGACGTTCAGACAAATGTCTGGATGTGTGTATAATCTTCTACACGCGATAACTGACTAAATTTTCATCAATAGTATACCATGGGAATAGAAGTTCTAATAGAATTTAGTAAAAATATATGAAGGCTTTAAGGGCGTTTTCATTCAACCGTAAAAATGTAGTTTTGCGTATTAACGATAACCATTTTCACGATGTAACATTTTGAAAGCTGAAGACGCTTGAATAATATTGAGCAGGTAAGTAGAGTATAATTGAAGAAACTAGTGATGTAATTTAGGAAGTGTTGGTCGTAAAGTTTAGATTTTCAGTTTAGGAAATGGGAGAGGAAAAAGAATCATCAAATCGCGTTATGTTAAAAAAATAGTATTAAATTTTATTATTTAACGTAAAAGTCTACAATTTGGAAACTTGCATATTGCTTCTTTATTAATTCATTCCGATCGCAGAGTTAACCATACACGCAAGTTTGTTTATCCAACGATTATTCTATGAGAAAACCAAATTTGTGGGGCCGATGTGCTCATAGGGGACTGTCCATATATTGCGTGATCGATTTTTGCTGATGTTTGCCCCCCCCCCTGAAATCCTCTTATCCTTCCTATCGTCATAATCCAATTATCGTTACCGTCATCCAACGACCAGACCTCCCCCCTATTTTAAAATGACGTAATTTATGGACGGCCCCCAGGGGTAGGTTTGTGCAACAAAAATAAACTCGTTCATACGGTCAGCTTCGGGGATGAATAAATTAATGACGAAGTAATGCGCAAGCTTACAACTTGATTTTATATATTATTACATTCAATGTTACTTGGCCTGCCCTTTCACGTGTGTCCACCTCTTTTTTACTTTTACCCTCCACAATTTTCTCCGAATGCACTGCTATTTCACATTTGCACCAAGGCACAGGGAAACTGGCGAAAACCTATGTCGATACAGGTGGCTATATTTTACTGACTTTCAATTGTATTCCCATCGGAGACTCAGTGAAACTGTATTCCGCCTAGTAGTCGATGCCCAAGTCACGGTACGCGGTTCAAAACGATTCTAAACAGTCATCTATTCGAGTACAAGTCGAGCCCGAGACAGCTTGACTCGATCGCCGGAGCCACTCACTGTCCTGCTATTAATCAATTATTTTTCACGAAACATAGACACCCTTAATTTTCAAATGAAGTATAAATTACTCAGCCGCAAAATGATGTTGTCTGATCTGCATCGATGAAATTCCAGCTGAATTTGGCTGGAGCGCTTTATTCGCGTCCGCGAATACATCGCCCCATGTTTGTATCTATCTTACGGATTTTGGCACAATAGCGCGTAAGCTGACGCTGTCAAAATTTCTCGCTCGGTCATGGAGTTTCCCGGCTCATGACAGGATATCGAGGTCTTTCCGTCATCAGATATAAAGATCAAACCGTGTTGCACGATCAGAGATCGAGCTGCATGCTCACACACGCAGCACAGCCTCCGTGATTTACGTCTATCGGAAACTACGCCAACGACCATGCATCACCCTCCTTCGAGGTCTTATCTCGTTTCTCAATTCCGGATAGTTGCTAGTTGCCAGTCACTATTCACAGAGTGCAAGGGCTAGGAGGGAGAACTCCCTGGTACATAGGCGTAACTGCGTAATTCGTGTAACCAGAAGTGGCCGTAGGGTGTGTACCTGCTGTCTCCGTTTTACTCGAGATATCTTTCAAACAGAATCGTGACTCCGATACTCACTACATATACGTTAAACGCTATCACCAGAAGGACTCAACCTACTTCACTCGAGCATGTTACATCACGATAGGTTCTGACTTTTTGCTCGTCGTACACTAGCAATATGTGTGTATGCATGTATGAGTGAACATAGGTGCTCCACACGTTCACTCGTTAACCGCTTCCAGTTAACTCGGTGGTTCAATGACGATAGCAAGTTTCACGTTATCGACATATCACTTTGTGCCTGAGGAGCGATATCGCAAAACTTCTCTGAGCACCTTCCGCCCCCTCGTTTTCTCCCGCTATCCTACTGCATCAACGTTTTATTGCACTATGGAACCAACCCAAGTGTCCGGTTTTCCAACACAGCTTATCTCGACAAGTTTATCGCTACCATTTTGATCGAATTGAATTAACGACACAAATTACGTCAAAAATGTAATCAAATGGGCTTGGTGATGGTTTCGTGGACACTCCTCTTGCAGTTGTCTCTTTGAGGCTTCACACTGAGCAAGTGATAGTAGTCAAAAGCTCCCTCGGTTCTCTGACAAATTCTCTCGCACAAACTTTGTATTTGATTATCCGAGAAGAGGGTGGATTAAGCGCTTGCCCTGCCCTTCTCTCCTACCCTCTCGCTCTTTATCCTCCTCGCGCCGACGTTCTCAGCCCATCTGTCGTGCTCTTCCTCCAGCCCTTCTTCCCTCTCTTTCTCCTCCTCTCTCTCGACTTCGCCGCGCTTGGCGTACGTTACGGTGAAAGTTGGTATTTAACGTTGAATCCAGTTAAGTCAGCTTTGTCTAACACGGTTAGTTTTCCGCGAGAGAAGAGGTTCGGGTTGCGCATCCAATGTCCATACATGCATAGATATGTGTATAAAAGCGGCACGGGTCTATGCGGAAATGCCAATGTGGGCATGGCAAATGTAGAAGACTCTCGAGTCCACGATAACCTGATACTTTGGCAATGTCGTAAGTTAGCGCGCTCAGCGTGTTCACAGTAGCGCCGGCGGGGCAACGGCGGTAGCGTCCTGGTACCAGCCGAGCCACGCGCGCCCATCCTATTGCCATTCTTCGTACTGGGACGCTAACGTTCTTCATCTCATGCCAGCCAGAGAAACGTCAAGAGTGACGAGAGATACAGGAGTGAAGAGGGAGAGAGAGAGAGAGAGCGAGAGGGAGAGAGAGAGAGAGAGAGAGAGAGAGAGAGAGAGAGAGAGAGAGAGAGAGAGAGATGTAGAAAGGGAAAGAGATGGAAGCAGTGAGAGAGTGTAAGAGGGACCAACGTTGATGTGCACCACCAACATGCTTTGGTAACCTCAGCATACGCCCTTCCCACCGCCAACCTACTCTGGACCAACTATAGTTAGGGATACATGCTCCCCGCTGTGGAGAACACAGAATCTCCAACTCTCTCCCTGAATTGAGTTAGCCTCTACGGGCGCTGGGCTCGTTCGAATTACCTGAAAACTTTTGGTACCCTCGCCCTCGTGCATCCACTATATATAGTTCGCGAAAGGATAGTACAATACAAGTGCCACGCCCGACGTTTTGTGTTACCAGTCGCAAGGCTCCGAGACTAGGACGTGAAAGAAATGCTATACATGTATATATATATATATATATATATATATATATATATATATATATGTGTGTGTGTGTGTGTGTGTGTGTGTGTGTGTGTGTGTGTGTGTGTGTGTGTGTGTGTGTGTGTGTGTGTGTGTGTGTGTGTGTGTGTGTGTGTGTGTGTGTGTGTGTGCGTGTGCGTGTGCGTGTGCGTGTGCGTGTGCGTGTGCGTGTGCGTGCGTGCGCGTGTGTGCGTGTGTGTGTGTGTGTGTGTGTGTGTGTGTGTGTGTGTGTGTGTGTGTGTGTGTGTGTGTGTGTGTGTGTGTGTGTGTGTGTGTGTGTGTGTGTGTGTGTGTGTGTGTGTGTGTTTCTCTTTCTCCCACTTTTCCCTCCGTCCATGCTCACTTCCTTGAATACATTCCTGCATTTTCAGAGAAGGAGTTTCAGTCGCTTCCACTGCTACGTTAAAATCCCATTGCCGCTTTCACGCATGTCGAATAAACGAGGAAAATTTCAGTTGGTAGCTGTAAATGTTTGTTTTAGCGTGAAAATGACTAGGGATGTATATTGCTGTTAACTCGGTGCTCGGTGGATGACAGTGGTGGTTGAGATTGTAGCGTTTGCGTTGTTTTTACACCGCACAAAAACGTATAACACCGCCTATTGTAGTGCGCCTTACCATAAATCGACTATGTACCCTGTATCATTTGTCACACCTGGGAAACTGGCGCACGGTGTTCGCTGAGGAACTTTTGGGTGGACACGCTGCAACCTACCACCGTTGGATCGCCAATTTTCTTTTTGGCAGTGGTTCTATTCGCCGAGCGATGAAAACCTGATGAAACGTCATTGGTAGCTTTGATTACTCAAGCGCACGACGAAAATTTGATGCCAGGCGATAACGCTGTCGAATCTCTACGATGACCCTCGTCCTTAGAATTAACATGAGCCGGAATTCAATGTAATTCAATCCAAATATTATAACGAGCGTGCAATTTCCTTCGCGGACGCGGAATATCTGATACGGCTTACAACTGAATTTGGGTTTAACAGTGTGGTTCCAAGCATGGGAAGTACGTAATACAGTACGTAAGCCGCAAGTGGATATCCTTGTACTTCATTGGTACGTGGCATACCCACGCAATTCAATGGAGGATAACCCTGCTGCGAGATCACACGCAAGAAGGCGAGATTTCGATCAGGAATACTGTGTACCGCTATGGGGATGTGGATAAGGATACGAGGGTGGGCCTTGCTGTGTGGTTGCCCACGGGGTTCAGGACACGAATTATGCAAGTGTCATGGCGATAAGGTCTCGCTCTGGCGCTTTCTCTCTCGCTCTAACTCTCCTTCGTCCTATGCCCTGTAATCATGCACATATATGTGTGATTCGTCGATGGTGAGGGTAGTTCGACCCTCTCATACCATTGAAAGATCCGATATTAACGATGCGTTGGTAACGACAGGGCAGCATGCCCTAACCTTCCGCATATTGAACTTCTGTATACACCGTACCTGACCTGCTCGTGTAACCCTTCAAGCGCTAATCCAAACAAGCAGTCGAATCAATGAACTTGCACAGTATGGAACTTCGGTTGCAAGGAACAATATACGGATTTATGGATTAGGAGATCTTGTGGCAGCGGTTTCCGGTGGCTTTTGTAATAATCGTGAGATTATTAAGGGAACCATTAAACGAAACTTTTTACCGTTATTAAGGGGGTCGTTAAAACGGCGTTGGCCAGCGGAACTATCCTTTCGTTTAGCAATATCGGGTTAGAGATTAAAAGCCATAATGTGGCTCGTCTTTCACAAGTATTGTATAGTTACTTATAGGTGAACTGTGGTCCACGATGCGAGCGAAAATGCGGAGGAAGCGGATGGAAGAGATAAAAAGTGTGCGCGAGAGATAGGGTGCAGGCATCGTGGATCGTAAAGTATCGCAACTTGGGGAGGAAACGCTTATTAAGTCGCGGACTCCATCGTTCACTTGCCGGTGTATTTCCAGCCGCCTGCTGACGTTATTAAACCTGTATTTATAAAGATTAAGACATTTAATAGTGATCGCGGGTCAGGCTTTTGAATACTTCGCCGTGTCGGCTTAACGCGCTATTAAGGCTCGAAAATGAAACCGGCGATGTAGATTAACGGCGACGGGATGCGCCAACGTAATACCTATATTTGCGATCCGACGCTATGAGATAGATCTGACCGCGCTCATCAAGCTTGCAAGCCCCACCGTGTTGATTGGAAACATTCCTTCATCGTTTCGCGATTAGTTAATGTTTCACGTCGTTACGGTTATTACGACTTTTAATTATTGCCTCGTGCCATTTCGTCGAGAAATCTTTTATGGTGAAACCAAGCCTCGATCAGGATCACAGACTTTTTGCGATCTTGATCAATGCGACAATGCGGCTGACTGTGAGCGATCGTTTCGAAAACATTACGAATGACTCCGACGGGCTACCGACTTGAACTGATTCGTTAATCGATTCCTTTCCATTGGGTTGAAGCATTTTTCTACCCCGAGTCTCGGGGATATCGCGGCAAGTGAAATGAGGAAAAACTGAAGAGCGTGGACGACCTGAGCAATCAAAGATTCGTTAATCACTCAATTATACTATAGAGTTTAATTAATTTCTCGTTTTCATTAGCATCATACGTCTGTTGAAATAGGGCCAATACATTTTAACGTTTCTTAAGGGGTCTTCTCACTTTAGACGCCACAAAGGCTATTTTCATGAGTTTTATGATAGGTTTATATTATAGATGTTGATATAAAAATTGGTACACTTCATAAATACACATTCGAAATATACGACAACAAAAAATTATTTATTTAAGTCACTATTTGTAGGCAAAAATGGTAGTTACAAAAATCTCCTAGAACAATTGTAGGTCTGCGCTGTTGATGAAATTTCGGAGATGGATCATCCGAAACAAAAAAATTAAACGGTTTTAGATTCAGTATGTTAATGGCTATGGCGCATATCATACGATTTTTTATGTATGCAATAACAAAATGTCACCAACGAAGTCTTCTAGATCAATCGAACGCTCCTTGTATAACACGATGACGTTATGGTTGAAAGTCACAATTTTTTATCCATACAGACTGTAGCCGAAGTTTCTAGAAGAACGTTCGAGAACACACTCATATTACCCCACTTTCATACCATGTGCGAGCTCAAATCAACGGCGCCGAATGCCATTAACTGCGAATTTTCTATGACTCACATTACCCCACACCGGGATAAACAATTCCCGACAATCTGTCCTTGAAAGTTCCCCTACGTTGCACAATCATTCGTTAAAGACCTTGAATGATTATTATTATATCTATTATTATTAAGTTAACTGCGCAGCTTATTATTATTATTATTTCCAGTAACCCGAATTCCCGGAAATCTGTCCTCGAAAGTTCCCCCTTTCCCCACATTCCACGAGCGATCATAATTTGAAACGATGACATATTATTATTATTAGTGTTGTTTTTTTCAAATTATTTGTTAACTATTTTATTAATTTATTATTATTATAAAAATGTATTATTATTATATAATCACTAAGTCAACTGCGTAGTTCACAGGATGACGTCACTCCGCACCCTACCGTCCCCTCGCCGACAAATGATCCAGAACTTTCAAGGTCATATGACGTCATCGAGAATCTTCTAGAACATTTGAGAGCATTCCAGACACATGCTCAATGAATCGGCACTTTTTTTTCTGCGCATGCGCAGTATTAAAGAAGTAGGCCAGACCTCTCATAATTCTATTAGCGACTACATTCGTAGTTCCTATAAATTTCGGTGTGTATTTCGTTGTGCAGCATCTACGAAAAAGAAAACTCCATTGTAACGTATTCTGCGTCCTATCTATTGTTATGAAAATGAGCATTCCTCTAATCACAAGTATTTTAACGACGTCACCAAGAATGCAGTTATCCATGACTCTTGTTCGAGCCATTTAATACACCATTAAAATGTGTCCCTTTTTTTCTTTGTACACTGAGATCATAGAATGCTCTGTAGGAAGTCATATTAAGGGGCTACCGCATAGCGAGGCTTGGAATAAATTTCATTTTCTGGGAATAACATGAAAAAGATTTACCCAACGTTTGGAACAATAAATGCTTAATATACAGTAAATTCGATAAGAATATCTGTAGACCTGTCTTTGGGTGGGTGTCTGTGTATTGATATATAGTCCTGAAATTTGTATTCAATACAATACAATAAAACTTCGGATCATTTTTTACGGTCCTTGAAGTTAACAAGCGAGCCTGGAGAAAGACAAACGCGTTATTTAGACTATGAAAACGTGGTAGACAGCGTCACGTTTAGCCATAGATATGAGCACTCGGCCAAGTCTCGAGGGAAAACAATCCTCTATAACGAGTCCGTCAACTAAACGTTTTTGTGTTTGGCACGTGTTTTGTGTTAAACATAGCTGGAATCCAATTGAGATACCGAGAAGAAGTAATTAATTTAATTTAAATTATTCTCGAATAATTATACTGAAATAAAATTTGAAATTATCAAGAGTAATGGACTCTGGTCAATGTGAGGCTTCGGCGATCTCTCATGTTGAGCAGCGTTGGCCTCGACCATTACCTGGATATTACTTTATTTTTCCCTAAACTTTTATGCAAAATTTGGAAGCGACCACTAACCCTGGAAAGAATTTTGACATCTCTGTCAGAAGTTTCACATGCATTCGCAGAGAACGTTCTTTGCATGGGATGAAGTTTGCATCGTTGACATGTAACGAATTTTCTTTTTCAATTTCTTATTTTATTATTATCCAGAATTATATTTTGCAAATTTGTTCTGGATCGCTAAATAAGAATTCTAAGAAAGGTTTGCTTGATTTTCGTAGCTTGAATCTGCCAATCGAAATTAAAAAAATAATAACTTTCGTTGCATTGCCACGAGGTAAACTTCAACGTCGTCGTTTTACTCTCAGCTATGACTAGAAAAAAGACAATGAAAATATGGTATTTAAAGTTTCAGATTTTTTTGGTAGATCATTTATGGATGAAAGAAACTTTGTGAAAAAATTCACAATCATGCACTACACATTTGTCGTGTAATTAATTGGAACTTGTGGGGATTCTGATTTTTGTCTCGTTTGGCTCGTCTTTAAGTCCTTGACAAATTATGGCAATGCTGCAAATAGTTGGGCGGCTCAATGATTTTTCTTTTGTCATAATAGGATAGAAAATTAACCAATATAGGCAAAAAGATCATTCAAAAAAATTCTGGCGTTTTGAAGCTTTGTCTGCACGTTATGCTAATTACGAGACTGGTTTTACTGTACATATAACGTACTTCTGAGAATTGCAAATTTCCTCCTGTACTTCAGACGGTATTGATCGGTAGACTTTTACTGCTATGAGTAACGAGCAACTGAAGTTTAATGAAAAATAGTGGAGAGCTTACGTTTCGTGAAAAATTGGGTTCAGCTCCTGAAAATAGATCAACGTTGAAGCGAGACACGTATGTATCAAATGAGTATAGCCTGAATGGGAGCTGACATGTAGGCGAATAGAATTGATGATGACGCAGATGAAGATACAGCACTGACGTATAGAGGCTACTCGAATCAGAATGTCCATTTTTCGATGTCATTGGATTCCAAGCAGAGCAATTTGTGAAGATCATGAACCGTTCGCACGTCAGAAATCCATGAACCGACCAATTACGTCTTTTTTCGAAGGCATTTTCATCTCACGAGGACTGGAGGCACACGTAATACATGAATACGTTCATTTGTAAATTGGTCGCCAACCTTACCCAGCTCTGCTCTTGAACTTTGGTACCTGCAGCGATCACAGATTCGGGCCTCCAGAGGGACCTCTTATTTATAGTGTCCTTCCGTGGGGATTTCCGCGAGAATAGTTTGCCAACTTCAAAGTAGCCCGAAACTTTGGATTCGAGCTTATACGGTTGGGAAACCCAATCTAACGTACTGTGTTATTCGCCGATTTGTGACTGATCTGCATCTCAAGAGTCCCGTTGCGGGTATGCTGCCAGTTCCATTGTAGAGAGGTATGGCCATTCACCGTTGTATTTACCACCTTTTTTTTAATCCATTAAGCTTCCCGTTCCTCCTGAGTCTCTTTGAGCCAATCTACTTCGACAGGCTCGTGTTATGTCGTCCATTTGTTTTGTACTGAAAGGTGTTGAATTGGGGTTCTTATACGTTCCATAGGAAAAACAAGAGGAAGAAAATACTTGGCTGCGACTACGGAATTGTCAGTTCCGGCATCAGTGTGGCTGGAATAAGTGATCGGCAGCTCTTGATCTTGTGGATGGCACGGCCCCTGATCTTGTGGGTGTTAGCTTTGTATCTTTGTCGTGATGTCAAGACTGTCCTGGCGGAATTGGCATTCGTTCGCGGAGAGTTTTTTAAAATCTGAGTGTACGAACCGCGAGTATAAAAGAAATCGACCAGAGGGATATATCGAGCAGAATGAGATGGAAAACGAAGCGGGTCACAGCTGCGGAATAGGGTTTGATGGGACGGTTATCCATCTAGCAGGTTAGTTGGAGGAGCTGCTGTAACAGGATTGTGCAAAAGCTTGCAGTTTCAACATCGGCGCTCTCTTTCTCTGTCTCTCTCTCCCTCTCTTTCAACATTGAAGCAAACCTTTCTAGATGTGGCTGAAAACAGACCGCACGTATATATGTATATGAGCTTCAGGTTTGCCGGCGAAGAGGTTGAGGATGAGGCTGCGGATAGTGGAGTGAATATAGGACGCGAAGGATGAGAGGACACGAGGCGGGGGTGGAGTGAAACTCTCCAGTTTTCCTGTGCTCCAGAGGAAGCGAATGCTTCAAATTGAGGAAATGTCTCACAGAGGAAATGACTTTTGCCGTAATTTCGTGGAAAACCTCCGAAGCGTTCGAATGTCGTTAGGAAAGTCGTACTCGTTTATTTTCCACAATTTCTTCATCCTCCTCGGACCCCCTGTGATCTCTTTCACTCGTTCTCTTTCTCTCCCCTCGGCCTTTCTGTTTCCCATATCGCGGTATTTTTTGCCGCCAACGTGGCGACGTTTCTGGACTACCTTATGGAACTGAACTGTACGCCGTTCTATCGTTTTTTTTGCTGCCCAATCTCTCACCCTCTTTAGCCCACGTCATGAGACATTCGCACCACGCGCCATTTCCTAGTCCCTTTTTTCATCATTTCATCAGGTTCGAGCCAAAAACACGATTACTTCATACGAACTTCCAAGGTGACCGGGAGATATTTGAACCATTAGTCTCTGCGCAATTCACTTATTCTCAATGCAGCCAAATATACTAAATAGATTTTGGATGGAATAATTCAAGTCTTGCTCAAAGTCCGGTGAAAATTATTATTAACCCCTTCGATGGCATTGACACAATAGTGCGTCAAATAATTACGTGCCTTGTGTGGCATTGGCGCAATACTGCGTCAACCTTTATTCCCCTATTTAACTTGCTCTGATTTGAAGTCGGAGCCTCACTCGCGGATTTTGGGCTCGCTGAATCCGAATTTGGAGTTAAAATTTGGAAATTCAACATGGCGGCGCCAATATGGCGGACGAAAATCAAAAACTTTACTCGATTCAGATGACAATTAGTACTTCGGGATTTTTGAGGTCGCTTATTACGAATCTAAACTTTAAATTTGAAAATTCAAAATGGCGGCGCTCGAATGGGGGACCGAAATTGAAAATTTTACTGGATTTAGATAAAAATTGGTACTCTGGGATTTTCGAGGTCGCTTTTTACGAATCTGGACACAAAATTCAAAAGTTTTTAATGGCGGATCTAATATGTCGGACGAAAGTGCAAAAAACAGCTCAATTGGGATAAATCTTGGTACTCGGGGGTTTTCGGGGACGCTGAGTGTGATGCTGAACTCAAAATGAAGGCATTTTTCATCGTGAATTGAATAACATGGAGCATAATACAATAAATAGGTGGAAATATATGAAGCTTGAGTACCGAGTTTCATCTAAATCAATCTGTATTATTTGTGCATTCATTCGCCATATTTGTCCGTCATTGTGAATTCCTGAATTGAGAGTTCAAATTCGTAATCAGCACCCTCAAAAACCCCAGGAGTACGAGTTATCAGGATAAAAAAAATTTCCTACCATTTTGGGCACTTTTTGTCGAATTCCCTCTACCAACGAAGGGGTTAAATTTCGAAGATTCTTCACAACAACGTCCGGCTGATAGCGCTAAATCTTTTTGAATAGAAACAATATAAATCCACGAAAAGCACTTCGATGCTTCATCAGTTAGGCAGGGGAGAAATATACCGTCGTACGTTTCCTAGGGCACTTCTCGGTGCAGCATCCAACCAAAGCATAGACGAAGATCGAGGAAGAGAGATAGAGAGGTGGGGGAAGAGACTTTCGCACGGTACGAGCCTCAGGTCTTCTGGTCGTTAGTCACGTTGTCATAAGAAAACCAGAGAACCACTGAAATATGCAGCCCTCGAGGGTGTACGTCGACGGCGACGAAGAGGACCATCGCAATGCGTTATAACCTTCCAGGTATAAAGGATCTTTGAATTCACGAGGATAGCGAGAGAGAGAGAGGGAGAGAGGGAGAGAGAGAGAGAGAGAGAGAGAGAGAGAGAGAGAGAGAGAGAGAGAGAGAGAGAGAGAGAAAGAGAGAGAGAGATAGAAAGGGAAAAAGTACACGACACCCAAGAAGCACCGGTACGAGCAGACTTAATGACAGAAATATTGCTCGCATGGCAAATCCTCGGTTAATTTTAAATGTAAATTTTGTGGTAAGCCCAAGCTGTTCCGCCCGCGCAGAAAGAAGTGAAAAAGACAAATAGGTGGTTCAAGTGCGACTCACATGTTTTCTTCCAAATTATTCCGCAATTTTTTTATAAATCTTGCAAATAATGAAGAAAATGTAATTGGTTCGAATAAACGATTTGTTTAAATTCAAGTCTATTTTATTCAGGATAAGTATAATGAATTCGTCATTTTCTACGATCATAAGCTCGTCGTCATCTGTCCATCAATTTTACTTTATTGGCTATTATCTATCTATTAATTATCTACTACGAAGTATGAATATTTCGACACTAACTCAACACCATTGATATTTCGACACTAGCTCAACGACAGATCAACGGATGAATAACAGTGACACGTTATAGTAATCCAAATAATAATTTTATATATCAAGGTTCGCATTGAACTTCACGAAATCTAACAATCTCTCGTTTCGGAGCTTTACTTTGCGGGAAAAGTATTTCAATAAAAATAAGAACGAAGCGGAGAATGAGGAATCTGTCTGGCACAGAAATGAGGTTGACTGAGTATTGCAGTATTCTGGTTTTGTCACGAGCCAGAGGGAGTGATAATGGAAAATAATGGTTTTACCCCCTCCACTTTTTCCCCTGCCTACTGAGCATCTTCTATACATCGTTCGTTTCAGGTAATAATAAAGAAAATTACTTGCACTTTTATTGCTCTTAGATTTTTTATAACGGGAATTTTTCTGGCGTTACAAGCAACCCTTGCGTAATGTTTTTCCATTTCTTTGCGTTTATATTTTCTTCCTCGAGGTCAGCTTTCCTCATCCGGCCCATTTGCATTGTTGGGAAGAACTGCCCCTCCGAAATTCCGGATTGTCCCAATTCGGTCTTCCCGACAAGGCTCGAAAGTGCTTGGAGTGATGGAACAATCCCAAACCCAAACAAACTCGTGGATGGAAAGTATACATAGATAAAAGAGATACACTGGGAAGGTGGAGATCGGAGAATTTGTTCCAACCGCTCAAAGTAGATGCCCCAGTGACGTTGTTATCTCGTATATCTCGTTATGGAGAATGTAACAGTAACGTTGATTCTCCGTCGTTCTGAAACCGTGACTATCGGAGTGGAACAATTCTGATAAGGGGGATCTTGCACGACGAATTTGCGTATCAGTATAGAGAGTCGAAGAGGGAAGTGTGAATGAATGCCGCATTGGACTAAAGCTGAAATATTTATTACGTACGTAGAAGCAGATTCAGATGAAGATAAAAATGACGGGATAAGAGAGGGGATGATTCGATCAGGAATGGGAGAGGGTCCTGACCCTTCGCGCAATCTCAAATCTCGAGGGTCTCATCTACAACCGAAATGATTGAGCGATTCCATATTTAGCGAGACGAGAAGCGCGCAGAAAGGACATTTCCATCATAGAAGTTTTGGCCCAAAGGGATACTCATCGTGAACGGCGAAGTCTCAAGTATGAAAACAACGGGATTGAATTGAGTACCACATCAGTCACTGCACGTGCATCAGTTATTTACGATCCTGTGATCAGCATGACGAATTACGATACAGATTCTTGAACGTCTTCCTGACGTCCATGCAACCTCAAAACAAAGTCAGTCGCTAGGTAATCATTAAATGGATCATTGGAAAAGATCGGAACGGAAAAAGAGTCTGTCAGGATCTAGACAGGAAAAGATCCGGTCTCGATCATAATGGAAACGGGTCCTACGAGGATCAGGCCCGAAAAAATCAAGTCGAAGAAGGATCCAACCCCGTCATTCACGGAGGAAAGACTGCCCGGATGAAGTTGTGAAATTTCGGCGGTAAGTTATCAACGATAACTTCCACTGGGTCCGAGGGTGTCAGGTGGAAAAAATAGGATATTATTGAAGATTCAACGACGACAACAACAATGTACGAGCAAGAGCATTCACGATCCATTTTTTTTCTTCACGTTTATTTTTCTTCCCGCTTCGCCAGTCGAAGAATTAAGACGGTGAAAAAGCAACGTTCGTATAGTATAGAAGAGGATAGGAAGGAGCGATAAAACGCGGGAGTGAATGCACCCCCGGCTTGGCCGTGGAATGAATGGAGCTCGTTAGCGTTCTCATTATCATGCAAAGTGGACACGAAAACTGTCCCGTTCTAAGAGTAAATATATATATCTCTGCGCTCGAGACCTACGAACGTTTCGCAAGGATGCTCCTGATTCGTTATTCTCCGCCTCCTCCTTCAATCCATTCCGACAACCCGCGAGAGAGCCGATATGTTTCATAGCTCCTTCCTATTTTTTTCCACATGGCGGAACGTACCGATGTAAATATACAGGAAGTCAATTTAACGGTCTTCGATTGCTGCAACATTCCCCGTCCCCTGGCGCAAATCGTTGGGGGAAACCGAGCCTTTGACGGTAGTGCTCACTACCACCTGTGTATGGGGTGATTAAAACTTTTCCACCAGTCCAGACGCGGATGCGCTTCTCGCGATAATAAGAGTAGGTAGTTTTATCGAAGCGTTGAAAATGCCTCCGAGTAACGATTCGCCAGGCAAGCTGTTTGAAATATGTATAATTGTTTATTTACTCTCCCAATGAATCCCAAGGCAAATCAATTAGCGAAGGATCAGTCCGTACTGATGAATGTCATTCTCTCCGAAGCGCCTTCCTGTGTTGTACGATGCCACCATATTCACTTTCATCCTACACTTGTCACTCTGCTATTCCTAGCTGGCGTTGAAGTCTGCATCGTTGGAATGCAACGGAAATTCTTCTTCATTTTTTCGTATCCTCATTTTTTGACCGACCGAACTTTTTTCCGCGCTTGGGTTATGTCCCCTTAAAAAGGATGTTCAAAAATATGCTGGTGACATTTACAGTCGCAATGTGGTGCAAAAAATGAGCAGTACGAAAAGACATAATTCCTGTTGCATTCCAACGATCGAAACTTCAATAGCATTACTTCCAGTTGCTTAGAGACTTCCTGTCCCTATGAAACTGTAAAATGGTTTTGTCTGTTTGGAAAAAAAACCTTAAACAAGCCAAGATATGCTTTTGAAATTATTGCTACCAGGTGTATAAGACTGCCATTCAAATTAAGTGTATGAGTATATTACCTTGAATATGTAGGTAAGATGGGAATATGGAGGTTCATAAGCATAAAAAGAGGAGAGAGAGGAGAGAGAGGAGAGAGAGAGAGAGAGGGAGAGAGAGAGAGAGAGAGAGAGAGGGAGAGAGAGAGAGAGCGAGAGAGCAAACAATTTGAAAGGATTTGTCAAGTGACGTTGGAAGTCATTGAGACTTTTTAAACGCCACCTATCAACCGCAAGAATGCATCGAAAGGAATTGATCGTACGCAGCGTGTACATTGGTCGTATAATTCCGGTCGACATTGATAGTCCAACTCGTCGGTTTCGTGCCACGTCACGTATCGAAAATACCTCTGCCGATATGTTCGTCTCGGTGATGTATATGAAAAAGAAGATTTTTTCACAAGGGGATTTCTTTCGACGTCTAGGGACGTGACGTTGAAAATCCAAAGCCTGAAAGAGCTGTTGGGAGTATAGAAGGACACCCATTGAGGTATGTCATATATACTTTCACATGAATTTATATGCAAGTCACTCGGTTATATGAAACTTGTCAGAGAAGAAAAAGCAAAAAGCAGTGACGCATATCAAGCGTATATGTATACAGCGCCACGGCGAACTTGTTTACTTTTTGGCACTTTTCCCCTTTACGGATATTTTACGATATTTTCTGCTTCCACTCTCTCACCCTCTTTCGCCTCAGAAAACATTTTTTGTGCTCATCGTATTGTGTATGTCACGCATATAGTATGAAAATATGTTCTTTTCAACATTCAATGGATTTCCATGTTTCCGGTCTGCTTCTCAGTATCTTTTCGCATCCGTAACGCCATCTGTAACCGAAGATGGCAAGACTTCCATGATCGAATGGTTAGGCGACGATGCATGAAGTGACATTATCTATCTTTGTCGTTAGGACCCCTCATTGACTAGGCAAGGTAGGTTACCGATAAATGATAATATAAGTGCAATTGGCAGGACAGTGATTTTGGGGGCTGAACACCAAAGCAGTTGGAATATTACTAGGTACGGTTGAGATGTCCATTGAGCGAGAGAGAAGGCTTGATTGGGCCACCTAGTTACTTCCATACGACTCGGATGATCTGGATCACTGTTTTCTCGAGAATTTGAAATTCCTCATTCAACGTGGTGCAAAAGTAGAAAGATCGTGTTGACCAATGAAAAAAGCCTAGATCAGACCTGTACAGGGATATTCTCACAGAATATTGCGTGTGTGCCACTATATAGCAATTCGAAGAAAAATATGGCGGATGGAAAAACAATCCCGCGCAACCCTGTGAGTCCTGTCGGCATTCATATAGCCATGGAAAAGCATCTGGACGGCTGTTTCTCATTCTTTCGTTCTCGATCTTTTTTTGAGCAGCTCAAACCAAGTCGTAATTCTTGGGTTTCTCGTATTTCTCTCGCGCATTTTTCTGCTCGCTCAACAACACAAGAAACTGGAATGAGCCAAACGAGGCGTGTTGCTACGCTCCTTTAGTGAATCAGATACTTTACCGAGGCTCCAGTATCTTTGTATACACGGTGGAAAACATTATACCTTCAACATCCACGAGTATCAACTGCCAGATCCAAAAGGGCCTAGGGTACATTGTGCTAGGCCACACTTAGACCGTGTTTAGCACGTCCTTCTGATTCTGGAGAGTTGATATCCAATATGTGCAGTTGAAAGGGAAAAGTCTTGTTGGCTGCAAAAAGTCAAGCTAGAGCATGAAACGGTATTGGCGTCGGAAGGTTTGTTTTGAGAGTCGGAAACTGACCCTAGTCTGCGTTCCATCGTGTCTTCGACGTTTATTACACTCGGTATACGTTATTTATAGACTTCATGTTCCCTCGTTGTGATTTCATCAAAGGTCCTTCTCTTTCTTTCAATACTCGTTACATGTAGGGTGTCCTGTTATGAATAGTGAATCCTGCAACTGTCGATAGGTCAGATCGTGTCATACTATCTGCCGGAATTTCGGTTCAGTAAAAGCCTCACGGTTTTCGAGATAAAAATCATCTGCTTTTAGTTTTTCGCATGCCATTTCACAAATGATAACTTTTGTACCCGGTTAAAAAAAATACTTTTCGTTATCTGTTTTATCTAGAAAATTCTTATTTTTGACCTTAAATGTTAAGGAAATTTTATGAAAAAATATCCGATGCAGAATTTTCATACAAAGCAATTCGGGGATTTGATTTTGATATTTAGTGGTGTCAAAAAATGTACTACGCGCCAATTACTTCACAAAGTTGCTTAGTTATTGTCGATTCACATCATTTGCGGAAATGGCACGCGAAAAACCAAAAACAGATGATGTTTTTCGAAGAATAACATCAAGTCCGAAATCTCGAAAAACGTGGGACTTTCTGAACTTCCAGCATATAGTTGGACGTGATCTGACCTATCGGCAGTTGCAGAATGATCCATTCATAACATGACACACTGTATATCGTCTTCGTTTCTGCTCTTCTAGTTTTCGATGTGACTCAAGTGAAGACGTTTCTCGGGAAAGGTTCTTACTGTTAATTGCAAACTTTTGACACGCGGGGCGCCATTTCTGTTTGTGCGAGTAAATGACACCTAGGGTATACCACCTTTCGCCTGTATTATTTATTTAAAACGGAAAGAATTAATCTTTGAAAAAGAGCCGAGAGAGAGAATTTGAGCACACGCAACAGTTCAGACCGGAGGATGCTAGCGTTGTGATCGGTGGCCCATATTGAAAAACGCTTCACGGTCCGACACACCTTCGAGAAGCGTATCCCGTTCATTTCTCTATGAAAAAAAAAGAATCTTTTTATTTTCATTAAAATGAAAGAAACCGCGTCGCCGTTGCCACGGTGCGAAATGAGGAAAATAGTGACGGTACACCGAAGCGTAAATGGGAGAAGAGAGGCAAAGAGCGAACGAAAGTAAGAGACTGAGAGAGAATGGGTTGGTGGGGAATGAAACGAGAGAGGGAGAGAGGAAGTTGCAAATAAAACCAGACAGAGAATTATAGATGACGGAAGATAGAGTGAGACTGAGACCGAGAGGGAGAGAAAGAGAGAGAGAGAGAGAGAGAGAAAACGACAAAAAATAAAACAACGCCGACGAGTTTTCCGTTGCACGTGGGCAGCTCGCTAAGGGAGCAGTGGAATGAGTAAACCAAAGTATAGAAACGAGGGTGCAAGGAAAAAAGTGGAGTGAGAAAGGGTGAGTTTTGAGGGAGGTCTACATTGAGGTATAGCACCGGCGGATGAAGCTTTATTATTGTTATTCACGGTTTCGTAGCGTCATAACCAGACGAGCGGAGATGCTGCAACGGTAGAAAAAAGAACAAAAAAATAAAATATACCGCGAGAGACAGATATATTACGAGCCAGAACGGAAATGTAAAAGGGACGGATACGAAAAGCGTCAGTCTCATGTATCACACATACACTATAGCCTCAATTCCTTTTCATCCGACTATTAATATGTGGCGCAATTAAAGCCTGCCCTTAGATGAAAAGAGCCATGTGATAAATATGGAAGAAAAATACTGTTTTGAGGAAACCATTCACCGAAAATTCTTTGGCAAGATCCGTACGTCGAGCAGTAAACTTTACGTATTCCACGCCTACTCTCCCTTCCCATCTTTCGTTACATTAGGAGATGAGCACGACATTTATTTTTCTCGTTTCGTGAAAACGACTGTGGAAATGTATGGTGGGAAGTCATTGCATCATTGGCTTGGTTGAGTTTGTCTTACAATTAGATGAAAAAATGTCTGGTTAGATGTAACGCCTGGGTTAGCTTGGAGTTTCTTCAACGTTCCGCCAGGTGGCTTCCAGTGGAGTTTCTCTCGCAAGGGAAGCCTCCCCGCGTAAGCTACAAAGTCCTTTCATCGTTCGGGCTGTCACATTCCTGAGTTCTTGCAGCTATCGATTATCACTAAGTTATATCAACCGTGATGCTATTCTTATTAATGTTGATCTTGTACTGGCTTTCGCTTGTGTTACCTTTACAATCGTGCATTGAATTTCTAGGCGAAGGGTTTCTTCGTCGTACGAAAATTGTGTCAGAGCAAGGGAAAATGGTGACTGCACCTCCCACATTATTCGCTTTTTCTGAGTGTCTCTTGTATCAATGCCAGGAACTGCATCCAAAACAAGATTTATTCTTTGTATTGTAGTGGGAAAAACGTGATCTAGCTGTGAATAGATGAAATGTGGGTGGTCACAGTTTGACAAAATTATGGACACTTGGGCAACGTGTTTCAGTCGCTCTGATGTATTTACGCGATATGAATTTGTGGTTGGGTTGAAGGGAAGATCGAAATTAGAGCAGAGTGTTCGAGAATTCATGGGGATGGGACAAGAGGAGTAGGCGGAGATTTCGGGGGAGCGGAACTCGGAAAACCCTTTTCAGTTAGTCGTTTTCTCATTCACAAAAGCCGTTGAAGAGAGACAGGAAGAGGGAAAGAGCGATCGTGGAGAGAGAGAGAGAGAGAGAGAGAGAGAGAGAGAGAGAGAGAGAGAGAGAGAGAGAGAGAGAGAGAGAGAGAGAGAGAGAGAGAGAGAGAGAGAGAGAGCGAGAGGGAGAGAGAATCGCAGATATGTCCTCACTTTAGTCTAACTCCTTGCTTCTACCAGTGAGTTTCTGCAATTCAAATCGCCGCTCCAAACGAGAACCAACGTTGGAGGAGGATTCTCGTGGTATCTTATACACATAGTCCCCGCATTAATTCGCGCTAGCTTTATCGTTTCCGATCTTTTCAGCCTTGTTTTCCCGTAGCGTTTAAATCGATCGACGATTCGACTTCGTTTGCATCGATAAGTATGTACAAAGTATTTTGTTATTCGGATTTCTCACTGCCGAGGAATTCCATTCTTACGAGAAAAATAATTCGCCACCTCGAAGGATCAGCATGGGTATGCATATTGGAATCATAAATACAGCAACAATCGCTATCACGAAGCGATGACGATTTACGGGACGAAGTTAGCGAATGAGAGAAATTCCTTGTTCCATTCTATCCCGAACACCGCAGCTCCCATCTCCATTCCATGTTGGCATAATTACCTGTGGTTTGTGTATATAGAGACACAACACACACACACACACACATGTATAGGAGTTTCACGACTTCGTTTGGGATTGCTTGGATAATGACGAAAGTTCTCATCGTTGAGGAGGTGGCGAGGAGTGTGACGATGCGTGCTCGGATTATTGTACCGTCTGAGCATATACAGATGTGTGCATACAGCGATGAGGAAGAGCGATGACGTTTGGGGTGTGACGGTCGAGAGGGTAGGTTGGTGTCTTAGGGTCGTTGTTCTCCCGTTTCTCTGATCATCGAGACGACGGTTTGAGGTTGCTAACTAAGTTGCCCTTAACTCAATTATAATGACCCGGGTGTGCCGACAGTGGCGCGGTGTCAAAGCTTCGTATGCCCTCAGGCTCCTTCTCGAAGGCCTTATGTTCCCGAGATTCGAAGGTTAGTGTTGGATTGCTTCTAGGGCCCTTGGGCGAATACATCAGACGAGCTGTGTTTCGGGCGACGATGATCCGTCTTACGCTCACGAGGCACCCACGGGGTGTAGAAACCTCAAAGGAATCCACGCGAACGCTTCACTGCGCATGCATAAAGGGAACACAGAGTCGTTAAAGTCTCGCACCCTTCAAGATAACGCTGCTGAGCGCGGGTCAAATGAAATACCACGATTCTTCCATCGTGTATGTCGCTACAGATTGGTCCTTGATCATGAACCTCCGTTCAACACCAGCGACGATAATCGATCCCTTGTGGATCAAGCTACGCAGCTGCTAGATCGATTGAATGTGGTTTCACGTCTTCCAATTCCCACTGTCCTAACGTCGCTGAATTCACTGCACAAGCAGTACGAAAGAGCTGTGTCTCACGTTATCCCTTATCTGCTCAGTAGACGCTGAACGCAAATTCGTTAATCTAGGTTGGACAAAAAAGGATAAATGTTTCTATCCGGACGTACTTTCTCGCAATTACTCATCCGGATTATCCATTCCAACAGACGTCAAATTCAATGTCTTTCACTAATAAAATCCATTTGCACCCGCGCTCAATTAATTTATCTGCGTTGAGAGTATTATCGGCTTTGGAACTCGGTCACAGTCTCGCAGATGATTTTCCGATAATTATGTATGCGTGCCATGGGGGTGAGGCAGAGGCGTAGAGATAGGGGAGAGAAACTGCTAACGATATAACAGCCGTCTAATTAGAGGAAACCACAATCTGATAATGCTACACTGGGCGACAATGATACTAATGATAACGCCAGGGAATTTAGGATTGCCAGGTCAATATATACATATACGTATCAACTTAATAAAAATATTGACATTATTTAGTAACTAATACACTTAGTGCGTTTCTGTCATATACTGAATGCACCCTCTAAATTTTAAGTCGATCGTCTAAACGGTTTCTATAAACCTCACAATTGAAGACACTAGTGCCAACGTAGACAGATGTCTAATACACGAAATTGTCATAAAGCACTGACTGATTTGACAGTTTTTCATTCAGTACATTATGACGATTTTGTCATCAGTGCCATAATGTAATAAGTAATTTGCCAGTTTTTCATACCATTTTAAACGTTTTTTTGACACCATTCCTTCCATAAAACTGCCATTCAGCGATGAGTGAAGACATCCCTCTATGATAAAAAGTGTTTCTTTAATTGCAAATTTGGTAGAAACGACGTAGGCGATCGATTTAAAATTTGGAGGGTGCATTCAGTATTTGACAAAGAATTTACTGTATAAATTTACATCAAATGGTGACATACCGTCAATTGTCCCGAAACTCTTTAACATGTCAACGATTATTGAGAGTATTTGACTACGTATAATTTTACTTACTTTAATAGAACATTTATGCTTCAAATGTTACGATACTAAATAGGTATACTATATCCTATAAATCGGATATAGATACTATATAGGTATTTATTACTTATCGACTGGTTTTTGTGTCACGTAATGAAAGACAAATTTACAACGACTAAAACATGATTAGGGTCAATGTTATAAAATATCTTTACACATGCAGAACATCCAATTTTTACTCTCAACGAGAATGCTACCATCTTTTGCAAGAAGATGGCCTGAGGGATGAAGTCCATCCAGCAGTATGTATATACAGCTAAGTTCAGGTCCTATATATATAACCAGACACACACTCCCATCCATGTGTTGTGTGTTGCGGTGCAACTACACACATATGAACAGGCAGCGATATATATAAAGTATAACCAGTTGGGAAGCTGAAGACGGATAGTCGGAGAGTGTCGTGATTCTTCTGAGGTTCACCATGCACACGATATATAAGCCTGCAGGTTGTGCAGGCGAGTCAAGAAACTGTATTCCGCTGATATAAAATCATCCGACGAAGACAGATTGTGTTTTCACCGCACGAGTGGATAGGTTCACCATGACCGCGCATCTAACGGCGTACTTGGATCCTCCAAAGCCCGTACGAGCAACATAAATTCCTCGATGTATTTGATGGTATTCCTGAGGAAAGGATTTTGTACGCGAATCCAAGCGAGCGTTGAGAAACCCAGAAATGATGAAGAGTACAGCTATGCTGGGCGATAACGAACTTCGGTACAATTGAGATTAGATGAGTGTCGAACCACTCAGAAACCGCGCACTTTTTTTCATACCTCATCAGTTTTACTCAAAAGACTCGCGACGAAAAATCCGTCACGAAAGTTTACTTTGCAACATAGATTATGATTTTGTATGTTTGTCAATTTGTGAAGAACACTGATGTGTGTTGATTTTTGCACCTTCATTGGCTGTAGCTTTGTAGTAAAAACACCCTTCGTCTCTTTTTTCTCATATAAGCTCGTCGGATAAAAGGTAAGCTGGTTGTACAGGGGAAACAGGCTGAGGGATGCAAAAGCTATCATATTTATTTTTACGCCGTGCCCATACAACGTATCGGCGAAAGTAATATGAATTGAAAAAAGACGGGGTTGGAGGCACGAGGGTGCGAGTTTTAAAGGGTATGAGGAACTTCATCAATCATGATCCATCAGGCTGTATTCAATCCACTTCGATGGCTTTTACTCTTCATCATTTCTTACATTGTGCTTCCTATCTTTCTCTCTCTCTCTCTCTCTCTCTCTCTCTCTCTCTCTTTCTCTCTCTATGGTTAATCTCACTATGATCGGACTATCGATTGTATGAATAATTTCCTGTGACTACACCAGGAAGAAGCTCTGCTTTCTATTTCAAAAAGTTCCTACAAAATGTTATCGCCATGATCTAGGTGTACTTAGATCAGTTTTTCGGATAACCATGCTAATTCATCAATCATTAATCGTTATAAATATTATTATAATTTTAGGGTTGTTGCTATTGTCGTCAGTGTTCCCACAGACTACACCGCAGTACTGTTAGAACTTCGCAACCACACAATCGTGCGTCCCGGTGCAGTGACACTTGGGACTGGCAAGGTCTCTAATCTCTGAAGATGTTAATAACGAGACCCCAATTAACGTACCCTCGGTAGCGCGCCTGGATGAGTTCTCTCTCTCTCTCTCTCATTCGTACAACTTGCGGCCAACGAAAATTGCTCGAGGGTGGCATTTGAGCCTCTGAGCTTTTCTCACACCGTCCGCATGGAAGTCGCGCCCGGGCGCGTCTGCTCCGAAAACGACTCAATTGTCTCTCATCAAGGGTGGAGAAAACCTCGCCCCCTCGTTCCCTCGACGATCTTAGCTAAGAATGGAAGAAAGATGGGTAGAGCAGCTGGAAAAGAGAGAGAGAGAGACGGAGAGGGTGGGTCTCCGATAATAGCAGGAGGAAGCCAGAGTGACAAAGAGAAAGAGGATCAGAGTGAGACGGCCAGGGGTTTTGAAAACGTCGACAGGGGCGGATTTCTCTCAGGCGCTCGGAACGTTCCCGATCATTGTATTCCGGGTTGACATTCACGCTCTCACGAGGTAAAGTCTCCATCTCTCTCGTCCGCTTTCTCTCCCGTTTCGTACCTGCAATAAAGCTTATTCCCGAGCTTTAACCCTGCAAAATACCTCTTATCTTCTCTATTATTTTCTCCATTTACGAAGCTGTCATTCGAACGCGAACTTGCTTGGGAGAGTCGAAACTCAAAAATCTTTGGCCTCTCTCGGCTACCGATGCTCCATCGTTTTGTCAGATACGGAGCCTGCTTGCGTCCCCGGTAAAGTTTTGCACCGGAACCGTAGCAGCAGAAGTGAATCTGCCTCGTCTGTCTCCGGGCCCGTTGTGCCGTAAGTTATGCGTCCCGTGGGACTAAATGTCGCGTGAAGCACTCACTCTTCACTGTACCTTAATAAGGTTTGTACACGAGGTGCATCGCTGTGCACAAGATAATATCGTAAAAGTTGCTATTAAAATGTAAGCATGAACGTAAAAAAAAGCATACACTGCGCCTGAACACTTTCCCTCGCATGCACATCATATCCTATTTTATATTCATTCGTTTACGGGAGATAAAGCTTTGCGGTGCACTATCCATACGCCTTCGTGCAAACTCGTGTTTTTTAAATTCTTTATCTGTATCCATGTGATGGGGAAGTTCGGCGTTTATTGTTCACCGTAAGCGGTTAAATTAAACGAGAAAGTAAATTAAAAAGAAAAGATTAGAATATTTAGACAACAATACTGACTTAAGGGATACGCATAACCTTGGAATTCGAAAAAATCGACTTTTGCTGCATTTTATTTTCTTATTGCGTAGAGTCTTGACTTTGATTCGGTTCAAAGATTTTGTAAAAATTCCAATAATTGACCGAGTTATGGCGATTTTAGTAGAGCACGTCAGAACGTCCCATTGCCTTACGACTTTAGCGGTGCATTGCATGGTTTCTAAGGGCATTGATATGACTTTGTCCAACCAGGCTGTTTGATTGTTACACGGTGCAGGAATCGCAGATTGCAGGTACGAAAAAAATTGTGATTTTATCTCAAGCAAGTAGTATATACACCAAGGCACTTCCTTACGATAACATTTTTTGAATAACTATTGGAACGAAAGAGTGCATCTTATAGCAGGAAATTTTAAATAGAAGATGGTTCATTTTTTTACTAGCTCTATTAGTAATGGAGATATGAATGACGAAAATTAATCGCGTCACCTCTCACTCATCGTTTTGTCTCGTTCCCTCATCGTTCCGTCTTTCCCATAAAAATGTTCCTCGTTCATATCTCGATTATTAATAGAGCGAGCATACAAATGAAAGAGGCATTTTTTATTGTCGATTCAAGAAGAAACATATATCAAACTTTATTCCACATAACGCACTTTTTCGTCACAATTGTCATTGTAACAATTAAATTGTTTATAACGAAAAAAACGATTCTAGAACAAAATAAATGTTCTATTCGTATTGCCTGTACCCGAAACCATAAAGAACCACTGAAGATATTCAGCAGGACTAAACATTTATACGAAAATTGTATACGGAAAAAGTGGATTTAGTACGTTTTCTTCGCTTGCGTTTATCTCGAAAGTATGCTTTGCAATTTGGCGTACGTCATATCTCAAAATTTAATCGTCCGATTTACTTCAAATTTGGATTGAACATATTTTATAACATTTTCAACCGACTGACCGGATGGTTTTTTCATGTTCCTCTGTTTGTTAATAATAAACGTTTAGTCATTATTCTTGGTCGAAAATCGATCTTTTCTTTCAAAACAGTGCAATTCATGCAATTTTTAAAATTTCGAAAAAGTATCCGCCCTTCACCATTATACTAAAAGTATATTTTTTCATTTACTTTAGATGAATCCGCTTCCGGAATCATGTACGCGACCGAGCCGTGCGGAGGCTACATCCTCGAGATTAAATAACAAAGGTTACGCTGTTTGGGTGGGGGTAAAAATGTCAAATGACCAAATGTAGAACGACAAAGATTTCGAAACGGCAAAATTATGAACTCTCAAAATAACGAAGGGTCAATTATTCGAAATTTTATCTTTCGACTGATGAAAAATGGAATGACTATAAATCGCACCATTATTTATTGAAGAGCTAATTTATTCGAAAACGAAAATTCAGATTGTCTGCAATTCAGAATATAAAAATACAGAATCGAAAAATGTAGAACACCCATAGCTCCGAAACAGAAAATAGCGAGTGCGTAATATGCGTAATACCGTCTATGGCGAAAAGCAATATATCGATACGCAAAATGTCGATGGCCCGAAATGTCGAATGCCGAAAGGTCGAACGGCCAAAATGGCGAACGTGGCATGGCTGCCTGATCCGTCATCTGTGAGCTTCACTCTGAAGCGCAACCAACGTACTGCTCGATTCATTGTTCCATTGTTTTCGACATCCAGACCGTTCACCTTTTTGACCCATCGCCTTATTAACTGATCGACTTTTTGGCCCTTCGCTTTAATGATTTTCTTCATTGTGAACCAACGCCATTTTTTTAATTCGGAGAATTGTCGTCTCGAATTATTTGGTGTTACGCATACAGGCCCACCGATATTTTTTTTTCGATATTTTATTCAATCTGTTTTTCGTTTTCCGCTATACATCAACTTCCGAGATGTTCATATTCGTAATTGTTATTTTCGACTTCACAGACTCTAGTAAGATTGATCTATCTATATTCGAACATTCGTCATTTTCGAATTCGACATTTTGGCCCATCTACATATTCATCGTTTGGCATTTTTCCCCCCACCCCGCTGTTTGTATATATTTTGCAATAAAAAAACGGTGACATGTCAAGACTATGTACTATCTGTGTGCGAAAGATCGACCTTATCATTCCAATACTTGAGACGAAAAAAAATATCGAAAATCGATTTGTTTTTTTCTTCTTCAAGGTTATGCATATCCCTTAAATGTTCACCTTAGTGAAATGTACGGAGGAATTCATTTTTAGTTAATTTTTTCATTTAGTTTTATTATTTCGCAGACCTTTGTGCATACCTCTGTAAAGACCGTTTAACGCTTCCGTGACACACTTATATTTGCCTACGGCTTTGACAAACTGGGTCAATTTGATCCGGATAGTACTTCACCCACGTGCCCTCAATCCTTCGGTCGGTATGTATTGAACAAATCTGGGATATACTTTGAACTTTTCTTAAGGCGGTATCCCTCCCTGGAAACTTCAAAAAATCGTTTTGCATATTGTTATGGTGTGAACTTTCAATAATATTTTAAGACCAACCGAACCTTAATTTCTCAAAATTGAGGAAGTTACATCTATTTTAGTGGAACAGTGTGCTTCGGGTTTACCGCGGTCCGTCGAGTGTTACTAGAAATAAATGTATCATTCTGACCCTTCAAATTGGGTTTCCAGAGAGGGATACCCCGTTGATATGTCTGCATAATTGAAATTCAGAAAATATATAATTTAATTGTTGTAAAGAATGATTGAAAACTTTCAATTTTGGGCAAGTGAGCATTTAATTTCAAATTCGACCGGGTCAAAATGACCCAGTGTGTCAAGGAAGGTTTAACGATGCTCATCAAATTAGCCGAGTCATGGCAATTATGAGGAGTATGCTCGGAGACCGCGGTCGAGACGCAACAAACTTGAAACGCGTTTTTCTTAAAACTATGCTTTTTAAATAGGCAACCACGATATCTGGATAAACAATCGGCCGATTGAGTTCACATTTAGCGTACACCTACAGTAGACTGTTTTTCAACGTTGGAGCAGAATTTCATCGATTTTTTTCTTTATATAACTCGTAGAATGGTCAGACGAATAGGAAAATTTGATAATCAAAGTTGGACATGTCTACAATTTGTACATTTCTTTTTGCTGACTCTGGTATCGAACATCATAACACTCATACGGATAAAAAACATGTTTTTTTATCCGTAAAACAAAACAAAAAACAAAGTAAAAAACAAAAAAAACCAGTTTTTTTCAGTCTCGTACAACGTTCACAACACTGCCCACCAATTGAGGACGCTTTCCACGCACCGTTGTGATCAAAAGTATATGACCATAAATTTTATTTTTCGAAATGTGTACATGCAATCGAAGGATTAATAAACATGTGCATTTTTTTAAACAATTTTTGAAAATCATTCCGTTAAGCAGATCACCGCTTAAACAGCTCTCAAGACAATAATACTTTCTTAATGAAAATTCAGATATACTTGAAGGCGTCATTATATCGAACAAGCTATCTGATAAGAAACATCATTCAAGTGTCCGCCTTCGATTTTGTTGAAACTCATATATGTAATGAAGCATTGAAAACTATTCGACACGTTTTTCTTTGCATCGGCGGAAAAACGGTCTTAAGGGGGGAAACCACGGATAAGTTTCGGAAGCCCCCCTCCGATCGAGCTGAAATTTTGCACAAACCTTCCTTTCAATATTTTAACAAAATCCCTAAAGGTATTTTTAACCACTCGCAATACTTTTCGAGGTATCGAATTATAAAGTTTTTCTTAAAACGTGCGTCGACTATATCTATATCTGATACGTCTCCGTTCATACCTATATATGAAATCGCGCGCTCCGTTTTATCCAAACAAAAATACCCAAACAAACCCAAACCCAAAAACTATTGCGCGTCGCCAAAAATGCCTTTAGGGGTTGTCTTAAAATATTAAAACGAAGGATTGTGCAACATGGGGGTTTCGGAACCTTACCCGAAACCACCCTCGCCGAAAGGTGTGTTGAGGGCCGATTTTACAGTTTCGCCCCCAAGCAGGCCACCGATCTGAATGAAACGAAAACAAAAATTCTTCTTATGTAAAGCGATGACAAAAGCACTATAGAAGTATTTTTTTATATTAAGGGGCAGGCGGCTTTCTTCAAGGGGTGGTCTCACCATTTGAAACAGTTTTTCCGCCGACAAAAATAATACGTGTCCAATAGTTTTCAATGCGTTGCCACATATATGAGTTTCACCAAAATCGAAGACGGCCCCTTGAGTTATGTTTCTTGTGAGTGTACACGCTCTCACTTCATACTTCACTGTTTTTGGAACTGTGAGGAACTAAGCTGTTGCGATTAACCTCAGACGAGGCTCCCCATTTCTAGTGCCTTCAACGGAGCGTGTGGGGTGCGTGTGACCCCCACGCGTCTTCTTGGTTTAGATCGCTTTATATGAACGGAAATTGGGCTTATACAGGGTTATTACAGTCAATTTTCGAAACCCAAAAGTCGTGAAAGAAACTAATTTTTTTCTAATCAACCGATTGAAAAAAATCAAACGGGGTTGCGAAGTAGACACAATGTACACATATTTCAATTTTTCAAACGTCGAGAGCCTGAAGTTAAAAATCCTTATTTATTATCGTCTCTTAGCGGTTAACATCGTCAAATATTCATTTTATATTTTTCTAATCGGCCTGCCTTCGGAAAGCTCGATCGATGAAACTATAGGACGAAAATATCCTCCCGATCCTACAAAAAAAAGCAAAGAACATTTTTTTAAGGAAAAGCGTTGAATTTTATTTTATTTTCCACGACAAATACTGCTCTCGGAATAACCAAGCTACTCGACGCACTGATGGATTTGACGTACGTCACTCGATGCTACGCGCATTGAGCATCTTTTCGCTCTCCTTCTCGCCGTTATTCCCCATCTCACTCCATCTTCACCGCAACAAAGACTTTTGGAAATTCTGTCGGAGGTAGAAGGGCACGAGGCGAGAAGAATCTTTCGAGTCTCACTGAGCCGGAATTCCGATACATCGTTGCGTAAAATCCTCGACCTCGTCCCAATCCGCAATGGAGTTTCCAGATCCTGCGAGCTTTGATCTTGCTAGTACCACGCAAGAATAGAATGTCTCGTCGTGGGACGGCGAAAAGGGTAAAAAAAGATGAAAAGAGAGAGAGAGAGAGAGTGAGAGAGAGAGAGAGAGAGAGAGAGAGAGAGAGAGAGAGGGAGAGAGAGAGAGAGATTGATTGATTGATTGATTTATTTATTTCTTATGCCCTAGTACAATCACTTTTGGGCAAAATAGGGATACAAACAATTTATAACAACAGTGCTCCCTGTTTTTTCAAAGAAAAATGCATAACTTGGAGCAAAGTAATAATGCGCTGTTTGCAAGTCGAAATCGATGAGGATTTACAATGGAACAAACCTTCATCCAACATCAGTTTCATCAGACATAAGATGACACGAAACCTTGAATATTGTGCATCTATGATTAAATAGTCTTATACTAAATTAAACTAAAATAAAACTAAATTGTAATAATAATGCTATCGCTAGTTTCATCGCAACACGTTATCTATCGAAACATCGTTATTAGAAGAATTAAAAGAATTTGAAGAAGCTCGCTGGTTTGCTACATTTCGACTTTCCATAGTCATCGCTCGCGCACCATCATCATCATCATTCGTACACTGCAGCTGGCAAATTTGCATCGGACTCAAAAATAAATGTGTTTAGGCGCTCTTTGAAGAGAGCGAGTGCGAGAGCGAGAGCGAGAGAGCGAGAAAGAGAGAGGAAAGGTTGAGGTGAAGTGTTACGCTGGCACTGCGGCGCCGTAAAATCTCAAGCAGCCGGGCCAATCTCACGGCGTGGAAAGTGCTTGCAGCTCGTGCATCCTCCCCCCATCGCTCTATACACAGCGCGTTCTGCTACGGCGCTTTTTTCTGAACGGTTTTTTACCCCAAACTTACTTTTTTTTCAACTCGACTCACGACAAGGTTGTGCAGACGACGTTCGAAAAAGTCGAAGTCTTGATCGGACGTCGTATCGGCGTGTGTGCATTGGTGAGAGTCTCTACCGTGAAAAAGAAAGTCCACCAGGTGGAAGAGGCGAAGGAAGCACGAATTCCCAAGCTGGCTAACACATCAAGAGGAGGAACGGAATGAAGAAAAAGGAAGGAGGAAAGTTTCGACGAGGCTGGGCGAAGAGTAAAAGGATCAAGAACCAACCGCAAAACTGGCAATCCAACCGAACCTAACGATTGTACATGTAGCACACGTGTACACGTACATAGTTGCAACTTTGTGCGCGTGTATACGCGTTCGCGGCTGTGCAGCCTTCTTTAGCCTTTGGCACTATCGGCGCGAAACTTTCAACGAATTCTCAGTGCAACGCCTCGAGGCACGCCCTTGTACGACTCGGCCAAAGAAAATCAGACCCTGGTCTCTACAGCCCATATGCACACGGCCATACACCGATGCTCTATTGTCCATACTGCCTGTGGCTTTACTTTTTGTACTAACGATGTAGCAGGGGCCCTTCTGACCGTGCTGAAATTTATACAAGAGCTCGGTACTCGACGAGTGAACGCGACCGGGCGAGGGGAGGAGGGATCTCGTGAAATTCTCGATAATGCGGTGCAAGTTAAATAAAACCCTTCATCTCGAGGAGGTTTTTCGCGCGCCGTCCCAAAAGTTCAATGAAATCCAAATTCTCGGTGCAATGCGCTTGACTGTCGTTACGAAAGAATGGACTCTTTGAAATAGTTTTTTTTTTCATCTTTTTTTTCAGTCGACTTCTCTCTTTCGCGGTCTCTCTCTCTCTCTCTCTCTCTCTCTCTCTCTCTCTCTCTCTCTCTCTCTCTCTTTCTCTGTCCTTCACTGTAGGCCGTAACGAGTGATATCTCCTAGCAGAGAAATGCGATGAGGAATGAAAAATTGCGAAGAGCGGTAAGAAAGAACGTATTTCCAGAAGTCGCGGGTGCATTCGAGCAAAACGGTATTCATTCATCGATGTTGCCGCCAGGACGAAAAGGAAGAAGGGACGAGAGAGCGAGAGGGAGCGAAAGGGGAGTCTTTCAGGCAGAAATTCCACGATAATGGAACGTTGGAAGGCAAAGGATTGATTGTGGCGAAAGTTTGCGAGAGCTCGAGAAAACGGGAAGATTTGGCGACGGGAAAGCGAGGAAATCGCGAGAGAATGCGAGAGATTGGCACGAGAGAGCGCGAGCACATTTTTCGAGGTGTACTCTCAACAGTTACCCAGAGCTTGACACTTCGGGAGCTGAGAATCTTTGCGTGGGCAACAAAACAAAATGTCTATCATAAAGCCAATATGAATGTGACAACAGTACAGGAACACGATGACCAATAACAAAGCAATTCCAAACAGCTATGTACATGCGATGAGGAGCTGTAATGAGGCAAGAATTTCTTTCAGGCGAGAGCGGGAGAGGGAGACAGAGTGAGGGGGGGGGGGGGGGTGAAAGAGGGTTTTGAAAGCGTGAAAATTAAAATTTAATTAGTCTGAAAATGCTCGAGTCTCTTTGCCCAGCTGAAAGAGAAGGACATGTCAGAAAAGTCGATGTACAATGCCGCGCGGCCAGAGAAGAAAAGGAAAAGAAAATTAATTGCGCCCATGGTCTTGGATACAAGCACGAAAGTCAACGAACCCCGTCCATTCTTAATAGTCCCTTTAATCGGGTGGGTGTCTGGGGCACCTTGTCACATCGGCGAACGAACGGCAGGACCAAGCGGAAAAACGTTCACAGTAACTTTTCGCGCTAACCAAAGGGTGTCTCAAAATGACCTGACATTTTTCATTGAGTGCCATTTTTTTCGTGGCCAGCATAGAGTATCAATTTTTGACAACTGGTATCAGGAAGTATTGAGGTTTAGTGGTGGGGAATTACACGATCGAGTAACGCATAGAAATTGTTATTTGCTGCGTTGTTACTGCATAGTTATGGCGGATGAAGTTTCATGGTCGTGTTATCTCGCGCCACGGCGATGTGAATTGGCCACCAAGATCGTGTGATTTTACGCTATCGGACTTCTTTCTTAGGGGATTTCTGAAAGGGAAAGTGTATGCCAATGATCCACAAACGATTCCGGAGCTCAAGGAAGCAATTGAACGCACCATTAATGAAATTGGTCCGCAATTATGACAAAATGTTGTTAAAAATTTCGCCAAATATATGTTAAGGGGTCTTCTCAGTATGACAAAATGTTGTTGAAAATTTCGCCAAATATATGTTAAGGGGTCTTCTCAGTTAAGACGCTGAAAAAAGGCGATTTTCATGTTTTTTTATAGGTTTATATGATAGATATTGATATAAAAGTTGTTACACTTAATAAATACACTTTCGAAATATACGAAAACAATTTTTTTAAATGTATTTATCTAACTCAAACAAACTTTAAACGCGTTTTCCTCAAAACAACATTTTTCGGCGGCTTGTTGATAAAATCTTCGAAATTACTGGATCGATCCCTATGAAATTTCAAACACATATTTTTTACAACCATCGCTATAGCACATATCAAGGATTTTTTGAACTTGTGGTATTTACTATTTTTTTGCAAAAAAACGGTGAAAAAACTCGTTTTTTTTGTTTCTTCGGAAAATGATCATCATTTAGTTATTTTTGCATATATCAAAAATCGTGTATGCGCTATAGCCATTAACATACTGAATCTAAAACCGTTTGATGTTCTTGCTTCGATTGATTCATCTCCGAGATTTCATCAAAGGCGCAGACCTACCATTTTGAAAGACATTTTTGTAACTACCGCGTTCGTCTGTAAAAAGCGACTTGAATAAATATATATTAAAAAAAAAATATTTCGAAAGTGTATTTATAAAGTGTAACAACTCGTATATCAATATCTATAGTATAAACCTATAAAAAAGATCATGAAAATAGTATTTTTTTAACGTCTAAAGTGAGAAGATCCCTTAAAATAAAAATATTTACACTTTTCGAACAAATAGTACGTTTCATAAATAAATTAAAATGTCCGGTCATTTAGAGACACTTTATGCAAGGCAGTACATAAAATACCCAACGGGTTTGTGTACATCCAAAAATCGACGGTAATTCAAACAAACTCACACCAATTCTCAAAAAATACACCGACTCCAATGAATTTTTAAGAAATGGAAACGAAGTCAATGTTCATATTTCGTTTGAATGTCATGCAGAGTGGAATTAAACTTGTACGATAAAAAAAATTACTTTTGTCATCCGTCCCTTTTTTGCACCTTCTACTTTTCGATCTACACCGCTCTCGGAGTCAAAACTTTTTGTTCATATTCTTCGTCGTTATTCTGCTCGTCACAAGTGCCGCGGGTTATATGCAGATCTTTTAACTCCCTAAAAAGAGGTAGAGGAGGCGAAGAGAAACGCTAGTGCGACATTTCTTCCAGAGGCGAATAGAGAGCCAGCGAGAGTAGCATGGCTGATGTACAGCGTCAAAAAGGGCCAGGCGAACGAACAAAGGGCAAAGGTACAAGGCTCGAAGGATCTGTCGGATGGGTGGCAAAAAGTCACTGGAAGAGGGAAAGTGTTACAAGAGGTTGGATGTTTTGGAGAGAGAGAGAGAGAGAGAGAGAGAGAGAGAGAGAGAGAGAGAGAGAGAGAGAGAGAGAGAGAGAGAGAGAGAGAGAGAGAGAGAGAGAGAGGCGTCGCAGAGCTACCATGGCTACTACTTGGAGCTCATCTCTACCAAGTGCTCTCTATGACTGTTTTTCCTTTTTCTCCTTTCATCTTCAGCTCTGCTGTTCCCTGTGGTAGCTGTCTCCTGACGGTTCACCCGCTTATCTCTATAATTCGCGCAACTTTCTGCTCTTATCGCTTCGCGGAATTTTTTCAATACACGCCCCCACACACACACACACACGAACACGCACGCGCACACACACACACACGCACACGCACACACACACACACACACACACACACACACACAAAATATACTCAAAAGTTATTCTCACCATCGCCGGTCGTCCATTCTACGGAATAATTCGCAAAAAACCTTTTGTGACGTTTCCCCTGTCAAGTGACGCTTGTGAATGTCATTCTTGTTTGCTCGACGGAATTCTTTTGATCCTTCGTGTAGGGGCCTGCAGTTTTGCGTAACTGCGATCGCATCTGCCCACGTTCCTCGGTTTATTTTATTTACATTTGACTATGTTGATTCCTTGTGGTTTTGCCGCGGCAATGCATAGTGAAAAGAAAACTACTCCGTTTGCTGGAGGGTCGCCACGATCTGTCTTGACGTATGGCATTCCGCGATACGTGCGATGTACAAACGAACCTAGACTCGAGGGTAAACTAGATGTTAGGGGTAGAAGGACAGTGAGAGAGAGAGAGAGAGAGAGAGAGAGAGAGAGAGAGAGAGAGAGAGAGAGAGAGGCATTGTGCACACGGATCGCTGGTGAGAACGATGCTCAAGAGAACCAGATTCGTAGATAGGAAACTGAGCGGTGTGTCGGAGCTCCAGCCACGAGAAGCGATCCCGAACGTGAACTCCCGGAAGTCGAGAGCAAACACGAGAGATGGGCATAGATATAGAAGCGACGTGGTTGCAGATTTACCGGATCGTTCTCCCAAAAGGTAGGTACAATGTTTGTGATATGAGGCTCTCAAGACGTGAGACGGAACGAGTTTACGGTTGATTTTCAGCGTATAATCCGGCTGGCGAGTGTTCCGCAAGTGGAACGAAACCAACTTCCATTTCACCCTGGCGAGGCTAAACTAGTGGTCAATCTTGCCCCGAGTCGCGTTTTCAAAACTCTCTAAACTTTGGCGTCGAGTAATCCTACGGTGAAATTCAGTCTGCACGCAGATAGTGAGTCCTTGATAGTCGCAAGGAGCGAATTTCCCTTCGCGAAGCCTAAGCCGACAGCTTACAGCAAAACGGAAGATTCAACGATAAATGCCCGGATCTTATGAGCTTGCGGTTCGAAGTGGGTACGCTTTTTAGCCGTGAAACTTCTTTTCAGATCAATCGTGGACAAGCAGTACTTTCGGCAATTTATTTTTAGTACGAACTAGAATTTGGGTCTTTTTGTCCAATTTGTAACTTGAGGTGCTTTCAACCGCTTGACACTGTTCCTTGCCGCTGTGAAACGCAGCTGCCCTCATAAGAAGTCCGCCTAGTTGGGCTGTGGAAACAAGCCTTAGGGTTGTTGCTGAATCATTTTCGAAGGGTGGGGAGAGAAACGAAGTTCCTATGCTAATACGTTGTGTGAAGTCACCAGTGCCAACTTACAAGGAACATCACTTTGGTGTCCTCCTCCGATTTTCTTGAAACTTTTTTATTTAGAAGAGTATCAAAAACTAAGAGACACGTATTTTTTTTATCGGTGAAAAACGGTTTTAAGGGGTGAAACGCGCCCTCAAAAATGGGTTTCTTTTTTGTTTTTCGTCGATTACGTTATGGTTCTCATCTTCAATGTATAGTACACGAAAAAATAAACATTGTTGCTATTTGAATTTTTGTTATATCTCGTACCGTTAAAACGTTATCGACGAAAAACTAAAAACATCCTCATTTTTAGGGTGCGTTTCACCCCTTAAAACTGTGTTTCCGCCGATAAAAAAAAATACGTATCTCTTGGTTTTTGATACCCTCCTACATAAAAAAGTTTCAACAAAATCGGAGGAGGACAACAAAGTGATGTTCCTTGTTAGTGTAGCAAAGTATTAAGGCAGTTCGTGCACGAACCTCCTCGTTAGAAAAAAGAAATGGATTTTTTCATATGCTGTAGTACAGACATACAGAATGACGTCTGCGAAACTTCGCATACCTTACTGGCTAAATACAATAGTAATGAATTCACTAAATCAATGCATTTAACACACACACTTTGAGATGGAAATAATATTAGTTCGCGATTACATACGGAGCTCTACGAAAGCGATAATAACAAAACAAAACTGTCGAGGTCGCGTTCGTTCCATGAAAATAATATTACTTCAAAAATAAATTACGGGACATTTCTAGCAGATATTATCGATTGAAACGACTAATTGTCGCGTTTGCTAGTCGCCCCTGCCATTACGAGGGGGATGGCATAGATTTTGCAACGCCGCATGCCGTCAACTGTGCTCGTATCCGGGAGACCTAATCGAGTTGGTCAATTTTAATGCAACGACAAAGTTGGTTGGTTCTTAACGCAATTTTATTAAGGTAGTACTAGCGGATTGACTTATCAACGGAAGATCTATAAATGATCGAATCTGAAAAGGGTAAAATATCATACATTTGAGTATAATAATAAACATGATAATGAAAATAATTATTTAAGGAATGTATGTGATAACTGTGTATCATATTCTGAAAATAAAGTATTAAAATAGCAATCAGATTTGACTTGAGGTGTCACACGCCGCCATTTCATAATTCTGGCAATATCCGTGGCAACGATGTACTCAGGTGCTTTCGATAAATGTCAAGTGTATGTGTTTGTTTACCGTAAGCGTGTATTTGTAATGTGTGTGAAATGTGCATATTGTAAAGGGAGAGATGACAGACGCGGCTAGTGGGTGCAAAAATTAGTTGATTCAATCGATAATATCTGCTCGAAATGTCCCGTAACCTATATTTTCCATGGAACATACGTGACCACGACAGTTTTCTTGTTATTTATCGCTTTTCGCATAGCTCCGATCTAATCGCGAACTATTATTATTTCCGTTCCAAAGCTTGATCCGCACGGACTCTCTATAAGGCGCGGGTTGAATGCATTGATTTCGTGAATTAATTACTATTGTATTTAGCCGGTAAGGCATGTAGAGTTCTCGCGGACGTCATTTTGTATGTCTATACTACAGCATATAAAAAAATCAATTTTCTTTCTAATGAGGAGGTTCGTGCACATACTACCTTAAGTCCGAGATTCGAACGAATGGTATGTCGATCCATATCTGTTGTTACACTGTATGTAAGACCGAAGTTACAATACGCACACTGCACACACACTACACACACGGTAAACAATCACACGCTTGACATTTATCGGAAGTGCCTGAGTACAGCGTTGCCGAGGGTATTGCCAAAATTAAAACATGGCGACGGTGAGAACTCAAGTCAAATCTGACTGCTATTTTAATACTTCACTTTTTATAATATACATGTACAAATAAATAACTTTCCCTCGATCGCATTTCATTTTACCGTATTTAAGATTGGCGCGCTAGGTCTCTGATTGGTTCTGCTAATCCCGTAGTTTCGATGTTGCCAGATTTCAATGCATACGTCTCAACAAGCCTCCCTTTTTCGTAACCTGGTTGCACATTTTTCATACATTCTCATCAATTAGATCGTTAATATTATTCCGTACACTACTCGTTTCCTCCACACAATATTCGTTTTTTCGGTTACTTTCGTCACACATGCAGAAGCTAGACGTGAGAAACCGAAATGGCAACAATGTCGCCCCATACAACTAATTCAATCAGTGAAGCTTGACGTTAACTTTAGAATCTAATATTTAATAAACGATTGCGGTAAGCTCGATACCATAACGACTAGTACAATTTTCATCAATATCTATTCACCCGAATCATTTTAAGCAAAAATCTCACAGCTGATCGAATCAAATAATTTCACCAACCGAAAATCATTTGCAGTCGGCGAATAAGATCGACAAAATGAGCTGTCATCAGAAAAGCAGAAAGATTTGAAATTGTTTTCTTTCTTCGAATTTATGCATGATTGATTACTGTACAGATCTATCCTACCTAGAAATACCGTTGCCTTGCTCAGTATTTCGCAATCTGCTCCTCAGTAGTCTTCATTATAGGTTACCGTTGTTCAATAAAAAGCACGGGAAATCCTTCGAGACAAAAGGTAACGAGTTTTTGTCTCGCCATTGGGGCTCCAGTTAATTTCGTTGCTATTCTTTTTTAACGCGCCCTATCAAATGACATCAAGATCTAACCCGCTGTGCATCACGTTGATGAACTAAATTGATCGTCACGGATATGATTGCTGTTTATGAATCTTGTTATTGGTTTGCACACGAGAATCGTACCTTGTGCTTTGTCCGATGTCGATGATGTTGATTGGATCTTGGATGCTCGATACTGACAGTGGCGATGACGTGCTCGGCCGACGTAGTGGGCCCGGTGGTAAGTGTCGACGACTTGGCTGATCTTGGATGATGCTGGGCCCGTGGCGGTGGTGGTGGCAATGTGTCAAGACACTGCGACCGATCGGGCGTCCTTGCCTCGGGTGGCTTTTCGATCTCGTGACAGCGGCACATACCGCTGCCACCCTGGCCCCCATTGCCACCTGAACCACCACCACCGCGCAATCCTGCGCTCAGGGCTGCCGCAGTCAGCTTGCTCGCGTAATAGTACATCGCGCACATTTATCCGGCGAGAGCTTAACACCACGACCCGAACGCCACCTCAATCCGGTCATCACTGACGGCGATGACGATTTGGTTTTATCCAGTGACAATATTTACACTTTGACGAACTTGTTTACACGCTCTCAGATTCTTTATAACTGGCGCAACTTTCGCGTCACCGAGGGACACGAGAATGGAACGAGACAAATGCTTCGAAATAGAATTTGCCTTCTGTCGTTATGTTTATATCACTTCGTTCCTTGCAGTTTGGATTTGGCTTAGAAAAATAAGCTGACGTATGAAAATACTTGCTTCACGGCTGTCGCTTCTTCATCGATGTCTCTCACGAATTACTGTGATTCGGATACTACAATGTATTGGGATGTCGAATAAGTTCTCGCAGTTTTTTCGTGAAAATTAATACTTTGTTTGAAAAAAAAAAAATCATTTTTTATGCTTTCAAACGTTTCGAAACTGGTGTGTGATCAACTCCTAATGATTCTGCAAGTTCAGCTAGCGTCTTACTTGATGATGTTGAAGTTTGCGTTATTGGAATGCAACGAAAATTAATATTTTTCAATCAAAATTAATATTTTTCATCGAAAATTAATATATTTGATTAATATTATGATAAAAATATGGAAAATAAAATGTAAAGAAGAACTTTCGATGCATTCCAAGGATGCAAACATCAATGCCGTCTGACATGAGTCTTCATGAAGCACTGCCTCCAATTCAACACATCAAAATCATCATCTTTGAAACGTCTAAACCAATCTTAGCAAGTCTTAGCAATCATCATCTTTGAAACGTCTAAACCAATCTTAGCAAGTCTTAGCAATCATCATCTTTGAAACGTCTAAACCAAACTTAGCAATTCTGTGTGCCTTAGCTGTAGATTTTTCGAAATACAGCAGTGCAGTGAAATTCCCGGCAAATACTCTTTTTTGCACGAAATTTGACATGTTTAACAGTATAAAAAAAAGTTATTTACAAGCTTGCTCATAATACTTCTTTATGGATGCGTTACCATCTTAAACTACACGCACGCAGTTCTGGTAACGTCATTTGTTGGTAAACAGCGAGAACTAATTCAACGTCCTGATACATGTGTTGCTTATTCTCATGTTATTTTTATTCTAGGCTGGAAGAGGAAGAGGAGCCAGATAATGAGCGTTAAAACTGATCAGCCCCCATCTTCCATTCGGTAGCTCTAATGGATATAAAACGCTACTTCGTGCCAGAGTCTGTCCGAACTTCTCCACCTCTTCGGAGTCATAAAACGAGGGCTGAAATTGGAGGAGAGGAGAAATGAGAAGGGCGTGTAACGACGGCTTCATATCGGATGTGGAGCTATGGAAGTATACGGATACAGAGCGTATAGAATATGAGAAAGGCCGGTCCAGCATTCGATCGATTCTTTCTCGAACAAAAGAGCTGTTGTTTATGACGAAAAGGGGATGAAGGGGTTGGGGGCGGACGGTAGTCGACGCGAGGACCGGATCCCACTGTTAAAATTCGCGTAAATCTTGCCGTACTGTCTATAAAAGTCGAACGGATTGTAGGCACGAGCTCGGTTGGGCTCGAGGCGAGAGATGCGCGAGAACATTAAAAACGACTCTCGAAATTTACCGTGACGGCGACGAGCGAGACAAAACGGGCGAAACGCGATGTTCGCAGGATTTTTCGTACGCGAATGCTCGATCGGCACTTTGACAGGAGCGGGGTGAAACGAGAGGATTAAACGCGGAGAAAGAAAATCGATTGGGTGGAGAAGAATGGGAAACTTTCTATAATTATAGTTATCAACGGAATGTCGACGATTGTCAGAAACGCACATGACTTTTCGACATATAAAAATTTAGAAATTGCTGGTAAATATTCGGAAGTGGGGCTCCTGCTAGAATCAGGCTAATTTTTGTTTGGGTTTGTTTGGGGTTGTTTAGGGTTGTTTGAGATTGTTTGGGGTTGTTTGGGTTTGTTTGAACCCTTGAAGAAAATTAGCCTTATTCTAGCGCCAGCCCCACTTCCGAATAATTACCGAAATTGCTTATTAAGGGGGTACATGGGTTCGAAAATTTCGAAAAAAAAACACTTAAATTTTATTATCTAATAGTACAATATATCTGGAATTTTCTCCCAAAGTTTTAAGTCAATCGGAGTAAAAGTCTAGGAGAGAGAGCCTTTGGGAACTCCCCCCGTTGAGAAAGACCGTTGAGTGAGCGAAAACTTTAATCGCAATTTTCTCAAAATACTATTTTTGAAGTCGGTGGACACGATTTCTCAAAAACTAATGCACCGATCTTATTGAAATTTTACACGCTTCTTCAAAATGACATTGACTAGTGATTGAACGAATGTTTTTTTTTCGATTACAACTTATTTTACAAGGCTATACGTAGTGTAAATTGTTCCAAAAATTGACTATTTTTGAGCTATACTCATTTAGTAACAGTAAAAAAATCGTTTTTTTAATTTCAGATAAAGCTATCATGAATTATCCTGACCACCACGAGGACACTTTTTTTAGGGGTCTCCGGAAACCAGGTCCCACCAGCTGAATTCCCCAAACTTTTGGGTGAAGATTTTAAAAGCTTGTTGAAATGTTGCTCATAACTTGCTGCTCGTACTTAATATCTCAAATTAAGTAATGTATATAGAATACTATTTTTAATAGAGGACATATACTTTTTTGGCTTCCGAACCCATGTGACCCCTTAATGCAAATTACGATTAATAAATCAATCTTGAACCATAGAACGTATTTTTGTAAAATTGTGGTTAATTCTATGGTATACATATTGTTATCTTTATTAGTATATCCTGACAAAAGATGTAAGAATTTTAATTACATGATTTAGAAAAAAACATCCATGGTTTGAAGTTCGCATTGTTGGAATGCAACGAAAATATTTTTTTTCTTCCTATTACCCAATTTTTCCTGCTCAATTAGGCTATGGATATCATCGAAAGATTTTCGAAAATTCTTGTTAGAGATGCATAAACTGCACCTGCGAAAAAAATAGTTTAGATACTGATGAAAATAATGAAATGAACAAATTAAAGAAGAATTTTCGTTGCATTCCACCGATGCCAACTCCAACACCGTATAACTCTCCCATATATATTTTCTGCTAACAATACGTAGATACGTTTGCACAATGAATTCCTGTCTTTATCAGGGTATCAAGTATGAACATCTATTGTCAAAATACTTCTGCTGGTATAGTATCGTATGTATGTATATAATTTTTCACATGACTTTTAGACTTCATAGCCCCATGAAGATCGAAATTCGATAGTAAACTTATATACGTGTCCTAAGAAGAACATATACATGTGACACTTGTTCGTCTAAATAATGTAATGGAATTTCTCATATGTTTGCCACGAAATACTAACAAAGTACTTCATACAAGAAGCTACGAAGCTCCTCCTCTGACGTATTTGACGTCATTTTGTTTCGCTCCGATGTCATATCGTTGTTTCAGTAGAAATAATATAAAAACCGCGGAGATCAAATAAATTATGCCGTTGTAGTTTGCATCATTGGGAGGCAACGGAATTTCTTCTTAATTTTTCCATCTCTTCATTTTTTCTACCATCGAAACTCTTTTTTCTGGGTTTAGGTTGTGTGCCCCTAAAATAGACGTTCAAAAATTTTTCAGTGATTTTGTAGCCAAAGTGAAATTTTTGTGGCAGTACGAGAAAAAAAATTCGTTGCATCCCAATGATGCAAACTTGAAAACCATAATAAAGTAACGATTCGTATATTCGCCATTACTTCCTTAACCAAGGACGTTGAAGTTTGCACCATCACAACGCAACGAGATTTTTTTTTCGGTTTCCCAAATTTTCTTAGGTAGATTTGGGCAACGAAAACCGGGCAAACATTTTTTAGAATTCTCTTTTAGCGATCTACAACCTAAATCTGCAAATCATGATTTTGGACAGTATTGGAGATAAGAAATTGAAAAAAAACTTTCGTTGCATTCAACGATGCAAACTTCACCCCATCTTAACCAAGTAATTCACGTCCTCGTTGAAGAGCATGGGAAATGATTAATTATAATTCGAGCGTGTTGAACCAAACACAAAATCATTAATTAATATTTGTGTGGATCTTAAGTGTATGTGATATGGTTGAAGGCGACTGCGTGCGAATTAGGAGCAGATCATTTGCCTCGGTTAAGATATGCTCGATATATGTCATTCTATCGAGGATTGCCGACGAATAGGATTCGTCGTTGAGGATACCGCAAGAGCATCCTTGCCGGATACTCCACGATATATATACACATATATATCGCACGTGGGTATGGTGTACTCCAAATGGAGCAGGATATCGTCCATCTCGAGTTATCGAGAGCCATTACAATCAATCACTAGGAGATTCGATGCGTGGTGCTTCGCACTCGTGGTATAGTATAGGCGTGTATAATTGCGCCATAAATTGTATAGTTCGTTAAACGAAATAAAGCTACATAATGAATACCACTACACAGGGAGCTTTCTGCTTCGACACTTTCGACAATGCTTCGTTAAAAAAAGCTCTCCAGAATCGTCGCAATTTCATAAGGATGCTTCGGGCAAATAATTAAGAATTGAATTCGCTGTGTTGCATAATGTTTCAAACTACCCAATTGGAATGAACACACGTGAAGTATTGATCGAACGAAACAATGGGTGGCTGAAAAGCAATAACGTAGCTGAGAAAAAGCATATTATTCGATATGCTCTGTCACGATGGAATTTTCCGATTTTTCCTAAAGCAGTGGACACATTGACTTCGATGCAGTTTTTTACTCCACCATAACATGAAGAACATTCAGTTTATTTTCGAAAAAAGTGCAGACGTACTTTACATACCAATTATTTTCAAGTCTCAATAAAGTTACAACTAGAAAAATCTAATGTTAGTTATGTTTAAACCGTTTGTGGGCATTCCCACCGCAACGCAATAATTGTGAACAAATATAATAATCTTTTTTGCAAGTGTTGTTCTGAGGTTTGGTCAAGAATGTAAACGAGTCCATTTACCTAGTGTAGTTTGTCTAGTTGTAAGAGCCGAAAAATTATTTTTTTCAAAACTTTTTTCAAACTATTTTTGAATATTTATATGTTCTTAACTTACTGAATTTACTGAATAATATATTCAAAATATATTTTGACACTATATCATCTTATAAATGTTCCCTGTAATCGCCGAAGTGATCGGATCAAGGTCGGCGAGCAAAACATCTAAAAACTTACCGCATCGATCTTTCTGAAACTTTGACAGCTTTTTCTAGATGTAAAAATGATGCGTGGATTTCTAGAAAAATGCGCATTTTTCCCAAAATCAAGACGCTCGATTTGAGCACGCACCGTTTTTTTTTTAAATTTGGTATTTCGAAAATTCCTTCGATTAATCATAGGATAAACTAATACATTAACGAAATCTGTTTGATTTTTTCACATTAGATGACTTGGTTCAGAAGGGCTTTGCTCACCGCAAAAGACGATTTCGTGCTTCCCGGACATCGGCTGCAAATCAATTATAAGTAGATATTTTTACACTAAAAAATTACAGAATGTTCTTCAGACGTTAACGTGAAACGGGGTTAAATTGCCATTAAGGGTGACTTTGATAATTTTTAGGACTACTTTGACAGAGCGCCAAAATATGGTTTGCATTAATTCTTTTTAAACTTTTTTCAATTGTTGTGAAAATTGGTTGTTTAAGTTTATTATAATGTTGCCGAAGTTGATTGTAATGTAGGTCAAATTGATTTTGATCTCACAATCAATGATAATTATAAGACTGATTAAGTGCCTATAATCGTACCTTAGGTACGTACTTGATATTTTTATGTAAAATGTTTCTTTAATAAAGATGACAATTTGATTGTGAAAAAATATTGTTTTTCATTTGATTCCATATGTAATGCATACAATATTATTTTTTTTATCAAAATTATGGCAAAGTAACCTTCAAGCTTTGACATAAGTTGCATTTCAATGCCTTGCCAAATAAATCCCGCACTCGAGGTTACTTTGACACGTAAGAAAAAAGCATAAAATTGTGGGGGTGGTGGTGGTGGGGCTTGGCTTTCTTGTCCATTTGATAGCCAAAGGACACGTTATTCTATTGGAGCGAAAAAGTTGCAATTTGGGATGTTAAAGAAAAGTTACCTCCACAAAACTTCCAAAACCTGTTCAAAGTACGGTACAAACAAATTTTACGGTACTCTTTCAAGCACCTAATTTTTGTAAAAATGTATCACCACGACATTCTAAAAAAATCTCAAAATGAGCTGTTGTCGACTGTTACAACTAGGCATAACCAGTTAAAGGTGTACCCCCCTGTAACCGTCTAAAATGAAGTGATTTTTTTTGGACGTAAGGACAAGTAAGAGCATAATAATATTCAGGAAAGTTATTAGTCATATGTTCAAGTGAACAAGAGAAAAATTATATCAGATGATTATATAAAATGGTGACGCTGGAGCCATTCTGGTGAGGCATGCCGAATTTAACTGAATGTCGCAGTATAACTGACGCAAACGTGAATTTGAAAAAAAAATGAAAACATTTCTTTTAATTTACATAAGTATAGCCAGAGAAGTACGGAGGGGATTTCGAAACTAATAATTTTTGTGTAACTGGCAAGTATTTCAAGTAAAAACTCATATTTCGACAGAAAAAGGACGATCATTTGTTAATAACTAATGTTGAATAATTGACTCATGAAAAATCCTGTACGTATTTCTCTTCGGAATGTTATTTTTAATATTTGCTCAAAATTTCGAGTGAAAAATTAAAATTGTCGAAGTCATGTTGGGTGCCGTTTTGAAAAATTGTATTCCGAGAAAAATGGTCGACGTCTCGCACACGGGCCAGCCATTGCCACCGCAGACGCACACGGGCCTGCGGACCTTTGTTTTACAGGTACAAAATTCTCCCCCCCCCCCCCTATTGTAAATGATTCAAAGCATCCCTTAACCCAATTTTTTTTAAATCAATTTTATTTTCTACTTCCTCAATGCCGTAGAATTATCTACCACCATATATTCCCCTCAAGCTGTTCACGAACACGAGCCCATAAAAAGCCGTTCAAATATCCCGTTTTATCGTGTCTTTCAATCTCCAATTAGCGTGACCATTTTTTGTCGCCTGGAAACCATGCCCCGATGATAAAATATGCATATGGCACGCTTGACCTGACCTCGTATGCAACGGGGAACGAAAGCGGGGTAACGTGGCAAAATGTTTATATAATATGGGGTGCATAGCTCGGGTACGCTAGTCTCCGATGGTACATAATGAGTTCAGAGAGGGGCCTGATTACGGTATCAATTAATTATATCGAGATTGTCACCGCGACTGAATCAGTAATTATTGTTCGCTCGATCGGTTAGGCCCTTCGAGTAGGCTCATTCAATATATAAACATATCTATACATATCTATACATATAAACGATGAAATGGGCTCTGATTCGCGTTCGCATTATTTACCGAAGGGGGAACGCGAGGGCGGGGCTTGTTGGAGTTACGGTGAGATTTCCCCTATCGCACAAATATGTTTCGCGGCAGAGTTTGCTCTGCCAGCCTCAATTCTGAATACTAATTAGTGCAACACGTTGGTATAACCACGATCGATGGAATCGACGAGGGTCGAGGTGGGAGACAAAGGACCGGTGAGCCGAGGGGCAAGGTACCAGCCGGAGCAACAACGTTCGTTCTGTGACGTAACGAACATTAGCGGATTCGTGTACCCGCTTTGGACAAAATCTCGAGGGTGCATCAAAATTGGAGAATGAGAACATGACAAGGTGCAAAAAACGTTCCAGAAAACGTTAACGACCTGCGATGCGGGCCGAAAAACGTATCTGTCGAGGTAACGATCGCTAGTCTATGCAGTAACGTATCATCACATACACGGCTGCACACCCAGATGCGTTGACTTAAAATTGTTCTCGTTTAATATTTTTCCACCCAGATGCATAAGCGTTTTTCCGACATCGACGGGCGACCAAAAAATTGTACAACTATATATATATACACACATATACACACATATACATACATGCATGCATACATACATGCATACATACATGCATGCATGCATACATACATACATACATACATACATACATACATGCATGCATACATACATACATACATGCACGCCCGCGCGCACACACACACACACACACACACACACACACACACACACACACACACACACACACACACACACACACACACACACACACACACACACACACACACACACACACACACACACACACACACACACACACACACACACACACACACACACACACACACACACACACACACACACACACACACACACACACACACACACACACACACACACACACACACACACACCCACACCCACACACGCACACACACACACACACACACACACACACACACACACACACACACACACACACACACACACACACACACACACACACACACACACACACACACACACACACACACACACACACACACACACCACACAAACCCACCCACACATAGACACAAGGATATATAAGCATGCACGTCACTCTACACGTGGAAATGCAAAAGCCATTGGGATATCGACTGAAACACCGTCATTAATAACGGCGCTTGCCGTCGTTTCAAGCTCGTTCGATCAGGAAACACAGGAGAATTTGTCGGATAACAGATTGACGAGACGGCTGCTTGTTCTGCGCTGCATATTTATTTTTCAGCCGCTCCTGTAGGTACGTCATATTCGTTCTTTTAAATATAAAATAATCGCCGGTGATAACTGGTATGAGTATCGCTATGAAAGCTGACTTCACAGATAGATATACATATAGGGTGATATAAAATAACCACCCAAGGGAAAATCTAGATGCCTCGTACCAATGCATTCCCGAATGCCCATCATGTCGTTTTTAGTTTGCGAGAAAAATATATTAGATTTTTTTTTCCGCGTTTTCCTGTGGCATATGATTTTTCTTCACCTTCGTGTGTGTAGTTTCTGGGGGAGGCAAGATTACGATTTCCGGGGCGCCAAGATCTAACGACTGATTCATATACACTTTGATGAAAGAAATCGAAAGTGCAGAATACATTTTTTCGATATCTCGCTTGGTTCCCGAGATATCGATATATATTGACTGTTTTCATTTTTTTTAATATCTCGGTAAATATGCAGTTGTCGGAAAGATGATAAGAGACACTTTCTGTAGGAAATTAAATTTCCTGCAAAAAAAGTCCTACAAAAAATTTTGAATAACACACACACACACACACACACACACACACACACACACACACACACACACACACACACACACACACACACACACACACACACACACACACATATACTCCATCAATATATAGCACTCTACCAGTACAGAAAACAATGCCTTAAAAAAGCATACAAAGACAACGTCGGCTCCCAAATAATGCAATTTCTTCTCGACGCTAAGAAAGTATACCCGGGCGTAGTTAGCGGTGTAAGACCAGAAGGACTCTTCTTGAAAGAATTTGATCCTCCAACTGAAGAAAGCGAGAATCTACACATACACGCAACACACATGCACACACAAACGCCAATTCCCGAACAATTCAATATAAATTATTCGAACTTCAACACCTCGTTTGGTCACCTTAAGAGTCGATTTTCGATTTTTATCACTCTTGAAAAAAGTCTTATAATAAAAAATACCATACGAATTTGCATCCAAAACTTGGCGCCCCGGAAATCGTAATCTCCCCCTGGAGGATATTGTTCACTTGTGCTATCGTTCGAAGTGCACTGTTGAGCAGTATGTAATCGCGAGGAAAGGACATGGACAAGAGAGAAAAAATAAAAACCTAGAGGAAAACTTGACAAAAATGCTTTCTTGACGGACGCAAAAAAGTTCGTTGAACACATATGGGGGTGATTGGGATAAGTGATGATTCGAGGCATCTGGATTTTCTTTTCGGACGTCACTTTTGGCACCACGCTACATGTAGAGCTCGAACTCTTAGGCGTGAGGAATATTAAGGTAATCCTTTCAAGAATTTTTTGATAATTGACTGATTTTCGTGTATAATGGAGTAAAAATTCTTCCCAGTATACTGGTAAAATATGTCAACAAAGTTAACGAACTTTTAACGAACAATTACGACTCAAAGAATCGTCTTATTTGTACGGCACTTTTTTAATTGAATTTTTGCAAATATTATTTATATATTGGATAACTCTAAATGCCTGCATAAACTGCTTACGCGTGTAAGTAATTCCAAACATTCCGTAGCAACAATAAAAACAGGGGATCACCGAATGTTTAAAGAAAATATCGATGATAAAACTTGGAGAAATGTGACTAGCAGAAGAATTTTCGTAGCCGCGACTTTGCAGAGAAAATGTGAAAATGTTTTAATATACTGAATTTGCGCAAAATTTTCATTCCAGTTTATCTTTGAGTATAATAATTGATTGTGACTTATTTTTTATTAAGTGCCACTGTAATTTAGAAATAATTCAAAAGGGCCCTCCTTATGCTCCCGCAAGATATGGCCCTCCGCGAAAGAAATATCTTGAGTATCCATTTTTTTCGGTTGATGACATCTTGTTACTTTTCAAATCGCTCAAGAGCGAAGCAGATAGAAAAGAAAAAAGTGACAGTTCGCATAATAAATCTACCATCGAAACGGAATGTTTTAAATACATGATTTTTTAAATAGTTCCGTGAAAAGCAAATACTCATTAGAACAGGGGGCAGTATAAGGCCCATAAAACCTAAAAAAAATGCTGTATTAAAATTGTTGAAATACGATTTTTCTAAATTTATTTCCGTATCGAGTGTGAGCGCGTGGGCGAGAATGAAATCGCCAATTTATACGGATATACGAAACAGTAGGAATAGGCGTGCCGGTGCGCCAGCGTGATATTGCAAGCTCTGGCATGGCGCATAGCTGTTAAATAATGTGGCGATATAAAAGAGCCGAAAATTAAATGGTCCTGATATCAGCAACAGGACGCGGATTTCGTCGTATCGCGAATTTGCAAGCGGCTAGGAAAAATGTCCACTTCGCCATTTCGACCAGGTTGCTCGATACTGCCTCGACATCGTTACTGGCGTGTTGAAAAACTGTACCTTCATCGGCCCTCAATCGATTACGAGACCAAAGTGCTCTGGACGATCTAACAAATTTTCCCAACTAATTGTTTTTTTGTTCGTGGCTTCCTTAAATCGATAAATCGACAGATTTTTGTGAGTAAAGCGTAAATTTAATTTGACGAAAAAGTACGATCATATATAACGAAAATTCGAAGTAGCAATTTTCCATAGCAGCGCGACATTTCACTGCGAAATTTATTGACAATTTTACGTTCACGACGCGTCAACCGCGTCAGCGCACAAAATCACAACACCAGCAGTGGGAAAATCGAAGAAAAATGCGAAATCGTAGGAATTGGGAGCCTTCTCGTAAAGTCAGGAAAAATTCGAGAACCGACCGATGATGAAATGTCACGAAATCACTAACGGATTAAAGGTGCCGGATTACGCATGGAAAACGAGCGCCAAGGTTTTCCGGCTATGTTCGAAAGGAAGTCCTAACGGGGGTTGGAAAAGAAGGGGAGTAGATGAGACGGAAGAAAAGGGCACGAAAAAAAGAGGTGGCGAATCTTTCTTCATCCGTGAGAAACCGATTATCGGCTGGAGAAGAAACGGAATTAAAGACGCGGCAGTAAGCTCGAGGAAAAGTCGCGATGGGGAGTATATATGCAGGGAAGAGACTGCGAGCGAGCGAGCGAGAGAGAGAGAGAGAGGCGGAAGAGGAGGAAGAGTTAAGAGGTGCGCTTGGAGTCTGGTTCACGCAGGCTGGCACATTTTGCAAGATTCTGGATCGTTTATATAGAAAAGAGTGTCGAGGGCAAAGAGGGTGAGGTTGCCTCAGTCAATATTGAAGTGTCATCTCGTGTTCGTGTGGTCCCCTGTTCCTACCGTCAAAGCTTACGATAATCGAGAATCCCGTTGACACTGGCTTCCATTGTCATCAACGAGATATCAATTTACCATGGATATGGATAATGCAGGAACAATCAGGCAGCTGGAAGTTATTCGTAAAAAAGGTGGCTGGATCTTGGGATTAGCGAAGTGCCGAATCTTTATTTCATTTCATCTTCTGAAGGCCATGAGTCCTAGCAGAACGCAGGTAGGGAATGGACTCATGACGTTGAAGTTTGCATCAGTGGAATGCAACGATATTTTTTGGAAAATGATATTTTTTTATCAACCCAATTTCCTTTAGGAGATTTTGAGCTGCGAAAATCGCGCAAACATTTTTTAGCATTCCTATCTAGCGATCTACAACAAATTTGCCAAATATCACTTTCGATAATGATGAAAAAGAGAAATTGAAAAGAATGCTCGTTGCATTCCAACGATGTAAACTTCAACCCCATATAGACTTCGGCTTAGGATTGAACTTGGCTGCCTATGCCTACAAGGCCGTCGACTTTCAACATATGATGACACATTGTATCAAGTATACGAGCTTGCGATTATCAACTAGACGCAGCTGCAAATCAACCCAATTCTCAATCAAATCATCTTGAGTGATGACGTTGTCACATGGCTAAACCCGAAGGAATCAACCCGATCTCTGATCGAAGCCCCTAATCCTAGACATGTCCGTGTCTGCCATTGGATTACCTCTGCTGGTATAGAGAAAACTGAAGACGGTGGAAGAACAACGCACGTTTGTCTAGGGTTATAATTTCTACCGTAATCAATCACGATGACGGCCAAAGGAACGTATAAAAATGATGCCTGGGTCTCTCAGTATGAGTGCTCATTCGATTTGAGCCAGCTATGTACTTGTCATCGTATAATATAATTTGTGCCAAAGGCCCTTTCCGATGAAGCCTCTTGATTTCCGACCCCTGCAATAATGATTCCCCTTTTTCTACTTCCTCTCTTCGGCTCCCAAAGGCGGGATATGAAGGTGGCAATTTATATGGGATACTGTGTGAGTACAACCAGCGGAATGGAAAAATACATTGGACCGATTCCAGTAGATCTCACTCACTTACGGATGCATAGAATTTTTCTTTGTGTCCGGCTGCCCCACACACCGGGAGTCCGAATTGGTTTTGAGTGCTCCAGTGAGACACTTGGAAAGTATAGTACCCAGGAATACATGTAAAAGCAATCTCTACAGCATGTACACTTGAGCAAAACGTGGGTTATCTCCGTGAGTCGATGCGACGAAAAAAGGATACCGGTTGGACTGAGAAATAATTCAAAATGATTGTACTACAATCTAACTGCGGAGGTATATTGGGTATCTTCATCCAAAAAGTTGCGCAACAACAAATTTAGGTTTTCCTCGTTGTTTTCGCCGTATCAAATGCGATAAGGTTTTTGGACTTCTATTATTATTATATACGGGAGTCTCATGTACAACGTTAATGGCCCATACATTAGTTGCGAGAAGCATCGAATTCCTTTCAGTTTTTGGTGATTCACTGACCTCGGCCTCGTACATATAACGACGATAGTTTTACTCCGCGCTCTATTTTATGCAGTTGCTATGAGTGTTTTGGGAAGAAAAAGAAGCAGGTGAATTAAAAAGAATAGTGCTTCGTCATCGCGTCGTCTAGAGGGCCAATGGTCTGAGAGATAACGAGAGCTAGTGCTAGTCGCACTATATTCGTATAGTAATAAAGAAAGACAGAGGCAGAATAGAGAGGAAGATAGAGAGCCATCAAAAACTTTTCGCCAAGTTTTCAGGTTCTGCGTTTTTCGTTATCTTCCGGCAAAAAAAGTTGTCAAATTGCACCACCTAGACCCTAAGTCATGCTTGTTACGCTATTGTAAATGGTCGATACTGACATAGAAAAAAGTACCCCGGATCAGAGATGCGTTAAATCCTCTTGGTTATGTCTGCCTATTGGGTATGGCATACCCAATATGTGGTATATAGTTATAGGTAAAGGGCATTCCGAACCAGCTGCATCAACCATATGTAATGTTGGCTATCGAGACATCTCGCAGCTTCAAGGATGTTCCTTAAAGTTGTACTAAAAGTCTTATTGATTTTGGGGACATGACATTTCTGGAAATGAGCTTACGTGAATATATTGTCGTACGTATATTTATCAATAATAATTGACAAGATATTAGGGTTTATATAATGTCGAGTATGGATTCAATAGGCCACTACGAGGACCGTTCTCGAGATCGAAGGTCTTCAAAATCACCTTCCCCCATATATATATATATATATATATACATACATATGTCGGACTTTGAAAAAGAAAGACAAGCAGGATACGACGTGATATTCCATACGAACTTCGTATCGCACATATCGGGCATAGCGAAACGGACTCCGTTTGCGACTTCGCACGGTGTATGTATTTGTACATTGCAAGGCGACGTCAACCAAAACGAGTTAAGCGTCCTGCCCAGCCTGGTTACGGGTATCTTTACGACGGGACTATAAAAACGTTTATTGTCGCGCGTTAGCGCTACGCTCACTCACAGCTATTCTGATGCATTCTAGGTGGAAATGCAAGGCGTACTAGAGGCAAACGAAAAGTGTGGTGTGGCAGAAAATAATGACAAAAAATAAGGGTCACACGAATGTTGGTTGGACTCGGTTGGTCTTATGAAAGAAAAGATAAGATTTTATCGGGTGCCAGATATAGCAAATGCGCATTCTCTCTTGTTTCTTTGACGGGTTATGTCCAGTTGTGACAATCGAAAACAGCTCATTTCCGGGATTTTTTCTCGATTGGATATCGATTCGATTTCGTTAGCATATTAGTTTATCTTATGATTATTCGAAGGATATCCGAAATATCGAATTAAAACAAAATGGCGTATGTTCAAAGTGAGAGTCTTGATTTTGCAAAAAATGGGCATCTTTTGTTCATCAAATCAAAAGTATCGATCGGAAGAAGAATCCTTTGATCAAATACGATATTTTTACATCTAGGAAACGCCATAAAATGTTCAGAAAGATCGACGCAGTAGGTTTTGCTATATTTTGCCCACCGATTTTGAAAACTTACTTTCGAAAAAAAGCGCTTGAAGTTCCGAACGAGGCTCCGAGCGTTCCGATGGGCGTAATCACAACAGCCTATAAATCTGTCAAATTTGATCCGATCACCTTGACATTTTCAGGGAACATCTATAAGATGATGTACTGTCAAAATACATTGGGTTCGAAAAAAGGGATTTTTCGTCTTTTACACCTAGGCATAACCCCTTAATGAAATTCGCAAGAATAGAGGATACCAGACCTGAATCAGCAAGCCTGAAGAATTGATTGCACACGAACATAAAGTCAAATATACCTTCATAGTCAACGTTTCTCGAATATTTGATCAAACCCAACAAAACGTTCAGTCGTAAATTGCTAATGACACTGAATCGCTTAGAAAGCTCGTTGAACTAGCCCGAAAACTCCAAACTACCTGTTAAAAGAGAGGTGATGGAGGGAGAGAGTTAGCGAAATCTGGCGCTGCCCAGAGCTAGTTCAGGAATTTCCATTGGCGTTTGGATTTGCTGGATTCACATGTGTACCCGGAGCATATACGAGGAACAGCAAGGTGGCATGGGAATTCCTCGAATGTACAATCGGGCGTTACAGATCTCATATTGGACGAGAGAGCGTGAGGCAGAGGAAAAGAGACTGCACGTAGAGCGAGAGAAAGGGAGAGAGAGCGAGAGAGAGAGAGAGAGAGAGAGAGAGAGAGAGAGAGAGAGAGGGGCCAAGGCAACGCGGGTGGTTGCGCCAACCCCAGAGCTGATGTGGGGTTTACAGAGTGCAGCATACCGGAAATGTGCGCACCAGGCTAGCATGTGGATTCTGAAGAGATTGGGTTTCAAGAACCGCCCTCATAGTAGCCAACAGTCCGCATACTCAGTATTATGCGAATAGAATGTCTTCCAGATGACTATTGGATGAAAGCGTTTTTATATAAACGTCATTTAGAGGCTCATCCGAGCGCAAAGTCAATGTCTTTGTTTAAAACATATTTAGGCCGCCATCCTTAAGAAAGTTAGATATATTGAAAGTCAACATTAGATGGATATAACTGGTTCAAAATATCCTTTTTGTGTTTAGATCTGCTGTGTGTATACTTCTAAGTAAGTTTCACGGTGCTGTGGCGAGCGGAAGTGGCTTTTCGACAGAGTATGGATTACGAGAGGGCTCCGATGTTGAAGGCACGTGCGCAAGCTTCCTCTGGTCTAGAGGCCGCTACCCTTATGTTCGGTGTTGGGTAAACGGTCCCCCAGACCCAACATGACCAGCATTCGAGGGCGAGATCCGAAGGTCTACGGCAAGGACTTTGCATCGTTGGATCTTCGTAATATTTTCCGGGCGAGGGATGGTGAGACAAAAAGACAAAGAGAGAGTGAGAGAGAGAGAGAGAGAGAGAGAGAGAGAGAGAGAGAGAGAGAGAGAGAGAGAGAGAGAGAAGAAGAAGATGGGATGGTTGTATTCCATGTGCTCTGATTTCTAGCATCCGCCGTGCTTCCACTCCTCCGCCACATTTCGTCTCTCTCCAGTAGAGGCGTGGGAATTTGCGCTTGAAAAGCCATCAGCGTCCGATCAGAAGCTTCGACCTTCCAGCGGGTTCTCAACGCGCCGCGTCCTCGCAAACTGCCAATTCTCGTGTAAACTTTCCGTTCGTCTTTATCGGACCGAACAAAACTTGAATTTTCATCATCCCCGTCCAAAACACTTTGAGAACGGAACGAAAAACACGAGCTCGAAGGTTCGCAGCCCAGATTTTCGTTACCTTGAAGTTCGTGAAAAGAGAAACGTTTGCGGAAGAATATTTCTCATTCGATGATCCGCACTGCTCCGTCATGGAGAAACAGGGTGACCGTCGCGCAGCTCGGAGATTACTTTTTTCTGCCATTGTCACCACCGGGCATATCAACTGAGTCGCAAATTGAATGATTTCGAAAAATTTAACGAGCAGGAGAATTTAATTTTCAGTGACGACCGAGCCAGGTATTCGCCGCGAAGGAAACGAGTTCCAGCCACATTACTCGCCGCACGAAAATCGACGGTATTGGGAACTGAACGAATGCAAATATTTGACGCAGCATTCATCATTTCAAATTTAATTATCGCGACGACAATACCTGGGCTGCCGGTAACGCGTAATTGGAACGCTGGATAGGATTTCATACAAGAAGAATGGTGGGGGGTGGGGGGTGGTGGAATATCCGCCCTCAATGTCGAAAGGAAAAGCAACCTATGCGCAGTGCAGTACTTTTAATCGCTAGTACACCGCAAAAGGCGATAGAATGAGTGCGCGGTTATCCCGAACAGTTTTGGCCGTCGAATTGGTCGGTGGAATTCAGAGACAAACATACAATGCAGAGGAATTCGACGGTTTCGTGCCGCATTGAAACCGGTTCATTCCGCCATCAATCGAAATGCCAAGCTATTTTCATCTAGGAAATGTGCGAAACGTATGGCTGAAAATTCGAATTCTCGCAACAAGAGGGCTTATCGATTTTGACCTGTGAATGTGGCACGCTCCACGTTCAACGTCAAAGCACGCGCACATACGCGCAGAAAGTAACGCGTTTATCCATTTGTGCAGCAGCCTACAGTACGCATGGTCGAAAATTGTGTATTTTCGACAATGACGATTGTCTCAATCACAATCGAAGGATCGCTACATACATGTTGTCCAGACATCGTCGGGACTGGTTGCCCCATACCACAAATTTCGTAGTGGATATTTGCCAGTGTATGTGTCGTGACGTCTGGTTTTCGTGGTCATGCCAGCTTGTAACACTATTCAGAGACCGTGATTTAGGTCTAACCGGTTGGACGGTTCCGGACAGGAAGTACGCTCGACGCACCCTGGACATTCTACTGGGCAAGGGAACGAGAGGGAGTGAGAAGGCAGGCGTGTGTGGCGAGGGGTTGGAGACCTTCGAAACGACATTGTACAGGCACCAAAGCTTCTCTTCTCAACCCTAGAGGCAACAGACTTCATTACATCCATGGAATATTGTGGGTTCCCTTCCGTTCCACCTCTGTCTCTCATACCCCTCCTCCCTCTCTTTCTCTCCATGAGACACTATTGCCCAGCCCATTGCTGAGCAGTTCCGACTTTTGGCAACCACCTGCAAGGTATATGTTTCCACCAGACGGCTGTATAGGGGTGTTTCTCCGTCATCAGTACACATGCAGTACTTTGCCTTGGCTTTGCAAGAGCTGCAGTCTGGTTACACCTCGCGAAGTTACCTTCCCGGCAAGATCTGAGCATACCTGAGGGAATTGAATCAACTGGCAAGCTCACGGGTAGATTTGTGGGTTCTCCATACATCCCTTGTATGTACGGGCCGTAAGTACAAACAGAATTGATAGTTTCCAAATAACCTCGGTAGCTCGTATCTGCCAATGTATACGGGCACCGGAATACGTAAATGAGTTTAAAGTCGATTTCGAAGCAGAATCAACCAATTAATTCTATCGTTGAAGCCCGTCTGTACAAGACGACCCCGATGATGAGAGGCTGCCAAAAGGAGGCAAAGATGAAAGAAAAAGGGAAGACTGAGGGCGTGGGCTCCATGGCTTCAGCTATTGGATTTACGAGAGAGCATCAGCTCTACCTTCTCGATCCACTCCAATTTTCATCGTCGTCCGTATAACTACGTAACGGCAACAACATTATTATCGTTTTTCCGTTTTTCCTCACGCGAAATGAAACGAGTAGCTGGATATTCCGCTTCCTTGCCCGCGTGATTGACTCTTGGATGAATTTTCTCTTCAGCTCCAACGGACACGGATCTCAAAGGCAGATGTTTTATTCTTTTATTGGCGAGAACCGGCAACTTGGGAGAATATTTTCGTCGCTCGCAGGGATGGCGTGAACTTTCGCACAGAGCTCGTAAACACGAATTTGCCATATTCCTTTCATAATGTATTCCATTACGTGGAAACTCGTGCGTCTCGCTCGGCGTGTCGTGCCACGTGTTGCTATATCACTGGAGGTCCTCTCGTTGAGCCACAGCTGCGTTTATCACAAATGCCACCCTGAAGTTTCTCAGATCCCAGCCATATACATATTCCATAGATACGTGTACGTATGTTGTGCACTATTCCGACGTTCACTTTTCGCAACTATCGTGCCACCAAATGGTCCTCCCATTCACCGAACAACGTTATCTCTTCTCTCTAGCTTCCCGTCAACGTTTCGTACATAGGTGCGATGTGTATTTTGAAGACTTCGGGCACCGTCCTCACAATGGCCAATTGTGCAAATAATCAACGTTGTGTAAACCGCAATGTCTTCAAAACGACCTTTTCATAAATGTCGTTATATTCATATGAAGATAGTTTCAAGTACTGTCCTCTCTACAAAATCGACGGGTGACTCGAAAAAGCTCCAGACCGTCCTCAAAACCACTGGATGTTCCGATAGTCAACGTTACGCGGACATAAAGAATTGAAAATGTCCATTCGTCATATACGTACACACATACACGTATGTAGACATTTATATTTCAAGCCCTGTGCCCCGAGTTTCCGAACGCGTCTCGTATATGCTAAACTATAGAGCAGCAAGGCCAAATGCAAAGCAGATTATGCCGCACGAATTTGCAACGCTTATGAGGAGAGTCCGTGAACCGGTGGTTCGTCTCGTCGTGCCAGGCTCGCCGAATTTCTCTTCCGTATTCTTGCCATTCCTCGCTCACACTTCGTTATAAAAGCCTCTACGAAAAGTGTAGGGACGAATGGAAGTCTGGCACGACTATCACAATGGTCACAGTGCGATCAGAATCGATACATCAACGATTGTGTTTGATTGGCGTTTGTCCAAACTCGGATATGATTAGTCTCAGGCAATTGAACTTCGTAAAGCGACATGTTTGTTCTCGACAGCGAAAAAAACGTTCAATCTACGATCAGGCGAACTATAGACCTGCGTATATGTGAGACTTACATCTAGTAGAAAAAATATGGACCAAATGATAGCCGAGAATGAAATGTAGAACTTGATTTTCCATTTCGTACACTTTGGCCACGACTGTAGGTGCACAATGTTGATGATACCATGCCAGTAGAGTAGGTTACATATATATGTATGCGGATCGCGCGGAGAAACGAATAACACGAGGTACTTGTTGCTTATACGGACCAAGAGGCCTAAAGCTGGAAACTCTCCAGAGTTTATGAGCAGCGAATATGCATCAAGCAGTATATTAAAGCAATCCTTATATACATGTATATACGTAAAGACTACAGCTAGAGATATGAATCGTCTACCATGTTGACGGTTTATTTCGTGTCTGACCACATACTGAGCTTCTCTACTCAGTACCAAATCCCGTAATATGCCGTAGACGGGCGTCAGCACACTTCTTACGTTTGCCCCGACGCTCATACTCGACCTTCAGCACGTCATTTCGTATGGACATGAATATGAAGACATTCGTGTATGTAGGTGTTTCTTTTATTGTCCGTCGTATGCCCTTCCAGGCTTTTGCAATCCTACCCTTTCACTTTTGCCCTACACTTCACTGTTAACGAGCCCCGTATCGTTAGTGTATGGAGGCACAGGGGTACTTTCGTAAACCTGTGCCAATACAAGCAACTGTGTTGCACGGCGTTTGGGCTGTGTTGCTATCGAAAACTCAGTTAAGTGGTGTTCCTTTCGGCAATTGACACATAAGCAAGTGCGCAGTCGACCGGTCACCCATCTAAGTGCTGGTACTTGGCACTGGGAAATGCCGAAACTGCACACTGACCACGTCTTAGGTACTGTTGGTTGGAAACATCGGTACATTTTCCATCTCAAATTCAAATGGTTATAGAAATATTCAAAAAGTCAATGTCAACGAGAAAAACTATCGAAGGACATTATATCCAAATTTGGACAAAATCGGACAAGCCGTTTTCGAGATACATCTGGCCCCGACTTTAAAAACTATGTTTCGAAGTAATCGCGTTTGAATCGCTTTCAGTCAACAGATTTATTTTTGAAAATTTCTAAACACACCTCAATGTACATATTTTCCAATTTAAAAAACCCGGATTCAATCGAAACATTAGTTTTTGAGATAAAAATTCCCGAAGTTTACCTGTTTTCCTCGCCGTTTACTCAGGTACCTCCCCTTAAGGATTGAAAGTCGACCCTATTTTTTTACGAATTTTCCATACTAGATTTTGCATAAATAAATGAGCCGTGTCCAATAAGTAGTCGGGCTTACAGATTAGTCATGTAACCTAAAAATTATGCAGTGCACCAACAGCTGATTAAAAGGGATTCGTGAGAATAACATATTCAACCGTACAGTTGGGTTACTGAAATGATAATCATTCGCGTCCACCCACGAGCCCAAACGCAAGCTCACTCGATCAAATACCGGCTGATGGCGAAATTTGTTCGCGGAGCTGCATGGGTTTTTGAGACGAAGGGAGAATTACAAATGAACGCAAAATAATCTGGTTTCGAGTCACGATTGTCGATCTATCCGCGTATTCCAAATCATACACGTAGCTTCCACCAGAGGTAGATTACGACGGGAGTGTGACAAAACGATAAATTTCTATCGCGATCGCATCGCAGTTACGAGAGAGCGCTACCGGCGATCGTAAAAGGTTCCGATACTCCCGGAATGCTATCAACATTACAACCATTTTACAGCATGTATATAATCCCTTTCGAGAGTTCGCTGCGACAGAAGCGTTTTTGCGGTCTCCATCTGTGTTTCACATCCAAATCACGCGACGATTCCATCCACATGATCCTGAAGAACAAATGTGCCTCGAACGTTCGACAGCCAAATTCAATCGAATCGGCGTTTTAATTAATCCGTCGCCGTAACGTTCGACAGCCAAATTCAATCGAATCGGCGTTTTAATTAATCCGTCGCCGTACAACGGCCCAATTAGTAGAAAGTACATGACGTTTGCTAAATTGAGCAAATATCGAGCTTCGCGTACGAACATTCATGAAATTAATTAATATATGATTTACGGATGGGTGTGTGTTAATTGCGGATCATGATATTTCTGTCGAGATACAAATGTCAAAATTTATAGGAAAAAAAATATTTTTTTAACACAATTTTATTTATTGTACTAAAAAGTAGAAAATATTTTGATTACCAAGTTACTTATATGTGACTATAAGTAAAAACTTGGCGCGCGCAACTTTTTAAATGTTTAATAAATCTACTTAATTCAGTTTCATCAACCGTGTTTGATTTGGCACAATAGTAACTAGAGAAATTATTATCACCTGTTTATAGTCAGTATCAGGATTTTTATTTAATAAATCTAAGGTTGTTTTACGGTAAATTAAATACAGTTGATATGTTAACGTATTTATGTCAATTAAAGATTATATCTCAGCATTTTGAGCGGCCCAAGCTTTTATTTATAGTCAGATATAGGTAACGTGGAAAAAAAATTATTTTCTAATTTTTAGTACATCAAAAAACCTTTTTTTTTAAATATTCTTTCTACATATAAATTATTTTCTACTTTTTAGTCTTTAATTGATTTGACTAGTTAGTTGTAAATTGTAGCTTACTAGTTTACGAGTTTATACGGTAGGAACATGGAACGCTTTTAAGGGGTAAGGCCACTGTAAATTTTTTGAAAAATCGATTTTTTTTTTGATTGGCTTAAAAAATAGTTTAAACCCTCTAGAATAAGAAAAAAAAGGTCCTGTGCGAAAAAAATTTGTTGTCCTTAGGAAATGAAGGTCGCCGCCAAGCGTGTCAAAACTTGCTCCGAAACGACTGCAATTATATCGGAGATGGCGATTCCAAAACTTTCAAAGGCATCGTGGATTCGAAGCCTTATGAAAATGTTGATGTTAAAAAAAAAGAGTGCATAGATCACGTGCAAAAAAGAATGGGCACTCGATTGAGAAACTTAAAAAAAGGAACAAAAGGTCTCGGGGGAAGAGGAAAACTCACTGCCAAATTGATTGACGAACTAAGCATTTATTACGGCTTAGCAATCCATCGAAATTTCTATTCCATCAAAAATATGAAAAATGAGATCTGGGCAACCCTTTTTCACAAAATGTCAACGGATGAAAAGCCTCAGCACGAAAAATGTTCGGAGAATTGGTGCAGTTGGAAGAAAGCGAAAGCAGAAAATGCCTTGGATGCGTATCATCACAATCAGCCAATGAGTGAGGAGGTTTATCAAGCCATCAAACCCATCTACATGGAATTGAGCCGGGACGAGTTGCTGGAGCGTTGCTTGGGGGCCTATACTCAAAACAATAACGAAAGTTTCAACGCTACCGTTTGGAGTTTGGCCCCCAAATCATCCTCAAGCGGAAAAACTGTACTAGATATTGCGACGGATATCGCTGTTTGCATATTCAATGGCGGCCTTACCAACGTCTTGCAAATATTCAAGATGTTGGAGGTGGAAATTGGTGTACAGTTATATAATTTCTGCATCGAAGCCGACGCCAAACGCATCACGCACGCGGAGACATCTCTGAGCGACGCGGCCAAAAGTGCGCGCGCGCTCCAAAAATAAACCAGGAAAGACGAAGAAGACGAAAATTTGGCTATCGAAGGCGAATGTATGGTGCTGGGATTGCAGACTAACGGTAAAAATTTTTTTTAACTTCTTTTTTTAATTTTTTCCAATAAAAAACTATGCGCAAAACTTTAAACGCGTTTTTCTCGAAACATGGTTTTTCAAAATGGCACGCAGCATAACTCGAACAATTTTCATTTTTTTTACTTGAAATTTCAACTAGATGTGAACATTTACATTATCTTGAGAATGTCGATCGGAATTTTTAAGAACTTTATTTATTGATTTTTTATTAACAAAAAACTTGCCGTTTTTTTCGTCAAAAATCAATTTTTTTTTCAAACGCACGCCAAATCCACAAAAATTGATACTTTTTAAAATCCGATCGACATTCTCTAGCTATAGCCCTCTAGATTAATGGTTTTTTTTTTTTTTGTTCTAGATTCAAAAGTGCACCAGTGGTGCTGCGTGCCGCGGAGCCCTGGAAGCAAAACATGTCCCGGGAAGATAGCTGTGGAACCGCCATTTTGTTTTTTTTTTACTGTAAAAAAATTTTATAATAAAGTTTAATGTATGCCCGATAACACCATTAAAAGTTTTTTTTTCAAATACCTTCAATTTCGGGAGCAAAAAATTAGTGAAAAAACCTTTTTTTTGGGCCGTTACAGTGGCCTTACTCCTTAAAAAGTAACAACGACTGTAATTGGAAGTGAACTTACGACTAATTGCTGCATATAAAATTTTCACATACAAATACAGTCGGCTAGGAATTTGTTCGTTGTGTTAGTGAGATTTTATATGGATGATTAGAAATCGCTAATTCTACATGCAAAAGTTGAAAATTTTATATCTACAGGGTGCCCCTCTTATCTCCGCCACCCGAAATAACTCTGTAATTATCGACGTCACAAAAACATGTTCCAGACAAAAGTCGTACGGTGTGAAGAGGGCCATCAAATGCGACCAATTATTTTTTATTTCGTTGCAGGCGCTGGCGCACAGTGAAGGTCACCTCCACGTTTTTATATGTAATGGTACATTTTTTTAACCATCTTGTGGACCGCCTCAAGCCGCATAAAAAAACATTAGATTGTCAAAGTCATTCAAGGTCATTCAAGGTCAAGTGATAAAATGTTAATTATTTTTTTATCAAAATGATGTCAAAGTAACCCTTAATCTTCGACACAAGGTGCATTTCAATGCCTTGTCAAACAAACCCACATTCGACGTTATTATGACACTCTTTGAAAAAAAGAATATAAAATTGTGAGTGGTTGGTGTGACTTGACTTTCTAATATATTTGATAGCCAAAGGACACATTCTACTATTGTTCTAGGGGGGCAAATAAAGTTGGAATTGAGGATGCCAAAAAAAGTTACCTACAAAAAACTTCCAACACCTGTTCAACCCCATTTCACGGTAAAGAATTTCATCAGTAATTACACCATCGAAAAAAAGATATTTTGTGAAAATCTTTCGAATGAGAGACGTGAATCAAATGCCTAACGGGATGGCGATTTTTTCCGATGTCGCCATGAGGTTTACACCAGGTCCTCACTGGGAAACTAGACGCCAACTATTCGCGACACGGTCAGTGTAAATTCTAGACGGGGGTAGAAATTTGTGGCCTTCGAGCATTCACACTTCACGTGGAATTTCCCATGGTCGTGATGCATCGTAGCACATGGCAAATCGTTGGCGAGTTGAGCAATAGCAGTAAGGCAAGAAGCATGCTGATGCTGCAGCAGCACCCGCTTTGCGGTTTGTCCTGTCAAAGCCTTCGAGGTTGTATAGGTAGAGGGTGCCTTTGGGCGAGCGTGCTCCGTTGCTACCAAGACCGTGTGGGGTGGGGAGGAACAGCCCATTTACAGTGGTTCAGCTCGGTGTCGTGTCAGACGAGCCTGCGGAGTGAGAGCAACGTTGACCCTAAGGCCTCAACCTCGATGGCTTCAAGCAGCAGCAACCCTCGCAACTTGCATGCACGTTTCCACTTTCCATGCTCCCTATATATATCTGGCTCTTCCTTCTATTCACTCGCAATGAACTTGCTGCACTCTAGCTCCACGTTTTACTCTGTATCGTACCACGAACCCATTTCATTCCCTTTTTTTACAGTCAATTGCATTCCCTTTTTTTCGTATTCTATTCTCTCCACTTTTCACAACGGATTTTCGACCTACATACTTCGGAAGGAAGTCTTCCCTAGGATCACAGGAACATTATTCTTGCCACGGCGCGCGCCTGCAACTGCGGCGATAGGGAGACAACATTTTATGAAATACTCGTACCAGCGACTGGAAAAATTGTGAAGATGGCGCACGTTGAGTAAGGAACACGTGCATGGAGCGCTAGTTTGAGGAGTAAACACCATTTGTCGTCTTGGCATTTGTTTACGGAGAAAAATTGACTGAGGAAACTGCGATACCTTTTTCTCAGGCAAATTGTAATTTCGTAAATGTTGAGACATGACTTGGAGCCATAATCGCTTAGGAAGACGAAGGCCGTTGCTGCCAAAGTCGTTTAACTAGCAGTGACGGTAATTTCGGTTCAAACTTTTCGATCACTGAGAGTCTTCGATTGATCAACGTATGAGCGTCGAGATTATTGATCGAACGTTCTTTTTTTTATATTCGAAATGTTTTTATCAAACAAGCTAGAATATTCGGAAAACGGAGCCTGGACGGTGCACCCATTTGTGTCATGCATAGAACACTTTTGATTCGTTTGATGCATAATCAAGACCAGTGAAACGTTGGATATGGAGAATTGAGCAAACACATTCATGCGCCGTATGCAAAAGGCGCACGTGCTCCAGAGCATACATATCGCGCTTATCAAATACCCACACACACACGTTCGTTTTGCATAAAGTGTATCCTCCAGTTGATGAACTTTTCGTGGTCGGACGACCTCACCAACGATACATTGTAGCTCACAAATGTTGTCTTTTGTAAATGAAAGTTCGCGCTGCATCGGAATGTGCACTGTACAAGGTAATTTCCAGTACGTCTGCAACTGCGTGCCATTTTCGTTCCTCTGTTTCGTCATAACTTGCCGATTTTTGCTATGCATCACAGCCCCGCTGTAAACGCGTATCCCCGAGCACGAATGAATGTTTGCGTTGCTAACGCGGAGCCGGTGGAAATAGCAAAAAAAATTGCTTTCATAGTTTCGACGAGCAGTAGTGACCGTTGCGGAATTTCGAACGTTGGGTGAAGCGGACGAAATTTGGCGTAGCATTGGACCGAGATATGTCAAAAAAAGGGGCGTGGTTATCTTATACGACGGGGATTTATTTTTGTGCAGCTGTCGACGAATTGTATCTGGATGGAAGTTTGCTGTGAACACGTCCCACGTTGATTTTTGTATAACGATGATCTTAAAAAAATCTATATCAGAGGTTCGAAAAATAGAAGGTAGGTGGAACGTAGAAAAAGTATTTGTTCAGATTGCTTTTCTGTCACCTCTTACGGGGATTTTCATTACTAATTACTAAATTACTAATTACTAATTACTAATTTACTAAACTAAAACTAAACTAAACTATTACTAATTACTCATTACTAAAAAATATTCGTAAACGAAAGTAGGCTGACGGATAAAATAATATAGAAGAATATAATTTTTTTGTTTTATTACGGTATCTTTTTCTTACGGTAGGGTAGGGCGGGGCAAATCGAGCGTAGACAATTGAATTGCAAGTTGGGCAATTAAAATATTTAAAAAAGTAAGCAACGTACGGGGGGAGGGGGGCATCGCACGACCGCCAGTTGCCGCATGGCAAACGTGGAAAATGCGCGGACGCTTTAATTTTAAAATCGAAAAGAAAAAACAAGTTCCTCGTCACTCTTTGCCTGGACTTTCACGAGAATAGCGATCCACGATCACGTAAGTTTTGAAGGATTACACATTTATTGAGCTTTCGATTGAACATGGGAGTATAATTACAAGTCTCACCATTTTTACATAACCCAACTTCTATTTCGTCGAAGTTGGGTCGGAGCTAGTGGATCATCTGTACCAAACTCATATACAAATCAAAATACTTAATAACTACTGTCAAGAATATAATTTTAAGTACAAAAAGTATGATAATATCAAAAGAATCAGAATATTTTATTTTGTTTGTTCTTTATCTCATTTTATTAGAGGAGTAATATTTTTTGTTTCATAAAATAATTAGCACTGAAGCTTTAAATGCATATTTAATTATAAACTGTTATTTTATTTGACATGTCTATGATTCCACGATTGAGCCACCATATAACAATTAAGCCAATTCCCTCCATTGCTCAACTTGCCTCATATCTACCCTTGCTTAACTTACCCCGCCCGTGGGGTAGGCTGGGCAACACGGAACTTTCTCCTATTTACAGAAACAACTTCTAAACCCCATCTGAAATAGTGTTTTTTTTCCTGGAGATACTTTGAGCAGGCTAAATTACGTATGTAGTATTGTAGGTATCAAATAAATCCCAGGCACTTTTTGAGTGCTACGGCAGATTGAGTAAAAAATTGCGCAACCAGCCCCGCTCTACCCTACATGTGTGATAGCACCATTTTCAGGAAACAGAAGCCAAACGGATAACTCAGAGGACCAGCAAATCGTTGTGCTTTGATTTTCCAAGTGTACGTGATTGGTATAGGGTCAACTTCAATATATCTTCGAAGTTTGATGAGCGTCTCCTTGAAAAGAAACAAAATCCATTTCTCGTGGACTCAATGAGAATATCAAACTAGCAGATATCTCCCCCGAAACGGGGTTGTTTGTTGAGCGATTTGTGAAGTCAAAAGCGGAAACACGAGAAAAATCCAACGAATCAGTACTTGGAAAGAAAAAAGATTCAAAGAAAAGGAAGTGAGGAAATATATCCAGGTAGGGGTAGAGGGAAAACCATGATTATCCGAGAGGCTACAGAGGTCGATTTTCCTGGGGGAAAATGTTCGGCCATCGTCGTTGCAGTAATGCAACGAGTGTATTCACAGCTGAGGGTAGTTTTTTCTTCTACGCACACCTACGCATACATATGTGCGTATGCAAGTATAACCTGGTGTAAGGATTGCCCACGTGGTGTGGAGCAGAAAACCAGAGAGATGGAGAGAATAAAGTGAATACGAGAACTGAGGTCCGGGAAAACGTGACTCTCTTGCTTTGACCACGAGACAAATTGCGAGGGATGCAGAGAAGCGAAAAGAAATGGCGGAGGGGCCAGAGAGGAGGGGAGAGAGAGAGAGAGAGAGAGAGAGAGAGAGAGAGAGAGAGAGAGAGAGAGAGAGAGAGAGAGAGAGAGAGAGAGAGAGAGAGAGAGAGAGAACAAAATAAGCAGAATAGCGTGCGAATATGTATACATATATATGTATACACGTATGCGTAAGTGAGAAGAGAGATCGCGTGAGTTATTGAATCACGTAGTCCGTTTACGTACAACCTGTTATAGCTACGGTATCTATTTTTCTTTCTTTTATTCCAGGTGGAATTTTCATGCTTTTTCTTCTCGTCCTCTTCCCTTGCCATGCCTTCATTTTTTCCCCCTTCATCGCAACAACAGTGGTTGTACCTTCGGTACGTTTTTTTCCTTAATGTATTACGGGGCTAAGCTCATATGAGAAGAAAATATTTTAGCAGCATCCTCGGAGAATCACTCTTAGCGTTAAATTTCAGCTTATATCGGGATTCAGCGTGCTTCGAGAGCATGAAAATATGCTTGGGCTACATTTTTCAGGAGCATCATGCGCAAAAAATAAAATGTACCATAATTTTGTGATGAAAAATAAAATGCAACGGAGTATTTAATTTTGTGTGCATTTTCGCAATGCCTTCGTGTCGTCAGTATTCGCGAGAATCTAGTGCCATTATTTATCTGATTTTTAATTTGAGGTCTATGCCACGAGACTCGGTTATTTCGTCCCGGAGCGGTTCGATCCCTGCCTCGAGGAGAATTTAGCAACGGAGGAGAGACGCGCACCCTGCAGAAGCCTCCGGCTTCAAAGCGAACAACATAAACATCGTGAAACTTCATATCCTCCTGCATCCTTGTCTTTATTCATACTTTGGGTCTATGGTAGTCTTTCACGAAAAAAAAACAAATGCAATAAACAAGGAGCTTAGGATTTTCGGTATTTCCTTTTGTGTAGGATCTTAGGTCGACGGAACATTTTTTTCTGAAATCCGGAATTGCACACTCGTTCAAAATTTATAAGCTCAATTAATGCGGTATCTTGCAGGTCTCGTTAGCTTGGTATAGTGCTTAATAACTTCCACTGAGGACTAATTCGAACATTTTCTTCGCCCTTGCAGATAGCACTAAACGGTTTTGCAGTGGGGTCACGACGAGATACCACAAGATTTATGTATAGCGTATAGCGGGGGAGCAACCGTCCGGGGTAGATATCGAATATCTTATTCAGTGATGTTTCAATTTACGTTAACGGTTTTTGATATGTACTAAAGTGCCAAAGATAATTCTCACGAGGATGGAAAAACGGGGGAGGATTTTCGTTTGGCAGAGGGAGCCAGAAAAATAATTTCCATCTCAATGAGATCATGGGATTTCCGTGAGCTTTTACACACACACACACACATACACACAAACAAACACACACACACACACACACACACACACACACACACACACACACACACACACACACACACACACACACACACACACACACACACACACACACACACACACACACACACACACACACACACACACACACACACACACACACACACACACACACACACACACACACACACACACACACACACACACACACACACACACACACACACACACACACACACACACACACACACACACACACACACACACACACACACACACACACACACACACACACACACACACACACACACACACACACACACACACACACACACACACACACACACACACACACACACACACACACACACACACACACACACACACACACACACACACACACACACACACACACACACACACACACACACACACACACACACACACACACACACACACACACACACACACACACACACACACACACACACACACACACACACACACACACACACACACACACACACACACACACACACACACACACACACACACACACACACACACACACACACACACACACACACACACACACACACACACACACACACACACACACACACACACACACACACACACACACACACACACACACACACACACACACACACACACACACACACACACACACACACACACACACACACACACACACACACACACACACACACACACACACACACACACACACACACACACACACACACACACACACACACACACACACACACACACACACACACACACACACACACACACACACACACACACACACACACACACACACACACACACACACACACACACACACACACACACACACACACACACACACACACACACACACACACACACACACACACACACACACACACACACACACACACACACACACACACACACACACACACACACACACACACACACACACACACACACACACACACACACACACACACACACACACACACACACACACACACACACACACACACACACACACACACACACACACACACACACACACACACACACACACACACACACACACACACACACACACACACACACACACACACACACACACACACACACACACACACACACACACACACACACACACACACACACACACACACACACACACACACACACACACACACACACACACACACACACACACACACACACACACACACACACACACACACACACACACACACACACACACACACACACACACACACACACACACACACACACACACACACACACACACACACACACACACACACACACACACACACACACACACACACACACACACACACACACACACACACACACACACACACACACACACACACACACACACACACACACACACACACACACACACACACACACACACACACACACACACACACACACACACACACACACACACACACACACACACACACACACACACACACACACACACACACACACACACACACACACACACACACACACACACACACACACACACACACACACACACACACACACACACACACACACACACACACACACACACACACACACACACACACACACACACACACACACACACACACACACACACACACACACACACACACACACACACACACACACACACACACACACACACACACACACACACACACACACACACACACACACACACACACACACACACACACACACACACACACACACACACACACACACACACACACACACACACACACACACACACACACACACACACACACACACACACACACACACACACACACACACACACACACACACACACACACACACACACACACACACACACACACACACACACACACACACACACACACACACACACACACACACACACACACACACACACACACACACACACACACACACACACACACACACACACACACACACACACACACACACACACACACACACACACACACACACACACACACACACACACACACACACACACACACACACACACACACACACACACACACACACACACACACACACACACACACACACACACACACACACACACACACACACACACACACACACACACACACACACACACACACACACACACACACACACACACACACACACACACACACACACACACACACACACACACACACACACACACACACACACACACACACACACACACACACACACACACACACACACACACACACACACACACACACACACACACACATATATATATATATACAGGGTGTCCTGTTACGAATGGATAATCCTGCAACAGTCGATAGGTCTGGTCGAAAGGCCTTTGGTTTTTCGGAAGACATTTCTACAAATGATAACTTTTTTACCCGGTTTTTAAACAAATTCTCCTGGTCATTTATTATATCTAGACGAGTCTTCTTTTTAACCTTAAATGATAAGGAATCTTTAACGTAAAGCCAAAAATCTCGAAAACCGTGGGACTTTTACTAAATTAAAATTCCAGCGTATAGTAGAACATGAGCTGACCTATCGACAGTTGCGGGACACCCTGTACACAGACACCAGAAAATCATGAATATATTCGCGCCCCCTCTCGATGAATCGTGCAAGGGAGAGTGAGAGAATTCAATGCGCGAAGATCGGGAGTACCTAAGACGTTTGTACTTCGCGGTCGAATTTACGCGAGGTTAGCCGCTTTTTCATTTCGTACGGGCGGGGGGGTCCATGCGTGAGGATGTTAAATGCTAATTTATTCAAAATCCTCGAGTGGGGCATCGAGCGAAACCGTAAAACGACAAGTTTATGTCACTCCCGAGGATTCCCCAAACGGGTACGCGCGCGTGTATACACACACGTCCATATCGACTCCGTCTAGTACGAGGTTCGTGCTTGAAATAACGTAGAAACTACCGAAGATTGTGCGAGACCTTTCAGCTCGCTATGGCTAACCTCGAACCCCGTTTGGAAAGCGCTCCTTCATCCCCAAGCCCCCAACCATCTGATACGAATTAGTATCCAATGTGCGAACAAATTACAAGATAGTTCGCCAATAAATCGCTGAAGCGACAAAACTATCTGACGAAAATTACCATACGATTATCATAACTGAAAGTTCTGGATAGAATTAAAAGAAATGTTGCCTAAAAAAGACTGGCATTTGCCTAGACCTGATAAAACTTTGAATGATACACATATATCTATATATGTTGCAGTTAAAAGTCATTTGTACTTTCGACGTGTTTTGCCTGGTGAAAACTAGTTCTGACTGAACGCCTTTGCGACAGCTAATTTTTCTTAGTAGAAACTAGAATTTACTGATACATCAATTTGAATGTTGGTTAAAAGTAGTTTTAAACAGAAAAAAACTAGTTCCAAGAAAATGTATCGGACGGAACTGTTTGGGTTTGTTTGGGTTTCGAAAGAGTTTTGACAGACATTCAAAATTATTTATCAGTAAGTTTTTACCAGGAAAAAAACTGACTATACAGAAGGCGTTTAGGGAGGATTGGTTTTTGCCGAGGGAAACGCGTTTAAACTGAACACGAGTTTTAGCTATAACAGATATATATATATATATATATATATATATATATATATATATATTAAATATTTAAACCCTTTATATCACCTTGTGACATTACTCTAACAAACCATCTAAGTCCTCAGAAACTCCCATATCAATACTCTTTTTAATCAATGTCACACGACGGCTACAAGCCGTTCTATGGTTTTTTACTACAACTCATGCAACCTGGATGGCGTTAGTTGCATCAAAATTTTTTCGAAATACACTTATCGCGTGGTTACAAGATTCGAGTATTCGTAAAATATGCGACAGTCGAATAACATATCAAAACGACAAAGGGTGTGTGATAAATGTGGCGTGACTTTTCGTTACAAGAAGCGAAACTACTCCTTCAAAGCATTCCATACATCATAATGGAATGTTACGAAACAATGCAACATGTCTGTCAGACTCGGTTTACTGCTTTGTAACTAGCCCTCGAATTAAACTTCTTTTTAACTTAACAACACTTGTTTTGTTATTTATTAAAACCTACAATAAAGTCAACTATTTTCAACTTTTTGCCCTGAGTTATGGACGGTTCCTCCATAGTTTCATCGTACGGGGTCCTTTTCCTCGTACGTGCACACCTCATTTCATTTTTGCGCACCTTACGAGTTTATGTGTAAATACATATATATATATCGACTTTGAAGACCATCTTTATAGTAGCCTATTGTCCCTATGCTCAACATTATGTGACCTTGGGGTTTTAAATCACTTCTAGACACATATAATAGATAACGGGTTTGAAGTGTCTTTTTTCAACACACACACACACACACACGTTTATAATTACTTGACTGCCACTTCGATAAAAATTGCACTCTAGATGTTCGAAATCCTTCGACTCTAATTTCCTACATTCTGACGTCATTGTCACACTTCATCTCAAACAAAATGGAATGTTCTACAATTGATAATTAAAATACGAATTTCGTATTTTACATTTCGAAGGCAGCCGACCCAGTTCTTTCGTCATTGCGAATGTTTGGATATGACGCCACTTTATTCACGCACAGCCAGTCATCTCAATTATTATCATACCACTTGAATGATTTAGATTGATTAATTTCTCTTCTGAGGATTCGAAGATAGTTGTCCGTGGAGTGCCAATCAATTCGCGAGAAACAGACTACTCGGATTTATATCCCTCAGTGGATGGAGCATGGAACAGGAGATGGGAACTTCGAATTTCTAGTAAGGAAATTGCGGGTTCGGAAAGCGCAAGATCCACACGCAGCCACGGATTGAAATCGTAGGTTTGCTCTGGTGTTGATTTACACCTTTCTTCTCAAGTTCTGCCTTCATCTTTCTCTCTTCCTGCCCGTCCTCGCTCACATTCTCTCCATTTCCCGGGCATTACTTACCACCCCTCAATGGCACACACGTTCACGGGGCTGATTAGATTTCACCGTCTAGCGTTGTACCTACTGATGACTGTTTGATTAACGATTAATCTCTGCTGTACACTTTTCGACAACGTGTCACCTAGACACCCTATCACACCACAGCAAGGGATATGAAACTTTCAAATCTCTTTTTGTCCTGTTGCCATCGCTGCGTCTCCCTTACGCCTTTGCCTTATTCTCTTTTTACCCTAACGATGTCTATACACTCAGAAAAAAGTGAACCCCGTGGAGAGCACTAACATTTATCACATTGATAAATCTCTCGTTTCGCAAAATCAGCCGGAGGTAACATGAAAAGCACGAATCACCATATACAGACTCATGCGGATGTTGTGAACCGAACTTTCTTCTTGAATTACGTGACATTTGCATTGCGAGGGTCAAATTTCCCACGTTTTAATATATCGAACAAATAATAATTGAATAAATGATAAGTTCGTGACCCGATATATGCCAAATGAAATGGACGAGCATGTGTATTTACAGAGGGGATGCGCTGCATTTCGTTCAACAAATGTTTACTGTGGTGCACACACACACACACACACACACACACACACACACACACACACACACACACACACACACGCACGCACGCACGCACGCACACACGGTCACGCACGCACACACGTATGTGTATGTATATATGCAGTCTGGGCGATGATCGTGATCCAGGATCTCATTTTCTTAGTCGCCACCTTTTTGCACCTATTCGACCATTAATGTATCGATTTCAACTCAACATATCGTCTCATCTATCGGCCTCATCATCGAAAGAGAAAACCATGAAAATTACGTCAATGGTTTTTAAGCAGTACCAAGTTAATTTTATACCGATGGTATTCATTCAGAGTAAAATTTCAAACCTCTTCCATCGTCGGCTAACTTTGGAAATGTTTGGGACCGCAGATTGAAATTTTACCGATAGCTCGTGAGAACGGGCGATTCGCAAGGGGTTCAAGCACGATCTTGGAAAGTTCAATTCACGCGAAGAAAACATTGCGCAACCGCATATAACAGCTATATATGTATCAATGCACCGAACGCGTCTCATTTATCGCGCAAAAATCTCGCACACGTATATATACATATATAGCGGTTTATACATGAGAACGTCTAAAGCTACGTGGGAATCCGCGCGAACGTGTGCCAATAATACGTCCCGATTCTCGATTCGTAGCTGGTGCACGGATTTCCGGCAACCATCAAACAGAATCAAAGGGATGGAAAGGGCAAGAGGTTGGACGTAGAAGATTCCGAAAGGTTTGGCCAAATAGTCAATCGATCTCTGTTGGCACTCGTACGTCGCGGAACAAGCACTTATGAGATTAACTCCTGGTGCTGTTACCCGTGCGAGGAGAGAGTGAGTGAGTGAGTGTGTGTGTGTGTGTGTGTGTGTGTGTGTGTGTGTGTGTGTGTGTGTGTGTGAGAGAGAGAGAGAGAGAGAGAGAGAGAGAGAGAGAGAGAGAGAGAGAGAGAGAAAGAGAGAGAGAGAGAGAGAGAGAGAGAGAAACAAACTTCGAAGTGTAATAATCGAGAAAGGTTTCAATCTCCCCACTGCTTTTTATACCGCGAACGTCCGGTTGAAAAAAAATGAAAGTTCTTTGTGATCCATAAATGTTACGTTATTGAGTTCATATATTTTTTCAACTTTAGCGAAATGACTTTTGCCGTGAAATCAATATATATATATGGGTGTGTGTGTGTGTGTGTGTGTGTAGAATTTCCTTTCCTGATTTTCCGCGAATTAACGCAATAATGTATTTGTAGTATACGACGTTGAAGTTTCCACCGTTGGAATGCAGCGGAAATGAACCTTCTGATTTCCCTTAACTTCTTCCGGTAGGTTTTGCCTCCAAAAATGCCTCAACAATTTTTCAATACTCTCATTTATAAATGGACGATTTGAATGTACAAAAAATCTTCCGAACAAAATAAAAATAAGGAAATAAAAAGTATAAACAAGAACTTGCGTTGTATTCCAACGGTGCAAGCTTCAACCCCATCGCATATAATTATATACCCAATTCCCTTACACCACATGAGATTCCTCGTAATGTTACGATTCATAAAAAAGTTGTTGAAAAACAGTCTCGCAACGTCTTTTTTTAATAATTGAAGGTCAGATATCACAGTAACGGTATCGAACTTTTCACCTGTCGTGTCACGTTTATCGTTAACGTTCTTACTTATAATCGACGATACTTTGCAGCATTAATTATTAATAATTAATCAATAATTATTGATTATTAATTAGTACAAGATTTATTCGATGTTTCGCGTCTTGTCGTTGTAATTACTATTTGTTTATCACTCCTGTCTCCCTTCGCGATCCAGCAGCGAGTATTTCCTGATCACACGGAAGATCGAAGACGAAGCTTCGATTGATTCACTTTTGGCGAAACGTGGCACAAGTTTCGTGGCACTGCGACAACAAACGCGCGTGCTATTTCAATCACGTATCGCTCGGCGACGAGCGAGGAACATCGCGAGACGCAGGAGAAGAAAAAAAACGATCGCGTTAAAGATTGCGTCGATGAGGACGTTCAACGGTGGGGCGGGGGGGAGGGGGGGCAAAGTTTCCCGCCACTGGGGAGTAAGCGCGGTACGGTACCGAAAATTTCCGGTAAGCTCGGGGTGAGGGCGAGACAGTACTGGCACTCCGGCTCATAGACGAACCTCATCCCGTTGCCCACCAGCCCCGCCAGACGCGCTGCTCGAAGCTGCTGCTGCCAGAGTACGAGTAGCAACTGCCAGGGGGGTGAGCGGCGCGCCTGCGTTACACATTCGCCCCTGCGCGCGCGTTCACCAACACTCAGGTAACCCCCGCCGGAACAGACGGGAAATTATCGGCAACTTGCTCGGTATGGGTTGACCGTAAAAAAAAAATACGGAAAACAAGAAAAAAATGCACGAAAAATGGGCAAGAGCGTATTTGCACGCTGACTAATTATTCATTATTGCTTTTAAGCCTTCGCGAGTGGGCTCCCGTCGCGTGTGGCGACGCGTTTTCTAGCGGAAAAATAACGGGGTAGCTCGTGAACGAAATTCCGGTAGAATGCAACGTATGCTGAAGCTGCGTGACGCCTGTGATGGTGAAAAGTGCATGGGGTGTGGAGGGGGGTGCTGAGAAAAATGGTACTTTTATTTCCAAAGTTTTCCGCGAGGGTTCGCCTCGCGAGCTTTTACGATCCTGTCCCTTTCACTTTTAGACCACACCTAGCATCGCACTTTTATCAGGTGCTCAGCTCCTCCCGCCTCTTGCCCAGATCACCGGAGCTGAAGACCGATCGCGCGGTCGCCACTGTCGACTTTGAGGACAATTTTATCAAGGGGATGACGCAATGAGAGAAATGTATGGTGTTTCTTAACTATATTTTAACGATATTTTATATTTCTCTAAGGGATACAATTATATACTTCCCTTTGCAGTATATTATATTCCCTTTAGAATATGATCTACATTATCTATATCATTTAAATATTCACTTTAGTATGTTATCTCTAAGGGATAATATTATATATTTCCCTTTAGAGTATATTATATTTCCATTAGAATATTATAAATATTATTTCTATTATCTAAATATTCTCTTTTGAATATTATCTCTAAGGGATAAGATTATATATTAGGTGTAGTAAAAAGAAATCCATTATTTTTGCCTTCGATTTCATGCAAAAATAATGGATTTCTTTTTACTACACCTAATATTTCTCTAAGAGAATAATACTTCATAGCCATAGTTACTGGCACAATACTGACATTTTAGCAGTTGCATGAGTTATGCACGTATGTTAACCGCAACCGTCAATTTTACGAGCATACGTTTATCCGTCAATGCTATGAAATATCGTAGGTTTTCATAAAATAAATATTGCCTGACACTATTGAAAATTTATTAGGACGTTGAATAAATTCTCGCTGTTTTTTTCCAATAGATGGCGTTACCAGAACTCCGTGCGTGTAGTTTAAGATGGTAACGCATCTACAAAGAAGTGCTATAAGCAAGCATGAAATTCAGTGTATGTCATTTCGCCGAAATATAAACAACCTTTTTTTAACGTTTATAAAAATAGTTTTAAACGTGTCAAACTTCGTGCCAAAAGGAGTCTTTGCGGGGAACTTTACTGCACTACTTTATTTTTTTTTAATTTGCCGCTGAAGCACACAGAATTCTTGTTGAGAAGTACGGTGACTATGCTCAGTCGGAAACAACATGCAGAGCATGGTTTAGACGCTCCAAAAAGAGTAATGAAATGGAGGCATTGCGTCATGAAGACTCCTGTCAGACGTTAGCTGAACTTGCAGAATCATTAGGAGTTGATCGCACACCAGTTTCGAAACGTTTGAAGGCATTAGGAATGATATTTTTAATGAAGCATTCATTTTCACGGAAGAACAGCGAGAACTTATTCAACATCCCGATACTCCCTCAAGATTCTTATACTGAGTGAACAGGACTGAAATATATATGTATACACATTGATTTTAAATGTTGCTTGCGATTTGTGACGATGTTTATAGTGATTTGTACCATATTGTAAAATAGGCCCTGCTGTATGTGTATTTGGTGCGTTGTTCAAGTGTTGGTTCAAGTCATCAAAGCAACATAACATAGAACACCCAGTTGAGAGTGCTACCTCGGTGATTTTTTAATTAAAATTTACCATTCCCTGATCACCTGTAATGATTTATTTCGAAGAAAATATTTCGGCTAAATGGAATTGAACCTGCAACCTGCCTGCCTATCTTCTGCCTATACTACGCACGCTGCCTCTATGCAATCGAGTCCTTGTGACATCTCGACCGTAGATATGTCATAAGAGACAAAAGTAATTCCGGCTGTACTTCCTATTATTTATATCATAATTCACTACTTGAATGGGTTTTTGGAGCATCGCAACAGTTTCGGACCAGATAATAGTGATTTGTTCCATATTATATGACCTGCTAAATGCATGTAATGCGTGAACAGAACCCTACAAGAACAGAAGCTGAACCACAAGAAGAACCGTTGACCTGTTATCCCATTTTGGCGATGCAACTAACATAGTATGTAACAGTTTGCGGGACACGCGTAGTTCTTAAAGTTACTATCTAGCCCGTGATTGGTCCAACTGCCAATGATTTACGTCTTCGCTATAAATAAACATTACCATAATTTTTTTTCGAAAAGTTACTTTTCATAAGGTCTAACAAATCATACTCCACCAACGTTAATGTCAACCATATGAATTCTACAAACTTGGAAAGAATAGTAAAAGTTTGGAAATATCGAGAACTCTTCGTCATCGTTGCAACATGATGGCCTTTTTTCGCAACTCTGCCGTTCACTGTTCCAAAGCAATGACAACATCGCGTCATCAGGATTTCAGACGGATCCATTGTTCTCGGGATCTTTGTTGTATATGTCGAATGTGTCGGGAAAATGGGGAATGCCGTGGTATTCTCCAGCCGGCATAGAGACTACGTTTCGCTGAAGATGCGACTCTCGTGCACTGATTCGCGCATTCGTTTACCAACTGCAAAGCTGCCAGTTGCACTTAATAGCTCCATTTCATGGGTACGGTCTATCACCAAATGCCAATCGAATATCTATTACACTGGGCTGGTAAATACCGT
>OX632356.1:33112157-33312157 GCA_951751655.1 Ophion costatus
GCTCAGTAGTGGCACCAGCTGGCGAACGTGAACTACTAACGTTTCTTTTAACGTGTTCCGCACGACTCGCAATCGATTGGTAACGAGACCGGTACAAACGTATCAAGCTATTAGCTTAGCAAAAGAACATTATTCGCATGATATTTCGTTGTGTGTGCTACACCCTTAAATAAATCGCTGGCTTTGCATGTGTATCACATCACGCTGGAACGGGCGTGACTATTCGTGGCAAGGGATCACCACAGTGTAAAATTTTCGAAAAATCTATTTTTTGCATCATCCGATAGTAAAGAGAATTATAAACATGGACCTAGCATCGCCGATTGATCGTAAGTGGACAATTTCTACCAAAATGCCGCACTCGAAGTTGCAAACGCGTTTTTCAAAACGGTGTACAGTCTCAAAGGAAGAGTTTTCAAGCTAATCGTCTCAAATTTTCGACACAACATTCTTAACGCCATTCTTTATCTTCCTACGGAAGCTTTTTTATCTTCATATTTTCTTTGACGAAAAACCGTCGAAAAAAATAGGCTAAATTCGATACTTTGTTTTTCAAACCACCGCGATCTTGTCAATTTTTATTTTAAAAACCTGGATAGCGATAGCGGTTTTCATACTGATCTTTTTACAAATGTCGTTTCAGAAAATATTTACAGCCACAACCGTGTAAACCGTGACAATTCCTTTTGATCAAAAACATTTTCAACCGTTAGAAAAATGTAAAAAAAGTAATAAAAATATACGTTTAAAAATGTATTTTCTGTCTTTCCTGAGTGCTTTGATTTGACATAAAAAAACAAACTTATTATCGTGTTTTTCGATCCATTACACTGTGATGATCCCTTAAGTTTTCGGTTTTGGAGTACGGAAGTCTGCTTCCCTGTTTGTATTTTTGTTTTGTCCAATTTTTCCCATTTCATATACAACGGTGCACTTTTACATACCGTCGTTTTGCAAAAAAATATTTACGCGTGTATGTTTCACCATACATTTTAGAAACGGCTGTGGAAAAAGTGGGACTTAGACAAGGACGAAAAAATTGAAAAAAAGAACTTATATAAAAACGGGTGTGAAATTACGACTGATCTGGGAGACAGGAGTAAAAAAATCTACAGCTCTGAGCAAAAATAGCGGATCTGTTGGGATGGGATACGATAGTGTGCTCGTCGATTTGGTCTCTAATGAAATTCCAACCTCGTTACGAAATAGTTCGGTTCGCAATATTAGAAACGAAGTTTTTAAATTCACAAACGCGTATTGCTTTGCTCTCGGTGTACGGCCTCGTCGGTCCCATTCCCCAAATATGGCGAGACCTCCACCGGGACCAGGGTTGAAATGACATTTTTTATAAACTTCGTTTTTTTTCAGCCTTTTAAGCCACACGCGGTGTATTTCCCGGGCGCACGCGCGCCATTGCCACCAGCCAAAATCAAGAAAGCCACCCTTCGTGTCACCGCGAGCGACGAGTGCCAGCAATGCCACGGACTCTGTTATCTCCTGCTCTGACTGTTTCTATGGTTAATTTCATTTGCATTTGTTACGCTTTGGCCGACGGCCAGAACAATCCTCGGGGTACAACGCCATTTCACATAACCTCAGGCAAATTTTCCAACCTCGCGTGCTTGATTTCCGCGCTGACAAGGCTACGAAGATCGTTTGATTATATATTAGTTTTTTTTTCTTTAACGTTTTGCAAAATATATCTGCTGCGTCTTCGCGAGCTTCAACTTATTATTTGGTTCGGATGATTGTTGTTTTTTTGCTAACCCGTGCACAGCCGGCGATTTCGAGAACTCCTCGATTTTTCTCTTCGCTGGGAACAACGTTAATGTTCGTTGAGGGAACATCGAATCGAGTACATCAATTAATATGAATATATGGTACATATATGAAAGGTGTCCTGTAAAGAATGGATATTGCCTGCAACGGTCGATAGGTCCCCGATCATGTCCTACTATTTGCTGGAATTTCAGTTTAGTTAAAGTCCCACGGTTTACCAGATGTTGGGCTTTATCATTTGCTTTTAGTTTTTCGCATCTCATTTCTACAAATAACTTTTTTCGACCTGGGTTTTTGTTTAAAGACTCTTGGTCATTTGTTTTATCGAGAAAAGTATATTTTTCAACCTTGAATGTTAAGCAAACTTTGTGAAAAAAAATGTCTCATGCAGAATTTTCATACAAGCCAACAAGAACATGTGACTTTCATAGCCTGCGGTGTAAAGAAAGTACTATGCAAATCGTGCCAATTACTTTTAACAGTTGATTAGTTATTGTTGATTCTAAAATGGTATTATACTTTAACATTTGTGTTTTAATTATTTTTTAATGAATTTCAAATGAACTAAGTCGTCTCATTGCAAATTGAAAACTCAAATAAAAAACATCAAAAATTGTGTTACTAGGGAGTGGTCCGAGCTGTTTTATGGTTTGAGGCATGTGAACAATGAAAATGGTCGATCCCCCGCGCACTTCCACGAATTCACCCTTAAAGTATGGTTTGCATGAAAATTCTGCATTAGATTTTTTTTTATAAAGTGTGTGTGTGTGTGTGTGTGTGTGTGTGTATGTGTGTGTGTGCGCATATCATCCTGTACGAATTCATACATACAAATTTTATACGTATAAATGTATGAATATGAATATTCGTTAGCGCAAAGATCGGTATGCTCGTATGCTTTTCGTTTAGTTCGAACCATAATTTTTCATCGACCCGCTTACCATTGTGCAATGAGAACTAAATGAAAATAACGTATTCCGTAAATATTGAATTAACTACGTTAATGAACATTTTTACATGTATACATGAATACACGCATGGGCGTGCGCGCACACATACACACACACACGCGCGCGCGCGCGCGTGCACGCATGTATAATTTTCCGCGTTTATCAAATGGGGGAAGAATTATCCAGCGCTGCCACTCAGAACTGCCTTGAAGAGCGTCACTTTGGCGTTATTTTTGTTATACTTAATAATATTGTCTGAAGGGGTAGAAGATCAAAAGTTTATTTTTTTTCTCCACGCACCCTAGCATACATGCATATCATATACCTACCGGTGAGAGTTTTCGGTCACTCTAGATAATAACAAAATTTTCGATCATTTTGGATAATTGAAAAATTATATAAGAATAATGAAATTCATTTTGTAGAGCTCTATAGTAACTTCGTAGAGTAAGAAACAAAATGAATTTTATTGTTCTGATATAATTTTGGAATTATCCAAAGCGATCGAAAATTTTGCAATTATCCAAAGTGGTCGAAAACTTTTGACCCGTACTTGATTTTTTAAATGAGAATTACATGATTAATCACTCGGAGAGAATTCAATAGGCTCATCAAGTTATGATGGTATGTACCCATGTGCGGGTCTACGACGTTCCGAGTACGGCCGACGTTTGGCTGTATCGTGGCAACACGTCCGCTGCCAACGGTCGACGGCCTATGATGAGCCAGCGTTGGCGAAACGTACTAGCCATGGTTGGCTATCAGGCGGCGATGGCTCGGCAGTAGACGATCGAAAGGCGACTATGGCGCAGAGTTGCCGAAACCGTTATTCGATCGTCGCTCCGACGGTACGCTTGATAGTTGGCGCAACGTTGGCCACCACGGTTCATCCGACGCTGGCTAGTCGTCGCCCGGGTGTAGTTGGCCATGTGTGCAGACCCAGAATACAGCCAACCCTTGGCAGTAAGACGGCGTCGAATAAACAGCCGACGATCGGGACGCGACTATGGCTTAGAGTTGGCGAAAGTGTTATTCGAACGTCGCGCCGACGATATGATCAGTACTTCGCGCAACGTTGGCTACCACGTTTAATCCGACACTGGGTAATCGTCGCACGGGTCTAGGTGACCATTTTTTGTAGACCTAGAGCTCGACCGATGCTTGACCGTAAACAAAGTCCAGTAGACCGTTGGTACCCGACCTCCACCGTTCGAATTTTCTTTTGAGCTTGCCTGAACAGTATTGTGTAGCGCGCAACCTAAACGGTGTGGATATTCTACAGTGGAATTAATTTAACCAATGGCGGATAAAAATAGGTCTTCGTATAATCGCGTAAAAAAGTTTCGTCGTCTCCATAAAGAGGAAAACGAAGTTAACGCTTCTGCCCACCAATCAACTTCTAACAGCTACACGGAGAGAATTTTTAAGTAATTTTTACTGTGAAATCACAGTAACTCGGTGACAAATGTGCAATTCTTCAGGTTTTTAGGAAATAAATTATAAATTTTCATGGAAATGAATCAAAATTTACTTTTGCGTAACAGAAATTTAAAATATTTTCCAGAATTTTTACTGAAATTAATAGTAAAATTTCATGAAACGTAAAGATTACGACAATAAGTTAAAAAAGTGCTAATATAAATGAAATTTTTCAGTGGAACATTGAGAAATTTGCGTGTTTTCCATCAAAATTTAAAAAAGGAAGCTGAAATTTTCCGTGCGTCCACCGGAATTTTGCGTTCTTTATAGTAAAATCAGTTAGGGCTAGGTCGCCTGACCGTACGCGTGAGCTCTGTGTGCGAGCGTGCGTATACGTGAACGCAAGCTGTGAGAGTGGGCTTACGTATGACGCAGTATGACGAGCACAAACGACGCCGACCCGCGTTGCTTAGCAACAGCGGTACCGCGCATGCGCATTATAGTACGAAACATGGGCCAAGAAAGCCTCGTGGTCTCGTGCAGTCTAACGTGTTCTACGCAGTTGTACGCAAGAAAACAAAGAAACGTGAAAAGAAACTTCGATAAAGGACGTCTACAATGGTACGGAAAGATGATATGCTAAAATAAGTAGCAATCAAGAACACAAATGTTCAGAAATACAGTATATAGAGTATTTATTTAATCATAGGGAATTCATTTTTCGCTAGGGATTTTAGAAATTTCAAGTTTGTCCAGGTTATTTTTACTGTAGATACTTGGAATTTGTGAGGCAGCCCATTGTTAAAATTCTACACGAGAATGTGTCAGAATTTTTACTGAAAGAAATGTAAAAAATTATGCTACTTGCTTAAATTTTTACATGAATGAAAGCAAAATATTAAAAGCTAGTGTCAATTTTTGACTACGTGCACATTTGTCACCGGTTTCAAATTTTTAATGTAATTTTTACGGAGATTTCACCGTAAAAAATACTTAAAAATTCTCTCCGTGTATGTTTCGGGAGCAGACACGATTGATAGTTCCTTTGGGCCTTCTTCACATTTTTGTTACCATTCTAGCGTTTATAACGTTGTAGGACTGAATATATTAATAACGTTGTAAGACTGAATATATTTATGAAGTTGTAAGACTGAATATATTTATGAAGTTGTAAGACTGAATATATTTATGAAGTTATAAGACTGAATATATTTATAACCTAAGCTAGACATCAATACGTCAATCACTGACAATAAATTTCTATTAATGCTATGTCTTTTTTCTTTTAAATAGTAAATCTGCTATTCCTTTAAACACCCTCTCGTAAATGTAGTGCCATCGTCGCAAACGACGTAGGGTCGATTGCGCAAACGACGTAGGTTCGATGCCGCAATGGATGTAGGGTCGACGCGGTGATCGACGTAGGATCGATACCGCAGTCAGCGCAGGGCCGACGCAACAATCGGCGTAGGGCCGACGTTGCAATCGACGAAGGGCCAACATCGATTAAATATTGTGGCGCAACGTTTGGGAGGATCGTCGGGCCGACGTTATCATTTGGACGTTTATTGGACCCCAAAACGACGTTGGCGAACAGAGTCGGGCCGACGTCCTAACGCCGGCAAGCGTCGTTGCGCCAACGTAGGCGCGACTTTAAAATCCTACCTGGGTAATTACATTCCCTGAAAATATCGTATTGGTGATATACATTTTCCTCCCTCTGAAAGGCTTAATTATGTTTATTGCAGTAGTATCGTGCATATGAGCAATTTCCGAATTCACGCAATAAACAGAAGCAAGGGCGAAATATGTTGGGCAATTAAAATAAGTGTATGCGCTGAACGGGATTCTGTCGGAATATCCGTGGAAATTAACGCACTACTCCGTTACATGGACCAACTGTATATTCAGTTTCATGGCGGATGTTTGACGGCGGTCTTCATAGCTAGAATTAATAAACACATTAATGTCCACCTATTTATACGTGAGTGTTCAATTACCGTATGAGTTGCCGGGGGAGGAGGGGGGGGGGGAAACAAACAGAAAGTAGTACATGCAGGTAACTATGGACAGATATTTATCTATATAGATCCTCAACCTATACAGATGTAAGCAGACCCTCAACTCGAAACGTTTACTCACGTAACTTGGGCGGTTTTTTCCCCATACACTTCGGATTCATTTGTCCTGTAGCGTAAAAAAAAGAAGTGCACGCGGAATCTCCATGGTAACATGAATCTCTCTGCTCGGCCTAAAATAAAAAATAAAATAAAAAAACTCACGTGTGTATGCATAGTCGATCCACGCAGGTGCATCGATGCCAGCGTGAAAGTCACGTACCATGGGAAATGCATGACAATGGGGCGAGACTATATGTTCCCAGATCGATGAGCCTAAACGCCATAAATTCGAAAGTGCGGCCGAGGTACTATTTGCATCGTGCATCCCGTCGCGTCAAAAAATGTATGAGGTTTTTCGTGCTACCTTGGCTGACGTCCGATCATTAGCCTCTCACTTTTGCTTAAAGTCAGTTGTACAAGTCGAAAAATGACTTTTTTCAAAACCTATATAGTTTGACAGTATGTCAGCTTATAAATGTTCCTTAAAAAATTCAAGACGGTGGGATCAAAATTGACAGATTTATAGGCTTTCATGTTGACACCCGTCGAAAAGCTCGGAACGTCGTTCAAAACTTGAATGCTTCTTCTAGTATAGTCGTACTATCGCTGAAAAACCCCGTAATCGAAAAAAATTAGAAGGCCAGTTTTTTGACAGCTGATTCTGTACGTGGCGCGGGTGCTAACTCCAAGTTTAACTAAAAATTGGGTGCAGGGTTTTTTAAGGCGATAAAGGGGTATGGGGGTGGATTGATGCCAAACTACGACCCCTATGAGGTGGCGCCGTGAGACAAAATATTCGGAAAAATCTGGGCTTTTGTTTTGTCCACAGCGCCGAAATCGTGGAAGTTCATTTTGGGGGTGAAAAAAGGGTGAAATTTTGAAAAATCAGTATTAATTCAATAACTCTTCAGGAAAAATTCGTGCCCTTTTTGTTCAACTGGAAACGTTGTAGCCCTTGAAAAGATGCGTTGATAGAGCATTTAATCATCACTCTCTGATAATATCTTCACCCTTAAAGAAATTGTTAAAATACAAAAAAAAATGTTTATCGTATAACTCAAAAGCAATCGATTTTTCGCCAATAGTTCAAATGTACGAAATGTAGAGAATAATTTTCTCTATATTTTCGTTTCTATCGACCACCCTTGAATTTTTATTTTCCAACCCCTCTCGGGGGTTGAAAATTAAAAAAAAAAATTCTGGGAAACTATTGCCCGCCCGAATTTGCCGCCGCGGAACAATTTGTAGCTTGAACCCTCAGCTACATTTTTGTCCGCCGCGCCAAATTCGTATCTCTTTATTTTCAGTCAATAGTTTTCCCGTTAATCGACCTCCATCACCCTTCATCCCCTAAACAAACCCTACACCCCGATTTTTAGGCAAATTTGGATTTAGCATTTACATTCATTGACAATACACAGCATGACTGTACTATTTCTCGAAAGTACGTTTTCAAAGTCGGTGAGAAATATATCTGAAAAACTACTGCATCGATATTTCTGAAATGTACCGGACTTTTTTTAGATGTAAAAATATAATATTTGACGAAAGGATTTTTTTCCGATGTATACTTTCGATTTGATGAACGAAAAATGCCAATTTTCTCTCTCACTTTGAACGCGCGCAAATGTTGACATCATCCAATACATACATAAAGAAAATCCTTCATCAGGTTAGTATATTTTGTCTTGTGCTATCCTGCAAGCAATTTTCGTGCATTGGATCTTGATAACAAGCCCAAGGATTCTGCCCAAAATAGTGTGAATCCAGGTTTTGGGTACGAAGAACCCAATCAGCTGGGTGACGCCTTTCGAAAAACTTCCCAAAGATCTCAAATAACCAGATTTATTCCTTCAAACGACTATTTTGCAATTAATGAAATAAATGAGTTCTTGATTCGTATTGCATGACGAATCTCGATTATGGCCCCTCTGCTCTGCTACAATTTATGGAAATAACGTAACAAATTATTTCAAAAATCCTACGCCCTTTAGACTACCTTTGCCGAGCATATCGCTTTCCAAATACTGCAGCATTCTACGCGCTCCGCATATTTCTGTGTTCAAGTTTTGTTATACCTGCAGCTCTTTTTACCACGCGGCACGTATAGACGTTATATCGGGACCGGAGCATTAAGGGGGTTCGGTGGGCTTTCGTTTGCACGTGTGAAGAAATACGCGAATTTCACGCACCGCGACGAGAATCTGTATTACGGGAATACGATTCGTGACACTGTGGTAGACGCGACGCCCACACACACACGTGTACATGTGCTCGGTACCCCGTGTGTACACAGATCCATGCAGAGAACCGGATAAGTTATGGGTCCCATAGCGCGCCGTAGATTCCGCGGACGCAGACGTACTGCGATCATTATCTTCGAATTTATGGTTGCATCGGGGGGGGTGAACGGGAGAGGGGGGGGGAGAGAGAGAGAGAGAGAGAGAGCGTTCGCTATGCACCACTCTGTTCGTTCTGGAACTGTGGATCGCTGCGTTAAAAGGATCCCTGGAATCGTATGCACACGAGGCACACGTACTCGTCGCTATTCCCTGATATCTCGATCTTCAACGTTTACCCTTTAGGGGTGGAATACCAAAATGCAAGACCGGAAACTGATATGGGTACGTTGCAGTTGATTTTGAAAAATGAACTCCATTGATGATGTTGAAGTGTGCATCGTTCGAATGCACCGAACATTTTTTTTTAACGTTAACTCGTTATCCAAGTTTTTGGCAGTTTTCGGCTACTGGAATGACTAAAATTTTTTATAGGAGTTTATCTAGTTTCTGCAACTGAAATTTTCAACCAAATATTGTGGGTGAATGACTAAAACATTTTATAGGAGTTTTTCTAACTTCTGCAACTGAAATGTTCAACCAAATATTGTGGGAGATAAGAAAAATATAGAAGGAAAAAGAATTTTCGTTGTGCTAGAACGATGCAGACTTTAAGACCATCTCCGTTGATACTTTACATTTTGTTTCTCAAAATATAAACGTTTAAAGAGAATATTTTTCGCAAAGTGCCTGCGGGACTGTTTTTCAGTTTTCTTAGGATCAAATCTGAAGCAAAATACCAAAAAGTTGATGACGATATGAAGAATTAACCCTTTATAACGTAACGGCGTATAAATTGAAAAATAGTTGACTTTGGGGTAGGTTTCAATAGATTTTAAAAACGTGTATTGTTTCGTTTTGGAAAATTTAATTAGCGGGCAAGTTAGAAAGCAATAAAAGGAGTGTCATAGACGAATTACATCGTGTCGTAACATTTATTTATGATGCATTGAAGTATGCATCGGTGTAATGCAATGAAAATATTTTTTCCGCCCCTTGCTTAATTTTCTTTGCTTATTTAAGCTATGGAAATCACCGAAACGTTTTTGACAATTTTTATTAGAGGTCCATTACCTGCTCCTCCAAAAAATAGTTAAGATATAGTAGTGAAAGTGAAGAGATGAAAAAGTATTACCGTCAATTAACAATTAACGTTATCTAGTTTGTATGAATTGCACTAAAAAGAAACCATAGAACGCTTTGTAGGCGGTATGTGGCATTGATATCAAAAAAGCTCAAATTTCAATATAGGATTTTGTGGTGACTTAAAATTAGATAGTTCGTTACAGAATTTTCACACGGTTGTATAAAGAGTCGAGGTAGTATGAAAGATCTAGAAAAATATATCAATGTGTTACAAAATTACGTGGCTTTGTAGTTGAAAAAAAGAATCCCCAAAAAGCCTATTTTTTCGGCCTTTAGAGTAGCCTAAGGCCTTAAGGAAAATGACAACCGATTTGTTTGGGTTGCAGAGGTCTTACCCCTTAACAATTATACGCTTTCGTGAGCCTGTATGAAACTCAGACTTCAGTGGATTTTTTCCCCTTCGAGTATCTAAATTTTTTACTTCGAAGAAAGAGAAAGCATGGGGCAGGAGAGGAAAGGGGAAGGGAAATAAATGGAACGAAGAAAATAAGGCATTTGGGATTAGAGAAACGACCGTGCAGTCGAGATCGAGGTTGCTGTGTGCATTTTTGCATACTTCTTTTTCTTTCCGCGATCACAAGTGTAGGTATATGCTGAATCGACCGGAAAAAAATGGTGCACATAACGATGTGTATTTTCTCGTAATATACGAAGGGAAAAGTTGCAGACTTTTTCCGCTGCCTCAAATTTCGTGGTACGAGTTTTTCGAGCCTCAAACGTACTGGCAGTAACTCCGATATCCACGTGAAGGGCTCGGAGGGAAAATTGCTCAAGGAACGATACGCGGGAGAGAAAATAGACGAACTTTAGATCCACAGTGCGATTATTTTTGGGATAAACGTTGCTTCAAAACTTTCTTCGTCCCACGTAGAAATCACGATGTCGAGCTATTTGCGTTTCTGAATATATTTGCTTTGCGTTAACGACGACTTTGATTATTTTTGAGATTTCAGCAACTAATTAGATTTAATAAGTACTGCAATTTTTTCTCAGCGGGCAAAGTAACGCGGGCAATATCAAATTTGTATAACCATCAAATGTTTGGTGACCGATTGCGTGGGTGTGCATTATTAACGCAGAAAAAAGCTGAACTGTTATGAATTTTTTCTTGGAAATCGTGCGCAAAATTGCAAAGATTTGTTTATATCAAAGGGTATGGTTTCATATATCTTTTACAATTTATTCATTGAAAAGTATTTATAAATGTGATAGAGACGTTCATTGGTGCAGAGCACGGTTTGAAAAACGTCTTTCGCGGTGATCAAGATTCACATGCGTTTAGTTTTTCCATGAAATTATCTAGTGCTTGGAAGAAGGATTTAATAAAAATGTTGATTAAAAAAAAATGGTCGATTTTCGATTAGAAGAATCTTCTATTTTCGTTGGAAACAAAAAACTACGCATCGACAAAAACAAAAATTCTTCGTTAAAGTACTCCTTTTTGAAATGTAAAAGAAGCTTGTGAAATTTGAAGTTGATCGGTGCAGTAGTTTTCGAGATATCGTAGCGACCAATCCAGAAAAAAGTAGGTTTGAGGAAAAACGCGTTTACAGTTCGCCGGTTAGCAGAACTTACCCCTCAACCCCCATAATTCCTTCATTTTTTAAGAGATCGACTTGACGTTTTTCAACAATATTTTTGAAATGTTATTGAGAATCTTGAGTTGAGATGTTATTGAGAATCTTGAGACTTGAGAATCAGTCGGAAGGCAAAAATCGATGTTTTTGAAAATTTCAACTACTTAAGTGTAAGGTACCCTCAAGGTACGTTGCGTTCCCCAATACGCAAATTGGTGACAGCTCACGAGGAACATCACCTGAGTGTCCGCCGTCGAATTAGTTGAACCTCATGTATTTGATAAAGCATTGAAAACTATTACACATGTATCTTTATTTATCTGTGGAACAACAGTTTTGTGGGGAGAAACCACCCCTCGAAGAAAGGCGTGTCGAGGGGTGGTTTTGCAGCTTCACCTATGAGCACTCCACCGATTTGAATGCCACAAAACCCTAAATTCATCCAATGTAAAGCGATGAAAAATCCACTATATGATGATTGAAAAAAAACGGAATGAAGGGGTGACACGGTATTTTTGAGGGGTCGTTTCCCCCCTTAAAACGTTTTTCTGCAGATAAAAAAATCAGTATCTAATAGCTTACAACGCTTTATCCTATCCATGAATTTCATCGAAATCGGAGGCGAACACTTGAGGCCGGAGTCTGAATCATAAGGTCAAAAAAAAAACATTGTTTTTCGGGAATTTTTTTGGAAAGGAAAAAATAAGCGAGCCCCGTAAACATTGAGGTATCTTTTCATGTATATTTGAAATGTTTAGAGAAAGTGTTCAGCATGAAACAATGAATGACTGCAGATTTGTCAGTCTATTCGATGTGTGTCTTGCCACTGCATTGGAGGGCGTGATAGCAAAACAAAACTAAACCACCTATTGAATCAAACTAAAGTTTATTTTCTTCAGTATGAAAATCTCTTTTAAGTGGACTAAAAGAGTCGTTGGAGAAGTCATTTAAAATAATTTTTATAGCACGTTAAAATGTTCTTTTAAACACCTTTTTTCCCTAAACCTGAGAAAAGTTGTAATTTCACGATTCCTTTAGCTTTTTCTTAGTTCACCCAGGAGAGAAATAGATGACAATAGAACATTATATTAGTTTTTTTTTTCAGTCAAGAATTACGAGCAGTATCTTTCCCGCCGATTGGGGACTGCAGGGGCAAGACGCATATGTAGGGCTGGTAAATATGTCATTCATTATTTCATGGTGACATATTTTTTATACATACGAAATATACATGAAACCATACCTCAATGATTACTGAACTCACTGTTTTTTCCCTGCTCAAAAAATTCCGAAAAATCGCTTTTTTGGACCTTCTAATTAAGGCTCCGGTCTTAAGTGATTGTCCTTGTCAGTCGCATACCGGTTCGCGCTAACTCAGCAGGAGAAACTGTTACCAAATTTCCTATGGTAACCCGCCCGAAACTCTCTAAAATATAGCAGTCTACAGTATCCCCGCAGGTTTTCCCCAGTTTCCCTGTGCCCTCGTGCAGTCGCGCACAGCTGCTGCGGACAACATCCAGTGGGAAAAACGGAATCGATAAGCTCGCAAGGGCGTATGAAGGAACATTTGAAATAGAAAATAGTAATAATAATAATACAAATTTCTTCAGAGAAAAGAAAAGGCAATATCGCGGTGCGAACAGTTCCTACGAGGATTTAAATCAATCACTATGGCGTGTTATTTTTCGAACACACGTCATCATTTATCGCGATATTTTTACACGCGCATACGATAAAGCGTATGCCAGTAACGTGGTAGGCCGTGGGCAGCAAATTGGGAAACCGGTGGACCATGCTATGCATAAAACACCCACGTCGGAACGTTCAGCCGCGGACAAAATTATACCCCGAAGAGTTCACGCGACGAAAAAAAAACCTAAAAACAAAAAATAACAGCTCTCTATGACTATCGAGTTTTCTTCCATTAAAATTGTCCATCGTTCGTCGTGTTCGTTCGACGATCGGAGTATGCGAGAGCGCCTGGTGAAAACGATATTCCTGAACCTCGCGAGGCGGCATAACCGTTACTACACGTATAGTATACTACACAATATACATTGAGTGACGTGACTCGGCAACGCGAAGCGCCGAGCTAACTCAACTAACTATAATGCTCCTTCAAAAACACTCTTCACGGACGTTGACACATACTCTCAAGTCCCGTAGTTCGATGAATCTTTAATGGAAACGAATATTCCACGAAAATTGTTTCACCCCTCCGGTATATGACGCTCGCCCGTTATGATCGTTCGATCACTTTTCTTTTTCGATCGTGTTTCACGAACGTCATCAAAATGATCGTTGAAAAAATTTTTATACTTTCAAAGATCAATTTCTTCCGTGCAGTCATCGAACATTTGTGACTAAAGAATTTTCTGCATTCCTATATGCCGAAACAATCGAGACAGCTAAGGCCCACGGACCTGTGCATAATTAGTTAGAGCAGTTTGAACGCATGTGACGATTAGTGGGATGTTCACATGGCCATAACTATACCAAGCATCGTGCTGGCATGACGATGATTCGTACAATAGCGTCTTATAAACTTTGTAAAATATTTTCTCGAAAACCTCACCACGCACGAGAATTTCGCAACGACGTTCTTCTTCGTAGTAAAAAAAAAAAAAAGTAGTGATTGAGGCCTTAGGCCACTCTAGAGGCCGAAAATAGGCTTTTTGGGGATTTTTTTTAGGAAAAACTACAAAATAAATCGAGATTACAACAAAGGGTTTTTGTCATACATATCAGTTATACTGTATACAATAATTTTTTGGAGGCGATTAATTTCAAAATGGCGGCTGTGCAGCGTTTTTCCGATGACGTCTCCGTTTGACGTTGGACAGAAACATAACTCAGACAATTTTGAACCGATTCACTTGAAATGTTGAATGTATATTGAAAAAAACATTGTCTATGGAAGTACGTAGGATTTTTTTTATATTGTATAGTTCATTTGTTATTAACAATTATCTGACGATTTTTTAAGCAAATTTTACACGTTCCACGTTAGAAGTGCGCCATTTGGCAAAAAATCAATTTATCGAACAAATCCTACGTACTTCTATAGCAGTTATTATATATAATCGAAAAAAATTCGTTGGCTCATTATAACCCAAAAGTTACAGGAGCTGTTTGTCCGGCCGTGGACCCTGGAAAAACGGAGACGTCATCGCAAAAACGCTGCACAGCCGCCATTTTGAAATTAATCGCTTAAAAAAAATGATTGTACACAGTCACTGATATGTATGATAAACACCCTTTTTGTAATCTCGATTTATTTTGTGGTTTTTCTGGAAAAAATCTCCAAAGGCCTATTTTTTCGGCCTCTAGAGTGGCCTAAGCCCTTAAGAATGACTTGAAATAACCTCTACCCACTTTCCAAGTTGACCTATATAAATTGCACAGTCAAGCGATCTGCTTAAGAACACAACTGGGCCAATGACCTTACCAAAATCATCAATAACAACGTAATCAACATCAGATACCGACACGCAAGCTTGACAAATGTAATGAGAATCGTTCAAGTGTGCAAGTGTCATCACCGAATCATCAAACGCGAATTCAGCTTGAAAATCTACCGGTTGCTCAGGATTCTGGATCGCGTATACACGGTCGAATAAGCTCGGAGTTTTGGAGCTTATTAAGCGGCCGGTATCGCACGTTATCTTGCGGCAAGACGTTGCGGTGGACGAGACGCCGGAGAACTAGGTTTTCGGACCCTCCTTCAGGCTCGAGGATCGCGTGCGGTTACTGCTCGTGGTATGGTTAATGCATTCGGCAGAGTATCCACGCTAAGCCTATAAACCCTCAGGAGTATCCCTTAATTGGTCGTCCCACGAGTGAGCTCACGCCGGTCTGGCGTTTCCCTTCTTGCCGCTTGTCCTCCAAACCCTGTGGGAGCGTCATTCCATCTTCCTTCAGCGACAACCCGATACCTACACTGCACCTCGCTCTAAGCTCACAACTCGACCAGAATTTATTGTCACGAGACACACATACGTACGTGCGCACAAAAAAACTAGTCAAAATAATCCAACGAATGTAGACACTCCATGCATCAAAGATGTAAGCGATTTCCTCCTCCAGACCTCAGATGTGTGACGCTTTTTCGGGCGGACTAATAAAAAGCATTGTGCGCGGAGTTTGCGCCGTTTATGACGTATTTGTGACGAATTTAATAGGAGCGTCAAGCCAGTTTTTCAAGCGCTCCCCAGTCGTAAAACGGTAGATTGAAAGTTTACCAAATCGACTTTTACATCCGAAATCCCGTAAGACTTCCATGAGACAAAAGTGTTTGCATTCGAATGCAGGTCTTTGGTGATTTCGTTGTGTCATATATTCACGAGAATGACGGCCAAAATCAGCCTGCGCCGGCGAACTCTCGAACGAACTGTGGAGGAAGCGAGAGGCTGGTGGGGGAGCTGGAGAAATCTCGCGAAAAACACGTAGTGGTATTTTCGGGTGACGAAGAGAGAAAACGAGCGAGTACAAAACGTGCGGAGTAGATACATATTATTTGTACACAGATATACGCGGGTGCAGTCGGTAGGAAGGATCGTAAACATCTTTACGGACCTGTCCAAACGACTAGCCATAATCTAGGAAGAGTTCCCGGTGGAACGGTCCCTCAACCGAATCGTTCGCATCGCCGTTGATGGCATCCCAGTAAGAGGAAAGACCTGGTACGAAGCATAAGAAGGAAGGGGCCCAAAATACGAACGACCAGGAATGAGAAGAACTGCCCAGACGTTCCTTCGGGACAAGATCGATCGTCCTGTATTCTCGACACACCAGCGCGCGGAGTGGCTAAGGCGACCACCACCAGGAGCTATTAATTTTCATTTGCGGCAAGCGAGACTGTATATCTCGCTTGTTGGTAACACTCGCAAGTACCGCGAGAGCCACGGCGTTTCCAGCCATGTAACAAGACGATAAAATCCTTTCGAGAATGGATACCCGATGGAAAAACAAGTGTTGACGAACCTTTCGGGGATGTCCGTCAGCGGTTATCCGATAGGTGAAAGTAGCCTTGCAATAAACTGATCAGGACTTCCAATGCGTCGTACGACAATAGGACCTTGATGCAGAAGTGGTCACCATAATGCACGGTTGCCAGTGCCTGCGGATAAGGTCCGCGTGAACGAGGGTGGATAGAACTTTTGAGAACGCGAGGGAAGGCAGAAAGGTAGCATTAAGATGGGTTTTAAGTCGAAAGAGGCGGAGACTAACAATAAGTAGTCTGCCATCTCTCGCTCCTTCGACCTCCATTCCATCTTCGTCCTTGCATCTGTTTACCAATCGACCACCTTTCACCTCTCGTTCTTGCCCTAGCTCTTCACCATGCTGGCCGTCTCAGCGCCATCGCGCGACGATCGGGCAGTAAGGCGAAGCGCACCCTCGCGGGGTTCGGGGAACTCTGCTGTGTAACGTTGGTGCCACCGTGGGTGGGTGCTTCCACTGGAACACTGGGAGCTCAGAGAACGCCAGGAGGCAGAGTGGAGATAGAGGACCGTCGGCCAACAAGGACGGGCCAGTGATTTAGTGCATCCAGACCGCGCGCTGTAGGAGGCTTCCCAGGAAAATTGTATGTGTGTATGCATGGCTACGGGCGAGAAAGGCATAGCGAGGGAGAGAGAGAGAGAGAGAGAGAGAGAGAGAGAGAGAGAGGAAGAGCGTGAAGGAGGAACGGGTCTGTGAGGGTTACGTTGGCTGGTGGAGCTAGGTATTCTCTTCTCGTACAGCCAGATAAATCGCATCCACACGCATTCCCACCCTCCAGTACTCGTACATCCCCATAGCTATAGAACGGAGAGTCAGATCGAGAACGAACGACAACGACGGAGAAATCCGGACCTCCGTTGAACTAAGGGCACGAAAACAAAAAACGGCAGGACGGATGAAAGAGGTAAAAAGAAACGTCGAGCACGCCACGGATAAAGAAGCTCAGCGATGCTTCGAGTCCCGATGTAAGTGAATCGGAGAAATGTTTATCGTTCGTTGGCGCCGCGTAATTGGCTTACGAGGATTAGAAGAATGGTCTCAATGTGTCGGCTTTAACGAAATACGTGCGAGCTACCGAACGTAGCATACGACGTAATGAGGTGGGCGAAATCAAGTATCCGAGAGAACGGTGCAGAATGAAAAGCTTCAAGATCGAAAGATCTAGATAAAATTAGTTCGATCCTGTGGTACGGTTCAACAACGTTAATTCTACAGTGTAACCGCTCATTCGGGGTACAAAATGGATCGTTCTTATCGAACTGCACTTTTGTGGGAACCTTTCTAGGTCGGATAACAGAAGTACGTAACCTTGAAGCATGCGGCACAATATGGAGTAGAATGAAGAACCATCAGAGTGCAAGCGTCGAGAAAAATAGCGAAAATAATCCTCAGAGATAGCTCCGGAATTAGATCCATTTATATCTCGAAAGGTACCAGCGCAGGGGACGAGAAAAAAATCGTGCGAATGGTTGCCAACGACTGTAGGTACACTTGCTTCGCTCGGACAACTGGAACTGTTTGGAAATACGACGCAAAAAGGGCAACTCAACCACAAACATTACTTGGAGAATGAGTTGACGCAGTTTTTCCACTGAAGTACACGAAGCTGGCAGTTTTACCGACAACTACTGCTTTGAACGGTATAACCGAGCTGCGAGGATAGTCCTAATGGACGTGTCTACAACAACCATAACGTGTAACGAACGACGTAGGGAGGCAGAACAATATTACGTGACTCTTGCGTCTCATCATTCTTTCCTCGTACATCGAGACATGACGCTCGGAGTACTTAGTTTGGAAAACAAGTGAAACATGTAGGAGGTAGAATGTGGATGGAGAAAATGGAAATAGGACTGCATAGCTGCGCAGACGATCAGTCTGAAGAATTCACGTCTAACAGAAATTTAATCTACTTTACGGCGTTTTTAACCTCGCTATTTTTCCTCCAATTATCTGCACGCTTCATACTCCGTCGTCTTGTCAGTTTTCCTTCTGTTTTCTACCTGCTTCGCTAATACCAACTTCTGGCGTAGTAAGGTTGCAATCATTTCTTGCTTGTACTTTAAACGGACAACCAGGTGGGAAATAGATACAGCGTGCTAGCCTGGACGTCAGAGGAAAGGGGTCGTTAAAAGCCTCCAATTACGCGGTCGAGTCTTGGAATCCCCAGAAGCAACAGAAGCTGCCTTAGTTCCGTGCCGAATGACCAAAAGCCTCTTTCTTACTTACTCTATCCTGCGCTGCTTCCCTTCGCACTGTGTAGCACCAGTCGACCGATTGACGTACCGATGTACGACAAAACCACCACTGGAAAGAAGGAAAATGTTCCAGCATTGAGGTTCGCCATACTATTCCCAATCGCTCCTTTTGGTATAATCCCCGTCACCGTGACGGCTTCCAACATCAGGATTGCAGCTTCCATCCCTGCGGACCTTCAGCCTTCTTACTGAAGAATAACTCCCCAGTCCTATCTAGCGTCCTATCACTTTTACTTCTTCCCTCATACCTTCCTCTCGGTCACCATCGTCGTCGCACACTTACTCCACGGTTCTCTCTTATTTCTCGGTCGTTTGACAGGTCTTGCCTCAAGTCTGGCTCTGCCCCTACCTCATTCAAGCATCCATCCCTTTCTACGTCATTTTCGCAGCTGTGCATCCTTCCTTTAACACCCCCAACGAGCTTGGCCGCCTTCCTCAGTCTCAAACGTCGTAACTCCCGGGTGCAACGTCCACCTTCCGTGAAATTAACGTAACGGCCTCCTATACCCAACCCGTGTACCTGCGCCCTACTCCTCCTCGTTCTCTTCCCCATCAAGCTCCGTTTATCCTCCATTTCAAACCACGAGAAAGATGCAGCTGGGACAAAAGTTCCACGGGCCCTCTCTGGAAAATCCTAACCTACCGGAGCTGATGCACGAACATGGTCTTGATCTTTATCGTTTTGCATTAACCTGGTACACCAATCTAGAAACGTAGCTTTAGTATTATGATCGAGATTCATGATAAATGTCGCCGAGGTGAAATGACGAAGTGCTGGTTTTGCCGTCGTCGATGAGGAAGCAACGTGACATGGGAGGCTGTGGGGCATGAACGAGTGAAGATAGACTGTTCGAACAAGCCCGTGATGAAGGAGCCTTACGTGTTACAGTATCCCCAGCCATGATTTTCCATGGGTCTGATCAATCGATAGTTAATACCAATGCGCGTAATATCACTGATATCCATGCGGAAGGATTTCTCAAAATGTTCGATTTCGGGATCTTACCTCTTATTTGTCAATTAACCATCGCTCGAAAAAGAACCAGTACAAATCTCGATGCTTACCTGCAACATAAAAAGAAAACAGGAATGTCAAGTGCTGTTGGTATGGCTACTTGTGTCTTTAGGTGAACACCACAATGTGTACAGAGTAGGTAATAGTCTAGCATCGTGATCAAAGTCCGTCCACGTTCGCCACGATCATTTACTTTATGAGCAGCTAGATGGAAGAATAAAGAAAGAAAAGTATAAATACGTGGAACACATCGCGGATACTTCATCATATTGTTAACACCAAGAGTTTCCCTCCGTCTTTCTCGATCTCTGGGTGCCTTCATATCCTGTATATCTACCAACTTGCGAGACATCCCAAGAATACCGATTGTAACGGAACTATGCTGTTCGACTATCTGAAATATATTGTTGAGATCCATCCCGCATGTTTCCTACTTATAGAACTTTTTGTACACATACAATACTCGCGGAATACATTTTTATGTGTTCGGCAATATTTTTTTTACCCACTTGGGAATCGGACAGTGATGTTTCCAGCGTATAATTTTCAATAGCTAGACTTTTCCAGCCAAGTTTGTCCGATAGTGTTGTCTCGTTTACGCAGAAAACAATTAAGGATTGGGACACTGGATGTGACGAGAACTTGGGTGATATCGAGGAACAAGGGTCACGCTCTTTCATTTCTTGTCCGTCGATCCGTCCGCATCGTTCTCTTTCACTCTCCCTCTTATTTCGTTCTTTCCCTGGAGTTCGCAACTTACGACGAAGAAACCTACGTAGTTGTCAAGGGTGCTTTCGATGAGTTTCAGGCTGTCGGGGTCTTTTCTCGATATAATACGAATGAAAGGGCAAACAATGCCGAAAGGAGCCTGTAGAGTTCTCCAATCGACACATCTTTGGAACTCGAGGACGATTAGAAGAGCACAAAGATAATTGAAGACTTTCCTGAAAAGAACGCGGTACTCGTATACGCGCACACGTGCATTTATATGGTTCACGTATTTCACGTGCCGGCATATAACTCCACATTCTTCGACAGCTTTGTTAAAATAAGGTCTCATATTAAATGTTCAATGGAAACGATAACAGAAACTGTTACAGAGCTCTCTTCTGTTTGAATGAGATACCAGATGACAAAAAGCGTCGAGTGAACGCTTTAACGAACGGATATGACATTTGCCTACGATACAATTGCGTTCTATTCGTGTTCGCCTGTACCGTGGATTGTTATTTTTTTTTCTTCTCTTTTTTCGAGAGCAATTCTGATGCTATCGAATAATTCTAGTCCCCTATCCGTATGAGCACTGCACACTCTGTGTTGTTATGCACTCAAACAATGCCAATAAATATGCTCCACTCGGATGTGCTTCAATTCGTGCACCAAAAAATGTGCGAGGATAACGTTCGTTTTATATTTAACGCACCAGAAACGCCTTTCAAACGCGATGGGAAGGCCGCCACAATTGCACGTACATGTATATAGATGATTCGGTGACTCCAAATTACGGGACGAATACAAAATACACTATAAGACGAAAGCTTGATTCGATCATGCGTAGTCTATTTTAAATCGTTTCGTATCTTTTCATTTCAATCCACGAAATCGTGGGAAAATAGAGGTATGATGTCATGTAGCTGATTGATCCCAAAATGCCCTCATACACATTGAGTTTTTGATACCGATTCCCGAAGTAATTGCACGAAGGAACTTTCGGAAATTTTCATGAAATTTGTACACTCCTGATACGGTCTTTCAACATCAGCTGTCACGTCAACGGTCAGCTGGCACTTTCAAATAGGTAGCAAAAAAATTAGGCATGCATCGTTGGAGTGCAGCTTATGTTTTTTTCTTCTATTGCTTACATTGTTTTACCGATGTAGGGTACGAAAATTACTCAAACGGTTTTTCTTATCCTCATAAGAGATCCACGGGCTAATCTATACAAACATTGTAGATTGTAATAAAAAGAAACAAATAAAAGAAATATTAAAAAGAACTTGCGTTGCTTTCCAACGATACAAACTTCAACGCGATAAAATTGTTTTTTAAATGAAAACTGCAGCGAATGATGCAGTACTTGTAGACGATGATGGGAGGAAAGGGATGAGGAAATAGAGGACAAATACGAGCAAGGAGATTGACTGCAAATTCTAACGGTTGAAGGCTATGCCTGTCGCTACGAAATATCGACGCGCCTGAGATTCTGCCATATTATATACTTATACAGGGTGTTAGGAAGGTGGATGCAAAACCTTACCTTAAGGTGTGATAGGTCACCTCGCTAGAAACATATCTAACCTAAGTTACCTTACTCCAAAGTCTAAGGACTCCGAGTTATAATGGTAAATATCATTTTTGGAAAATTTCCCAAATTTAGGTTCTAACTCGTTCACAATGTTCGAACAGCTAATAATTGGTAACTTAAAAACTGATTTATGTCTTAGCTTAATGTGTATTCTATCGACACACATCAATACGATCATCTGTATCCACACTAACTAAATGCGACGTGTTGAATAATTAAAGACTTGCCAAAAATAAAATATCTCTTATGCTAATTCTATTTTAAAAAATAGCATTAACATAAGAATTAAACGAGTTCGTACCCAATTTTAGGTACGACATTTTTGAAATCTTTAGATTTCGGACTAATGTAACCTAGGTTAGATATGTTCCTAATGAGGTGATTTATCACCCCCTTAAGGCGTTGCATTCACCTTCCTAACACCCTGTATGTATATATATATATAGCAGAAGAAGTGGGGTAGAGGGACAGCACCGGTGCATCCAAAGTGCGAAAATCTCGACAATTTTAGTTTAGAATCGACGTTTTTCCCGCTCGGTGCATTATTTGTACTTCATTCAGGACCTCAAATCGTCAATGAAAAGAGCGCTGAGTGTGACGATGAGATGCAAATTAAAGTGGATTTTAACTTCATATCCCAAACGAAAATGCTTAAAAAACATATCGTAGGTTACTCAAGTATGGGTCACGTACCCACCGCTGTCAATAATGACATCGACGTTGGCATTGTTGAAATGCAGTGAAAATGATTGTTTTTGTACAATTTTCTAAACTTTCTTCAGCAGATTCGCGTTACGAAAATCACGCGAACATTTTGCAGGATTTTTATTTAGCGATGCGCGACACATTTGCAAAATGTCATTTTAAATGATGATGAAAAACAAGAAATTGAAAAGTATTTTCGCTCCATCCCAGCGATATAAACGTCAACCCCATTGTCAATAACCGAATAACCCAACATAGGTGATTGTAACCATAGGGTTGGGTAAATGAAGTCCTATTTCCGAGTGGCACCAACTGACAGGAACTAATCGCCATCGTGATGCACACAATTACAATAATTAAACGAACGTTCAATTGATGAAACATTTGTTCAATAATGTTCAACATTGGAAAAGCCTGTAGGCCAAATTTGGATTTAAAACGATCAAATTCTTATCACGAGTTGGATGTCGGGTTGATTTTTTGGCTTCGCAACATCGTCCTCTCTACCAATATATTCAGGTGCTATCCGAGGACTTTAACAAAGCTCTCTAATAAAGTCTATCGATGGAGGAGGATTTGGGACTATGGACCAATACGAGCTAACCCATTTAGATGTTAAGGGCTCACCGTATACTACTAGCCGATATTCCTATGCATTCCCTCAAATGCACGCTACTGCATTGCATTTTTATAAGTGGCACAAAGCATTGCAATTGCCTTCGGTATCCCCTGTTTATATATCCGTCGCGTTTACGGATACGTATACACCTGTTGTTGGTTTGTATTCGAGTACACGTACGTAGCAAATGGAGAATAGCGGATATGTGCAACGGATACGTAGTCTGCATATATGTGGTGCATTCTGGAGCTGCAATATAGTAATGGATTTGGATTTCCCGCGAGAGGACTGAATTGAATTTTTGCAACGGCGGTAAAGAGAATACCCGAGCATTCCCTCCGTATTCCAGATGTATGCGGACGCGAGATTGAAGAACACTTCGCTCATCCTTCTCGAATTACGATAGATATAGCAGCCAGTATACATATGCATAGTTATATATGTATACGTCTCGGGCGGATTATATAGGAGTACAGCACGTAAAGGTTGAATAGTTTCTTTAGAATTCCGAATAGGAGATGAATATTACAACAGCGGGTAACTGGTATGATGCGCTCGGTTCGTGAAATTTCGGGCGAATTGAAGCGGACAAACTATCGTTCAAGCCGTAACAATTGTTAGAAAAAGAAGAAAATCATAAGCTTATATAAAAATGTATCGATATAAAAATCTTACAAATATATTTATGAGCTATTTTAAGTTAATACTTTGTATCCGTATAAGAGCTGTTATTTTTCGGGCGTATCGAAAAATGTTTGCGTGGTAAAAATTGTTTCGTGTAACGGGATGTATTTGGCGATTTACCTTTGGAACTTAACGAAGATTACATTTTTATAGACAGAAATGGTATTTCTTAGAAATACATATACGTATTATGGATATTAAATAGAAATCACGGGAATATATGGATTTATTATACCATTATTATGTACAGACACCTGTATATATACCTACAAGGTTATCGGTTATTGGTCACGATCCGGTGAAAGGGTTGTAGGACATGTTTTCTGATATCAAGTAAGCCAGTAATGCTGTACGCAAAAGTGAACGATTTTTTAATTATTAGCAATGTTTTTGTTTTTAAAGTAAGGGGTAGGCAACCTTTTTGTTTTTTAAAATAATTCGCAGGCTAAGCAACTTTTACGGAATGTCACTCAACTCACGGCCTTGGATTTTGGTGAAATTCATTTATGTGTTAAGCCTTGAAAACTATTGAACACGTATTTTTTCATCGCCGAAATAACGGTTTTAAGGGGGGAAACAACCCCTAAAAGAACGGCGTGCCACGGGGTGATTTTGCCGTTTCACCCACAAATGGTCCACCGATCTGATGGAAACAAAAACTAAAATTCTCCCGATGTAAGGCGATGAAAAATCCCCTATAGAAGGGTTGAACAATAATTGAATTATAGGGTGATAAGCCTTTCTTTGCGTGGTGGTTTCCCCCTATAAACGATTTTCCCGCCGACGCAAATAATATGTGTCTAATAGTTTTGGATACATGAGTTTCAACAAAATATAATGCGGACACTTGAGTGATGTTCCTTGTTAGTGATTGTTTAAGTACCTGAACACTACATTCTTTGGCAAACAAAATTACGATAACTATTAGATTTGCAGAGTTTTGGACCCCTAATTCAAAAATGTTTGCAATCTATGCTTATTTTATCGTTGATGATACTTCGTTTACTGTGTCCTTACAATTAATTAAAAAGTTTAATTCCATACAACATATTATTTTACTTATTTTTTTGCAAGCCGTCTGTCCCTCACTCAAAAAAAATAATAAAAATAATATCTCGAAAATCGGTCACTTTTGCATAAAGAATCGCTGGGTTATCCGATAGTCGAAAACATATCTTACAACCCTTTCACCCTACCACTGGAATTTCAGTTTAGTAAATGCCCCACGGGTTTCGAGATAAAAATAATCTGCTTTTGGTTTTTTTGCATGCCGTTTCTACAAATGAAAATTTTTTTACGCCGTTTTTTTAAATATTACTCTTGGTAATTTTTTAAATCTAGAATCGTCTTTTTTTTAACCGTAAAGGTTAAGGCCACTTTATGAAAAAAGATCTTATGCAGCATTTTAATACGAACCAATTCGAACAGCTTACTTTGATAGCCTGCGGTGTGAAAAAATGTACTATGCATATCGTGCCAATTACTTTGAAAAATGGCTCAGTTATCATCGATTCATATCATTTATAGAAATAGCAAGCAAAAAACCAAAAGCAGATGATTCTTTTCAAAAAGTGACATAAATCTCAAAATTTCGAAAATCGTGGGACTTTTATGTAACTGAAATTCCACCATGTAGTAGGACATGATCTGACATATCGACAGTTGCAGGATCATAGCAGGACACCCTGCATACGTAATATTTATATATATACACAGAAATATGGTAGTAGTTATTTATGATCGTTTAGACGAAAGAGTAAACACTGTGGAAGATTCGTGAGACAAGTGAACGAATAAGTGAACGTGTAAAACTGCGTTCCATTTGATTTCATCTAATCCGAATTTTTTTCGATACTCCGAGAAGCTTCTCTCGAAATATATATTTCACCTCCTCCGAAGCACGAGGAGTCGTGAAATTTAATTACCAAAGTTCCCAACGTGTTTTTCCATCGATATCGCACTATGTGGCAGCCCCGCGTCATGGCGAAGCGTGAAAAATTCCGGGAGCATTCGCCAAGATCGTTAAACGGCCCAATCGGCGGGAGTATCTTGCTCGTTAATTTTTCATAATCCGGAACGATGTTGCACGAACGTACTTCTCCGATGAATAGAAATGTTCTACGAGTCTTGAATTTTCGCGACGGGAGTATAATGTACGAGGAGGGACGAGAGAGGGCGGTAAGGAGAGAGGAGAGCAGAAGATATAGATAGGTCGAAATGAAAGAGCGCCAAGTCTTGCTCCCTGCAACGTCACACGAAGAGCCTCAGTGAAGAATTATCGTGTCAAAGGTATCCGTTAAATTTGAATACTAAATTTTATCTCGTAGGAACTTGTGTTCCACTTGATGAATAACAAATACGAAGAATTGCATGATAAACGAAATTTCACCACGAACACTCTTCACTTCTTCGCATTTTTTTACAAAGTTATTCGACCCATTTACCAATTAGGATAAGAAATAAGACGGTCGTCTTTCAACCGAAGAAAGCAATATATCAAAGGTTCAGGAAATAAAAGCTCCAACCGGTTTTATGACGGGCAGATTAAAACTTACACGAAATTATGTATATGGCCTCAGCGTCGTATATTTTTACCCTCCTAGCTTAATATCAGACCGAAAAAAAACAGAATGAATATACCCCGTGAAAGAATTCAGCCAGGGCTTTGACTAGGCTCCGAGTATTTTTCACTTACTCTGCAAGGGTCCTGACATGGCACCTGACCAGTTCCCTTGGAGGCCGGTTACACTTTGTCGATGAGGGCCTAAAGAGGCTTATGAATCAGGGCCCGACTGGTTGCCTCAACAGAACCCGATCGAAGCCACGAAGCAAGCCTGTTACTGCCCTATAATTATCAGCTTTACTAGTTGATACATATCAAGCGAGATTGGTCAGAAAGAAGTATCTCGAAAATGGAGAAGTGATTGTAAAAAAATTTGTTTTTAATCATTCCACATTTATTGGTACGAGAACGACAGATAACGTTGTGCTTTTGCGTAATGGATACGTCGCGGAGTTTAACGAAATTTTCGGACGTAACGAGTCTGAAGAATGTTTGTACATTGAAGCAAAAATGTGGAAAAAAATTAATGTATTCATGTACCAAACAAAGTCATCTAAAGTTTACGAATGGCGAATTATCTCAAAAAATTCGGTGGATGTTGTTTATCCCGTCACGAGCATTGAACGGAAATTAGTTCAATTAAAAATGTCAAAGCAACCAAACGGTGCTGTACGTATGTATGTGCTGTCATTCCCGCACGCATGAATTAATCTTTCAAAAACTATTTTTGTATTGCGAAATTTATTTTCCAAACATTCTGAATGTTTATAGAATACAAATTATTTATAGTAAAATTCTACGTGTATTTTAAGTGACCTAACCTAATGTTTTATCGATACCTTAAGAGCGGGGTAAAGTATTAACATTTTTTTTCATTTAAAAATTTTTTTTAAATGAATGCATAATATATCAAGAATATTGTGTAAAAATTTCAAGTCGATCGGAGTAAAATTGACGAAGTTATGAGTATTTGAGCGTCTATTGCGCCATGCCGGGTTTTATACCTGGGCGGCAGCTGCGCGGCGCGCTATTGTATTTTTCGACCCCGAATAAATTTCTTGATAAACGGGCCTGTTCCGGTCCCGTTATGTTTTTTGAGTTTATGTTTATGAGTTATGTTTATGAATTTTGCGTAGACAAGCGCAAAAAGATGCTCTCGATCATCTTGATGGAAGCCTTTTGCTCTACGGACCTGGCATCGACGACTTTGAGTGAGTATAAGAAAATTATCGAGTTTTATTTTGAATTTCTAAAAATTCAAAGATAATTGAAAAATCTGAAAAAATTCATACGTATTCAGAAGAATGAACGAATCACGAAAAAAAATTGGGTTGCGGGGAAATTTGTTGACTAACTTTTTTTTTTCATCATTTTGTTAATAACATTTTGGAATTATTATTATGCAAAATTAATCTTTTGAGTACCTTTAATATGCATGAATTTTCTCAGATTTTTATGCAATCGAGAAGTGTTCTCAAACTTATGTGCAATGAGCGCTAAGCGACCAAACTCTTCTGCGTTTTTCAAACCGTTTTTCTGAGACTTCTCATATTTGAAGTCCGTGTGCACGATAACTCAAAATCTACTGGACCAATCGCTTTGAAATTTTGCACAGTACTTCTTCACATAATTCACCAGGTTTTGTCGAGAGCTTTTTTGTTTTTTTAAATAATTACTAATTTTTCAACACCAAATTAGCCGATTTTTTTTAGCGAAAATCGGGTTTTTGGCTCCTAAGTGCTACGAAAAGTCGAAAAATCGAAAAAAACAAAAATCCTCCCGTCATTACCTCGAGAAACATCTCCTTTAACAAATGCATTCAGATTTTTGTACTTCAGATGATTCTGTTGCGAGTTATGGTGCACACCGCAAACCTACTTTTTTTCGAGGCGCCTCCGGGGTTTAATTTTCACTCGCTCAATTTTGAATATTTTGCAATGCGAATTAAGGAGAATGTTGTTCAAATGTTACTTTATTATATGTAATTTTTTCAATAAACGAACACTATTCGTTACGCCAAAAAAAAATCTTAAAAACATGCCTTTTTTTCGCCGAATTAACTTTACCCCGCCCTTAAACTTTAAATATATCACATCTATGGAAGTAAGTCTAAAAACTAGAAATTCTTAAAAATAACTTTGCAAATATATTGTATGCCCTGTCAACCACTGCGCTGATGAATCCTGTCTAGGCCCTTTATCATTTTCCCCGCTCGACCTCATTTGAATAAATTACCCGACCCTGCTATTTTCCTGTCGGGGCCTAGTCCGATTGTGTTATGGAAAGCCCTAGTAGGGAATCCATATTCAAACCGTCATGGGCCCCGAATTTGTTGTGGCTGCCCTCCTAATTTCTTTCACGGGTATGTGTGAGTGTATGGTGTTCAGGCGGACACACGCAATACTCGAATGAGCGTTTCAATTCTACAGTGTGCCATCTAACTCCGAAACACTTAATGAAGGGGTGAAAATAGTCGAAATTGCCGCCTTTCTTGCTGCAGGCCTATTTAAGGAGTAAGGCCACTGTAACGGCCCAAAAAAAAAGGTTTTTTCACTAATTTTTTGCTCCCGAAATTGAAGTTATTTGAAAAAAAACTTTTAATGGTGTTATCGGGCATACATTAAACTTTATTATAAAATTTTTTTACAGTAAAAAAAAACAAAATGGCGGTTCCACAGCTATCTTCCCGGGACATGTTTTGCTTCCAGGGCTCCGCGGCACGCAGCACCACTGGTGCACTTTTGAATCTAGAACAAAAAAAAAAAAAACCATCAATCTAGAGGGCTATAGCTAGAGAATGTCGATCGGATTTTAAAAAGTATCAATTTTTGTGGATTTGGCGTGCGTTTGAAAAAAAAATTGATTTTTGACGAAAAAAACGGCATGTTTTTTGTTAATAAAAAATCAATAAATAAAGTTCTTGAAAATTCCGATCGACATTCTCAAGATAATGTAAATGTTCACATCTGGTTAAAATTTCAAGTAAAAAAAATGAAAATTGTTCGAGTTATGCTGCGTGCCATTTTGAAAAACCATGTTTCGAGAAAAACGCGTTTAAAGTTTTGCGAATAGTTTTTTATTGGAAAAAATTAAAAAAAGAAGTTAAAAAAAATTTTTACCGTTAGTCTGCAATCCCAGCACCATACATTTGTCCTTCGATAGCCAAATTTTCGTCTTCTTCGTCTTTCCTGGTTGATTTTTGGAGCGCGCGCGCACTTTTGGCCGCGTCGCGGAGACATCTCTGAAGATGTCTCCGCGTGCGTGATGCGTTTGGCGTCGGCTTCGATGCAGAAATTATATAACTGTACACCAATTTCCACCTCCAACATCTTGAATATTTGCAAGACGTTGGTAAGGCCGCCATTGAATATGCAAACAGCGATATCCGTCGCAATATCTAGTACAGTTTTTCCGCTTGAGGATGATTTGGGGGCCAAACTCCAAACGGTAGCGTTGAAACTTTCGTTATTGTTTTGAGTATAGGCCCCCAAGCAACGCTCCAGCAACTCGTCCCGGCTCAATTCCATGTAGATGGGTTTGATGGCTTGATAAACCTCCTCACTCATTGGCTGATTGTGATGATACGCATCCAAGGCATTTTCTGCTTTCGCTTTCTTCCAACTGCACCAATTCTCCGAACATTTTTCGTGCTGAGGCTTTTCATCCGTTGACATTTTGTGAAAAAGGGTTGCCCAGATCTCATTTTTCATATTTTTGATGGAATCGGAATTTCGACGGATTGCTAAGCCGTAATAAATGCTTAGTTCGTCAATCAATTTGGCAGTGAGTTTTCCTCTTCCCCCGAGACCTTTTGTTCCTTTTTTTAAGTTTCTCAATCGAGTGCCCATTCTTTTTTGCACGTGATCTATGCACTCTTTTTTTTTAACATCAACATTTTCATAAGGCTTCGAATCCACGATGCCTTTGAAAGTTTTGGAATCGCCATCTCCGATATAATTGCAGTCGTTTCGGAGCAAGTTTTGACACGCTTGGCGGCGACCTTCATTTCCTAAGGACAACAAATTTTTTTTCGCACAGGACCTTTTTTTTCTTATTCTAGAGGGTTTAAACTATTTTTTAAGCCAATAAAAAAAAATCGATTTTTCAAAAAATTTACAGTGGCCTTACCCCTTAATGAAGGATATTCATCTATTTTGAACGTCATGAATGAGTTGGAGATAAGAATTGGACAGCAGGGAAAATTTTGCGCCGAATACTACGACCATCAGCGAATTTCAGGACTTAAATACAGGACAAGAAAAAGTCGATGCACTAAATAAACAAGAAAATGAAATTAAACAATCAATTTTGCATAAAGAAATGGAATTTTTGTTTCGCGAAAATCATCACCTTCATTTCAATATTGCACGTTTTGTTTAGTTTTACGCTTTCATTTGATTTTTAGTGTTCATCGGCGACATTTGTATATGAAAATAATGAAAAAATGGTCTGGTTTGTTTCACACAATATTTGGAGATGTCAGCATGTACACAACTCATGATTCCAACGGTGCAGCGTCATAAACACACGTATTAACTGAAGAAATATTTTTTCAAGAAAAAATTCATAGTTTCGCAAGAAAAAATATTTTCGTATTATTTAATAGTTGATTAAACAGCCGTAAACATTTTATAGGGATACACTTTGTTTCGGCTGTGTAAAAAAATCTAATAAATCAGGGTTTTTTCAGTGTCCCAAATGTATGGACCCTGTTAAGTCGATACGCATTACGAACTGCAATTCCATTTGAATGTGAATATTGAAGGCATTTTATTTCATGTTGGTGTGCGAATGTGCCAAAAGAGTCCCTAATTAATCATATACTCATAAACTGTATTAAAGATAATCGAGGACTGTATTAGAAACGAAATTCCTTAGTGGGTGATGCAATTAGCAAATTGCATGTAACTCGTAGTCCCTTCCGGTAGGCAGTTCCAGAAAAGGGGAAAATAAGAAGCATGCCGGCGGCTATGCTGCACTGTAAGCTCGCAAGGCGGCCCCTTTACACTAGCTTGAGAACGAAAACTCATTCTCATACTGCTGTTCTCTGTTTTTGCGCTCAGCTTCCCTAGACTAATGACTAAAGCCCATTGGATGAGGAGTATGAAGCCTTCTCTCTCTCTCTCCCTCTCTCTCTCTCTCTCTCTCTCTCTCTCTCTCTCTCTCTCTCTTATCTCTCTCACCCACACACCCACACACACGCTCTGCTCAAGCCTCGTGAAAACATCTTCGTCTCTCGTCTAAAGTCCGGTGGAAACTTCATCCCCTTGGTTATAAGACCTGCTTAAAATTTCAACGAGCTCAACGAGATCGTGTCTTGAATATTTTCTTACCAGTTCATAGAGATTGATTCGCCAACAACGCACCATGAGAGATAACTATACTGGCTTGAAGGGTTTTTGATACGTTAATGCAATTGGAAACCTTAAGTCGTAAATTTTCCACGATTCGCACATCAAGACGCAGTAACGGAGTATTCATAAATTCGTCATATTGAACTTGTGAATTAGCATCCCAAACGCATAACGGCAGGTGATTTTTTTTATGAACTGGATTGCCAAGCAGCCACACTTCTAGCGATGGGCATGAAACATGTTCACAACGGCTGATCGCGTTGCAAAGCATCTCCTAATGACATGGGCGCAAAAATCTTTACTGCAAATCAGCTTTTACCTTAAATAGTCGAAATAGTCATTCTGACTACCTAGTCTACAGTTTTGGATAATTCACCTCGGTTATTTATGAAAAATGTATATCCCACAAATACTGACTTTTTGTATCTCACATATTTATTATAAGTATAAATAGATTGAGTATTTACTTGCGGAAACTTCAATGGAAATCACATTGATTGATCGTAACTTTGCTAAATAAAAAAGTGGTAAAATGAAACCTTTGATTTTTGGATAACATGTTATTTTCTTAAATGAGTTATTTAGAATTTGAATTTAATCGATCTTGTAAAATTTCATTATACACTACGGTTTGCGTTATTCTTTCGTCCACGCCGGTTAAAATAAAAATATTTTCTGGGTTAGTTACTTTAGAGCAGTGTTTTTCAATGTGTGGGTCCCGCCCCCCGAGGGGTAAAAAAGCAAGGGTTGTAGTTCCAACACTACAATAAAAATACAACAACTTCCGTAAGAAGGCTGTGTCTGTTTACTTTTTAATGAGTTGTCGAGGCGTGGTTCTATATTTGAGACGCAAGAACCGAATCATTGTTTAATTGGAGCCTATTTCTCTTCTTAGTTTTTATGTTCACCATTGAAAAGAACGTTATAGTCCAATAGAAGAGACGAAAATCCAGCACTTTTAGCGTAGAATTAGAATTGTTGACTAAAGCTAGATGGTTGCATACTGAAAGTAACCCCAATGAAACTTTGCCCCTCAACTCGGCCCACCCTTGAGGAATAGGGGTTGAGAACTTAAGAATCGCAGTATCTTAATAATTAATCGCCCGATCGAAAAATGTTTGAAACAAACGTTGTTTGGAATAATAAAATACGTATAAAGTTATCTGACGTCCAATCCCCTATCTTTGGAAATTGCGGCACAAAAACGCGAGACTGGCCCAGAATTTTCTAATTGTTTTTGTGCCGCTATTTTCAAAGGTAGGGAGTTGGACGTCAGACAACTTTATACGTATTTTACGATTATTCCAAAAAATCTTTGTTCGAAACATTTTTTGATCGGGCTATGAATTATCGAGATACGGCCATTTTTCAGTTTTTAACCCCTATTTCTTAGGGTTGCAGCGAGTTGAGTGGCGAAATTTGATTGAAGTTACTTTCAGTATGCAACCATCCAGCTTCAGTAGAAAATTCTAATTCTACGCTAAAAGCGCTGGGTTATCGTTTCTTTTACTGGACGATTAGTTCACATAGGTAAGAAGTGGCGAATGGCACTAATAATTTTAAAGCTTCCCTTGCCAGCTGTGGGGAGGAGGTCCACCAGAGATGTTTACTTGGAAAGGGGTCGCGTATTCAAGAAGGTTGAAAAACACTGCTCTAGGGCAGGCGATATAGAGCTAACCATAGAGACGACAGGGTTACCCTAAGAGCGTTGTGAGTGTGTTTGGGTTGGTTTGGGTTTGAGCTAGAACAACCTGGTACTTCAGAAAACAACGTGAGACAATGATATCGCGGTCTATTTTATGATTTTAATTTCACAAATGTGTCGCTTCGCTTTTGTTCGTTGCGCTTCCAATTGCCCCAATGTATCGCATCGCAAAGAAACTTATGCAGGGTAAATCATTTTTTGATAATTGCTCAACTTATATTCGTTCGATTTCAATGAAACATATACCATTACCTTCGTGGAATATTAAGCTGTAAAACAGAGGAAACCAAATTTCATTCGGTTCAGTAGTTTTTAAGTCATGCGAGGATATGTAGACACACAGGCAGACAGATTTTACAGCTTTGTTATAAATATACATATAAAAATCACACAGCGTTTACACATACAAAACCGGTTTCCACCGGCTGATTATGCTGAATAGTAAAGGGTTCGCATCTCAACGACCTTCGTGACAAGATTGCAACACGCAAGCGTGACCAATGAGCGTGGTGATCCATTGGACATACCCACGCTTTTCTTTCGTACAACCAAGATTGACGATCGAGCAGAAGATAATTGCATTGCCGTGAGCATATCGGAAGTCGTAAAGTATTTGATTCGCTTAACCGGTCCTGTGTGTGGAGATTATTGAAATACAGAAGTAACTTCGGGAGCGGGGCTGCTGAGGAAAAGAAACGTGAATGTAGTATCCAGCATACGAGAATCGTTTGGGCGATGAAATATGTCTTCACTTAGATTCTATAATTTTTTTATGTATGGGCAAATCATTTTTTTAAACCGTTTTGTGTATGTTGTATTGTCAGTCGACACGGCTGGCTACTTTGAGAAGCGTCTTGAAAGTCGAGAGCTTCCAATATCATCTTTTAAGATACATCGTGTGTGTCTACTAATAAATGCATTTTCTATATAGATTGATATATACTCATCATTACGAGAAAAAAACCACCAATTGGGTCAGATGATATTTAGAGAGTTATGCCTAGTTGGGCAAGGTGAAAAATCACTTTTTCCAAAACTAATATATTTTCAAAACGAATATATCTTACAAATTTTACCTGAGAATTGAAGGTTGTTGGAACAAAGATCGCAGATTTTGAAGCTGTTATATTGTCGCCCGTCGGAACGGTTGGAGCGTCCTTCGAAACTTTCAACGCTTTTTTTTCTCTGTAGTACGTTCGAACTCGCTGAATAAACTATTTAATTTTGACGTAGTGTGGACAAGTCCGCTTTCGTTCGCCAGCTCCTCATACGGTAATTTCAGGGGAGCGGCCACTAGAAGAGTTTCATAGAACCGCGCACTAGATTTCATCTGTTACTGCTCAATTCGCTTCGCGTCATGCGCGGGTGTGAGTATAAGAACAAAAGTTTAACAAAAATGTTAAATAAGTAAAATCCATTTTAATTATTCTGTCTACTGCTATTTTTTTTTAATTTTATGTTTTACATTGTGGTGATGTTATTTTGTAAAATTAATGGTTACTTCTGTATTTCTTGAATAGTTCACGAAAAGTGCTTTGGGATAAAGTTCCGAAAAGCCCATACCTCTGATTAATTTGGAATTTCGTGTACCTATGTATTTTGACTCGCTGATTACGAATATCATAGTAAAAATACCCCAAAATTTGATTTTCAAGGTCAACACTCACAAAAACTGATTTTTTTTACAGTTTTTCTCTTTTATTTTAGTAAATATTCATTTTTGAAAAAATATTTCCTACAAAAGTTGTAGCCTATGAAAATATTGATCTTTTATGTTCCATACAGTTTCTGTCTAAAATCATTCCATTTCGAGAAAATCGGATAATGGTCCAATAAGTGAAAACTGCTTAGTTGGCTTCATTAGTTTCGATATTATCTACTTGTCTATAGTAACGGATCGGTAACAGCAAGAATATCGATAATGTTCATTAGCCCACACAAACCCGAAGAAAAAACCAAATTCAAACTGAAACAAAGCCAAAAAAAAATGCAAAAATAGTATATGATACAAAAAGAAACTAAAATAAAAAAAAATAGTACATAAAAAACAAAAAAGCACAAACACGCATGCACTTTAAAGACTAAACTCCAACCTTCCCGCGGTTAAGTGTGTAAGTAGATAATATCGAAACTAATAGAGCTAAGCAATTTTCACGTATTAGACCATTATCCCATTTTTCTCGAAACGGAATGGTTTTAGATCAAAACTGTGTAGAACATAAAAGATCAATATTTTCTTAGGCTATAACTTTTATGGGAAACATTATTCTCTAACATGAATATTTCCTAGAATAAAACAGAAAAACTGTTTAAAAAATCAGTTTTCGCGACTGTTGATCTTGAAAATCAAATTTGCGGGTATTTTCACTATGATATGCGTAATAAGCAAGGCAAAATACATGGGTACACGAAACTCCAATGTAATCAGAGGTATTGGCTTTTGGGAACTACACCCGTGCTTTGTTATAACCTTAAGTTTTCGCATGGATTGTTTCGACTTGTTTACATTTGAGTGCTGGCCATATCTCCCGAGAGATGAGGACAGACGACCAGGTATAGTCGGCGGATGATGGCCATAGTATTAGTTGTAACGTGTTCGAGTAATTTATTTTTTCTACATTTGTTATAGATGCCTAATAAGTACAAGAGAAAAGCAATTACTCTACAAGGGAACTTCACAAATTCAGAAATCGTTAAAAGCAGCTATTAGTGCTATAAAAAATGATGGATTGTCGGTTCGTGCGGCTGCTAGAACCTACGAAATACCTAGGGAGACCTTAGAACGACGATATAAGAACAACGACAAAAAATGTTGAGGCGAAGATTATTGTGAAACTCATCGTCGCCAGTCTCATCGAAGACTGCCTTTAGTCGATAGTTTACCAACTTTGGGTACACAAAAATTATACTGTTTTTCATATGTATTCGAGATGTGGCCAAAAGGAAAAAAAACTTAAAGATCACAACATAAAACCAAAGAGAAAACCGAGAGAGCAATTGCCCTCTCATCTCTACTCCTATGGCCATCATACCCGGATACTCCGGGAGGGATAGCCAATCGTGATTTAAAAAAGATAGTAACGTTAAAGTTGATCTGATACGAGTTTGTTTGAATTTCTTAAATTATCTTAAAGTTAAACGTTCGAAGTTTAATTACAAATGAAGATAAGTTAAGAAACGTCTGTACTTTTATTTTTACGGATCCTTGAAAGTACTGTGGCGAACTACCCCGGACTTACGGACTATTAGCTCCCGCAACATTTTCAATAAAATCCAGCTTTGAAAACCTAAAAATATGTCACATTTCATCTTTTCAAGCAAAGATGCAGTTTTTAGGCGCAATAAAATTAAAAATTTCACGTAGTGTGGACAAGTCCGTTTTCGTTCACCAGCTCCTCATACATATTTTCACTGTGACCATACCCCAGAATCGCTGCCTACGGGTTTATCGTGCCTTTCCTGCGCAACACTCACATGGTACACAACGCCGAGGAATATCGAGGATTATTACAGAGCAGTAGTAGGGCTGGAGCGGTTCTAACTCAGGGATCTCAGGGGGGAGCGGGGCGGGGGAGTCGAGCGCGGGGAAGCCGGGGTATGCATGGGGGGGGGGGGATCCTGCATGCGGCAGCCGAGTGCGGGGTTCCGGCGGAGAGGGGGGAGGGGGGGTGTTCGAGAGTGGGGAGGCTAGTTTTTCCGGGGTATGCATGTCAGCGGCGAGGGGGGGGGGGGGGGGGGGATCCTGCATGCGGCAGCCGAGTGCTGGGTTGTGGTGGAGGGGGAGGGGGGTGTTAGAGAGTGGGGAGGCTAGTTTTTGGTGACGATGTCTTCCAGGCGATAGCTGGACCCGCGGGCGAGAGGGGGAAGCCGCTGTCGACTCTGTGGGGGAGGGGGCATCATAGAGTCGCGTTTCCTTGAAAACCCATAAAATCTGATAATTTATTATCAACATTATAGATGTAAGCGGAGCATTTTTGTCTAGACTATTCACAGGAGTTTATATATATATAAAACTTAGTCAAATGTGTGCATGTGTGTGTGTGTGTGTGTGTGTGGGGGGGGGGGGGGGGGTGGGGGGGGGGGGACTCCCATCTATGGCTAGGAAAATTTTCGGGAGTGAGATAACGATAGTTCCCATATGAAGGGTGGCCCTTCAAAGCCAATAAAATGCTTTATTTATTGCATGCAGCTGCAGCGTTATTCCAAAACAAGTTTCAACCCGTCGAGGTTTCATTCCACAACATTACGTCAAGATGTTCAGATGTGCGAGTATGTACGCAGTGCATCCGGCCAAGCACCCCCTGGACTTGACCAAAAACGAGCTCGAACAAGTTCCAAAGGTCTTGCTCCTAAAGTATTGGGGTAACTTTATTGGTTTACTGTGGGATCGTTTGCCGGAGCATCATCGGAACGATAGTGAAGTGATATCGTATCTTCCATGCATGGAGCATTATAATATGCCACAGATGAAGGATCACATTGACGGTCCCCCACCCCAACGTCGGGACTGTGGAAAGTGTTGCGAGGGGGGAAATGCTCTACGTGCGGGGTTCTTCGAACGTGTTTGAACCTGTTAAACGCGCCTATGATGGGATAAGTGGGGAGAAGTTTTTAAAATCTGAGTGGAGGGGCTACGAGGGAGCTTATGATTTCATGGACCAAGCTCAGACTGCACTATTCCACCGCACCATCAACTTCTCCGAAAAGAACTTTGAAAAAGAGTGAAAATGGATCTCTCAAATATCAACAAAGTCAGCCTGATGGCGGAATTCCTCCCAACGAAGAAGCTGTCAGAACTCCACGTCCATACGGATCATCAAATCACGGACATGAGAGCTGTACAGACCAAGTTTGGAAAACGCTACATCGTGGACGTTGCAAATGAGTTTGCCATCTTCTTGCCAGCGCGGCTGGTAAAGGCCTTCGATCAAGATGTGAAAATGTTCGAGAGTATGCTGCAACTGGCGCGCAATGGTCAACTCTACATGAAGTACATTGGTGGAAAATACAACAGCGTCGAGTTCCATCGAGTCTGAGTATGGTGGAAAAGAATACTCGTGAAGGCCCGGCGGAAACAGCGAGTTCAACAGCAGCCAGCATCATCACCATCGTAGAGTGCAAGGACTGTTTGAATCACAGTCATCATCATCATCATCGTAGAGTTTTCGACGCTCGAGTCTGAGTATGGTGGAAAAAAACGCTCGTGAAGGCCCGGTGGAAACAACGAGTTCAGCGGCAGCTGGCATCGTCACCATCGTAGAGTGCAAAGACTGTTTGCATCACAGTCATCATGATAGAGTTTTCAACGCTTAGTGCTATGTAAAAATGTACAAAAAAAAAATTTTTTCATCGAATATAATGTAAAAAAAAAAAAAAGAAAAAAAAATGTCAAACTGTATTCGCCATAGATATAGGAAATAAATGGAGAGAACGATATTTGTTCAAAATGTTTTTATTCATTAAAAAAAAAAAAACCCTCGCTCACACAACGCTTCGTTGAGACAATAATGATGAAAACTGCTGCCCCAAATGCCCTTTTGGGGAAGTGCATATTTTCGAATCCCTATAGGTTTTTTCTAGTATGGTGGGGATGCCTATCTGCTGGTCGATTTTTTAACATATTGCGAGAGATGGGAAGCGCTTTCGCACGTGAACAGGCGAAATACGAAAAAAAAAAAAAAAAAAAAAAAAAAACGTCTCTTAAGAAGTTACGTAGAGGGCTAAGAAAAAGTGGATGAATTTATCCAGATGTTCTTTTTTTCAACTATCTGGATGGAGGCTCATGTGCGAGACACTGTTATACACTGCAACGTTTCAACCACCTCGTCCGAAAGTCTCAAATTTTACAACTCTTTTTTTTCTTACGTCGAGCGCCAGGGACCGTCATACCCTATCGCTTCGCATGTACAACTCGGGCCTCATCATTCCATAGGTCCACACTTGAAAACCCATAAAATTTTACGACAGCATGCGGCGAAGACAGTGATCCGGGGAAAAAATGCATTTCCATTTTGCAGGGCTTTAGTTTTTCATCTCTGAATGATAATATATACAGAGAGTGCAACGTCAAACCTTGATGCCGACATTTGAGATCATGCAGGTCTTGACAAGTTAGCCCCATGGGTAAGGATTTTTTCTTCGTTAACACTACCCTCCAAGCTATTAGAATTTTTTTTTTATTGCTCCGCTATTCAGAGCATATATGATAACGGGATGTTTATGTTGAAAAACTATAAACGTTCGGAGATCTATGGATAAAGACCTGTTTAGGCTTCGACCGTGCACCACTCAGGAACATTGAAAGTGCGGGGAAAAATGGATTTCACGAGTATCAACAGAGTCAGCCGGATGGCGGAATACCTTCCTACGAAGAAGCTATCAGAACTCCGCATTCACTCGGATCATCGAATCTCCGACATGAGGGCCGTGCAAACCAAGTTTGGGAAACGCTACATCGCGGACATCGCAGATGAGTTCGCCGTCTTCTTACCAGCACGACTTGTGAAGGCCTTCGACGACGATTTGGAAACGTTCGAGCGTATGCGGCAAGCGCCACGTGATCATCATCTCTGGATGACATACAAAGGTGGAAAATACAACAGCGTCGACTTCTTCCGACTCTGAGCACACCATGGTGGACAAAGACGAAATTCTATGGAACACCATTGCCGAACAGCTGTCCACATCATCGAAAGTATGCTGTCACTTGTGCGCAAATGGTCAACTCTACAAGCAGTTGTAGAAAATACAACAGCGTGAAGTTCCATCATCTCTGAGCATGGTGGAAAAGAGCAAATTCGTGGGGGCAGCATTGTTGAGTGGAACAACCGTCGGCATCACAGTCGTCTCGCCTTCGTTTTCAACGTTTCATGTGTTGACTATGTAAAAATGTATGTAAAAAACTGTTTTATCGAAGTATAAGAGGAGGAGAAGTTCAAACTATTTTCGTCGTAGAATAAAGTATACAAATAACATATATTTTCATCGAAATGTTTTTATTCATTTTTCAAAAAAAAAAAAAAAAAAAAAAAACCGTCGCTCACACAACGCTTTGTATACACTCAACCAGCTTTTCAGTGATTGTACATTTGCATGGGCGCAATTGTATTTCGTATTGGAGGAATGATGCGAGCATTTGGATTTGGTGATTTTCGGCAACTTCTGCAGCGATGGACAGTCCAAAGTCTCCAAGTCGATGAGCTTTGTTGCGGGATCCGTGAATCTTGATAGCCATGTACATTTTTCGAAACCCTTCACATAGATGGTAGGAGCTCCTTGCAAGATTCGTCGAAAGTTCAGCCGAAGACTTTGCTACGTGGGAGCAACGGATTGACGGGGTCATCGAAGTACTGAAAACGCAAAGCCGAATTAAGCGCCCACGATTATCAACTGAACGTCAGCAGTCATTGATAGCCCAAATATCGCATGTGGAAGGATTGAAGAATTCCACGCACAGACATTTTACACACATGGGTACAGGAGACAGCGATGATGGGTTAATATGGCGAGAGATTGAGTTGAACGCGTAATGGTCCATCCTTCAACCCCTGCTCGATGAAATAAATAACGTGACAGTGGCTGAGCTTTACGACAAATCCGTAATCTTCCGATAAATGTAACTAAGTATAATCCAATCCGCATTGAATGTTATATCTTATTGCCGTGGGAGATAATGATTATAAGGGCTGCAATTGATGTGCAATCAAAAGATAATATACGTTACGCATGGGCAGCTGTCAGCTTTAGACCCAGCTAAACGAAACAGTGAGCAGGCATCTTACGCACATTGTTTAACGGTATTGAATCTACTGAACATTGGATTCCCAGAGACAGCAGATAAAAAAATCGAGCTTCAAGCAATCGATTCATCGGTGTGTATACCACAAAAAAAAAATACCTTGTTCCAATACGCATCACTCAATGTGAGAAGGAAAAGCATATTAATTTGCTATGCATACAATGTACTAAGGACAATAATGTATGATATTTCGCATCGATCGAGAACCTGTCGAGTCTCCTGAGCACATAACTGAACAGTAACAGCCATAAGGATATATGTATGCGATCGGTGTGTGAAGTCAACATAATTACTATATTGTTATATGTGCTAGACGAATTAAACAACAATCCACTATTTCGCAGGTATTTGCATTAGTTTAGATCAGAGGGCAAATTGCAATCACATAAGATCGATTGTTGAGCAGAAAAGAAATGGACCATCCGACTACCATCGGACAACCCATAAGTGACTCCATTGTAAAGGCCTATATGAAGTGTTTATGTTTCTTAAAACTAATGACAGAGTAGATGAGGGTGTGGAACGACTGATGAGAAGAGCGTGGCAAAGGACATGTATCAATATCATGGAGTATTTATTATTGACTACTACATGTGTTGTTCATATGTCGAATCCCTACCATAGTATCAATCACAGCACAGCGCTGATTCCATATCATGATTTGTTGAAGAACTAGAAAAACTAGCGCTGTGCATATAATACATTTTCTGCGACAATCAATGCTCGTCGTGAGTTAATTCCAATACGTTGGCGCAATGACAATTATTGTGTATTCAGTCATCATCCATCAGAAGAGGTGGAAGTTGCATTACTCAAGATACAATGGCATATGCTCCACATAATATTAAATGATATAAATAAATTGTCATTACTTCGAATATTGGAAAGTAGGCAATACTTGAGTTTGTGTTTTCGATTTTGGGGTCTATACGAGTATCCACTGCTACAAAGCACAACGAAATATTTATAGATCGTACAAGCTGCCATCCCAGCTAGACAAACCAAAATATGTCATTTTTGCGTCATAGACTGGTGAAAAGAATTCTATGGCAAATGACATTACATTATTCGTCGACTGCAAACTCACCAGAGTTAAACTTTATCTCAATTCGGAATTCTATCCAGACGATGGCTCGAATTTGCACTTCGACAAAAAAAAATTCGGCCCTCTCACGGTTAATGATTGATTGCATCAGAACGAGCCTGTGAACAAATGCTACCGTAGATGCGTGAATAGAGTTCGAATGCAAGGAAGATTCACCATCGAATACAACTGCATATTGTTTCAATCGTACACGATCGCGTTGTTGCATATTGTCCAATGACCGACACTATCCATAAAATTCTATAGCTCCGCAAAATACTCCCTCGCCTAAGTGAATGAATAGTTTAAAAATGAGTTTCTTGAAGATCAACGTCAGTCATGATTGGATCTTGTCATCGACTAGATCACGCTAAAATATATTCATTATGACTGTGCCCACCTTTGTCGATCTTCAAGGATTCATTGTTGGAAGGAACTTTATCGTGAAGGAAGTAGCAATTCTGAGAGCGGGATGCGTACTCTCCCATTACATTTTCGCGAGTCCCATACCATGGAGACTTCTCACCAAATCTGAGAGATACGAAGCATCATGGTTGATTCGCAATCATCATGGTCTCAAGTGGGCCTATGGAAACGTTCCATATAGCATGGCCGAAGATTTAATAACGGCCGCAGTTGAAGGTTCAACGGAAGACGATATGTGTTCTATCGTATATGTTAAGGGTCATGAAAAACGAGAATGGCTAGCTGATATACTAAATATGAAAAAATGAACTAGTTATTGAGTCGTTGAATATGGACATGGACGATATGGATGCCTCAAGTAAATTAGATGGAAGTTCTACTCTACGATGTGAAAAGCATAAAAACAATTGTGCCTTACAAAATGTATTTAAAATCTACAATTAGTGGCTGAATCATAAAGATTCGTGGAAATAAAAGAAAATGTAACATTATGTACTTTTTTATTCTCCTCACCCCGTACTTAATGATGTCAGAATCATCGGATATCGAATTCTGCAACCGAATAAAATATTTCTTTCGAATGTGGAACCCATTTTTTTTTGTATGGGATACACAAAAATCGAACACTTCGAGGTGTTTGAAGATTTTCGAGAGTCCTTCGTAAGATGTTCAAGAGTCTTCCGAAGACATTCATAAGACATATAAAGACATTCCCGAGACGTTCGAAAACATTCATAATACGTTTGAAGCCATTCATGAGGGATACAAAGAGGTTCAAGGGACGTTCTAGGACGTTCATGAGACGTTTGAAGGTGTTCGGGAGGCGTTCAAGAGCCTTTAGAAAACGTTTATTAGACGTTTGAAGACATTCATGAGAGTTTCGAAGACGTTCAAGAGATTTTCGAAGACGTTCAAGAGATCTTCGACGGCATTCATAATACGTTTGTTTGGGTTTGTTTGGGTCAGTTTTGTTTGCGTTAGTTCGAGTTTGTTTGGGTGAAAATCCCAAACAAACTCGAACTAACGCAAACAAAACTGACTAACAAAACTGACAACAAAACAAAACAAAACTGAACAACTGACAACAAAACAAAACAAAACTGACTAACAAAACAAAACTGTTTGGGTCAGTTTTGTTTGCGTTAGTTCGAGTTTGTTTGGGTGAAAATCCCAAACAAACTCGAACTAACGCAAACAAAACTGACCCAAACAAACCCAAACAAACGTATTATGAATGCCGTCGAAGATCTCTTGAACGTCTTCGAAAATCTCTTGAACGTCTTCGAAACTCTCATGAATGTCTTCAAACGTCTAATAAACGTTTTCTAAAGGCTCTTGAACGCCTCCCGAACATCTTCAAACGTCTCATGAACGTCCTAGAACGTCCCTTGAACCTCTTTGTATCCCTCATGAATGGCTTCAAACGTATTATGAATGTTTTCGAACGTCTCGGGAATGTCTTTATATGTCTTATGAATGTCTTCGGAAGACTCTTGAACATCTTACGAAGGACTCTCGAAAATCTTCAAACACCTCGAAGTGTTCGATTTTTGTGTATCCCATACAAAAAAAAATGGGTTCCACATTCGAAAGAAATATTTTATTCGGTTGCAGAATTCGATATCCGATGATTCTGACATCATTAAGTACGGGGTGAGGAGAATAAAAAAGTACATAATGTTACATTTTCTTTTATTTCCACGAATCTTTATGATTCAGCCACTAATTGTAGATTTTAAATACATTTTGTAAGGCACAATTGTTTTTATGCTTTTCACATCGTAGAGTAGAACTTCCATCTAATTTACTTGAGGCATCCATATCGTCCATGTCCATATTCAACGACTCAATAACTAGTTCATTTTTTCATATTTAGTATATCAGCTAGCCATTCTCGTTTTTCATGACCCTTAACATATACGATAGAACACATATCGTCTTCCGTTGAACCTTCAACTGCGGCCGTTATTAAATCTTCGGCCATGCTATATGGAACGTTTCCATAGGCCCACTTGAGACCATGATGATTGCGAATCAACCATGATGCTTCGTATCTCTCAGATTTGGTGAGAAGTCTCCATGGTATGGGACTCGCGAAAATGTAATGGGAGAGTACGCATCCCGCTCTCAGAATTGCTACTTCCTTCACGATAAAGTTCCTTCCAACAATGAATCCTTGAAGATCGACAAAGGTGGGCACAGTCATAATGAATATATTTTAGCGTGATCTAGTCGATGACAAGATCCAATCATGACTGACGTTGATCTTCAAGAAACTCATTTTTAAACTATTCATTCACTTAGGCGAGGGAGTATTTTGCGGAGCTATAGAATTTTATGGATAGTGTCGGTCATTGGACAATATGCAACAACGCGATCGTGTACGATTGAAACAATATGCAGTTGTATTCGATGGTGAATCTTCCTTGCATTCGAACTCTATTCACGCATCTACGGTAGCATTTGTTCACAGGCTCGTTCTGATGCAATCAATCATTAACCGTGAGAGGGCCGAATTTTTTTTTGTCGAAGTGCAAATTCGAGCCATCGTCTGGATAGAATTCCGAATTGAGATAAAGTTTAACTCTGGTGAGTTTGCAGTCGACGAATAATGTAATGTCATTTGCCATAGAATTCTTTTCACCAGTCTATGACGCAAAAATGACATATTTTGGTTTGTCTAGCTGGGATGGCAGCTTGTACGATCTATAAATATTTCGTTGTGCTTTGTAGCAGTGGATACTCGTATAGACCCCAAAATCGAAAACACAAACTCAAGTATTGCCTACTTTCCAATATTCGAAGTAATGACAATTTATTTATATCATTTAATATTATGTGGAGCATATGCCATTGTATCTTGAGTAATGCAACTTCCACCTCTTCTGATGGATGATGACTGAATACACAATAATTGTCATTGCGCCAACGTATTGGAATTAACTCACGACGAGCATTGATTGTCGCAGAAAATGTATTATATGCACAGCGCTAGTTTTTCTAGTTCTTCAACAAATCATGATATGGAATCAGCGCTGTGCTGTGATTGATACTATGGTAGGGATTCGACATATGAACAACACATGTAGTAGTCAATAATAAATACTCCATGATATTGATACATGTCCTTTGCCACGCTCTTCTCATCAGTCGTTCCACACCCTCATCTACTCTGTCATTAGTTTTAAGAAACATAAACACTTCATATAGGCCTTTACAATGGAGTCACTTATGGGTTGTCCGATGGTAGTCGGATGGTCCATTTCTTTTCTGCTCAACAATCGATCTTATGTGATTGCAATTTGCCCTCTGATCTAAACTAATGCAAATACCTGCGAAATAGTGGATTGTTGTTTAATTCGTCTAGCACATATAACAATATAGTAATTATGTTGACTTCACACACCGATCGCATACATATATCCTTATGGCTGTTACTGTTCAGTTATGTGCTCAGGAGACTCGACAGGTTCTCGATCGATGCGAAATATCATACATTATTGTCCTTAGTACATTGTATGCATAGCAAATTAATATGCTTTTCCTTCTCACATTGAGTGATGCGTATTGGAACAAGGTATTTTTTTTTTGTGGTATACACACCGATGAATCGATTGCTTGAAGCTCGATTTTTTTATCTGCTGTCTCTGGGAATCCAATGTTCAGTAGATTCAATACCGTTAAACAATGTGCGTAAGATGCCTGCTCACTGTTTCGTTTAGCTGGGTCTAAAGCTGACAGCTGCCCATGCGTAACGTATATTATCTTTTGATTGCACATCAATTGCAGCCCTTATAATCATTATCTCCCACGGCAATAAGATATAACATTCAATGCGGATTGGATTATACTTAGTTACATTTATCGGAAGATTACGGATTTGTCGTAAAGCTCAGCCACTGTCACGTTATTTATTTCATCGAGCAGGGGTTGAAGGATGGACCATTACGCGTTCAACTCAATCTCTCGCCATATTAACCCATCATCGCTGTCTCCTGTACCCATGTGTGTAAAATGTCTGTGCGTGGAATTCTTCAATCCTTCCACATGCGATATTTGGGCTATCAATGACTGCTGACGTTCAGTTGATAATCGTGGGCGCTTAATTCGGCTTTGCGTTTTCAGTACTTCGATGACCCCGTCAATCCGTTGCTCCCACGTAGCAAAGTCTTCGGCTGAACTTTCGACGAATCTTGCAAGGAGCTCCTACCATCTATGTGAAGGGTTTCGAAAAATGTACATGGCTATCAAGATTCACGGATCCCGCAACAAAGCTCATCGACTTGGAGACTTTGGACTGTCCATCGCTGCAGAAGTTGCCGAAAATCACCAAATCCAAATGCTCGCATCATTCCTCCAATACGAAATACAATTGCGCCCATGCAAATGTACAATCACTGAAAAGCTGGTTGAGTGTATACAAAGCGTTGTGTGAGCGACGGTTTTTTTTTTTTTTTTTTTTTTTTGAAAAATGAATAAAAACATTTCGATGAAAATATATGTTATTTGTATACTTTATTCTACGACGAAAATAGTTTGAACTTCTCCTCCTCTTATACTTCGATAAAACAGTTTTTTACATACATTTTTACATAGTCAACACATGAAACGTTGAAAACGAAGGCGAGACGACTGTGATGCCGACGGTTGTTCCACTCAACAATGCTGCCCCCACGAATTTGCTCTTTTCCACCATGCTCAGAGATGATGGAACTTCACGCTGTTGTATTTTCTACAACTGCTTGTAGAGTTGACCATTTGCGCACAAGTGACAGCATACTTTCGATGATGTGGACAGCTGTTCGGCAATGGTGTTCCATAGAATTTCGTCTTTGTCCACCATGGTGTGCTCAGAGTCGGAAGAAGTCGACGCTGTTGTATTTTCCACCTTTGTATGTCATCCAGAGATGATGATCACGTGGCGCTTGCCGCATACGCTCGAACGTTTCCAAATCGTCGTCGAAGGCCTTCACAAGTCGTGCTGGTAAGAAGACGGCGAACTCATCTGCGATGTCCGCGATGTAGCGTTTCCCAAACTTGGTTTGCACGGCCCTCATGTCGGAGATTCGATGATCCGAGTGAATGCGGAGTTCTGATAGCTTCTTCGTAGGAAGGTATTCCGCCATCCGGCTGACTCTGTTGATACTCGTGAAATCCATTTTTCCCCGCACTTTCAATGTTCCTGAGTGGTGCACGGTCGAAGCCTAAACAGGTCTTTATCCATAGATCTCCGAACGTTTATAGTTTTTCAACATAAACATCCCGTTATCATATATGCTCTGAATAGCGGAGCAATAAAAAAAAAATTCTAATAGCTTGGAGGGTAGTGTTAACGAAGAAAAAATCCTTACCCATGGGGCTAACTTGTCAAGACCTGCATGATCTCAAATGTCGGCATCAAGGTTTGACGTTGCACTCTCTGTATATATTATCATTCAGAGATGAAAAACTAAAGCCCTGCAAAATGGAAATGCATTTTTTCCCCGGATCACTGTCTTCGCCGCATGCTGTCGTAAAATTTTATGGGTTTTCAAGTGTGGACCTATGGAATGATGAGGCCCGAGTTGTACATGCGAAGCGATAGGGTATGACGGTCCCTGGCGCTCGACGTAAGAAAAAAAAGAGTTGTAAAATTTGAGACTTTCGGACGAGGTGGTTGAAACGTTGCAGTGTATAACAGTGTCTCGCACATGAGCCTCCATCCAGATAGTTGAAAAAAAGAACATCTGGATAAATTCATCCACTTTTTCTTAGCCCTCTACGTAACTTCTTAAGAGACGTTTTTTTTTTTTTTTTTTTTTTTTTTTCGTATTTCGCCTGTTCACGTGCGAAAGCGCTTCCCATCTCTCGCAATATGTTAAAAAATCGACCAGCAGATAGGCATCCCCACCATACTAGAAAAAACCTATAGGGATTCGAAAATATGCACTTCCCCAAAAGGGCATTTGGGGCAGCAGTTTTCATCATTATTGTCTCAACGAAGCGTTGTGTGAGCGAGGGTTTTTTTTTTTTTAATGAATAAAAACATTTTGAACAAATATCGTTCTCTCCATTTATTTCCTATATCTATGGCGAATACAGTTTGACATTTTTTTTTCTTTTTTTTTTTTTTACATTATATTCGATGAAAAAATTTTTTTTTTGTACATTTTTACATAGCACTAAGCGTTGAAAACTCTATCATGATGACTGTGATGCAAACAGTCTTTGCACTCTACGATGGTGACGATGCCAGCTGCCGCTGAACTCGTTGTTTCCACCGGGCCTTCACGAGCGTTTTTTTCCACCATACTCAGACTCGAGCGTCGAAAACTCTACGATGATGATGATGATGACTGTGATTCAAACAGTCCTTGCACTCTACGATGGTGATGATGCTGGCTGCTGTTGAACTCGCTGTTTCCGCCGGGCCTTCACGAGTATTCTTTTCCACCATACTCAGACTCGATGGAACTCGACGCTGTTGTATTTTCCACCAATGTACTTCATGTAGAGTTGACCATTGCGCGCCAGTTGCAGCATACTCTCGAACATTTTCACATCTTGATCGAAGGCCTTTACCAGCCGCGCTGGCAAGAAGATGGCAAACTCATTTGCAACGTCCACGATGTAGCGTTTTCCAAACTTGGTCTGTACAGCTCTCATGTCCGTGATTTGATGATCCGTATGGACGTGGAGTTCTGACAGCTTCTTCGTTGGGAGGAATTCCGCCATCAGGCTGACTTTGTTGATATTTGAGAGATCCATTTTCACTCTTTTTCAAAGTTCTTTTCGGAGAAGTTGATGGTGCGGTGGAATAGTGCAGTCTGAGCTTGGTCCATGAAATCATAAGCTCCCTCGTAGCCCCTCCACTCAGATTTTAAAAACTTCTCCCCACTTATCCCATCATAGGCGCGTTTAACAGGTTCAAACACGTTCGAAGAACCCCGCACGTAGAGCATTTCCCCCCTCGCAACACTTTCCACAGTCCCGACGTTGGGGTGGGGGACCGTCAATGTGATCCTTCATCTGTGGCATATTATAATGCTCCATGCATGGAAGATACGATATCACTTCACTATCGTTCCGATGATGCTCCGGCAAACGATCCCACAGTAAACCAATAAAGTTACCCCAATACTTTAGGAGCAAGACCTTTGGAACTTGTTCGAGCTCGTTTTTGGTCAAGTCCAGGGGGTGCTTGGCCGGATGCACTGCGTACATACTCGCACATCTGAACATCTTGACGTAATGTTGTGGAATGAAACCTCGACGGGTTGAAACTTGTTTTGGAATAACGCTGCAGCTGCATGCAATAAATAAAGCATTTTATTGGCTTTGAAGGGCCACCCTTCATATGGGAACTATCGTTATCTCACTCCCGAAAATTTTCCTAGCCATAGATGGGAGTCCCCCCCCCCCCACCCCCCCCCCCCACACACACACACACACACACACATGCACACATTTGACTAAGTTTTATATATATATAAACTCCTGTGAATAGTCTAGACAAAAATGCTCCGCTTACATCTATAATGTTGATAATAAATTATCAGATTTTATGGGTTTTCAAGGAAACGCGACTCTATGATGCCCCCTCCCCCACAGAGTCGACAGCGGCTTCCCCCTCTCGCCCGCGGGTCCAGCTATCGCCTGGAAGACATCGTCACCAAAAACTAGCCTCCCCACTCTCTAACACCCCCCTCCCCCTCCACCACAACCCAGCACTCGGCTGCCGCATGCAGGATCCCCCCCCCCCCCCCCCCCTCGCCGCTGACATGCATACCCCGGAAAAACTAGCCTCCCCACTCTCGAACACCCCCCCTCCCCCCTCTCCGCCGGAACCCCGCACTCGGCTGCCGCATGCAGGATCCCCCCCCCCCCCATGCATACCCCGGCTTCCCCGCGCTCGACTCCCCCGCCCCGCTCCCCCCTGAGATCCCTGAGTTAGAACCGCTCCAGCCCTACTACTCAGAGCCTTGTACAAAACCCCAAGGAATCATCTCGTCGTCGCACAGGGACCATAATCGTTCTCGAGTACACGCGAAATATCGAGAGGGTTGTCCTGCGAAGGGATGAAAAGCAGACTATACGTGCGAAAGAGCAAGCGGGCGGAGGTGGGGGGCGGGGTAAATTTTCTAGGACACGGAAGACAAGATGACATTGAAGTTTGCATCGTTGGAATGCAACGAAAGTGATTTTTGATTGATGTCCCAAGTTTCTTTCGGCAGATTTGGGCTACGAGAATCACGAGAACATTTTTCAGGTTTCTTATTTAGCGATCATGCAACAAATTTGGAAATTATGATTTTGAATACTAATGAAAATGAGAAATTGGTAAGAATTTTCGTTGTGTCTCAACGATTCAAACTTCAACCTCATGAAGACAAGACCAAGAGACGAAACTCCCTGAATGAAATGTGGCTCTAAGTAGATCGGGAGAGGACGAAAGGAAGGTTGGCGTTAGGGTGGAGTAGGTAAAGGGAAACGACAAGGACTGCGAGCACGCGTTCCCGCACACGGAGTGAAATCGCTACGATACAGACAGCGAGGATCACGGACTCGTCGAAGTTCGGAGGGCTCCGAAAAGACTGAGTACTGCGGCAAGGGAGGACGGAAGGGGGTGGGCAAAGGGTGAGCTTTGGCGACTCGCGATAGAAGTATCGGAAGAAGAACAAGAAGTATATAAGAAAAGAGCGTAGCAGTGAAAGGTTTCGAGGTGGCAAGCTCACGGCCCAGCTGAAGAGCAAAGGAATAAGGGTGTACAGGGTAGCTGGGGGGGGGGGGGGGGGTGCCTGACGCGGAGGGGCAAGGTTGGAGGTTTGCGGGGCGGTGGTTTTAAAAGGAAAGCCCGCAGACACATTCGGTGCAGGACTTGTTCGAAAGTTTATCATTACTTTTTACTCTCGTACATCGAAACTCGCCGAGCTGCCTCTGTATCCTTCGCCTCTTCGCGCGCCTGCACCCCGTCTAACGTCGAACCAACTGTGAGAGGATGGCCGACCTAACGCGATTGCCCTGCCCCCCCCCAAACCCCCGGGCTAATATCATTTTAAAACCAAAGTTTTGCAAGAGAAACTTTTGTTTGTTATTTTACCATCCCCGGGGCGGCGGACGACAACGTCGCCGAGAAATGCCCACGTATATACACACATATATATGTATATATATTGACGGAAAAGTGTCGTCGACGAATATGAATTCGGTGGCCTTTATCCTCTATAAGTGATATTAAAGACAAGAAAAGAAACAAATTACGATATGTACGATAGGAATGGAGAGAGAGAGAGAGAGAGAGAGAGAGAGAGAGAGAGAGGGAGAGAGAATGAGAGAGAGAGAGAGAGAGAGAGAGAGAGAGAGAGACAGACAGACAGACAGAGAGAGAGAGGGCGTGTGGGAGGGAGGGAAAGGCATTGATCAAAAGGGCAAGATATGCTTACTGTATAACGTGGAATCCACTTTTTAGTATATATCTACCATTTCATTTTGTATCGTCGATTTTATTTTTTAGGTCGTATATAATGACCTACGCAAAAGAGAAAAATAATCTATGCCATAGGAAAAATCGAGAGAAAACTGAGAAAATACTTTTTCCCGACAACTAAAAAAAATCGTGTAGAACTAGGTCATATCTAATTCAGAGTTATATATACCAATGTCATTATGAAAAGCAGGTTTTTGATCTCGGTCAATACAAATTCTCGATGCCAATTGTGGCTGAACGAATTTTCCCCACGATGTCGAACTACGGCAGCTGTGGACTTCTTTTATTTTATTTTATTTGAAACACAACATTCAAAAATCATTGCATTCTATACGAAAGCACGCTGTCGATAAACCAAGAAAAAGTTGAAAAAGTTGAATATTGTAATAATGGCGGCACTCAGGAAAAAAATAGAATTTTCACCCCCAATTTTCGTGTTTTTATGCACAAAATGATTGTTCAATCATTTCTTTAATTGAATATCTAAATTTCTAAAAAATTTTGGTTGAAATAAATCGGATAAATAGTTTTTTTAACGCGGCCACGCATTTTGAAAATTCTTTCAGCAACAATTGGCTGCAGGCTGCTATCATGAACACTTCTTGTTGATTAGAAAAAAATGTTTTTCATGTCTTCTAATGTACAATAAAATACCCTATTAATTTCAAAATATTTGGTTCAGTAGTTGCGTTGGAAAAACATCCTGAAATTTTTCGTCATTTTCGATCATTTATATGGTTTTCCCCCTTAAAGGTAATGCAGCTGGTTCACAAACTTTTCAAACGTTTGCAAACTTTTACAATGTTTCACACCCCAGTTAACTTCCTTAGGACTTTATTTTCGAAAACTCCTTTCTCAGTGCACATCTACGCCTTCTAAGGAACAATATTCCAAATTTCATATTTCTACCTTCAGTGGTTCAGACTGTGCGTTGACTATATGTTAGTCTGCCGTGCAGTCAGTCGATTAGCCAGTCATGCACCTGTTTTATATGTATAGATTGGTCAACTAGACTTTTCCGGAAATTTGGTTATTTGTCGGAAGTGTATTTTATTTTTTAGATCATATCTAATGACCTACACAGAAGAGAAAAAAGATCTATGCTATAGGAAAAATCGAATGAAAAATTATAAAACACTTTTTCTCGAAAGCTAAAAAAGATCATATGGGACGAGGTCATATCTAATTCAGATTTACATACTAAATAGCAATGCCAATATGAAAAACAGGTTTTCTATTTAAGTTAATAAGAATTCTCAATTACATCAGCAGAAGATTACGAATTGAGTCGAATTTCGATTAAAGGCAATGGAATTGATTCGTATCGAGTATTTTCCACAAAGCTTCTTCACAAATGCTGGAGGGTCTACTGCTTGTTTTTTTTCGTGCGGAACATCGGTCCAAATTGTGTATAAATGGTAGTACGATACATAAGAGCGTTCAACTTTTTAAACCCGAACAATAATTTTTTACATACTGACAAAACCGAACATTTCCTTGATCAAAGGGTACAATGTGTCGTTCACCGCAATCTGAATACCAGCAATGAGGAATGATCATTGTACGCGATGATTGCGGAAGTTTGAAGTGTCCCGATTTGATGTGAATTGCAAATACACGAATTCATATTTTTCTTTTCTATATTGTGTGTAAGTGCACGTACGTAGTTTTTTGGAGGGGGGGGGGCGGTTTCTGCCCTTAGACCTTATGTCCTGTCACGGTAATTGAGATATGATTTTCTCTCATTTTTTTTAAATACCCGAAATTTCGCCTTTAAATCGCCATAACTATTTTATTTGAGGTTGTAATAGCACGAAATAACCTTTATAGTCTTTTGCAATGTATGTTTAGTATAAATAAATCATTATATGATACAATTGGTTTTAAAAAAGTGACTCTTGAGCTTCCAGTCTAAAAAATGTGTAAATATATGGAAAATTTCAACTCCTAAATTAATTACAAAAAAAAACTTATTCTCTTTATTTTGACCACATAATGAATGATTTCTGTGACATGTAGCATACCGTTGGAAATGCTATAAACTAAATTACTTTTTCAAACAAAGCTAAGTTGAAAATTGCTTTTGGTTTTTTTTTTAAACGGATTGCGAAGTTGACATTTTTCATGCATTTACGCATTTGTAATACTTTGGAAGCTCATGAGCCATTTTCTGGAAACTTGAAACGCGCGCGCGCATGTGTGTGTGTGTGTTTAATGTACGGAAAAAACGTGGGAAAACGCATAAAACGTTGTCGAGTGACATTCTTGACGCGAGCGCGGGTGCATACACGCGACCATTCATGTGCTCCATATTGTTCCGTTTTGTATAGAGTACGCTATAACATCGGACAATACCGAGCGGTTATATTTCAGCTCTGTGAAGTATGTAAAATAACGAGAAAAAAAAACTCCACCGATTTTATTTTCATTTCTATTTTTCACTGCGGGATAAAAAAGTCGATGTTACATTGAAAATAAAAATCTCAATTACCGTGTGCGTAGTCGAAAATGAAAGCGTACATTATAAATACCCCGGGACGTGGTCATGTGGACGGCTTCAATTGACGTCACGGTTCGATTCCACCGTTCATTTGGCAAGTGGAAATAAAGTAATTAGTGGTGATTCACGATCACTGATAGGAGAATGATCTTGTAAATGTTGCAGTCGAAAAACCGCGCGTTTTAGCATTTACTTTTTTAACATGAGAAAAGGGAATAAACTCAAACATAAAATTTGGTTCATTTCAAGTGAGTATATGATTTGTCCAATGGTACTTCGTATACGTTTTCGGGTATTGCATTTGGACGAGGGCATAGGTAAATTTTGGATTTTCTGTCAATGGAGGCCATATTTGACGGAGTTAATTAAGCAGTCTAAGCCTCTCGTCTGCTTTTATAATCCACTTTCGAGAAATTAAAATTGCGCTGTGCTCGAAACCAACGATAGGTCATATCTCATGAGCTTTCAAAGGAAGAAGATGGCATGAATCTTTGTCCCAATAATGTGAACGCAGCGTAAGATAAAAAATGAAGCAGCCGGAAGAATGCGGTGTTAAAATTTGTTCAAAATAACGAAAGACGCAAAACCATGTCGTCGGCAGTGCTAATATACAAGATGACCCGAAACGTCACGTCTAGGAGGAAAACCACGTATGAATACCCATCTAAATTACTCCCATGCATGCCTAAGATTTTTGGAGCTTTCGGGAAAAAGTTTGTTATAATTTTTTTTCCGAATTTTCCTGTAGCTTCCGTTTGTTGTCTTTCATGTATGTTATTTTCTTGCGTAGCGAAGACAGCTCATTTTTGGGTTTTTTCAAAAACAAAATCGTGACGACAAATATCTACAAAAATTAGGTTTTCAAAAAGAATCATCTTGAAGAATACTCTGTCATTTTTTGAAAATTGACAAATCTGTCAATTTTGATCCGATCACCTCAAAATTTTCAGGGAACATTTATGACATAATTTTATGTAAAAAAATATAGTGATTTCAAAAAAAGTAATTCTGCGCCTTTTACAACCAGGCATAACCCCTTAAGCAAAATATCATGGGAAGAAAAGTACATACACAAAGCAGAATAAAAATTAATTCTTTTTTTTTTAATGATTGTTTTCTCGTAAAGAAAACAAATTGTAGAACATATATGGAGGTGATACGTCAGGCGCACATGTATTGATACGAGGCGTATAGATTTTTCTTCCAAACGCTTCTTTTCGGGCCACCCTGTGGATACGGACCACCTTCGCTGTTTGGGGAAAACGATATGCTATGTGATCCTTCGAGAAATACAATTTTCATGCTTCACCTTGTCTCTGACCCGGCGAGTGCTTGCTAAGATCATCGAGTCGTGCAAGACGTTCATTACTCCGCGGAAGATGCCAAAACGAGCGAGTGAAAAAAAACGATAAAAATATAAAAAATCGTATGAATGGGAGAGACTGAGAGAAATGTGAGGAGACGGTATAGTCTGTATAAAACCTTTTCGGAGATTAAAAAAGAAGGAGAAAAAGATCGTTGAGGGAGGGAGAACGGAGGAATAAAAAAGCCCGGGCATCGACGATAAAGGAACGTCCAGAGAACAGTGAAGAGGAGGGCAAAAAAGCAAACAAATAGGATGCCGAGCTTTTACTGAGTTAACAAGGAAATTAAGCCGAGTCGCGAGACAAGAAAAAGCAGAAAAAGAAAACCGAGAAGGAAAGGAAAATGCGACGACAGCTGGCGATAGCTTTGAGGAAAGGAACAAGAAGTGAAAAAAAAGTCGTGATTAAAAAAGCTGGAAGCTAAGACTGGGAAATATGCCTGTGTGGATACGTTGGAAGCAACCAAAGACGGTTAATGTTCTCGCCAAATTTCATTACACTTTTCCGAGTTGAGCGTTAACGAGTACATATATTTGGAAATTTTCACAAATTGAAAGAAAAGTCTAGAACGCTTTTCTCGGTTCTCAACCAGTTGCGAAGGCGTTTTTCTACCTGAGCGCGCAAGTATTCCGAGATTCTCGACTATGCTGACGGTATAATTTAGACAATGTAACTTTAATCTGCACTCCCTCCAAAAAACAAACTTCAACATTCTGAACGTTGCGGGAATGGTTCTGCGATTTTTTCGCGCGAGATAGGTACACTTATTTTAAATGTACTCGAGTGACCAGATGAAAAAAATTATGTTGAAGCTTGCATCGTTGCAATGCAACGATGTTTTATTTCTCCATTTATTTATTTATTTCTCCATTGAAAGCCGTCTTCTCGCAGATTGAGGCAATAAATCTCGCGCCCTTTATTGCTTTATAACTAGCTCCCTGATTACGATTTTCAAAAACTCAATGATACGATTTTCTTTATTTATTAAAACCTACCATAGTCAACGATTTCTTATTTATTACGTTGTTGAGTTACGAAGTGAAGAAGAATAAGGGGTTTTCTCACTTTAGATGCTAAAAAGGCTATTTTCATGAGCTTCCTGATAGGTTACATTATAGATATTGATATAATAGTTGTTACACTTAATAAATACACTTTTGAAATACACTTTTAAAAAAATTATTTTTCCAAGTCACTTTTTATAGACGAAAATGGTAAGTTAAAAAAATATCGTAAAAAAATTGTAGGGCTGTGCTGTTGATGAAATCTCGGAGATGGATAAACCGAAGCAAAAAAATCAAAGGGTTTTAGATTCAGTATGTTAGTGGCTATAGCGTATATCATACGGTTTTCGATATATGCAAAAAATAAAAAAGGGCGGACATTTTTCTAAAAAACACAAAAAAAAGTTATTGGAAAAAAATGAATAAATATCAAAATTTAAAGAATCCTCGATATGCGCTATAGCTATAGTTGTAACGAATATGTGGTTAAAATTTCATAAGGATCGGTTCCGTAGTTTCGAAGATTTTATCCACAAGCCGTCGAAAAACGTTGTGTCGAGAAAAACGCGTTTAAGGCCTTATAGTCCAGTCATTTCGTCCGAAAAAAAGGCAAATAAAAGAAAATGAATTTGCGCTTCTAATTTTTTAATATGTTGTAGGGGATACCTAGAAAAGCTTAACTTGAGATTGTCGACCAAGCTTTCCTAGGAGCTTTCGCCGCCATCTTGGAAAACGCTTAAAATTTGTTTTTCGGCAATAACTCGGCTATCCGATGAGATTCGAAAATTTTTGTAAGACACTTTTTGTAGCTTTCTTTGTGCTCTACAATAACGCTTGAATCATTTTTAGCGTATCATGCATCGTTATCGAGATATCGATCGATAAAGTCAAAAATTTAGGACACAATTTTTGTTTTTTCCTTTTTTTTTCTTTGGGTCTTAATAAATATGAAAAATTGTGGAATTCAAACTTGTAGAGCATATTCAGACCTACAATTTCCTTCTTGGATTTTTTTATGTTGGACAAAAATTACGATCTCCAGCGCGCCGCAAAGTCGGTGAATCCACGCTCAGCGTCGAGCGCGCTCAAGTTAGTATATCGTATCGTGTTGAGTTTTTGCTGTGCGTAGTGTAAATCGAGGGTTCCGATATTCTGGTAGTCCAGTCATTACGTACATTCAAAAAAGAAAATGAATTTGCGCTTCTAATTTTTTAATATGTTGTAGGGGATACCTAGAAAAGCTTAACTTGAGATTGTCGACCAAGCTTTCCTAGGAGCTTTCGCCGCCATGTTGAAAAAAGGGGTAAAATTTGTTTCTCGGCAATAACTCGGCTATCCGATGAGATTTCGAAAATTTTTGTAGGACACTTTTTGTAGCTTTCTTTGTGCTCTACAATAACGCCTGAATCATTTTTAGCGTTTCATGCATCGTTATCGAGATATCGATCGATAAAGTCAAAAATTTAGGACATAATTTTTGTTTTTTGCTTTTTTTTTCTTTGGGTCTTAATAAATATGAAAAATTGTGGAATTCAAACTTGTAGAGCATATTCAGACCTACAATTTCCTTCTTGGATTTTTTTATGTTGGACAAAAATTACGATCTCCAGCGCGCCGCAAAGTCGGTGAATCCACACTCAGCGTCGAGCGAGCTGCTCGCTCGGTTGTGTCTGGATGTCGAATCGAATGGGAAATTGTTCAGGAAATTGATGGGATAAAAAATAAGTACATAGAGCAACAAATTAAGGATCACACAATAGTAATTTATTAAACAAATAATTTGTTTGTGCAGTAAAAAATATTATTTTTTTACAATACAAAATAAACAAAACAAAATAAACGGAAAGAAAAATATTTTTTTCTGCACTCGAGACACGAACGATGGACTTTTTTCATGTCTTTTTTCGCTTGGATGGTCCAGGCTGAAGATCTTCGTCCTCCGTAAACTCTTCGAGTTGTTGTGTCTGTTGAAACGTTGGAAATGATGCTGATTCGATGAGAGCATCGTCATCATCATCGTTACAGACATCGTCGTCGTCGTCGTCAAGCAAAATGTCGACTCTGGCGACGTTACTGCATGTTTGCCCAGTGGGCAAACATGCAGTAACTCATGCAAATGTCTCATGCAGTAATCTCATGCAGTAATGTCTCATGCAGTAATGTCTCATGCAGTAATGTCTCATGCAGTAATGTCTCATGCAGTAATGTCTCATGCAGTAATGTCTCATGCAGTAATGTCTCATGCAGTAATGTCTCATTACTGAGACAGTACATGAGACAGTAATGTCTCATGCAGTAATGTCTCATGCAGTAATGTCTCATGCAGTAATGTCTCATGCAGTAATGTCTCATGCAGTAATGTCTCATGCAGTAACTCATGCAGTAATCTCATGCAAAATGTCGACTCTGGCGACGTTACTGCATGTTTGCCCAGTGGGCAAACATGCAGTAACGTCGCCAGAGTCGACATTTTGCTTGACGACGACGACGACGATGTCTGTAACGATGATGATGACGATGCTCTCATCGAATCAGCATCATTTCCAACGTTTCAACAGACACAACAACTCGAAGAGTTTACGGAGGACGAAGATCTTCAGCCTGGACCATCCAAGCGAAAAAAGACATGAAAAAAGTCCATCGTTCGTGTCTCGAGTGCAGAAAAAAATATTTTTCTTTCCGTTTATTTTGTTTTGTTTATTTTGTATTGTAAAAAAATAATATTTTTTACTGCACAAACAAATTATTTGTTTAATAAATTACTATTGTGTGATCCTTAATTTGTTGCTCTATGTACTTATTTTTTATCCCATCAATTTCCTGAACAATTTCCCATTCGATTCGACATCCAGACACAACCGAGCGAGCAGCTCGCTCGACGCTGAGTGTGGATTCACCGACTTTGCGGCGCGCTGGAGATCGTAATTTTTGTCCAACATAAAAAAATCCAAGAAGGAAATTGTAGGTCTGAATATGCTCTACAAGTTTGAATTCCACAATTTTTCATATTTATTAAGACCCAAAGAAAAAAAAAGCAAAAAACAAAAATTATGTCCTAAATTTTTGACTTTATCGATCGATATCTCGATAACGATGCATGAAACGCTAAAAATGATTCAGGCGTTATTGTAGAGCACAAAGAAAGCTACAAAAAGTGTCCTACAAAAATTTTCGAAATCTCATCGGATAGCCGAGTTATTGCCGAGAAACAAATTTTACCCCTTTTTTCAACATGGCGGCGAAAGCTCCTAGGAAAGCTTGGTCGACAATCTCAAGTTAAGCTTTTCTAGGTATCCCCTACAACATATTAAAAAATTAGAAGCGCAAATTCATTTTCTTTTTTGAATGTACGTAATGACTGGACTATTAGGCCACAGTCACGAGTATAAAATAATGCGCGAATGTAACAATTTTTGTTCGTATGAAAAAGTGAATCACAAAAAAAATTAATTACACCTCTATTTAGTATGAATATCAAGCTGTTGAAAAATATGTATTTTTTTTCGATATACAAAATGGCCGACTACTAATATTTTCTTCTGTAAGCTTTTTCTAGGCGCTCCGCGGCATGACATTTAGCATCCACATTTTTTTACCTAGAACAAAAAACAAAAATTCTCGTCAATCTACATTAGAATACTTAGAGAAGTACGTACGGAACTTAAAAAATATTGTTTTCCTCGAAAGTTGTAGGTATTTGAACTTAAGAAATGAATTTTCAGTGAATAATTTCGTTATAACTGCTCATAAACTACTCATAAAATGAAAAGTTTTCGATTAATCAGGAATTCCGTATGTACTTCTCTGCGAAATGCAATTAGGAACACAAATTTTTAATTTTAAGCGAATCGAGTGAAAATTGTTGAAGTTATTTGTCATGCCGCTTAGAAAAAAGGTGTTGCGAGAAGTTTTGAGTAGTCGGCCATTTTGTACATCGAAAAAAATATTATATATATTTTATAACAGCTTGATATTCAAACTGAATAGATGTGTAATTAATTTTATGAATGAATCACTTTTTCATACGAAAAAAAATTGTCAAATTCGCACATGATGTTATACCCGTTACTGTAGCCTAAGGCCTTAAAGTTTCTTTGGGTTACATAAATACATACCGTTTTTAAAAAAAGTATTTCAGAAGTATATTTATTAAGGATGTTGAGTCCCTATGACACATATTAATGTTAATTGTTCAATAAATAGCTAGATAATCGTCATGAAATTTTTACACGACCTCCTGAATACTTCATGTAAAAACATACAAAATTTTCAGAATTCTATCATCATTACTCCAACCTCCTTAAGGGTTGAAATAAAAAATGATAAGCAAATTCTGAAAATTTGGTATGCTTTTGTATGAAGTATTTAAGAGGTCGTGTTAAAATTTCATGACGATTAGGAAGCTCGTTATTAAAAAATTAACATTTTGTTGAGAACAATTTTTTAAAGAAATAAAAAAAATTGTATCAATAAACTTCGTTTTGTTTCCGTTGCTTTCAGTATATTGTAGATATTACAAAATTGAGAGGTAAAAAAAAACTTATTGCAAAGTTACATCAGTTTCCGTAAGACAACATTGAATTTGTGAATGTTTATTGTTCAATAACGAGCTTCCTAATTGTCGTGAAATTTTTACACGACCTCTGAAATACTTCATACAAAAACGTACCAAATTTTCAGAATTTTATTATCATTTGCGATTTGGGACTCAACATTCTTATGTGTGACAACTTTCATATCGATATCTATAATATAAACCTATCAACAAAAATTCGCGAAAATAGTATTTTTTAGTGTCTAAAGTGAGAAGATCCCTTCATGTTCGTTGCGTTCCAACGACGCATACTCCAACGTTATTGAAAATCGTGCTTTTTCCAACAAATATTTCATTTCCCACAACGAGCTTCCAATAAGACCTTCGGATGAATTCCGAGATCCCGGAGAAACGGGCATAGTACATTTTGACAGTGTCCAAAGCGAGCTTCCGCCTGTTTCACGGCCGAGCTTTGGGAGAATTATCATTTATTTGAGCAGTCGATGTGAAACAATCGTTTTTGCAAAGATTTGCGGCGTGCACGTCGCGGATACGTTCCGAAATTCCGACGGCCGTAAGCCTAGATAATTCCGCGAGGAAGGAACGGAGAGAAGCTGCCGGCTAAAAAACGTCCAAACTCGACCTATACTCGCGGGCATTCAAGGGAGCATTATTACATTACGTACACGTGGATATGTGTGGCAACGCGGTTAGATCGCACCCGTGAATATAAGTATAGTAAAAAAAAAAAAACGCTCCGATAAACCCACGCCGAGAGAGATGTTTCCATTTAAATTCCCGGTGCGATGCAATTCGCGTGTGGCATGCCCGTTTAATTCCGTGTAATCCTCTCCTACGCTTTTCCCAGGTTTTTGGTCTCTGCGCCACGAGCGGGAGGAAGCCCCTTCTCTTCCCCGGCCCACGTCTCATAGCGGCTTCCGGGAGAAGCAATTCCAGCCTCTCCCTGTGTCTTAATCCGATCCGACGTAAAAGTGCAGGACGTTACGAATTAAAAGCTGGAGAAAAAAAACGACATTGGACGAGCACGCGCGTCCCGACAAAAGACTCGAGGCTCATTAATTATCCGGAAGCCTTTTCTTTTTAACGCCCGCCATAGTCATTCGCGAGATTCATGACACTGGCAAAAGTTAACGTTCGGCCATGCCGAAAGAGCAACATTGTGCTCATTGTTGAAACTATCGGACTCTGGAGCGATCGTGAATAGAAACGTTGAGGGGTTCGTTCGCGAGCAAAGAACGTCGTTTCTTTTCTCGGAGTTCGGATATAAAATTTCAAGGCCGCGGAGGCTTTTGATCCGGATGAAAATTTTCGATCAATCAAGACGATGGATACGTCGGGTGACGCGAGAAAGTGAGTTTGCGCGCAATTCTAAGACTTATAAATTCCCTCGAATTTATTCCTCTGACACATCTCGTCACGGAAATACGACGGCATGGTACAACTTTGCCAGCTCGCGGCAAGCTCCGACATTTTTATTCGTTTCAGGATCGAAATCGCGCTGCAGGCCGAATACGATTCTATGCGAAAGAACAAGCCGGGCTTTTGATATCTCGAGAGGGGCACTCCCTATAGAGGCTTCAAAAAGTGCATTTTTTAATTGCCCAAATTTGTAGTTTAAACTTTTCTAGAAACTTTTACAATACGGTGAATTTAGCGATTTTGGTGAATTAAAAAAAATTCGTCGCGAGGGTTTTTGAGCGCGACTTGGTACACTTATTCAGTGTGATAGTAGTTTAGGCGCCATCCATAAAATACATTACTTTAAAATCGGGAGGGCGGTGTGTTCGCTCAATGATGCTAATATAACGCAGTGGGATGGGGGGGGGGGGGGCTCATAGAAAATGACCTCATCACCCACAAATATTAAATCCCCTTAAATTATAATCATGATTTATAATTGATGGATTTGAGCTTATAAATCATCGAGCGAGAGAGTAGGTGTTTTATACTGGAAGCGAACCCCATGTCTTACAAGGAACATCCCTCAGGTGTCCGCCTCCGATTTTGTTGAAACTCATATATGTGATAGAGCATCAAAAATTTTGAGACACGTATTTTTTTTTATCGGCGGAAAAACGGTTTTGAGGGGTGAAACGCACCCTCGAAAATGGGGATGTTTTTTCGTTTTTCGTCGATAACGTTTTAACGGTATGAGATATAAAAAAAATTCAAATTGCAACAATGTTTATTTTTTCGTGTACATTATACATTGTACAATATACATTGGAGATGAGAACGATACCATTATCGACGAAAAACGAAAAACACCCCTATTTTCGAGGGCGCGTTTCACCCCTTAAAACCGTTTTTCCGCCGATAAAAAAAAATACGTATCGCTTACTTTTCGGTGCTTTATAACATATCCAAATTTCAACAAAATCGAAGGGTGTCACCTGAGGGATGTTCCTTGTTAGATCCACAGCTTAGAGGAATGGGTAGGGACCCCATGGGAAAATATTAAATGAATAATAAAAAAAAGAATTCTAGGATTCTATTGTCCAAGTATACCACTCCATAAATTCAGTAGGAAATTTCGTCATTTTCTGAGCGAAAGGCGAGGGGATTACGACGAGAGGATGATTACTGGCGGAGCGGGGAGGGGGGGGGTGTAAGAATAAGCAAAAAATCGTTGTTGTAATATATGGACGGCCCTTTAGTCGTGAACGACATTTTCCCTCTTAACCTCTTCAATTGATTAGTTTCAAACAATAATAATGTCATCGTTCCTCGAAAAAAACGAAAAAAAAAAATTCAGTTTATTTTTCGTTTTTTGAACTACGTTAACAAAAAAATGTCAGTCAAATCTTAGCCAATATTATCTATCTTGCGAAAAATGGTTTTCAACCATCTTACTCATACCTCCACAATTAATTTTTTCATATTACCCTGATTATCAGTTCGTCACAGTAGCCAAACCCCTTAAAAAAACCCATTAACAAGGTCTAGAATTGTTTCTCCTGTCCGAGAGCCCAACCAGACGTTTCGGGCAAGGCTAATAAAGACGTCGGCGAGGTATCCGAGCGCGAAACATCCGTGTACCCAGCTGTTAACAGTGTAACCGTAGCTGAACACGGATATAATAAAGTAGAAATGGAAGAGCAATAGGAAAGCAGGAGCATGCAGGTTGAAGGAATGTTAACCGAATGCCATAGGTAGCGTCGTACGATAATGGGATGGGAATTGACGAGACTATTAAAACCTTCTCTTCATTCCACATTGGCCGGTGGAGATGAAAGGAACTTTCATGACTGAAGGGATTATGACGAACTGCTCCGCACTCAAAGGGCTGGTCGACGATAATCGGCAAAGTAATTTTCCGAATATTTCGTGCTCTCCGCCATCGCTACCTCGCACTCTACGTCCTTCCTTCGTCGCTCTTTGAGTTCTTCAACGTGCCAGCACGCAGTGTACTTTCTCGCCCTCTGGCCAGACCCTTGAGTATCCGACAATTTTCTCTCAACGTTCTCGTCTTCATTATATTTGCCGCGAGTGTAGACTACCTTCACCAGTGCTTTTTTTCAACGCAGAATATACAAATAATGTGAAAAAAATTAGGTTGCGGCTAGCCGTCCGCTCATCGGACGAATAAGCGTATGTTATTCGTATGCAAATGAACCCAAACAACCCAAGCGCAAATAAACCCAAAAAAACAGACCAACTCCAAACGCAAACAAACACACCCAAACACAAACAAACCCAAACAAAACCAACCAACCGAAGCCAAAGGAACCCAAACACAACCAACCAACCCAAACAAAACAAACCCAAATCAAACAAACCCAAACGCAAACAAAATTATAAAGATTTTTTTCGGATGACTACATGTAAGTTATTCTTCCGGATAGTTTGTTTAAGGATGTTGAGTCCCAAATCGCAAATGATGATAAATTCCGAAAATTTGGTATGTTTTTGTATGAAGTATTTCAGAGGTCGCATAAAAATTTCACGACAATTAGGAAGCTCGTTATTGAACAATTAACATTCAGAAATTAAATGATGTTTTATGGAAACTGACGTAACTTTGCAATAAGTTTTTTTTTTGACCTCTCAATTTTATTATATCTACAATATACTGAAAGCAACGGAAACAAAACGAAGTTTATTGATAATTTTTTTTTATTTCTTTAAAAAATTGTTCTTAACAAAATGTTAATTTTTCAATAACGAGCTTCCTAATCGTCATGAAATGTTAACACAACCTCTTAAATACTTCATACAAAAACATACCAAATTTTCAGAATTTTCTTATCATTTTTTATTTCAACCCTTAAGGAGGTTGAAGTAATGATGATAGAATTCTGAAAATTTGGTATGTTTTTACATGAAGTATTCAGGAGGTCGTGTAAATATTTCATGACGATTAAGAAGTTATTTATTGAACAATTAACATTAACATGTTTCATAGGGACTAAACATCCTTAACATTTTAACACATTCCATCCGGACAATTATATATATGTCATTCGTCTGAATACGAGCTCACACGAATGCGGCGTAAACTGAGCCGTTATCCGGACGAATAACATACGCTTATTCGTCCGATGACCGGACGGGGAGACAATCCGAAAAAATTATTATCGCCTAACCTGTGCAGAAATTTGTTGGGAACTCTCCAGATTCTACCACATCTTTAGAAGGATTCGATAGGGACGCCGCACATAGGGAGTCTACATTAGAATCCAATTAAAGTCCGTGCTACCTTTTGATTAACGTTGTTTGAAATTTTTAATTTTAAATATTCAAACGGAGTCTTCTCAAAAGAAAAGAGAAGAAAAGAATCTCAAAAAAAAAATATCCTTTTGTGATCCGGTGAACAAAGTCGTTGGGGAGTCCCACGATGCACCCACATCTCTATAGGGATTTGTTACGAACACCGCACATAGGGAGCCCTCATTGGGATCCAATTGGATTCTGCACTATTCTCTGATAAACGCCGTTTGCGAATTGATACCACGTTCGGGTCGAAAGTATGTGAAGAGTCACGAGAAAAAAACTCGGCGTGTTAAATCATTACCCGCATGTCTGATGAACGTTTACGTGTGTGGTGAGATTATGTCAAAGTGCACTAACATAAGTAACAAACGATAATTACATTGGATTTTCGGTGATGGGATTCGAATCGGTTTTTAAGATATTGTTTTTGAAGCGATTTATACTTTTTTAAGAAAAGATTTTTACTTTTTGAAAGTCCACACATTTTGTGTATCTATAAATTTTTTTTAGAAACAACGATATTCTTTGATAAAACGATCTAATTTTTGGTAAAGTTTATCATCGTTTCCGTTCATCCGAGTCGCTGATATTTATTAGCGACAGGTAAGTAAACACAATAAAAGTACTAATTATTACTATAATAAGAACGGTTTGTCGGACATTTTTAAGGTTATTGCGTGATTTTTCGTTGATTCGTTAACCATCTAATGGGGCAAGATGAATAACAAGCTTTCGCAAATCCGCAATATTTCACAATGTACCACTATCTATGTTAGAAAGGGTGAAATTAGCTAGTAGAGCATTTGGTTCCTCTTTGACCGGTGTTTGTACCAGAGGATAAAGAAGAACTAATAAATAATTCAAAAGATATGGACGCAAGATTATTCGGACTAAATACTACAGAACTTAGACGATTGGTCAATGAAATTGTTGCTATTGACAATGCAACCATTTTTATTTGCGAAAGATGCCAATAATTTGGGTCGCATCATGCTCCCAGCGCTGCTTCACCTTTCCCCGTATGTGAGGTAAGATTAGAAACATAATGGTTTGATTAAACATGTGTATTGTATGCGAGCCATCAGAACGACTGATTCTTTGGTTTCCAAAATTAAAAGATCAATGATTGTTGATTAGTTTACAAGAATAATTAAAGTTTACTGGTCCATATGGATTGTTTTGTTTCAACATTCTCAGCGTTCTCATCTTGCCTCGAGTTCCCCTGCATGACGTTTAGTAAAAGGACTCAATGCAATGACCCATTGGGTCCCTATCAGGAAGTGGGAACAAGTATAGGAATCCAGTTGGATCCCTACGACAATTTCTGCACAGGATAGTAGCCTTTTTATTTTCAAACTTCCTTTACACCATCCGTGTTACGTTTACGTCACCCTTATCACGTCAGCTCTTTTGAACACTGCCCACGGTACCTTCCAAACGCACCACTGTATCTCTATCGCACGAGGGCAAAGGGGAACCGTCGCAAATAGTTATAAGCTATTATAAACAGTAATCAAAAGATAAAAGTAACCAAGATTAAAAACCATCGCGTTGAATTCAATCGACCGGAAAATGCTAGCCCCATGGAACGTTCTATAAATCTTTTTTCATTCTTCGGAACCTCACGGATCCAGGGGTTCGCTCGAGTCTTGACAAGCTACCGGTTGGCTTTTTCACGGTAACGGTGGACGACTTTGTCGAACGAAAATGAGAAAGCATAAAAATTTCGTGCGATTATGATTATGGCGGGAGGCCGGGCGTGGCTTACACGGCGCGTCGACGGTGTGAAGAGTAGGATGAGTTTTTTAATTGGGAGTTGGGGTAGAGATGAAAAAAAAGTTAGATGAGACGAGAAAAGAGAGACGTGGCAAGAAAGGAATACGTATATAAGAGTGGTTTGACGACGAGGGAAACCGGGCAGATGCCACTAGAAATTCATCCATGGAGTCACTATGTCTCAAGCATGCGTACGAGAGCACATCCGCACCCGTTCCACCGCTCCGTCTTCCGGACACATATACCCCCCGGTATACTATATTTAACGTGTACATACTTACGAGCGCGTACTATATAATATATCCATGAATGCATGCCGTATGTAGCGCACATAATGAATACATGATATGTGCGGAAAGGAAGGGGGTCGAGTACTCGTGATATCGTTGCAGCTGAAAGAGAGAGAGGGGTAGTAGGGAGGGAGGGAGAAAACGCGGGAGGGGGAGAGAGAGAGAGAGAGAGAGAAGGATGCACGAAGGAGTACGAGAGCGGTGGGGCTCTTGAGTCCGGTAAATACGGCGAATAACGAAAAGCTTGAATACGTAGAGTGTTCTCGACGAAGCCGTTTGGACTCGGCTTCTTGACCGAATTTTCGCCCCGTCGTCATTTTTTTAAATCTCTTTTCTCCAACCGTTTCGTCTTTCTCGTTAATTTTCCGTCACGCTCGTTCCCCCGAATCGTCAATCTCGATGTTGATATTGTGATGTGGGAGTTCGCGTCGTCGGAATGCAGCAAAAGCTAATTGTTGTTAATTACATTCTTTTCTGCCGATATGTGCTGTGAAGTGACTAAAAAATTTGGGGGGGTTTTTTCGATCTTCACACTCGTTTCGACGAATCGCTGGTCTTGATGTCGATGTTCTGATGGTGAAGTTTGCATCGTCGGAAGGCAACGAAAATCCATTCTTTTGAATTTAAAACAAAATATTGGCCGATATGAGCTGTGAAAATTACTCAAAAATGTGTGTGTGTTGTTACGATCGCCAAACTTGTTTCGATGAATCGGCAGTTTTGGTGCTGCCATTGTGATGTTGAAGTTTGCATCGTCGAAATGGAACGAACATTGATTCTGTTAAATTTTGAAACGAAAGAGATAATTTCTTATATGGGCTGTGAAAATCACTGAAGCATTTTTACGTATTCTCATTAGTGATTCACGACCTCAATTCGAAAAATAAAAGTCGTGGATGAAGAGAAAAAAGTAATGAACAAAATCGTTGCATTCGAACGATGCAAACTTCAATTTGATGTTGACATTCCAATTTGAAACGACTTGTTCATAAAGCGTTCATCATTATCTTACTAGGACGGGGAATAAAACACTGAAGAACTAAAAAAGAAAAAATATCATGATTTCGGGTTGAGAGGAGATTGTGGCAGAGTTTATTTGAAAAAAATCAATCCTCTGCACAGTAGACTGTAAAAAATGTTTATATTTAATCAGGCGGCTAGTTATAAAGCAATAAAGGTTGTGTTCTAGACCTGTTAGATTGTGCCATAACATTCTTTTATGATGTATAAAATACTTTGGCGCAGGTGTGTTGCTTGTTGTAGCACGGAGCCAAGCCACATTTTTTACACACCATTCGTCGTCTTGATATTTTTTTCGATTTTCGCAAACTTTATGTACACTCGAATCTTTCAATCTCGCGATGAGTGAACTTTCATCAGATTTTGACCCAATTAACGCTATCTAGTTTGCAGGAATTCCACTAAAAACCATAGAACGGTTTAAAGCCACCGTGTGACATTGATTTAACAAAGGATTAAAGTCAATATGACATTTTGCGAGGCCTCAGCTGGTTTGTTACGGAATTGTCACACGGTGATACAAAGCGTTAACTTGCTCCATTTTTGTGCAGGTTATAGGCTGTGAAAATCTCTCAAACATTCTGTGAGATTGAAGTTTGCATCGTTGGAACGCAACGAAAATTGATGTTTCTCTCGGTAAATCTTGCCTACGAAAAATCCTTCAAGTATTTTTTTAAGACATTTCTTCAGCGATCTACAATATAAATCTACAAAAGAAGATCCTCCATAATAATTAAAATATGAAGAATAATATATGAAATGGAACTTCCGTTGTGTTCCAGCGATGCAAACTTCAACACACCATAACAGTTTACGTAATCTCATTAGAGATCCATGACCCAAATCGGCAAAATAGAGGTTTCGAATAAACATAAAAATTGTTAAATACAAAAAGAAAAAATCGTTGCATTCCAACTATTCAAACATATCAACGTCGTGTTGACATTCCAGTCTGAACGACGCATTCATTATCTTACTGGGAACGAAGCAAATATCTATAAAAATGAGAAAAAATCTTGATTTCAAGTTTAATCGAGATTTTGATTCAGTAAAAAAAACTGATTCTCTGCACCGAAACTGTACAACAAAAAAATTAATTTCACGTTCGTTCAACTGCCTAATTTGATGACAAATTTCAACATGGTTACTGCCATTCCGAATCGTTCAGCCTGTAAGGAAATCATGTTTCGATGTATTTTTTTTTTCATCATTATTATTCGTATCCAATGTTTTTTCGTATTTATCTCCGGGCTTTTACAATCTCATCCCTTTAATTTTTACCTCACACTACCCTCCCCCGCCGTGTCGAGCAGCGATTTTTAAAATTCACAAATTAATTCCCGTATCAGTCCCGGTCCTTGTTCTTCTTCGCTCCGCGTAACGGAGAGCCTTGGCCGCGCTTTATTTCTCATGCGGATTGAAAACGAAAGAACGTCGCATCGACCCAGGTAAGTCTGATTTCACAGTGGCCACGCTCAGATTCACGTCAGGCGAATTTCTTGAAAGCACGATACGAGGCGAGACGCGTTCATTCGCGATGTAAAACGTAATCATCCGGATTCCGGGCACGCGCAAGTGGCGGGGTCCTGCGCGGTGTACTCAGAGGGATCAAGAAGCGCAACCTCATATCGTACGATGGCAAATATTCACATAAAGTCAAATATCGTCATCTGTCGCGCGAACAAACATCGTGCAGGCCCCATCTCAAGGATTGAAATGAACGTAAGGTACGACGTGCGTAATACGGCTTGGGAAAATAAAGCGATATAAAACGGAAGGTAAAGAAAACTCGGCGTATTTGGATCCTTCGCTCGGCATTTTACAAAGCGAGCTTCTCATATCTGCTACGGGTGCAAATAACGCGATACTCGGCAAACTTTGAAAACAGCACATGTGGACAAATATTTTCGAAAGTCCACGAGATATTGTCGGTGCGAATGAACAAATTTTTCTTCACGTTCCCCCAATCACTTTTCCCTTGTTTCATTCTCCGTACACAGAGAGAAATGTGTAGTAATTTCAACCATATTTCAACCACATTTTATATTACCCTGAGGGGACAATAATATTGAATGGTATGTCTACTAAATGTATATAATATTTCACAAATTCAAAAATTTTCAATTGAGTGTATGATTGTTTATCTTTATCTGTACCTGTATGATTATTTATCATGATTTTATCAGGTTTATCCTTACCTGTATGATTGTTTATCATGATTTGTTATTCCTTGACCTCCTGAAATGATTGCTATCGAAGAAAATATTTCACCTACATGGAGATACGAACCTGCGACCTACCTATCTATATTCAGGCACGCTGCCACTATGCTACCGGGTACTTATGGTATTTTGATCGTAGATTTGGCATAACGGATAAAAGTAATTCCAGCCGCATTTCCGAATAGCTGCTACCTCTCATGTAGGTGGAATTTTCCACAGATTGCTTTTTTGATAATATATGTCACTTCCTAGATGGATTTTTGGCGCGGCCCAATAGTTTTCGAAATATCGGATCCTAAAAACTGATAAATGTGCTAATATATCTATATCGATCATAGCGTGCCACCGCTGTCTCTACGTTATCGACAAATGATTTACGTATTCACTATAGGATTACAATAATGTTGTTCGTATAGTCACTTTTCGTAAGATCTTGTAACAGTTTATACTCAACAAGTGTTAATGTCAAGCATATAAATAGTACAAACTTGCACTGAGAAAAATGTCCATAGTGTGTATAAAAAACGCCCATGGTAAAAGCGGGTATAGTAAAATCCATATAGCTTATTGCTACCGCAATCATAATATGGTTAACACAACTATAAGCGTCTATCTAATCATGTCGTTTTGGTAGTGTGTTTTTTTATGCAGTATCCCTGAAATAACCATTAACTACTGTGAAAGACTTTACAATATCGATATAGTTAATTCAGTTAATATTTTTACAATAGTTAGTAGTTTTTTCGGAGATAATAGATAGTCGAGCACGCTACCAAAGTTGCATGTTTAGATATTTTTTTTGCTTATAATTGTGTTATCGATATTATGATTACGGTGCCAATAAACTATACAGGATTTTACTATCCCCTCTTTTGACATGGGCATCTTTCATAAATGCCATGGACTTTGCTCTCAGTGCAGCATTATTATTTGTGCACCGATTTTGTGATATAGCTGAATTATCCATATCGATATTGTAAAGCCTTTTACAATAGTGTAAAGTAATTTCAGAGATACTAGATAATCAAACCCGCCACCATAGTCGCATGTTTACGTATACTTTTCGCTTATAGTTGTGTTAACCATATTGTGATTGCGGTGACAATAAACTATAGGGAATTCGATTATACTCTCTTTTACCATGCGCCAATTTCGTAAATACTTTTCTCTCAGTGCAAGGTGGCCTTGGGTGAAAAAAAATAAGCGCGCAACCGTGGAAAAAGAGCGTGAAAAGAATGACCGCATTTTGGCTTTCGATTTTTCCGAAGCAATTTCAAGTATTATCGGCCATTTTTTTCCCGTCTGCGCATGACAAACGCATCCAGAAAAATATATATCCGCAAGAACCGTTCTGGCGATGCATTTGTCAACGAAGCTTTTTGTCGAAGTCCTCGCCAACCTGCCCGACACGAAGGAAAAAGTATCGAGGATAATTCGAGCTCCCGTCAGTCTGTCGGGAGATCTTGAAAAATGACGGACTATCGGAATCTGTTACAGGCATATGTGAGCGAAGGCTTTAGCGCACCCTTTACTCTCAGCTCGTCCTACGGTGCTGGGATCCGATGCAATGAAAATGGCACAAGCAAAGTTGGACCGACGTGCACCCCCACGGACGGCTCATCGCAATGCAATTTATCTCGTTCAGCCGGGCTATCTTTTTGTGACGGGCACTGAAGAAGTCGTCAAACGACTGAAGATATCTTATCCACCTCTAGGGTTTTTTGTGGCTTCATTCGCTTGAAGGTATGAGCGGCAGTGAGATATGTGGCGAGCTACCAACGAGACGAAGCTAGTTTGATCTAATCGAATGGAATGGCTCACTTGAATAAAAAATGCCCAAAACGGCAGGAAAATTTTTTTATCCTGAAAACTTGTATTCTGAGGTTTTTGAGGCTGCTGATTATGAATTTGAACTCAAAATTCAGGAATTCACAATGACGAACAAATATGGCGAATGAAAATACAAATAATACAGATTGATTTAGATGAAACGCGGTACTCAAGCTTCATATATTTCCACCTATTTATTGTATTCTGCTCCATGTTATTGAATTCACCATGAAAAATTCCTTCACTTTGAGTTGAGCATCACACTCAGCGTCCCCGAAAACCCCCGAGTACCAAGATTTATCCAAATCGAGCTGTTTTTTGCACTTTCGTCCGCCATATTAGATCCGCCATTAAATTTTTTTGAATTTTGTGTTCAGATTCGTAATAGGCGACCTCGAAAATCCCAGAGTATCAATTCTTATCTAAATCGAGTAAAATTTTCAATTTCGGTCCGCCATTTTGAATTTTCAAATTTAAAGTTCAGATTCGTAATAAGCGACCTCAGAAATCGCGGAGTACTAATTGTCATCTAAATCGAGTAAAGTTATTGATGGTGTAAAAAAGCGAATGGTGTGAAAAAAGTTGGTTGACGGCTGCCATGATTCCGGAGGCTCATCTGAAATGAAATAATCAAATGGCATTTTAATTTGTAAACTTCAGGCTCTCGCTAGAACGAGAGTAAAGTACAAATATCGATAATTGAATTTTTGGCACGGTTTTAAAAGTTAAGTTCTACGTTTCGTCATTTTTTTTTACTTTTTCAGCATAGAAAAAGTTATGACACATGTCAGAAATATTCTAGTTTGGGTGAGAACTATAGATGTGCTGACACTAGTATTAAAATTTGAGCGAAATCAGTTCAATCGTTTTTGAGATGTCATGAAAGCAAATTTTTAAAATACAGTTTCGAAAAAAAACACGTTTAAAAGTTCGAGTACGATTTATACAAAGAAAATGTTGACTCACCATTAATCTGCTATGCCGGGTTCATATAACGCGCACGCATTTTTTCCAATATGTACAAACCATTTATCTGCGATTCTTTTAACCTCTCACATGGCGTGACCGCCTTAATCAGTTTTTCTTTATTACGAAGAGGAATGTCGTTGCGAAGTTCTCGTCTATAATGAGATTTTCGAGAAAACATTTCTCAAATGTTATAAGACGCGATTGTACGGGCCATTGTCATACCGCCATGATGGTTGGTGTAGTAATGGCCATGTAAACGTCCCACTAATCGTCACATGCGTTCAAATTGCTTTACTTAGTTATACAAAGGTCCGTAGGCCTCTGTTGACTCGATTGTGTCTGCATATAAGACTGCAGAATACTTTTAGGCACTCAGTCAGTTACAAACGTTTTGCTTTTTATTGAAATATTCAACAAACAGGTTAAGCTATACATTAACTCAAACATTTAACCAATACATTTAACCCAAACAAACAGTTTAAGATATACATTTCGCTTACATATAACTTAATTAATTTAAAAAATTTAACTCACTATGGCTATTGCGTCGGAATTATAATTTGTATTCATTTTCAATTATTGTAAGCAACTATCATGGAAGCTTCTATCATAAAATACTGCTTACGTCCCCATAAAATACCTTCTGGACGTTAATATATCACAGATCTGCCCGACCGACTGATTCTTCCCTCAAAATACTTTTCTAATGTGTAAACATGACGGTCATCAGGACCCCGACGACTACTGGGTCCACCACCTTATATGAATTTCATAATCGCATGCACAGGTATCAGCATTCATACTGATGTCTTCAAGTTCGACCAATTTTTCTGCTAGCCACTTGTCTTGTGATCTTTAACATCCCATTCTGCCAACTGCAAGGCGTATTCTCTCCCAAATATCCATTTCGGCTCGCACCACGATTACTCCACCTTACCTCAAGACCTGATTTATCCAACGACTCTCCTAGTACACGAGAAGGGCAACGAGCCACGAAGAACCACTGCAGAATACTGGAATACCTGTGCAGCCGTTGATCAATCCATTGAAGTCCGATCAGACAATAGAACATGGTCCACACCGCCAAATATGGCATCACGTGTCTTCGAAGACACCCTTTCTTTCCCCAAGTAGTTCAACAGCATTCAACTTTTTGATCTATCGCTGGCATGATTAAATCTCATTGAGTGATGACTGCCCGATTGAGGTAGTCCTATCGATAGGCTTCAATTTTATAGGATTTTCATAATTTTTGTTGAGCTTTACTAAATATATTAATAATCGTCTCTGTAAAATTTCAGGGTCGGTTATCGACCTTATTACAGAGAAAACAAAATATAAGAATTGCGTATTTATGTGAAGGAATCCCGAGACGACATACAAAAATCCAATTTCCGGTCGATACAAAAGTGTATACGATAGTGAGAATCCGTCAGATTCTTAAAAATAATCAGGTTAACATACTTAACACTTGTAGTAATTCAATTCTCTGAGAAAAATACACGCTTATTGACCTAATTTTCATGTAATATCAAGTTTAATTTGAACTTCCGGTATTGGAATTATTACCACTTGCTACGATAAAGAGACGTGTCAGCAAGGCAACAGCTGACTGTAGTCGTAACCTCATCTAACTCATTCGAATTTCCACACATATTTCATTTATAACCGACATATTTTGCCGAAACAAATTTTCCACGCTTTTTTACCAGTCGTGGACCGAATACAATGCTTTACATTTTCCGCACCTGACATTATTTTGACAGATCGACGTTGAAAAGCATGGCGGTTAAACTCGCCTGAATGAGTAAAAAGAGACGGAGATAGAACCAACGTTGCCAAATATCAAACCTAGCAATACTACGCGAGTCGTTGGAGTAGCTATTTTCTCATTTTTGTAATTAAATGTAAACATTCATTGAACAGTTTACAAGTGGAAAATTATAGTTGTGACAAATTTTTTTTTTTTGCATATATTAAAAATCTAAATTGTACAGGTCTCAAGTATGATCAGTGGTATGCCTAGTGTGAAGCGATAGGACTACCTTAAGTTTTGGCTTTAGCCTTGCATCGCCATGTACCCAACGGCCGTAAAGCAATGGGTTTGGAAAATATGCGAGCGTATGCCCCTATGTACGTACTCGTATAAAAGCGTATGAAGAAAACAACGTCACGGGATTCAAACATGATGTATACAGGCGCAGCTTCGTGCTGAGCGCGTACGTCGCTGTATACACATAGGCCGCCTTTCCCGACGCGACCGCAAGCATATTCCTAGCTCACCGAGGAAGATTACTTCCGAGATTACGGGAGGTTGGCGCAGAAGGCAATTTAGTGTCTAGGTGATCAGCAACGAGGCGCAAGAGAGAAAGAGAAAGAGAGAGAGAGAGAGAGAGAGAGAGAGAGAGAGAGAGAGAGAGAGAGAGAGAGAGAGAGAGAGAGAGAGAGAGAGAGAGAGAGAGAGAGAGAGAGAGAGAGAGAGAGAGAGAGAGAGAGAGAGAGAGAGAGAGAGAGAGAGAGAGAGAGAGAGAGAGAGAGAGAGAGAGAGAGAGAGAGAGAGAGAGAGAGAGAGAGAGAGAGTGAGACGAAGGTGGCGAGCGCGAGAGGGACGGAGAAAGATGGAGAAGCTTTTGCGCGGTTATGGTACAAAGATTGAGAGCGCTCTAGTGCGAGAGACACCACTGACTTTGGTGCTAGCATCTTGGGGGTCCTCTGGAGAATCCCAACCTCGAACACAATGAGCGCGCGGAAGATCGCTGTTCGCGCGACTATAGCTTTTCCTACGATGTCGGGGGTATAGGAAACTCATTCTGCGCCTCTGGGTCGCCCAAGCGCCGTTGCATCACACGACGGGAATGAGTGCTGGAAAACGCGGAGGTACCGCCGCGACCTCAACGCGAGGCCCCCTTTCAGGATGTATTACCTCGCTTAATTACACCGAACCCCGTCGACCCGTCGTTTTGCGTCGCTTTCTCCTTCCTCCCTACCTACATAGCCTCCACTTTTGATATACACGTACACCCACGCACTCATATAACACTATGAAAAAGATGAACGCCTCTCTTTCCCTTTAGCTATCTCCCCCCGCCTCCCTCTCTGCGTATAGATGGGGAAAGGTAGTTTTGAAGGCATTCGTCTTCGGAACTGTGATCGGCCAGACCTCAACCCATTGCGACGAATCAATCTCCATTGGAAGAGTTGTTAAGGAGGCACGATCATTGCTACGCATCCAACTTTCGGATTTGAATTTTTTGTATGATTTTGACGAATACTTTATGCGCTTATTGCCAAAATTTGAGCTATTTCGACCGTTTAGTTTTTTTGCAATAAAAGTGCAAAGTCGAGCACTTTGAGTTACCGAAGCACGTCGTCTTATGGAGACGGTCAACCGAAAGTGCGGTGAACGTGGTTTTTCTGCTCACGTATCCAACTAAACCCGTTGGAAAAATGAAATCCGATAGATTAGATATAATAGATATTGTAAAAAAAAATAAGAAAATCAATCTTCACCGTGTACTTAAAGCACTACATTACAAGAAAGTTTTAATTTCCGGTTGTCAATGGTCAGAACGACGAAATACCACCCACAGACGTAGCAACATCGCGAGCAACAGCTGATGCATTTGGCAAACATAAGCCAGCTTTGTTTTGAAATTGATTTGAATAGAAGCCGCCACGAAATATGCAAACAACAATTTATGGAGTTTTATCACTTATCACGTATCAATAATATGTATAATTATACTCTGCCGATCGTGTTAATTTCGCTGAGGTAATTCAAGCCTATTTTAATAGACTTGAATTTTATTACGTTAATATTATTACGAAGATTACTACCGAGTCGTTGACAATCTAATTTTTCAGTTTTTATTTGTTCACGCAATTTATCATTTGCCACAACATTTGGCACACTATAATCGATAATACGAATAATCCACATAAGTAAACATCAATCAGAGTAGCTGTGGGTAAAATAAATTTAGACTCTTTTTTAACCCCGTGGAAGTGATCGTACCTCCTTAAATCGAGTCGGATGGTCTTGGCCATTCTTAAAATCGGTCAAAATGCGGTGGGATTCGACAAAAACACTATTTGCTCAAATTGGAATGCCGGAAACCTCGAAGCTCCTCGCGATGTTGGAGCTAGCCTGACGAGCCATGTCTTGCGAAACCGTCCGTTCTAATTGACGGTTTTGGCAGGAATAAAATTGCGGGTAACCTTGTACGCACAGAAGATGCGAGAGATAAAAAGAGAAGCTAAAGAAATTGTGAAACTATCAAAGCCTGATTATTATGGTAAAATAAACTTTACGCTCTCGTTTTCCCAAAGCCATGTTTATTATACAGGGGTAGCTGAGGTGAATGATTATACGGCCTCGGTACTTGCAGCCCTCTGCTAAACAAGTACTGTTATACGAGAAGTAAATAAGTTCGGGTGGTTCGAGAGAGTATGCGCGTTTGAAAGAAAAAAAACATTTATTTACGACGAACTAGCACAACGCTGCCTCAGGGCTTTTCAGTGCGCGCGCAATATTTAGATGGCTGCATAGTCGTACAACGTGAGATGCAGCGAGTTCTGGAAAATCGTGTAAAATCTTCCGTAGCCAGAACTTTCGAAAGGAATATTATTCGATATCCGATAGCAGGGATATCAGTGCCGCGAGTGATAGGCGAAAAATCGATGGGTGTTCCACACGCACATCCTCATGCCGCCTGATACCCAGTAAGTGCGGTAAAGGGTTTCTGATGTGTCGAAGAATCTTACGGTTCGTAAGGTATCGTCGCATGTTTTAATATAGCTACGTGATCTAAAAGTCTTTGGGTATAACGAGTGTAAAGTTCTCGCACCTTTTTGGTGGTAAGATGATGACTATCATGAGTTACCCCTCTGCTTGCACATAATGCCAAAAAGAGCTCGTGTACTCGCGTGCCTCAACGTATTTTTTTTTATTGAACGAGACCTCACGTGCGAGGTTCCGTAAGGGCCAACACGAAGTTCATGAAATTGAATAGCTTCAGGAAAAAGTTTCATCACGTTTCTGGAGTATTGTCAGTAGACTATGCAGCAGAATCGTGAGAAACTTTTGGTCGAAGCTTTTCTGGAATGGAACGGAATACCTTTTCCGTTTGAGGGAGAGGTCAAAAAAGGCACCTGGTAATGTAGGCAGGTAGCCAGGCGGATTTCCGCTTTTCAGTCGAATCGATTGGGACCAATTTTCATACTTCAGAATTTTTAAGTCCCGATCAGAGCAAAACTACGTTTCCGGCTCTGCTTTTTATGAAGAAATCGCTGCCGTGGACTCAATGCGGATTGCGGCAGGATGGGGCTTGATAATTCATCACCAGTAAACGATTTTCCATCGAATTGGATGTTGCCCAGTCCATTCCAGCGAATATCTAAAAATGGCCAGTGTCAACTGACATTTGGCAGGTAGCCGGATCAATTTCTGTTCTTGAGTCGAATCTTTTGAGACCAATCTTCATGCTTCAGACCAATGAATTCGGAAAGGTCATTGTTGATGCAAAATCAACTGCAGATCGCGAATATTCCGGTGGCAACCCGACCGGAGCAAAGCTGCGTGTCCAACTCTGCTTTTTGTGCAAAAATCGCTTTCTCCAGTCAGATAAGGTCTGGGGATAGGCTACAAAAATTCACCAGCAGCAAACGCTTTTCTATTGAATAGAATTTTGCTGAGCTCTTTTAAGCTAAAAATAAAAAGGTCATTTATCCATATACACGTAAATGCTTCCCGTGTAGAAATCTTCGAAGCAGCCATATTGGTCTCGACCGCTTGACCTCGCATTCAACCGAAAGACAATCGCCTGCTAAATCGCTCACGGTCCTGTCCCGAGGTCTAGGCAAATCGGACATCGTCGTGGCCCTGATCGTCCTTCTCGTTTTGCCCTTTCCCTCTTTCTCCCCCCACCCCTTCACTCCTCTCACCCTGGTGCTATTGAATCAGCCGACCTAAATTGTGGGAAACCAGTCAGTGAATTCGTTCCCATCGATCGTGGAGAGAATCAGAGCCCGTAGGGAAAAGAACGCCTTGACGACGTGTATGCAGTTTTCGAAACGTCGGACGTTTTCCCCCTTGTTCCCCGTCCCCATTTCTACTGCGTGCCTGCCGGTGGTACACCCATGAGACATTCACGTGCTGACAAAGCTCTGCACCGGAACGTTTGAATGGCTGAGAAATCACGACAAACGGCGATCAATTACAAAACCTCGGAACGACAGATCGTTAACACGACTATTGTCCGTCGTAACCGCACAGAAACCTCATTTTTGGGGGATTGCATCGACATCAATGAGTACCGCAACGACCTTTAATAAAATATTCAATAGCACACGAAGAAAACAGGGGCCTCGAAGTTTATAATTAATACTATGCTTCTAAAAAAAATATCATTAAATATCGAAAAGTTTTGAATGGAAGATAAAAATTGTAATCATGGTATAGCAATAATGAAGAAATTAAAATTTTCACTTACGATATGGCACGTAAACTGATACAAATAATACATTTTATTCGACATATTGTGATTTTTTGTAGTATTCAAAAAATATTTTGCCCACGTGATTGGAACAATTAGTTTCCAGTATTGTACAAAACGTACGGTATAAAGAGTCACAATTAACTAATAACTTTGTAATATTTTTCGCTATACGCCGAAGATTTATGCTATGCGTATAGTGAAATTTATACATACACGAAGATTCATGCTATACTCATAGTAAAATCCATATGAAAATATAGCGTGTAATAAAGGTTGGTATTTTACAAAGCACGCATTATTTTTACTATACAGCATATAGGACGCGCGCCTATGCGAGGATAGTTTCAAATGTAATATGCATGCATCATTTTTACTATACGGTGTGAGAATCATTTGTACACTTCTATAACAACAAGGCTTAGAATTCCGAACTGGCAGTAAACTGCTATACTTTTCTATCACTGAATATTAGAATTCACGTGTAGTATGGCCTGTTCGATGTAGCGTGTATTTTTTGCAGAGGGCAATTAATTCGTCGTCGTCTGGTTCGCAGTTTTCACCCTCTGGGTTAATTTGTCCCTGCGGAAAACTTTGGGAAGATCATCATTTCGTATACTGCAGATTGTTATGCTGCTCCCCAGAAAGAGAGTGAGAGAGAGAAAAGATTCTTTGGGCTCAAATTCAGACTCGATGCCAACTATAGATGGGTCGAAAAATGGCATTTGCCAAAAATATTTTTATTCGATAGTACCACCTTTTAGCTATAGTCCATGAAGATTTCATTGAAATATTTCTGAAATTGATTGAGCTACAGCTTCTAACAGTCGGCCGGGCGACCGGTAGCAGCACCGTACTTCAAACTTTAAACGCGTTTTCATCGAAACGCTATTTTCAAAGTCGGTGGACATGGTACCTCGAGAACCACTGGATAAATTGTTTCCAAATTTACAGGAAATACGATGAGGAACATTCAAGGGTCGTTGACGATCTCACTTTTTTTAAATCGATCTTCACTTTATAATAGTTACGTAAAAATGACGACTTTTAGCACTGAAAAAGCTTTTACAACTGCATACATGTATATGTTTGTTGAGGGTATAGAGGTGAGTTAGCTAGATGCCACACGAAAGTAACGCTACCCCCCTCCACTGCCATTGCATTGTAATGGAGTTGGGGGAGCTGCATTATGCTGAATGCCCGTGATTCAAAAATGCCCTCCCTTCACCCATTTCTAATCTTGTTATTAATTTAAAAATGATATTACAACTCATATTACAAATATATTACAAAAATCATGTAACCATTATTATACAAAGAAACCCAAACGAACCCAAAAAAATCCAAAGCGAACCCAAACAAACCCAATTATATACATCAATGTATTAATATTCTTTGAAAAATAATATTGATTTGTTTGTTGTTTGTTATTTGAAACAAGCCCAATAATATTGGGCTTGTTTCAAATAACCCGAAACAAACCACATTTTGGGATTTGTTTCCATCCCAAACAAACCGAAACTCAACATTATTGAGTTTGTTTAGGATTGTATGAAAAGCGGTACATGTAAGTAATGCGTTGTTCACACGTACCTGTTTTTTTATTACGCGAAAAGTCTGGTTACATTTTTAATGCCATAAAATAGTTACACTTTGTATAATACCCGTAGATTTCCTCATAGATTTTGTGTGCTAGAGATTCAATTCCTTGCCACGTCGTTAAGAAAACTATTTTAGGAATCGACTATCGTGAACGACTCGTATTTATTGTTAATTCGAATAACCCGTTTGGTTTTTACATTTCGGATGGACCGTTCAAGCTGGAGAGTGTCCATCGCCAAGCGTGGCGAAGAAAATTTTACATCGGTCGGCGGCCATGTCTTTGTTGATTTTCTGTATTTTTTAATGATATTGTAACATTGAACCCTTTATATGTACGTTTGTGTTAGAAAAAAGCGTTTCTATTTCACAAACCGTTTCCCGGAAGAAAATTCGGAATTTGGTCATTTTTTCGGGCCTCGAGATAAATCTAGCTCCTTCAGGCCTTAGGCCACAGTAACGGGTATAAAATCATGTGCGAATTTAGCAATTTTTTTCGAATGAAAAAGTGATTCACTCATAAAATTAATTACACATCGATTCAGTACGAATATCAAGCTGTTAGAAAATATTTTGTTTTTTTTTATGTACAAAATGGCTGACTACTGTCAACTTCTCGAAACAGCTTTTTTCCATTTGGCGTGACAAATAACGTCAACAATTTTCACTCGATTTACTTCAAATTTAAAAGTTACGTTCCTAATTGCATTTCACAGAGACGTACGTACGGAATTTCTGATTAATCGGAAACCTTTCATTTTATGAGCCGTTCATGAGCAGTTATAACGAAATTTATCACTGAAAATTCATTTCTTAAGTTCAAATACCTACAACTTTTGAATAAAACAATATCTCTTAAAGTACGTACGTACTTCTCTAGGTATTCTAATGTAGATTGACGAGAATTTTTATTTTCTGCTTTAGGTCAATAACTGTGGATGCTAAACGTCACGCTGCGAAGCCCCTAAAAAAAGACAACAAAAGAAAATATTAGTAGTCAGCCATTTTGTACATCGAAAAAAAAATATATTTTTTCTAACAGCTTGATATTCATACTAAACAGATGTGTAATTAATTTTATGAGTAAATCGCTTTTTCAGACGAAAAAAAATGGTTAATTCGCACACGATTTTATACCCGTTACTGTGGCCTAAGGCCTTAAGGCATATTCTCCAAACGACTCCACAAGCTGTGTACCAAAATCGGTTGCCCCCCTCATCCCACAAACTACCTTCGAATTACATTCCGAATGTTTTAGTGTCCCAAGTAAATGCATCATTGATCAACGGCGAATTGTAAAGCTGATCACAGCTGGCACAGGTTCGTCGGCGCTCGAAGAGAGAACAAAGAATAACAACGATAGCGTTTTATTGGGCAAACAATGGGCCAACTTGAAGTGCTAATAGTGATCCTTTCATCAGCACGTTTTCATCGACTTGCAAATTTTCAATCGTCCCGTAGAATTAATCTACCGAAGGTTCGTCAGGGCGATTCTAATCTCACGGTATATTCCACGACGGCGGTATGGCATTCCCTTCGCCCCCTTCCTCGTCTTTTCTTTCCCAGTCGCCTATTCAGCCCTCAACGTCTATCCCTCTCTGCCTCACGATTCCTCCTCGCTCCGATCTTCCTCTACATCTTATCACATTCGCCTGTATACAAGGCGGCGGCTGTCTAAATTTAAGCGATTTCTGGAGACTGGATAGGGTGTGAGACACTCCCGAGTGCGGGGCAATTTGGACGATGGAAAATAGAAAGTAAAAGCTAAGCGGCCGGGAAACGAAAGCAGCATCGTTTTCCAGGGTATGGGGGGAAAAAATGGATAAAGAGTGAACGATGGCGCCATGGCGCGGTGGAAGTTACCTCCGAAGTTTTAGAGACTGATTTTAATACGCACGGGAAAGTCTCCTTACGCGCTATCCCCATCACGTTTCCCCATTCACATTTTTTCCCCAGGGAGCATGAAGACATGAAAGGAGTGGAGAAGGGCAACGAAAGCGCAAGAGGAAAGACGGACTGGCAGCTGAGGATGAGGTGAGGATGCAAAGAAAACTACGGAAGGGAAAGAGTAAGGGAAGAAAGAGCAGATGCTCTGAGAGGCCAAAAGATAAACAGATACGGAAGACGAGGCGGATGGCTAGAAAAGCGTGCTAGTCAGCTCCCCAATAGGGTCTCTGTGCTCCAGCGATTACATATACATAGTAACATATATACATATACATAGTAACATGTATTTTTACATATGCATAGTAAAATATATACATATACATAGTAACATGTATACATATACATAGTAACATATATATATACATAGTAGTACATATACATAGTAACGCTCATGCGGACGTGTGTAACTAAGTACTTCTATATTTTTACGAACCACCAATGAGCTGGCCTCAACGTTGCCTTTCCAAAAACGAAACCCTTCAGTAACCGGTGGAGTGCTTAAGGAGGCACGATCATTACTACGAATCCAACCTTCGGATTTGAAATTTTTATATGATTTTGACGAATACTTTTTACGCCTATTGCCAAAATTTGAGCTGTTTGACCGTTTAGTCTTTTTGCAATAAAACTGCAAAGTCGAGCACTTTGATCGTGGTGTTTCTGCTCACGTATCCAACTAAACCCGTTGGGAAACTGAAATTCGATAGATTAGTAATAATAGATATTGTCAAAAATAAGAAAATCAATCTTCACCGTGTAGTTAAAGCACTACATTACAAGAAAGTTTCAATTTCCGGTTGAAAATCGTCAGAACGACCAAATAGCACCTGCGTTTGGCGGACATAACCCAGCTTTGTTTTGAAATTAATTTGAATAGAAGCTGCCACAAAATATGCAAACAACAATTTATGGAGTTTTATCATTTTTCACGTATCAATAATATGTATAATTATATTCCGCCTATCGTGTTAATTTCGCTGAGGTAATTCAAGCCTATTTTAATAGGCTTGAATTTTATTACGTTAATATTATTACGAAGATTACTACCGAGTCGTTGACGACCTAATTTTTCAGTTTTTTATTTGTTCACGCGCAATAAATTCATCATTTACCACACTATTTGCCACACTATAATCAATAATACGAATAATCAACATAAGTAAACATTAATCAAACCAGCTGTGGGTAAAACAAATTTAGACTCTTTATTGACCCCGTGGAAGTGATCGTACCTCCTTAAGCACCGGTCAGCGAAAAATCAAATTCGGGGCATCTCTTTTTCGCTGAGGAATTAACGTCACTGAATTTTACCTCGGACCAAGAGTTTGGCAGCTTTCACTCAATGAGTGCGCAGCGAAATATTGATGTCTTCAATTTTGGATGAGCCAAATTTCCATTTAGGAATGAAGTAATATACAGCGGTGCATCTTTAAGGGGTTATTCCTAATTGTAATTCGAAATATAAGCTTCTTCTAAAGCAGTATATTTGGGAAATATCTTAAAAAGGTTCCCTGAAAATTTCAAGGTGATCGAATAAAAATTGACGAGCTAATAGAATGTTATGTTGACCCCAGTCGGAACGCTCGGAGCGTCGTTCAAAACTATAGACGCTTTTTTTCTCGCAAGTACCTTTTCGAAGTCGGTGACCAAAATATCTCAAAAACGACTGCATCGATCTTTCTGAAATTTTTTGGGCTTTTTCTAGACAAATATAGTATTCGAACGCAGGATTTTTTCCCGATGAATACTTTCGATTTAATGAACGCAAAATGCAAATTTTTATTCGCAAAAATGGGGTTGCCTAATATATTAACGAGATCCGTTTGATATTTTTCACATTAGATAACGTGGTTTGGAAGGACATTCGGGAAATTAATTTATACATCGATTATAATTATATATTTTTACAGAAAAAAATGACTGAGTTTTATTGAGATGATACTTTTTCTAAATACCTAATTTTCGTACAAATTTATCAACACGATATTCTATTTAAAACATCTATTTTAATAGATTCTATTATCACCATTTATCTTATTGAATTATCAAGGCCCTCATTACATGAACCGAGCCCGAAATAGTTCAAGCCTTTTGGTACTCGTAAGAGTGACAGAGCCAAGTTCTCAGTAGATTTCCTCTGACAGCCCGAGGACGTTACATCGAAGATCTCACTATTTCATAAAGAGCTTTGAGACAATGCTGGAAGGGATGTCGAAGCAAAAAATTATCCTTTTTCTGCACACTGAGGGCAGGAGTTAACATTGACGCATTTTCATTCTGTTTGAAGCTGTCGCGTTGTCCCTACCTGAAGGGGTTTATCCATCGTTCGCTAGCCAGTCGTTTATGCAGCAAGGATAAGCTCATTGTCCATGCGCGATCCTTCGATACATATAGTCAGGCGAACTGAGCTGCTCCCTTCACGCTTGTTATGCCATACCTACTTTGAATCAAATATCTCGTCTGTTGACTTGTTTCAAGGGGTCATAACAGTGTAAAATTTTCAAAAAATCGATTTTTTTCCATTATCCTATAGCATAGATGGTTATAAACATGGACCTGGCATTGTCGATTGATCGTACGTAGACCATTTATATGAAAATTTAACAGTCGAGACTTTAAACGCGTTTTTCTCGAAATGTCGTTTTTCAAAACGGTGTACACGCTCAAAGAAGAAGTTTTCAAGCTATCCGGCTCAAATTTTGACACAACATTCTTCACCCCATTCTTTATCTTGCTATGGACGCTTTTTCTAAATTTTTATATTTTGTTTAACGAAAAACTGTCGAGAAATAGGCTAAATTCGATACTTTTTTTCAAACTGCCGCCATTTTGTCAATTTGGATTTAAAAAATCTCTATAGCAAGATAGCGGCTTTCATACTGATTGATAATCTTTTTACAAATTTTCTTTCAGATAATATGTACGACCGCCAACGTGTGCATCGTGAGAACTCCTTTTCAAAGACATTTTCACCGTTAAAAAAATGTGAAGAAAATAAAAATGAACGTTTCAAAATTTATTTTCTGTTCTTCACAAGTCCTATGATGTGATATAAAAAAAGCAGGTTGATTAGCATATTTTAAGCATCGAAAAAAAAATCGGGTCAATCAGCTATTCTTCGACACGTTACACTAGAATGATCCCTTAAGGCCTTAGGCCACAGTAACGGGTATAAAATCATCTGCGAATTTACAATTCTTTTTGGCACGAAAAAGAGATTCACTAATAAAATTAATTACATATCTATTTAGTATGAATATCAAGCTGTTACAAAATATACATTTTATTTCGATGTTCAAAATGGCCGACTACTCGAAACTTCTCGAATCAGCTTTTTTCCAATTGGCGTGACAAATAACTTCAACAATTTTCACTCGATTTACATCAAATTTAAAAGTTATGTTCCTAATTGCATTTCGCAGAGAAGTACGTACGGAATTTCTGATTAATCGAAAACTTTTCATTCTATGAGCAGTCTATGAGCAGTCAATGCATTTTTTTACTGAAAATTCATTTCGTAAGGATGTCGTGTCGAAAATTGAAAATGGTGATAAAATTTTTAAAAGTCGATAGGTTATTATATAAAACATTTCAAAGGTTGTGTAAAAATGTCACGACGATTAGGAAGCTGGCTACTGAGAAATTAGAATTCACAAATTACACGCAGCCTTATGGAAACTGAAGTAACTTTGAAATTCTATTAGCAAATAACATACTTTGCTATTTGTTTCCAAGAAACAGAAGAAATATTTATGAATGATCGTTTTTTTATTTCAAATATATCAAAAACAAAAGTGAGAACAAAAGTGAAAATGAATATTTAACTTTCCCGCTACTTTCAGTCTATAAAACGTTACCGCTATATTCTTATATGTTTTTCCTCAAGTATGATCTTTTGTATTTATGGCATCATTTTTTATGACAAAAAAAATAATAATTGCAAAGTTACTTCAGTTTCCAGAAGGCTGCATGTAATTTGTGAATTCTAATTTCTCAGTAGCCAGCTTGCTAATCGTCGTTAAATGTTTACACAACCTTTCAAATGTTTTACACAATGTCCTATCAATTTAAAAAAAAATTATTACCATTTTCAATTTTGGACACAACATCTTTAAGTTCAAATACCTACAACTTTTGAATAAAACAATATTTTTCAAATTCCGTGCGTACGTCTCTAGGTATTTTAATGTAGATTAACGAGAATTTTTGTTTTTTGCTCTAGGTATAAAATTGTGAACGTTGCGCCGCGGAGCGCCTACAAAAAAGATAGCAAAAGAAAATATTAGTAGCCGCCCAATTTGTACATCGAAAAAAAAAAATTCTAACAGCTTGATACTCATACTAAAGAGATGTGTAATTAATTTTATGACTGAATCACTTTTTCATACGAAAAAACTTTTAAATTCGCGCATGAGTTTATACCCGTTACTGCGCCCTAAGGCCTTAAGGCACCCTGGGATACACATCGTTGTCCATGCCACTTTCTCATGTACATTTTTTTTCAATGTCCATATCGTCCCCTGTCCACTTCTGTCGTGAACGAACGTATTCCGACGGATCTTCCATCGTCCGATGGATGAAACTGTCGGACCTTCAGGCATGACAAAAGCGACGACACTCCAGCAATGATCACGTGACATGCACTTTACGCTATTGTACGCTGTAACTTTGACTCACACTCGAACTACGGGTATTGGTTTTCAATTTGCATTCTATTCTTTTGGTGCATCGTGTATACTTACACAAGCCAGCAGCAGACTATCGTGGGCTCTAGCCCTTTTCGAGATGCATCATCGGATTTCGCATCCTTGAAATATGCATAATCCATCGCATACTAATGACCCACATAGTCATACTAGGATCATGGATTAAGAGGTCTTCACAAGGTTGATATTTTTCAATCCGTTTTTTAAACCTTTATTCTTCTATAGGGCCTTAACTTTAATTTGCTCCAAAGATTTTGGCACAATTCTAAAAGTTGATCGCGCCATAATGATTTTTGCGAAGATTCGGGCTGCCCACTGTACCACGGAAAACCGCCCCTCTACGATTTACTCTTTTATTCTCCTGCGTTTTTTTTGAAACTAGTTTTCATTAAACGGTATAAGCCGCAACCCAAAATCTATTTATCCATTTCACTTCAATTTCGGAGACAGCATAGTTTATAGCACTTTTTAACATATAACCGGGTATTTTTTAAATATGTTTGTCTGTTTGATAATAACAAATGATTGAAGTTGTTTTTTTTGTCGAAAGTTGAACTTTGTTTGCTACAGTTTGCCATTTTCGTCATTTTTGAAATTTTAAAAAGTATTCCACCATACAAAAGTTTTGTTATTGTACTAATAAAAATTTTGTATTTTTCACTCAGACCACCCAAGTTGTCAGAACATTGGAAAGGTTTTATTCGCTGCAAAATCGTTTCGTGGTCAGTCCTTGTTTAGTCCAGCAGATGGATTTTTGCGTATAAACACTCACCGAAGAAAAGGGGTAGGTACTCCGATCGAGTTCCGATTAAGAAATTTGTCATCAGCGGGTGATCTTGCATCGATAAGAAGGTTGGGGAAATCGATCGGACCAAATGTTCAAAATTGGTTCTCCAACGGTTGACCATGTACGAAGCACTCTGTGCAAATAATAATAAATTCATTGTTTGTCTATATTTTTCTATTTCAACTTGACACAGATCTGTCAATGAAATCCACCGTAGAACCGGAATCCCAGTCATTCAACATCTACCTAGAGCTATCTATCCCAGTCATCTACATCTACCTAGAGGCCCGAAAAAAATTGCCAAATTCCGTATTGTTTTTCTGGGAAACGGTTGGTGAAAAAGGAATGCATTTTTTAACACAAAGGTAGATATATATGTTGGGAGCCTTTAAAAAAACATCGAAAAATACCGAAAAACAAGAAAAATATGTTCGCCGACAGATGATGATATTATTTCGCGACGTTTGGCGGTGGACACTCTCCAGCTTAAACGGTCTATCACAAATCTAAAAACCAAACGCGTTAATCAAGGTAACAATAAGTCCATGTCATTAACGATCGTCGATTTTTAAAATAATTTGTTGTCAACAACGTGGCGACGAGTTGAAACTCGAGCATACAAAATCTATTTAAAAAGTCGTAATTCGTACGTAACTATTAACAACTGAAGGTCGATTTTCAAAAGTGAGACTGTCAACGCCTCTGAATTTTTCTCATGATATCTCCTGTCAATTTGGAAACAGCCCAGACGTTTTACAGATGCCCACCGACTTTGAAAACAATGTTTCGAGAAAAACGCGTTTAAGGGGCTACGTGGGATTGAACATTTTGAAAATCTATTTTTTATTAATTTTATTATCTAATAGTACAATATGTCTAGAATACTCTTCCAAAGTATGAAGTCAATTGCAGTAAAAGTCTAGGAGAGAGAGCCTTTGGGAATTCCCCCCGTTGAGAGAGACCGACCGGGAGCGAAAACTTCAATCGCAATTTTCTAAAAACACTATTTTTGAAGCCGGTAGACACGATTTCTCAAAAAATAATGCACCGATTTTATTGAAATTTTTCGCATTTCTTCAAAATAGCATTAACCAGTGATTGAACGAAGGTTTTTTTTCGATTACAACTAATTTTACAAGGCTATACGTAGTGTAAATTGTACCAAAAATTGAACTATTTTGCATACAACTCTGCTAAAAATTCAAATGTCATTTTTTTTCAAAAATCCTTCGTTTAATCTCGAGCTATACTTATCTACTAACAGAAACAATTTCGTTCTTTAATTTCAGATAAAGCTATCAGGAGTTATCCTGACCACCACGAGGACACTTTTTTTTAAGGGTTTCCAGAAGACAGGTCCCACCGGCTGAATTTCCCAAATTTTTGGATGAAATTTTTTAAAAATATTGTTGTAATGTTGCTCTTTTGTGTGCTTAACATTACGAATAACATAATTGATATATTATTAATTTTTATTAAAATAGAGAAAATATGCTTTTTTTGGCTTTGAAACCCAAGTAACTCCTTAAAGTTTGAAGTATGGTGCTGCTACTGCTCGCCCGGCCCACTGTTAGAAGCTGTAGCTCATTTAATTTTAGGAACATTTCAATGAAATTTTTAGGGAATTTAACTAAAAGGTGATAGTATGGAATTAAAATATTTTTGGAAAATGCAGTTTTTGATCCACCCTGGTAGATGTAGCCCGTTAAGGGGGTCTTCTCACTTTAGACGCTAAAAAGGCTATTTTCATGAATTTCTTTGATAGGTTTATATTATAGATATTGATATAAAAGTTGTTACACTTAATAAAGACCCTTTCGAAATACATTTAAAAAAAATTATTTATTCAAGTCACTATTTATAGACGAAGGTAGTAGTTAGAAAATGTCCTAAAAAATTGTAGCTCTGCACTGTTGATGAAATCTCGGAGATGGATTATCCGAAACAAAAAAAAATCAAACGGTTTCAGATTTACTATGGTAATGGCTATAGCGCATATCATACGATTTTGGATATATGCAAAAATGACAAAATGGCGGACATTTTTCGAAGAAAAAAACACAAAAAGAAACGTGTTTTTTCTCCGTTTTTGGCAAAAAGGAATATTAAATATTAAAATGTAAACAAATCCGTGATATGCGCTATAGCTATGGTTATAAAGACCATGTGGTTAAAATTTCATATGGATCGGTTCAGTAGTTTCGAAGATTTTATCAACACGCCGTTGAAAAACGTTTTTTCGAGAAAAACGCGTTTAAAGTTTGTTTCGGTTACATGAATACATACATTTTTTTTCAAATGTATTTCGAAAGTGTATTTATTAAATGTAACAACTTTTATATCAATATCTATAATACAAACCTATCAAAAAACTTCATGATAGTAGCCTTTTTTTAGCGTTTAAAATGAGAAAAAACCCTCAAGAAACTTCCGCAGGAATAGCAGGAAAATACTTATCAAAATAGCGTTCTCTCTCTCTCTCTCTCTCTCTTTTTCTCTCTCGCTCACCTTGTATCATTGGGTGACCCGGCCACACAGCATACGAACACTGTGTAACGAAGTACTTTCCCACAATACCTGGCGACAGATTCTCGGGGTCGTTTCGTTGCAGAGCATCAGCCTTAGCGTCAAGACCACCGAACCTCCTGCGATACCGCTACCAGGCCGCGGTATTTGAGTGAATTCTTACCTGATGTCTTCGTTCGCGGGACACCCACGAGCAAGTTTAATACTACCAATACCCTGCTAGCCTCGCCGCAGGAAGTTCGAAGAGTATAAACAACAAAGCCTTCTTGCGTTTCCTGGCTTTCCCTTATTCCCAGTCCTTCGTTGCCCACAGCTCCTCGCACCGTAGCAGTTTTGTGCAGGTAGGGAGGAACGGTAAGTCCTGCCCAGCTTCCTCCTATGGCTTACTGCGGTGTTACGTGTAAAGACCGCGCGGGAGCGCGACTTCCGCAGACAGGGAAAGGCAGGAATTGGAATAGAGAGAAAGCGACAGAAAGAGCTTCGAAGAAAGACGCTGTACTTCAAATATTTATAGGAAACAGGTTGAATATTTGAGCATGTCTGAGAGCAAGTTAATCTTGGTTGGTGGATCTCTGGGCGCCCTTCTGCATTCCGCAACAACGGACGTCCCTCGCAATGTAAGGATGAACATTGTGTAATTCGCCATATCGGCTGTAAAAGAAGGCGGATAAAGTTCCGAAAAGCCCATACCTCTGATTAATTTGGAATTTCCTGTACCTATATATTTTGAATCATGAATATCATTTTAAAAATACCCGCAAATGTGATTTTCGAGGTCAACACTCACGAAAACTGATTTTTAAACAGTCTTTCTGTTTTATTTTAGTAAATATTCGTTTTAGAAAAAAATATTTCTCACAAAAGTTGTAGCCTATGAAAGTATTGATCTTTTATGTTCTATACAATTTTTGTCTAAAACCATCCCATTTCAAGAAAAATGGGATAATGATCCAACAAGTGAAAATTGCTTAGCTTGATTAGGTTCGATATAATCGACTTATCTTTAGTAACGGATCGGTAACAGCGAGAATATAGATAATGTTGATTAACGCACACAAACAAAAATTCCGCCCAAACACAAATCTAAACAAAAAAGCCCAAACAACCGAAAGTAAAAAAAAAAACAAAATTAAATAAAAAGCCCAAGCAAGTCCAACAAAAAAAACCAAACCCAAACAACCCAAACAAAATATACAAAAATAGTATATAATACAAAACCAAACTAAAATGGAACAATTTTTTTTTTAAATAAATAAAAAGCAGAAAAAACATGCACTTTAAAGATTGAACTCCAACTTTCCCGTGGGACAAGTGCGTGAGTAGGTAATATCGAAATTAGTAGAGCTGAGCAATTTTCACTTATTGGACCATTATTCCATTTTTCTCGAAACGGAATGGTTTTACATAAGAACTGTATGGAACATAAAATATCAATATTTTCATAGGCTATAACTTTTATAGGAAATATTTTTCTCTAAAACGAATATTTGCTAAAATAAAACAGTAAAACTGTTAAAAAATGAGTTTTCGTAAGTGTTCACCTGGAAAATCAAATTGCCCGGTATTTTCACTATAATATTTGTAATCAGCGAGTCAAAATACATGGGTACACGAAATTCCAAATTAATCAGAGGTATGGACTTTTCGGAACTACACCCAAGAAGGCAAAAAAGGTACAAGCCTCGAGTTTCCGTTTGACTACATCAGCGATACACGTACTTGGGGAAGATGCGAGACCGGAGAAGACGAACAATACGAGCAGAGTTGGTCGGATCAGGAACGTCCGGCAATCGCTTCCACCAGACCTATTAATAATTAATCGAGCTGCTCGCTTACTTTAGTCGGCTGCCGAACTTCGATAGCTCACTATTCTCACCGCATGCCTCGCTTCGGATGTACCCACGCTTGGTAGATTCCGAACAACCGATTCCAAAGCTCCGAGAACACGAATGGGCTACGTCGAAACTCCCTTCCTTACACATAGGACGCCAGCTACAGCTTTTGTCCTATACACAGCGATATATTATGCACATACCTAAGCTAGAAGTTGAGTATTCGTCAAGCGAAATTTAATGCCGAAATACCGTTTTCCAATTGCCCCAACTGAACATCGTAAAACAAATGAGAAGCTACATAGGAAAGGCAAAGTGGAATCTTCGCGTCGAGCGGAGCTTTGGCCACGTTACCACTTTCAAATACTATTTAGGAAAACGAGGTCCTTCGCTGGTGAAGAAACGGCATAACGAGGTGTGCATGGAGAGACGAGCCATGGGCAAAAAAGAAGAAAGCTTTTGACACAACGATGCGGGACACATGACATGGAGGTAAAACGAGAGTATCCAGTCGGCCATACTCGAAGGATTAAGCGAGTATAGCTGTGCGCGCTTTAAAAGGATTAAATACCGTCGTGTTTAACCAGCGGTTCGCGGGCTACTGTACGTTTTACTCCACCATTTCCTTCCCTGATCACTACCGAAACTGTACGCGCGATCCAGCGATCAGTGAAGCAATGCAAATCAACGGGGATTTCTATACTCGATGATACAAATGTCCTCCGTCGCTCCAAATCCTGCCACACTATCTCAATCACTGTGCACCCGGACATTCGGATAACGGAAATTTCAAAAAATCGTTTTTCGCATATTGTTATAGTGTGAACTTTCAAGAATATTTTGAGACCAACCGAACCCTGAAATTGTAAAAATCGATGAAGTTACACCTAATTTAGTGGAACAGTGTGCGTCGGGTTAAGAATGATTCGCGTGTAACGAAAGCGGACATCAAACCACAAGAACACTCAAAAGAGGCCCGAACTGCCAGCAGGTTGCATAGATTAGGTGCGCGACACGATCTCGATGCTGAGGAAGGGCAGTTATATGGTGCCGGAATCGCTGACTAGCGGTAAGACGACAATATTTCACAAGATCGGGTAAAATATGTACCAATACTTTGACCGTGATTATCTCGAATCTACATATCTTCACACGCCGGGCTTGATATCTCGTGTGACTTTCACACTATTGACTTGAATTTGCCCAGTTAGCGTTCAAACAGTAGTCATTTTCGGCTCACGAACGCACTTTTAATTGGATGAACCATTTGTAAATAACAATAACTTCAGCATGCTGTTTTTCAAGAGAAAAATGAGGTTTTCTTTGGAGAAGCTGTCATTTTTTCGTATTTTTCGAAATGTCGAAAAGTGGATCGTGAACCCATAGACAGTTGGATATATTTGAAGAAAACATTTTTCTTTTCGTTTGATTACATTTGAGCCTGATAGAGATCTCGCCGTTTCGGGCCTCGCCACTGGAGGACTGCAACGCAAACTACAGCACCACGTACAATTTGAAAGATTTTCCTCCGAAGAAAATTACATTATATGCACAAACGTGTACAACATGTTGAAAAAAAATAGATTTAATCCAACCAATGTGATGCTAGAAAGAAATGCATCATTTTGATCCTTCAAATTGGGCTTCCAGTGTGGAATATCCCTTTAAGGACGTACGATCACTTCCACTGGGACAAAAAAGAGTCTAAATTTATTTTACCCACAGCTGCTCTGATTGATGTTTACTTATGTTTATTAACGATTATAGTGTGCCAAATGTTGTGGTAAACGATGCATTTATTGCACGTGAACAAATAAAAACTGAAAAATTAGATTGTCAACGATTCGGTAGTAATCTTTGTAATAATAATATTAACATATCCACCGTACAAACAGACCAAAAAGAAAAAAAAATCAGCCGGAAACCTACTAAAATAGGCTTGAATTACCTCAGCGGAATTAACACGACAGGCAGAATATAATTATACATATTATTGATACGTGATAAATGATAAAACTCCATAAATTGTTGTTTGCATATTTTGTGGCGGCTTCTATTCAAATTAATATCAAAACAAAGCTGGGTTATATTCGTCAAACGCATCGGCTATTACTCGCGACGTTGCTAAGTCTGTGGGTGCTATGTCGTCGTTCTGACCATTTTACAATATCTATCATATCTAATCTATCGAATTTCAGTTTTCCAACGGGTTCAGTTGGATACGTGAGCAGAAAAACCACGATCACCGCACTTCCGGTTGACCATCTCCATGAGACGACATCCTTCGGTAACTCAGAGTGCTCGACTTTGCAGTTTTATTGCGAAAAAATTAAACGGTCAAAATACCTCAAATTTTGGCAATAGGCGCATAAAGTATTCGTTAAAATCATATAAAAATTTCAAATCCGAAAGTTGGATACGTAATAATGATCGTACCTCCTTAAAGCCTCATATACCTGCGATTTCCAAACTTTTCACGCGTTTTTTCTCGAAATCATGTTTTCAAAATCGGGCGGACTCGTAGCCTACAATTTTCAACCGAATGGCTTAACATTTGTACTGTAGCTTCTGAGATAGTTTTATTATGTGAATCACACATGATTTTTACGATCGCATAACAATCACGGTTTTTATAAACAAATTAAGGCCGTTTTCAACGTAAAAATGCGATGTTTTTTTTTGTCAAAATGGTGCCGAATTTGAAAAAACGATATTTTGTAATAATCGTGTGTACTTCACTAGCAAGACTAATATAGATTACGAAAAAATATATATATTTTTCGTTCTAGGTGCTCATGTGCGTCTCCCACGAGTCCGCCCAAGAAGGGCGTCCTCTTTTTTACCAGCCACTGGGCCGCCATTTTGTATATTTTTGGAAAATAAGCAATGGCTTTGAGTACCCACAGGTGCGTAAAATAAACCCTCCGAACGTCCTTCAAGCTGCTTTATTCGTTGAAAAAAAAACCCAAAAAGTCTTGTTCTCCGACCATCCAAGCTATAATACAAGGCCTTGATAATAATGGAGCAGTGAACGCTTCTCGAGTTCCATAGATAAAAAATTCGATCCAAAACAATTTACTTTTTCCAGTGGTGTGATAGGATAGTCCGTGAGCGCGACAGGTCTGTATTGTTTCATTGGAAAGCACTGCGGACCACGGATTAGCCATACGGCGCGGCTAGATCGCTCTCCATAGACACGAAGTGTGCATGGAGTTGGCGAAGCAGACAGACCGGGCCGAGATCTGCTATGCAGTTGCAGGAGCAACAACGTACATGCATTAAACGAGCTGGCAAGCCGCGTATATGCGACAAACACATACGTGTGCCTGTACGCGAGCGTGTCTGAATGTGCGCATCGAGCGACAGGGATAATTAATCTAAGCCCATCAAACGAGAGACCACGAGAGCACCGAGCGTCGGTAGAGGTGACAAATTGCCTCGATACTCTCGGGCCAACTGCTGTCCTCCTTGGCAAAATGACCCCCTGCAACCGTTTCCCCGCGTCCCTAACATTTTCCTTACCGTATGCACGCGTCACGTGGACACCCGGGTCATATACGTGGAAACTGCGCGCACCAGTGGGCCCGGGCACGTCCGCGAACTGTCAAATCTACCGCAGTTGGCACTTGCACACAGTTGCAGCCTCGACGCGACGTTTCAGGCTAGTTTCCATGCTTTCGGCTAGCTTAGCCGTGGCGCTAATCGATGACTTCACCAGCGGAAATTTCGGTTTGCCACGTGTGAACGAGCACAAGACCCAATGGCCGTGCGTTCCACGCTGGAATCCCTTGAATTCAACCGGTGAATCAGCCGCAGTGAGATCGGCTGTACTAAAATAGTAGTAGGTATCGCGATTTGCGTACGAGACTGAACAGCCCGACAGGCATGCTGCGTTGTGGAAAACCGCGAAGCACCAAGTCCAGAACATCGGGTGCACTCTTCCCGTGCGTTGACTGCGTTCCATTTAAATTTCGCTTTGCATGCAATCGCATAGCGCATTAAATTAGTTGACCCCTGGGGGGGGGGGGGTAGTCCGGACGGTAACGCTCATATCGCTATTATGAATGGAACTGCTGGGTGGATTAGCATCGGAACGTTCGTCATCAGAGGCTACTGTCACATGAGAATCTGCACTGCAAAAACTAGGCGTGCTTGACGCGTGTTCAAACAATGTAGAAGTAACACAACATAAAGGCGAGACACGCATTGCCATACTGATTCTACACACTTATGCGTTTGGTAATACTCAATGCGTTAAAATTACACACGTGAGTGTGCAATTTTTACGCATTAGATTATTGCACACCTTCGTAGCTGTCCCCACAAACAACACGCTTATTGGAACACACATAAAGTGTGTAAAATCAACGTACGAGACCCATATTCACACACATTGAACTAAACAATACACGTTGATATCAACACACGGGCAAAAATAACACGGCAAAAAGGAACACAGTTTACGTGTGTTAATTGCGAGTTATTGATCATATGTTTCAAAAATTAACTTGGTTACGCCATCACGTGAAAGCCGTTAGTTGTTTTGATGTTTATTGATTGACCGGTTAACAAGACCACATTTGATCTTCAATTAACCGGTTAGGGGATTCAATTAACACTTTAGTATGCACACACAAGCTCTATAATAAAAATGGTGGTGGGAGATCGCAATACACGGGTTAAAATACCGGAACCCATGCATCATACTACATCATCATAATGTCTGTTGCTTCTACACACTTTGAGTGTGTAAATGGCTGTAGACACTTTTTACACGTTTTAACGTGTGTAAGAAAATAACACAGGTAAGTGTGTTGTTTGAACGCATATATCCGTGTTATTTTTACACCGTCATTTTTTTACACGCGTTAAAACGTGTAAAAGGTGTCTACAGCCATTTACACACGTAAAGGGCATAAAAACAGCAGACTTGTTTTTGCCGTGTGGTTGTGCGTACCGTTTGTACGTATGAGTATGGTTGGGGATTGAAAAATATCCGACGAAGGGGAAACAGCCATTGGGCACGTGATTATAGCTTTTGTTAGGTTTGATTCAGCGTTTGATGCTCGCGTATAGTGAGTGTGCCTTAAAACACTGGGCAAACGAGTACTGAGCCTCCATTTGCTCAAATGATCCCTGTATACACACATTAGAATGAGCGAGCTCCATAAGACTTTACAGCCAGCCGTACATTCGGCCCCTGCTGCTCGTATCGCGTTACACACCGGAATGCATGTCCATGATACGCTCGAAAGGACGCGAGTATTCGTACAGATGTGGGGTGAATTACGGTGAATTTTGAAGTTGGTGCTAGAACGAGGGTCGGTGGAGCGGGAGCGGTAAAATTTAATGATCGTTTAACGTACGTTCGTGTACGCTAGTGGGTTCTCGATGGACTGAATACTCAAGGATGGTCTTTCAACGAGGACGTCGATAGCCCGAACGCTCTGACGAATGGAAGTCACAGCACCCTTCGTACCTACTGCTATTTTGACTTCTTATAGCATTTACGGTTTCTGCATTGGCCTTGATATCACTCTTCTTGGATCCAGTTGTGATGTTAGCCATCATATCGTCCATTCATATCTACCGCCTCACTGTCAAGTTCTTAAGAAGTTATGGCTAGTTGTATAAGGCGAAAAATCACTTCTTTCAAAACCAATATATTTCGACAGCACATCATCTCAAAAATGTTTCCTGAAAATTTCAAGGTGGTCGGATCAGAATTGTATATTTGTAGGCTGTCACGTTGACGCCCGTCGAAACGGTCAAATCGTTGTTGGAAACTTCAAACGCTTTTTTCTCAACGTCGAAAGAACGTTTTCAACGTCGGTGAACGAAAGTCTAAAAGACCGACTGCATCAATCTTCATATGGGCTTTCGATTATAATTATTCCAGTTAACTGACATCAACACATTTAGGAGAAATGAGTTATCCAAGATTAGCCAAGTTATCACCAAGATGATTTAATAAAAACACCACAACAGGACCGCATATTCACTCTGTTGCCTGCTGTTTGGAACCTTATTAATACTATATCAAACATTATGGAAGGGGTCTCTGACGCCTCTCGACGCTACCTGTACCATTGTTCTCATTGCGGATTATCAAATGAAATCAAAAGAAGTATTAATGAATAATTGTGGTGCAGCATACACAATAAAAACCGAATATTAGTTGAGCATTGATGCTTGAAATTATTGGACAAACATACTTCATTAAGTGGATAAAAATGGAAGCATACTTCATTCGTGTTTCGGCCCGAAGCTGGTTACATCTCTTTCTTCAACTGTAAAAATGGCGGGACAACAACACTATCCTTTATTTTTCTATTCACAGATATATTTCTCCTTAAGAAATAACACCAATCTAGGATTTTGGAAAAATCATTTTTTGGCTTAAAAAATACTTTGGGGTCATAAAAACAATATGCAATTGGTCCTGTAGCAATTTTTTTAACGTTGGATTAACGCTCCGAGGCGCTGCGGCAAAACTTCTTTGAAACTGGGAAGACGGATTACAAGAGGACCTATGCATGGATCGATTTGAAATTTTGCTAGTAGCTTCACAGTTACATTCTCTATGGGAGTACGTAGTCGTTTTCTTGAGTAAATGTACATTTTTTTTATAAGCAATTTACTGCTTATTTTTTGGGCAAAAAAAAACAACTTATTTCTTTTAATGTGCGCTATTTTTTTTCAAAATTTGATAAAGAATCCCTACGTAGTACCATAGCAAATAATATATAGATTATCATTTTTTTTGGTTTTTGTCCCAGGTCTTATACTTTACGAGAAAACCGTCCTCCCGTGAAACTATTCGTAAAAAAACACGTTTTTCAAGCTAGGCTCTGTTGCCGCCATTTTGTATTAAAATTATAGTAATTTTTATTTTTCTACTTCAATATGTGTTAAATAAACCCTCTTAAACGAAATCCTATTCCTTTTTTCATACTCCCAAAATAAAATGTCAAAGTTAGGCCTTATTTTCTCCCGCTAGAGTGTTGTTATTCCTTAAATATTTCTATTCGGGAGCAGGTTTAATCAGAAACATCTCTATTCCAAAATATCTCACGTCTAAAACATTTGCCGGAACATCTCAATTCGTAACGATCACAATGCCACAATAATTCAGTTCTGAAATATTACTGCTCTTAAATATCTCCACTCCACAATCTGTCATATCCGAAACTTTTCTATTCTTAAATATCTGTATTCTTCAAAATATCATGTGATATCCAAAGCATCTGTATTCCGACAATTTCGACTCACAATATCTCCCTTCCAAAACATCTCTATTCCAAGAGCCTCTGCGTTGCACTTGTCTTGTTCACGGACAATATAGTAAAAGCAGTATTACGAATAGAATAGAGATGTTTCGGAAGAGAGATATTGTTAGATGCAATTGTCGGAATACAGATGTTTCGGATGTCAAATGAGACTTTGATGAATACACATATTTAAGATTAGAAAAGTATCGGATACGAAAGATTGTGGGATTGAGATATTTGAGAGCAGTAATATTTCAAAACTGAATTGAGGTGGCATTGTGATCTTTACGAATAGAGATGTTTCGGTAGAGAAATGTTTTGCACAAGAGATATTTTGGAATAGATATGTTTCTGAGTAAACCTGCTCCAGAATATAGATATCTGAGGAGCTAGATGTCTGTGAATAGAGAAATAAAGAACAGAGTTGTTGAACTACAAACTACTCGAACCGACAACTACATCAAACAGGCTTAATTCCGTTTCCATCCATACATTGTTTTTGCCGGGAACTTTTCGGGCAGATCCGCATCAACCAGTGTGCTTTCTCGCTGTACTCTTAGAGCATCGGGTTGCTACTCCCTGTTTAGAGCAGAAGGGTTATGCAAATCTCCCAACAGCCTCGAGGGATAGTGGAGCTTGCCGGGGTTCTTGATTATGGCCACATGTATGGCGAACCTACGTGAGGTAGGTATGGCTAATACCGGCTGGCCAGGGAGATAGGTAGAGGACAGCGTATCAGTGTGGAAGCGCCAACGGAGCATCCGTCGATAAGATCAGACCGCTGCTTCTTTTTTGCTCCTCAGACTATGCGAGGACCATACACGTCTGTGCTGTATGCCGCGTACATACGAGTACCGTTCATACCGTTACCTGAAATGGCCTGGTCGAGCAAGCTGCTCGTTTACATCCTATGTCGACCGTCGTCTTTCCACTCATGGTTATGATATGACTGCGAAGCGGCAACCTAGCCTGCTCCGAGCGTTGAATTCCTCGCGCTACGGCGGCGTTACCGTGACACGGACCGTCCCGCTACAAAAAGTAACATCGTCATCGTTGTCGTTCCTAGATCCGGGACGATAAAAATGAAGGAAAACAAAAAGATCTTCACCATAGACGCCGGTGAAGCTTTGTTAACGAACGATAAGAATCGCAAGGGATCCAAGCTTCATTTTTGCGTAATTGCGAAGTGAATTTCGTGACACGCCGGCGACATAATTTCCCAAAAATACATTGACACGCAAGTACGCTATAGCAAGAAACTTCGTTGACCCGAGAGATTCTCGAGTAACGTAATTTAGTAGGCAAGTCGGATGTGGCATACGGTTTAGCAAAGCAGCAAATGTGACGATCTTTCATCATTTCGCGCGCGAGTGGGCCCTTAATAAACGAGAGGGAAAATGTGTCGGCGAACAAACGTAGCGAAGGAACAGTGGGCGCGAAAGCGAACGAGGTGAGAGAAGCCGCGGGCGTCACGTCGTGTTTTCCCCCTGCTCGATTTATTACTGGAGACTCGCACCACAGTGAACACGGAGAGCGGAAATGCAGGCCCTCAGCAAGCGGTGCTCCGTGATGAGTCTAGTTATTCGTAATTACTCGCGCTCGTTGTACTAGCTCGCTCATTTCTCAAGTCTCCAGACATGCAGAGCTGTGCCCGCAACTGGGTTTATTGACTCGTCGGAAGCATCGGGAATATGTAAAGTATGACCTACATGGAAGAGTTTCTAGCACTAATCGCAATCAGCATTGACGAGCTGACAATATGAAAGACCGCCGACAACGAATCCGACAAAAAATTACCTCAGCGATCATCTAGTTCTCCGAGCCTTGTGAGACACGCGGAAATCGACCATTAATTATCCTCACACTCGTCGCTGAGAACCCACTACAATTTGATAGAACTCGAATCGCGCTATTCTCCAATTTAGCAAAAAGAAAGTAGAACAAAAAGCAGTCACGGTGACAGCAGTTGCAAAGGAATAACGGCGCTTTCAAAAGCCATCGAAGTCACCCCTTTTCCGTGGCTGTCGCGCTCAGTCAACGCGTCGGAGTCATATAAATATGCGAAAGTTTCGCATCGTAATTAGAGGTCTCGGTTCGCTGCATCCCATTCAGTCGAGGCAGAATTTAGCTACGCTTAAAGGCCTGCCGAAGAGAAAGGAGCTTCGGTGAATGAATAGCTTGCACTTTCTGTGATACCGAGTCACTCAAAAACCAAATTTACGGTACACATTCTCTCCCCTTCCATTCTTTTTTGTCAGCTTCTGGTACTTGGTGTCATTCCCGCCGGTGGTTAAATGCCGAAGGTTCTCCTTTGTCGTCGCCCCTTGTCACTTGCGCTGGCGCCCGATTTCACCTCATCGTAACCATACCCTGGCTACCTTTATCTTCCAGCTATCTTTTTCCACCTCTTGTTCTCTTCAGTGCACTCGACGACTAATCCTCCCTAATTTGTCATCGTTTTTCACTATTTATCATTGCAGAGCGCGGAAACCTTCATCGCGTCCGAACAGCTGTGATGTTTATTAATACGGTGATTTGGTTCAATAAAGTAATCAATTGATCAAGCGTAAAATATTGGAGATGAAGCGAGCAATCAGGATTCTCTCTCGACTTCACCACAAACTCGCACACGTATACGTGAGAAATATTGACGTCGTTTGATGTAGTTGCCAACAATTTCCATGTCCGCGGCTTTTCCTGGAATATCGTTATTATTAACTTTTGATGAGAACTGTAATAAAGGCACGTTCACCAATTAGTGATGAATTAATAATGGCCTACATTGTTGGTTAGGCCGCGAGAGGACATACTTTGTGCAGAGACTGCTGGTCGAGGAAGACAACATCGCTTCGGGGTAAGAGGGAAAATTTGCCGTGTGTACAATGTACACTCCATCCTATGGTTGCCCGAAAAGCTCCCCCGCGTTGGTGTAGTTGGTACATACATGGAAGTATTGTTGACACGTTATCATTTGACAAACATTTCGACGTACCTCATCCATCCATTACCAACGTGCGTACTCAATAGCGTACTAGTGTATTGTATACTGAGAAGATTCATACGGTCAGCATGCATGTAATCCAATGTTTTTGTTTGGTACGTAGTAAGCTTGCGACTAGATGCTGATATGTATGTATCAAACATAGTTGAAGCAAGCAAGGAAACCGATCCTTTTGTTCGTGGTCCTTCGACCATTTCCTAATTATCGCAATCCCCCATGCTTGCAGAGATAGCTTGCACGATCACCCGGTGATCACGGTGAAGCCACAATGCGAATGGTACACGGTTATCGATGGAGGGAAACGGCACCTCCTGTGCGCCTGCTACTACGTCTCAAACTTCCAGCTACAAGCTGCCTTAGTGATGGATGAATGGCCAAATAATACCTAATTCGGTAATCGAGGTTAATTTTAGTAGCCTTCAACTTATTTTCTGGACCGCCACATTTAGTTTTACCAGGTGTAGAAGTATGAAACCGGAATTTTTTTGTAAAAATTACACGTCTGTTGTTTGAAAATGGTAAAAACGAATAGAGGCGGCTTTCTGCGTCACATTCAATTGATCCGCGAGTTCTTGTTGACTTTGAGTTTCATCTTCATCCAATAAGGCTTGCAATTCGTTGTCTGCGAACTATTTCGGTGGTTTCCCACTCTCTCCATTTCTCACGTCAAAATCACCACTTTTGAATTTCTTGAACCACTCGAAACACTGTGTTTTCCCAAGAACATGTTCACCGTAAGCTTCGACAAGCATTCGATGCGATTCTGCAGCAGTTTTCTTCAAATGATAACAGGAAACCAATGCTGTCTGCAAAACGTAGTTCGTAGGCACGAAACTCGACATGTTTAAGGTTATAGAAAAATATACCGGTGTAGGGAGCTTGGGTTGTCGTGTGTTGAATATCTTCGTCAGCTGTTAGAAGGAGATGATGGCGCTGCAGAAGCGGCCTTACGGTCCCTAAATTAATGGCTAGCACCATCTGTAGGGAAATTCCGGTTTCATACTCCTACACCTGGTATACCGCTTTATTCGATACTTTTCCCCATATGGGGATGGATTCTCCTTTTTTGTTCGCCTCTCGATATTGCTTTCAGACATGACACCCTCCTATCGACTCATTCCTGTATTGGAGTTGTACCGATGGCCTGGGCTTCCGCGTTACGGCAGTACACGTAAAATAATGAGTATCCTATGAACAATGAATAGGCTAAAGGACTGTCGAGAGATAGGGCATTTGTGGCCTATGCTTGTAGTAAATGCAGACAGGTGGATAAGTCCACATAGATGGCTGACAGATGAAGCTACGTACATCCAGGAAAATTCGCTATAAAGGTAGTTATTGCTTAACATGGTAAACTCACTGATAAATTCGGACTAATACGCGCTTAGGTAGACTGTGGAGTTAGAAACATGAAGCAGAGAGATTACCTACCGAGTGCACTCTATCAAATACGGGTGATTCAGCTCAGCGGGTACGAGGCAGAAATAGAACAGTAATATACACTCCACCATTTGCAGACCGCAAAGGGTTTTCCACTCACGTGAGCCTGGCTGCCGTGCGTCCACTGCTCGCTATGCTTTTATGGCATAAAGGGACCTCATGTACCCTTCCTAAGCACGTTGCTAGTAATCAGGTGATCATTGAAGTCATTGGTTAGGTAAATGCGAGTACGTCACTCAATGATTTTACATAAAATGTAAGATAAGATAAAACGCTTTACAAAATACTCTGAAATAAAATAATCAATGATTATTTATTCCTCGATTGATCATCATTGCCTTGATTGATCATCATTGGCTCGATTCTAGCGTGCAGTATAATTTAGGTACACCATTTTATGACTAGTGCCTATCACCGCCGCCGCGACAACTCTGCAACGTCTTCGACAAGCCTTAAACGATCGCCGTATTAAGTTCGTGGTCGTTCCTCTTTCGGTAATAGAAGGATGGGGTGAAATTTTGCGTCCGGCCAGTAGTATCGAGCCATTTCGGGAAGTTCAATTATTGCCAGTCGAACATAAAGTACTCTTTGGAGCCAGTTCCAACGCTGTTAAAGCTACGGGGAGGCTCAAAGCCCATTCGAAACGGCGTACGGATCCGCGATACTTCCTATACTAGCAACGCTAGCTGCTGTTGTAAAGCAGGAAACCGCAATTTGTGCAGAATTTGTTACTTTGCTTACCTTATCAGGTTGTAACATCTCCTGCTGCGAACGCTTCCATCTGCGAACCATGCCGGATAATAAAGACGTTTATCGCCATTGTTATTGTTATTAGTCTCTCGAGGAAAGAGAGTATATCGTGTTGTTGCACTCTTGTGTTGTGGATTGTAATGCTGCTGTGGAAAAGCTGCTACGATGGTGCTGTCCGTGGACACGCTTGTATATACATAAAATTTGACGCACACCATGCTGATGCGTGTACATTGGATTCTAGCGCGATAATACGCGATTCCAGTCCAATTGCTATGACCTCTTCTGCTGAGAAAGAACCACAAGAACGTAAACGCCTTGCCCGAGGGCCCTATGCCACAGTTTGAGAATAGAAAATAATCTAATTTGGTGGAATGTTACATATGCGCGTATTGTTCACTGCCTCGAAAGTCACTACTACCGTAAAAGAGGTGCGGTATATAACCATTTCATGTCGTTGAAGGGCATTATTAGATCAATTCCTGCCAGTACCGCTATTGTTACCTCTCCTTTGTCCCTGTCGCATTTAGCGACGCTGCGAACATCCAAATGCTCAAAGGGAAAACGCAGCCCAACCGTTAATTGCTATATTTCAATTATTTTTGGAGACCACATCGACCGCATCGACCGTGGAAATACAAACATATCTAATCTCAGCTTACACGTCACCTGACGTACTGATCGTACTGTTCATTGCCGTTTGTTCTTCAACAAAGGAGTAGCGCGAAGATAGCTGGCCGAGAGACTCATATGATCGTAGACGCCCTCAAGTTGGTTCGAGAGCTTCGAAAGCTTTTCGAGTCGCCGATGTAAGATAGAATGTCCCCATGATTCCGGTATCCATTGAAAGCGCGTGCTCGAACTCCGTTTAGGTCATTAGGTATTATGGAAAAATCGTAGACCCGTATTCAGCATGGCAATATATCAAGTATGCAACCAGTTGTTTGTCGGATAACGCGCTCATGTAACTGCAACCATATAGCCAGAATGTTTGCTATCCATGAAGAATCAAGCAAATATCTACTGCATAAACCAGCATCTGACAAAAGCCAAGTCGATAAATCTGTGATTTATATATGTTGCACTGCCATTTGTCGGGTTACCATTTCTTCCTAAGTTACTTTCTTCCTAAGTTACTTGAATGCGAAGATACTCTTCTCGTTTGTCTTTTACTCGACTTTGTACAGGACTCAGTACTTGACCAATATTTTTCAAATATGCATGACCGTTTTCAATTGAAACCTTCTTCCGCCTCTTCCTCGTAAATAGTATCTTGGCTGTGGTCGGGGTGTCTTCCAGGAATACAGTACAAGCAGCAGAGGAGCGATGGATTGTCCTGTCGGCTAATTGTTACGAATTATCTGGCGACCCGGTGAATTATCTGGCGACCGCGCATACTTTGATCGTTGATTCGAGCAGGGTTTGGTCGGCCATGACTCAACGCAGTTCCCTCATGCGCAAGTATTCGAACATACCGTAGCAATGCTGGACCATTGACTCGATCCTTGATCAGAGAATCTCATTCCCCGTTCCCTTTCTCGGTATCAATTGCCCACTCTCCTATCTGGAGTACCGATGGCTCGGTCAGTCTGATTACGTGAGTAAACTAGCCCTCGTGTCACGCAATGGCGGCGAATTTATGACGCTTGAGACGAAAATTACTGTATACATGTACACACACATACATGTGTATATATATATATATATATATTGTACTGGGTGTCCTGTTATGAATGGATGATTCTGCAACTGTCGATAGGTCAGATCATGTCCTACTATATTCTGTCATTTCAGTTTAATAAAAGTTCCATGGCTTTCGAGATGTTGGGCTTTATGTTATTTTTTTAAAAATCATCTGGTCTCGGTTTTTTGCATGTTGCAATGTTTACAAATGATGTGAATCAACAATAAATAAGAAACTTTTTTAACTAATTGGCACGATATGAGTAGTACCTTTTTTTTACACTGAAGGCTATCGTAGTTAGATGTTCAAATTGGTTTTATGAAAATTGTGCATAAGATTATGTTTCATTCAGTTTCCTGAACAATTAAGGCTTAAAATAACATTCTAGATTAGGGGTCTATCTTTCTAACAGTTAAGACCTAAAAGAACTTTGTAAATAAAATGAGTAACCAATAGTATTTTTTTAACCGGGTCCAAAAAGTTATCATCTGTAGACATGGCATGGGAAAAACCGAACAGATGACTTTGATGTCGAAAACCGTGGGACTTTTACTAACCTGAAATTCCAGCATATAGTCGGGCATGATCTGACCTATCGAGGGTTGCAGGATTATCCATTCACAACAGGACACCCTGTTTATGTATGCGTATATGCGTACACATAACGTGATCATCAGAGACCGCCATACGAACGATGTATCTCATGAAATTAGCGACGCCACTCATTTGCTTGATGAACGAAGCACGAAGCATCAATCGAAATGACGTATTGACAACAAATTTCGCCAGGCCAAGAATTTCTAGCTGATATTCTTCCACATCTCGTTGTCGATTTTTGGATCAATCGAAATGACGTATTGACAACAAATTTCGCCAGACCAAGAATTTCTAGCTGATATTCTTCCACGTCTCGTTATCGGTTTTTGGATCACTATTGAAATCGCAATGTAAACGCCTAGTTACTACGAAGAACTCTTTAAGATGCCCGAACAGAGACGCGTGATAGAAGATTCTTCAACAAGACCATCAAGGGTCAGAATTAATTCAAACCTGTGTGAGAATTGCGAACGCGCAATGGACGTTCAATGTAGTGACAAATTGTTCGGGCAATATGAAAATGTCTTCTCGACATTTGGAAACAACCCCGATTCCTTACTTTTCACTTTTTGGCAGCATTCATTATTAATACCATCACCTTTGATGGTATACGATCGTTTTGTGCGGGACGAAAAACGTGTAGTCTTATATTCCCCTTCGTTCTTATGTACATACATATATAAACATTTATATCGTTGCTTTATTAGATCTTGAAGTTGCGACGCTGACGAAAGCCGGCGATATTTATATTCATAACCAAGCGGCTGCGATGGGCGGATGCTTCCTCCCAGCTCGAATCTCGCTCAACGTCAGCAATATTTACCCTCGACAAATATGACTTCGGAGTCTTTCATCGAATCTTTCCGAACGCTTGCCTACTTCCATTCTCTCTTTCGCTATTCTTTTTAGTTATTTTCCTCCGCGAATCTTTTATATGACGTTCACCCCATATAAAACATTCACAAATCTTCGTCACAGTTTTTCACGACATTTGCCGTAGAGTACTATTTTATGTAGTCTTCTACTTGCATACCCGAAGGGTGGAGGTCGACTGATGGAATTTTCACAGCTGTCGATTTTCAGTAGAGCGACAATAGAAGTGCTTAAACAGTTTTGTACCTATGTATTGTACAATATTGTTCTGCACATATATATATGAGGTATTCCACGTGAATCCGGTGGACTTTTTCCCTGTCCCGGCCAATTCGATTATTTTTTTTTTTCATCTGATTCCATTGACTCTAAAAGACACCCTGCAATTTTTTAACATTTTTCGGAACAACCCTTAGTCAAAAAAAAAAAATTTATCCGAAAAAACGCCCCAATTTAAATAACTGAAAAAATTCCCAAAAATGCCTAATTATATGTCAGAATGTTCAAGCTATCACCCGCAGTGGAAGTATGATTTTTTCGTTAGCAGTCAAAAAGTTCTGGTATTAATTTCAATTGAAGTCGTATTCAGCACAGAAAAAATCATACTTCCACTGCGGGTGATAGCTTGATAATTTTCACATATAATCACGCATTTTTGGGATTTTTTTCAGATTTTTAAATCGGGACGTTTTTTTTTGAAGAAAATTTTTTGTTGACTACGGGTTGTTTCGAAAAATGTAAAAAAAAATCAGGGTGTCTTTTCGAGTCAATGGAATCAGATTTAAAAAAAAATGATCGAATTGGCGGGGGTCAGGGAAAAAGTCCACCGAATTCACGTGGAATACCTCATATATATATGCGGTGTGTGGGTGGGCCAATAGAGACGAACATATACTTCGCGACCACAATTTTTCTCTGCTGGTGTTTCTCCTCCCTGAAGCGACAACGCAACTCGGACGCAGACCCGTTTTCCCACTATATTTTCCAAGATTCTTCTGCTCCAGGGAATCTTCGAGAAATCAGTGTACAGCACTTCGACGGCGTGCATACGTCATATGCGTTCATTTATATTGATGCTTTTTGTTTCGTTCTGCAGCGAGGCTAAATAATTTTGAAAAAGCTTCCAACATTTTTTTCTGCTTGCTGGTGTTTCGATATTTTTCAACAATGCATCATCTGAAGTTCCACACCCGTTGATAGCACGGTTTATCAGGGAATTGTAAATTATGTACCGTTTGCAAACGGTAGCGGCTTTAGAAAGTCAAGCAGGATTAAGGGACATGCCAAGTCATAAAAATTCCAAAAATCGGATCAAAATTGATATATAGGCTGTCATGTTGACTCGTCGGAACGCTCGCAGCGTCGTTCGAAAGTTTCGAAAGCGTTTATCTCGAAAGTACGTTTTCAAAGTAAGTGAGCAAAACATTTCAAAAACTACGGCATTGATCTTTCTGAAATATTTAGAGCTTTTTCCAGATGTAAAAATATAGTATTTGATCGAATAATTTTTCTCCGGTGTATACTGTCCGATTTGATGAACAAAATAATGCCAATTTTTTTCCAAAAATCAAAACTGACTTTCAACACGCACTATATTTCTTAAACTCGATATTCTGGAAATTTCTTTGACTAATCATAGAATAATCTAATATAGTACCGAAATCTGTTTGATCTTTTTATATTAGATAGCCTGGTTCAGAAGGGCATTACTCAGCGCAAAATACATTTTCGAGAGGTGCTTCCCGAACCCGGGCTGTAATCGATTATAATTAAATATTTTTACACTATAACATTACAGAGTGTTCTTTAGATGATACTTTTTCAAATGGCTAATTTTTTTAGAAATCTATCATCACGATTTTCTATTTTAAAAATCCCAAAAACGAGCAGTTTTCGACGGTTACAACTAGGCATAACCCGTTGAGTGACATCCACCTTGGGATCGGGTTTGTAGCCTGAATTCTCTACTCGCAAAGTTCCAAATAGTCCGCGAGTTTCGCCTTAAGGCCTTAGGCCACAGTAACGGATGTAAAATCAGGTGCGAATTTAACAATTTTTTTCGTATGAAAAAGTGATTCTCTTATAAAATTAATTACACATCTATTTAGTATGAATATCAAGCTGTTAGAAAATATCTTTTTTTTTTCGATTGCTTTTTCGACTGCTCCAAACTTCACGAAACAGCTTTTTTCCAATTGGCGTGACAAATAACTTCAACAATTTTCACTCGATTTACTTCAAATTTCAATGTTATGTTCCTAATTGCATTTCGCAGAGAAGTACGTGCGGAATTTCTGCTTAATCGAATTTTATGAGCAGTATAATTTTCATTTTATGAGCAGTTTATGAGCAGTTATAACGAAATTTTTCACGGAAATCCATTTCTTAAGTACAAATACCTACAACTTCTGAATAAAACGATATTTTTTAAATTCCGTACGTACTTCTCTAAGTATTCTAACGTAGATTAACGAGAATTTCTGTTTTTTGTTCTAGATAAAAAATTGTGGTAGCTAAATGTCACGCCGCGGAGTGCCTAAAAAAAGAAAGATAATAAAAGAAAATATTAGTAGTCGGCCATTTTGTACATCGAAAAAAAATATATATATATTGGGTGTACAACTTAATTCGGTCCTTTTTTTTTGCTTAAAATACGCACTTATTTGAATGATGAAATGAATGAATACATTAATCAAAATATTGTCCATCGCTAGCCACTACTATTCCCCATCTTTCTAGTAATTTATGAATTCCGTCGCGGAAGAAGCGTTCATCTTTTGAAGCCAAGAATGAATCGAGCCAATTTTTGATACCCTGTTGTGACGTGAAGCGTATTCCAGTCAAAGCGTTCTGTATCGATCGAAGCAAATGGTAGTCGGAAGGCGCAAGGTCTGGGCTATAAGGCGGGTGAGCCAGAATTTCCCACCCGCTATTTTCCAAATAGTTTTTAACCTCCATGGATATTCGGCTTCGACCTTGATGTTCCGGGTTGACCGAGCTGTACATACGATTTTTTTTCCATTTCGGGTTGTCATAATGAATGCATTTTTCGTCTCCAGTAATGATTCGATGCAGAAAAGATCTGCTTCGCTGCACTTTTCTTCCAATTGAAACAGAAAATCAACACTTCCCAAGTGGTGCTTATTTGGGACGAAATTCGACATTTTCACCGCAGTAAAAATTCGACATTTTCACCGCAGTAAAAATTAGACTTGATGCGCAAAACTCAAGGGTCTGTAAACGATATTTGGTTAAGAGATGTTGATACTTAACGATACAGCAAAAATCAGCTGTTGCCGTCAACCATTTATAGCACTTAGAGCCATCTTTTGAAAACGGACCGAACTAAGTTGTACACCTAATATATTTTCTAACAGCTTGATATTCATACTAAATAGATGTGTAATTAATTTTATGAGTGAATCACTTTTCATACGAAAATTCATACGAAAAAAAAAAATTGTCAAATTCGCACTTGATTTTATACCCGTTACTGTGGCCTAAGGTCTTAATGATGTATGGGATACCAAAGAAGGATCTCGGCCTAATCTGCGTGCACTTTCGTACCGCGATCCGAAAGTGAAAGGTCCGGAAGCAATCAATCATTTTCACGGTCCTAAAACTTTTGACACGTACGGGTAAGTGCTCAAGCCGTGAGAACTGTCCATTAATCGCACCATTCATCTTTGAGTAACACAAAGCGAGACGTGCCGCGTAGCGCGGGTAAAAAAATCAATGCCAAGCGATCGGAAATTTAGAGATCCTACGTGTCGGGATATCGTTTCTTTTTTTATTCGTCGGCAATTAAAGTTTTTCAAACGTTGCCCCATAGGGAGAGCCACTAAAGAGGAAGCCAAAAAAAATGGATGAGGAACAGTTGAGGCACTTGGCGCAGCAGTAACTTTTAATTAGGGAAACCACCCGCGCTATCTCTCGCCCCGGCGGTTAGTGTCTTGACGCAACTTAACGGCGATTTTTACTCATTACCAAGACCTGACAAGAGGATTCCCGGTGGCGCGTTCTAGCCGACGAGAAAGATGAAAACGTCCCGTGGGTTCGCACCTCTTCCACGCGAGCGGGGATTTCCCGGCTCTACTCTCTTGCAAAGATACTCGAGCTTATACCCAGCCTCCACCCACCCCCCTTGAGTCTCGTTGTTTAATTCTCTTGCTGCATAATGCTCCCGTGCTACTTTGTAATACCAGGCTTTTCTTGAACTAGACTCGTTAGTAGGCCGGATAAGGTAAGAGCGCACAACGGAGTCGACGCACATCCGAGCCTATATAAGCTTGTCTGGTTGTTCAGCTCGATTAATCTCACGGGAAATCTCGATAAATGTACATTTTCCATATTCGCGGCGCACCGGTGAATGATAAAGTCCCTAAATCTATTACAAAGGAGCGGGTAACGTTATTTCATTTACGCGGACTCCCGGCAATGAGGGAATACAATGGAGGGGAAAATTGATGGAAATGTCATTGTCTATACTCGTGGCGTGGCTCTTTCGTTCAAGGCCTTAGGCCACAGTAACGGGTATAAAATCATGTGCAAATTTAACAATTTTTATTCGTATGAAAAAGTGATTCACTCATAAAATGAATTACACATGTATTTAATATGAATATCAAGCTGTTGGAAAATATTGTTTTTTTCGATGTACAAAATGGCCGACTAGTCGAAACTTCTCGAAACAGCTTTTTTCCAATTGGCGTGACAAATAACTTCAACAATTTTCACTCGATTTACTTCAAATCTAAAAGTTATGTTCCTAATTGCATTTCGCAGAGAAGTACGTACCGAATTTCTGATCAATCGAAAACTTTTTATTTTATGAGCAGTTTATGAGCAGTTATAACGAAATTCTTCACTGAAAATTCATTTCTTAAGTTGAAATACCTACCACTTTTGAATAAAAAAATATTTTGTAAATTCCGTACGTACTTATTTAGGAATTTTAATGTAGATTGACGAGAATTTTTGTTTTTTGTTCTAGGTCATAAATTGTGCATGCTAAGTGTCATGCCGCGGAGCGCCTAAAAAAAAGATAACAAAAGAAAATATTAGTAGTCGGCCATTCTGTACATCGATAAAAAATAATTCTAACAGCTTAATATTCATACTAAATTGATATGTAATTAATTTTATGAGTGAATCACTTTTTCATACGAAAAAAAATTGTCAAATTCGCATATGATTTTATACCCGTTACTGTGGCCTAAGGCTTTCGAAAAGTATGCGAGTGAAGTTTGAATGAAATATAACGTGGCTTTGCGTCTCGAGAACAATTCAAACGGACACGCACATCGTGATGTTACTTGCGATCGAGCAATATATTTGTTTAATGTTAAAATGAAATATTTTATATTATTATACGTCTGTTCATAATCGTGAGTAATCTTAATTTCGTCTAGCAACTGAAATGTAGGGTTAATGAGTTGGTCATAAGTTGCGAAGACGTGCCTATCTTTACAGTGAATTTTAGGATCTTTTGAATAATTAAAAAATGAATTTTAAAAGAAAATTGTCAGGGATCATGACCGGCATACCACAATCTCATGAATAAAGTTATCATCGCATTTGAATTTTATCACGCTTTTATCCCAATGATATTAAGACGAACTAGAAGGTGTACCACGTGGCATAAGAGTGCGAAAGAGATAGCTGAAATTTGTTAACCGAGATTTCTCAATGATGAAGAATATTGAGGGTAAAATAAGATCGTGAGTCTCTGCGTCAGTTAATTCTACAGGGCCTGGTGCTTTGTTTTCCCTTGAGAAACTTAACCATCTACAAGAAAACTGGGTTGGAGTATTTGTGAGGTTATGTTGATCTGGTACATGCTTTTAAGATAAATAGCGTGCAACTTCGCTTACCCTTCGACTGTTGCCGTCTTTGGGGTTCAGATCCGACGCCACGGTTCCGAAGATTGTCGGCTGTAATCACAAAAGTAAAAAAAAAGTTCATAAACCTTATAGTCTCAGAAATACAATTATTGCCGATGTCACGCAGAACGAAATAGGGGCGTCGGCATTATTTCCTCGGGCGACGAGAAACGATACCGTAAAATGCGTGTACTTTGAACAGATTTTGAAAGTTTTTTGTAGGTAACTTTTTTTTAACGTCCTAAATTCCAAATTTTTTTGCTCCAATAGAATAGAATGTGTCCTTCGACCACCAAATATATAAAAAATTCAAGCCCCCCCCCCCCCCCCACATTTTTCTATATATATTTTTCTAAGTGTCAAACTACCCGCGAGTGTTCGGTTTCTTTGACAAGGCATTGAAATGCAACACGTGTCAAAGACTAAGGGTTACTTTTACATCATTTTAATCAAAACGAATTAATATTGTATGCCCTACACGTGGAATTAAATGAAAAACAACGATTGTTTACAATCGAATCGTCATTATTATTAAGGAAACATTTTACATAAAAATATCAAGTACCTTTGGTACTATTATCTGCACTTAAACAGTCTTGCAATTATCATTGAGATAAATATCAACTTGAGCAACATTACAATGAACTTTAGCAACATTATAATAAACTTGAACAACAAATTTGAGCAACAATATAAAAAAAAGTTTAAGCACACATTTGAACCGTATTTTGGCGCTCTGTTAAAGTAGCCCCAAAAATTATCACAGTTACCCTTAATGGCAATTTAACCCCGTTTTACGGTACGTGTAAAAAAGATGTACCCTCACCAAATGCGCGTCTTTTCCAATCACATTGCAGTGAATAATTAAATTTGGCGTTTCATTATTCTTCACAACTTAGATGCTCTTTTCCAGCTGCGCTGGCGTAAAGTTCCCATGACGATACACTTTTATACGGGAGTGGATCGCCGGTGGGACGGATACAACGATGTCAAAGAAACGTGGCCGGCCGTGGTCACGGAAATTGGAACTTTGAAAGTTCGCCTCGAGACGTAATTCGCCGTTGTACATGACGAGAAAAATTATTGCCATATAAAGTGTGTCCCAGAGGGATAGGTTGGCTTCGAAGGCTTTATCGTAAGATGCAAGCGAATTAATAAATGTGCAACAGTATTGTCGTAAAAGGCGCAAGAGTCGTAAATTCCACGTCTTTTATAGAACGGATGACATCTATATTCTATACACACGTATACATCCATTTATATCCAACTGCTGTGGAATAAAATGACGCGAGGCACATCACCCTATTTGTTAATGCTATAAAAACGTTCAATTTTCCGTCTGAGGTTGATAATACTGGGTTCGAAAGGTCCATACGCAGCTGTCAATGTAGTTGATGGTATTAGACAGAAGGGCGAACAATTATTATATTCTTCGTATTGAAAATGTCTTCGTTTGTTACCGAATAAACGTAATTTGCAGAAACTGCAACTGCATTATTTTGTTCCAAAAAAAGTGCAGCTGAAAGCTGTCACTTGCTTGTGAATTTTTAAAAAGAACATCATCCATGGGTAAGCATGTGTAAAAAGTTGTTTCAACGATTTGAAAAGCACGATTTTGATTCAGACGATAAACCGCGTGAAAAGGCGGCGAAAGGTTTTGAAAACGCAAAATTAGAAGCAATGCTGGACGAAGATGTGTTTGAAACAGAAAAAGAATTGGAAGCAGCATCAAATGTTACCCGACAACGCATTTGCTTACGCCTGAATGCGGTGAGAATGAAGCAAGCGCAAGGCAATTGAGTGACCACAAATTCACAGCATGACAGTGCCAGACGACATCTTCATGGAACCGTCAAGAATCATGTAGAAGAAGTGAACTGGGAGATCCTACCTCACTGACCATATTCACCAGACATTGCTTCCGCACATTACTCCTTGTTCGCATCTATGACTTCGGCTGTTTCTGGAAAGCTGTTTAGTTCTTATGAAGAAATAAAAAAGGGCATAACTGCATCGCTTCAAAACCACCAAACTTCTACCAGCATCAAATTCGTTTATTGCTTGACAGATGGGCAGAGGTTGTAGCTTCCGATGTAGCATACCAATAAGAACAATTTATTATCATGCAAATCAATCTGTTTAGAGCCAACCTAAACAAACCTAATATATTTGCGCAATGTGATGCTAGAGAAATTAGCCTCCGAGGATCAACATTGAGGTAGGTAGATGGGCTGATAGGCAACATAGGCCAGGTTCAAAATGCCCCTTACCCATATATATAGTATGCACGTACTGCACTATACTTTTGTGCAAATTATTGGCGATTCATACGAACGATCTCGGTTTATTAGCCATTCGGCGAATATACATGGGTAATAGATGAAATTAAAATGATCCGGCTCTTCGGCGATGCCAATCATAATTATGCGTTAGAATTGTATCATGACATTCCGAACGAATCATGGACCAATATGTATACATGGATATTTGTGCGTGCGCATGTGCGTGTTTTGTATCTGTGTGTATAATTGGCTTTCATACGTCTCCGGTCTGTAGCGGCAGGGTGTGCGATGCGCGTCAGCTCTTACTATAAATGGAAAATGGTATCGATTATTCTGTCCGATTTTTCACGATTCGACACGCAATGCAACCATCGCCGATCGAAATATTCGACATTTATAGCTGCAGAACCTAGCGCAATAAAATATATATAAATATATATACATATACATATATACATAAACCGCACTTGTCAATATACCATTGGAAATGGTATGCATCTATTTTGCCTGGGACGTCATCATGCACGTGAACGATTACGCGAAGTGGTCATAGACCAAAAAATTCACTAACAAAAGAAAAAGGACTACCCCCCAATGGGAAATACTGTATCCACCCAAAGATCGACGATTGGTTGGAGTTTTTTTTAGCAACCTCCCGAGTGAGAATATCGTCAGGCTGGCCTGACATTTGATCCGGGCTTGATCACGCTGTAGCACGGAGGCCTTATTTACGTGTGCCTTGTTTTGCCTGATCCAGCCTGTTTCGGGCGATAGTCAGGCAATTGAATTTACAGTTGCCTCCAGTTGCCAGATCCGGCCAGGTTCACGTGATAATCAGGTAGCGGATTTACGGCTTGCATAAATTCACCCGATCAGACTACCTTCAGGCGATGGTCAGGCAGCTGGACTCACGGCTTGATTCAATTCGCCTGATCCGGCTAGCTTCGAGCAATCATCAAGTAACTGGACCTTATATACAATTTGGCGTCCTTTACACGCCTAACCTCTTATCAAACACCAGATGAACTGTATATACTAGCGCGTCGTCAAAACGTCGAGACATATTGTCCACTCTATGCGTACATTTTTTATTATTTCTAATATTTTATTCACTCCTAATAAATCTGTGTTTCGGTTTCCTCTGTTCAAAAACTATTTAGTTGAATCCACTAAATTTATCTATTATTTTTTTAATTTAAATTAAATAGAATGTTCGTAAAGACAACTATTTCTCAGTTTGATTGAATTAATGGTCTGTCATCTACGCTAGCGGCGAAAAGTTTGTTTACACCAGTCGAAATTTCTTGGTGCACTAAAAGTTAGATAGCGGACTCAAAAATTAAGATAATCAAATTTCCCAAGCGGCGTTTTAAAGAAGACAAATTCACCTTCATTTTGCCTCTCTAGAACATGTTTTTACAATTTTTTTGTACACGGTACGCCTTTTTGAAAATTGATATTTTTCAACTTTTTTGCACGTCTAAAACCGTCCGGATAACTTCTGGCAAATTTCTTCGCTCGCTTTTTCAATCTTAAAGAGGGTATGAAAATCGACATTTTCCTTTTTAGAAAGTTTTGTACGATTTTTTTCGCCCCGGTATTGCATTTTTAGCTAATAACGACATGTTTTAGAAAAAAAGGCGTAGTCCAATAACTATGGAGTTTCAGAGAAAATGTCACGAGAGTAAAAAATTGCATAAGTTTAAATTAGAGTGGCCAGAATTTTTTCTGATTAAAAAAAAAATGTACAATTTGTGGTCGGGATTCCGATTAATGGAGGCGCTTTGTTTGGGAATAATGTGGTCTAGGACAATCTACCAAGAAAGAAAAGTTGTTTACTTTTTAATTTTTAATTAACTACAATTTTTTCAGAATTGTTTTAAAAATAATTTTAACAATTTTTTCAGAATGTTTTCAATATTATTTTAATAATTTGTTCGACTAGAACTCGGAGAATCATCCTCGGTTGAGTTGCTGTGTCTCAAGACCTATCGGATTTTAGACCAAATATCAAAAAGAAAAAACAAGTTCAAAAGTTTAGAGTTTTTGTAGCTGGGGCAAGATTTCTACTCGGACTTTTGCTGATGTCCTAGACACTCTGTCAAGACCAGCAACGAGTTACAGCGCCTTTTTCAATACTACTGAATAATCTAGATATCCATTGCGTACGAACGTACAGTCGCATTTAATTGTAATTTGGCATGAAACGGGGACATTTTCGCAATAAGCTTTACGGGATGAGCTTTAAATATGGAACCGAACTATTTTCCGAGGAGCAGAATAAGAAAAATCATGAAACACTAAAGCCCACGACATTACAATCTTCTTATGTATCGTTAAAAATCGTTGAAAGTGTTAATTAATCGAAGCGGCGTCGTTAACACTGCCGCATAAAAAAATGAATGGAATCCACTGAGACTCCATTGTTCGTTTTAACTGTCGTTTTCACTCGGTCCATGATTTGTTTCGCGTGATCCCAGCTTACGGCGGAAAAGCAGAGCGCAGCTTCTCAAGGGCAAAGCGGATTAACTATCGCCGTTCCGTGCAATGCAGTTGTCTTATTCATTGAATGAGAAGTAGGGCAAATTGTCCAAGTATTTTTGAAATTTTTTTGGAATGGAATTGGTTTTTTTTTCAAATAAGACGATACTTCGTCACAACATGAAAAATGCATTTGGCATCCATTGGGAGCAACTTTCTCAAGCGTAGGAATCGGAGAACTTTCGAAAAACCGGAGACAAACTTGATAGTCTTAAACGTGACCGTACAGTTTCGAACCCCCTCTTCGGCGATAAATTTCAACTAAATGTGACAATCGTTCGAAATTTCGTTCGGATCTTCCGAAAAACTTGTAGTGCCAAAATTTTTAAGATCGTAGCTATTCCGGTAAATGGTAAAAATGTATTAGATAGACGATAATGCATGTGTGGGAGTGACGTAAAACGAGGCGTATTACACGTATTGCTCAAGTGGAGAGGCACAACTCACGAGAGGTGATAGTTGAATCGAGGAGGAAGGTGAGGGAAGGTTCGTTGAGAAGGGGTTATCGCGACGAGGTTCGCCCAGGGACGATAAACCAAGACCCCACCCCATCATCTCAAATTCGATCGTAACCTATATGTAGAACGGATATTGTGTATACACGCGCGGACGTGCCGAGATCAAAATGTCTATCAGCGTGCTTAGTAACCACCTGTGCCTCGTCGCCGCGATCACCAGCCACCTCTTCGCGTCTACGTTGTTTCGACAAGTATGTGCAGCTACAGATAGTCACGGTGAGCCGAACAATCGATACGTAGGGATTTGAAAAACATCTCTCCCTCTCTCTCTCTCTCTCTCTCTCTCTCTCTCTCTCTCCCCTTGAGTGTCCGCATCCAAATTCTCGCTCGTATTCTTCGCGGGGGCTACATGTCGTTAGTGCGGAATAATTAAAGTCGACGACACGATCATCGAACCGTGATGTTCACCCAAACGGAGAATACCATTTTGGATCTAAAGACAGTGGAATACGATTGCGCAACGTTAACCAAAATGACAGCCAACTGACTTTCAAAGATTGATATTCCTTGGCGAACATCAATACGCGCGGTTTGGAGGAACATTGAGGAAAGGCGTCAGGGCCACTAGGGCATCGACGGGGGTTATGCGGGAGGCTGCACTCATTCTCTTTGCCGTTACATACGCGAATTGTTACACCACGGTGGATACGCACCGTGGATGTATTGCTTGTTGGAGTCTAACGCGGGTGTATATGTGTTTTCATCAATCCGGGAGAGCCAAGTACTTCCGGGTGTACCGTTTTAGCATCGCATAGGGAAATGTCTATTTCCAGAAGCAGTCGAAGCGATATAGAACCGCGGCCTGCAAACGACACAAGAGCGAAGAACCTGCTGAACGGATAGACGGCTAACCGATCGATTCCAGTCATTTCCCACTGGGATATATGCGAAGTGTGTCGTCTCCATACCTCGGTTTCTACGTGGCCCATTTTGGAGCATCTCTTGGCCTCGCACACAGGCCAATCCGGTTCCTTTCGAAACCGTCTCGTAGCGATTCGATTCACCGAGTCTTACCCTTGCCGAAGAATCCACGCGGGAAAGCAGACACGAGTCTGCGGTGAAACGAAACAAGCCGTAAACCACTTCCAAATGGCCCGCATTAGGGGGAGGGCAGAGAAGATACAGGGAGGTTGTAAAACGGAGTTTGTGAAAGTGGCTGTGTCTTAACACGCGTTATTTATGCGGACGGTAATTCACCTTGCAAAGGCTCCAACGAATTCACGTTAAATTGCCCTGCATCGGGCGAGTCCGTCTGCCCGCTTCGAAACGCAATCCATTTGTCATGAATGGACGATCATTTGGAAGAGCCATGATTACGCGGCTCGTCGCTACCCTTGAACAACTGTGCCAAGCTTGCCGAAGAGCCCCATAGCATCATCGCGTCATATTTTTGGCATAAATTCACGATTGACGATCATCGTGATGTTGTCATTCGTTGGATGCGAGATAAGACAACGAAGTATGCAATGAGACCGGTAACATCATCGACAGCGTCCAGCGCGCCTGTTCCGAATAAATGAATTAATGGCGACGGTTGTTCAGCCGGAGCTGTTTGAATAAAAATTCGCGGCAGCACCGGAGCGTCGCGACGCGAACAGCTCCAGCAGGATGATGCATGGCGAGAACGAGAGACACAATGGTCCGTGCACGGCAATCTCTCTTTTAGGGCTACGAATGGAGGCTGCAAGGGTAGGAGAGTGCGACAGGGAGAAAGAGAGAGAAAGAGCTCTCGAACACATCGTACGGGGCAATACATCGGAGTGAAACGCAAGTACCTACGGCAAAACGAGACGAGTGTAAAAAGCGCAACGAGCGTACACCATTCAACTACATAGAACACGCGCTGAGGGAGTATCGGCAGCCGAGTAGAACCGTATTCGAGCAACCGGAATACCCGCCACTAGCCATGATTATTGCGCTTTTATCTATTCAATTACCGCTCGTACTGCCCTTGACAATTAAATATTGTTAAAGCACACTCGAATTCGGACGGCCACCGACACACTATACGGCACCTCTCATCGTCATTTGTACATTATAGCACACGCGATACCCGTTGCCAACCGCGGCTTTGTGAAATTAATCATAACTTGACCTCGATATTGCCGCATACTACTTCGTACATTGATTAGTGGTTGTGTAACACGTTACACCCAAGTTGTAAAATATACACGGCTCATGTTTTATTCAATATCCTATCGTATATCTCTGTACGGATTAAGAGGATCCAGAGTTATATTGAAATTGCGGAAGGGTGGGTGAAATGAAAGGACAACCCAGCAACAATAATTGAGTGGAGAGCAAGTATAAAAATGCTCTTTTGCTGGTTTGATGGAATCGCTTCAATAGTGAGGTTGTAGGCAGTCAACTCAGCTTCTGCTGATAGGTAAAATGAAAAACCAAGAACCAGTATCAGTCACTTTAACGGGCTATGCCTAGTTGTAACCGTCGAAAGCAGCTCATTTTTTAGTTTTTTTCCCCGAAATATCGAATAAGAAAACCAGCGCGTGTGAGTCGTGATTTTTGTGAAAAAAATGGGCATTTTGCGTTCATCAAATCAAAAGTATACACCGGAAAAAAATCCTTCGAAAAATACTATATTTTTACACCCAGAAAAAGCCCTAAAAATTTGCGACAGATCGATGCAGTATTTTTTGAAATATCGATCTCACTTACTTCGAAAACGTACCTACTTTCGAGAAAAATAGGGTTTAAAATTTCGAACGACGCTCCGAGCGTTCTGACGAACGCCAACATAACACCCTATAAATCTGTCAAATTTGATCCGATCACACATTTTCAGGGATCATTTATAAGATAATCAACTGTCAAAATATTTTCGTTGTGAAAAAATGATGCCACATTAACAACTAGGCATAACCCTTCAGGCCTACGTATTCATTACATATCCCGCTTAGAACGATCATCACAAGTCACTTGCCCTCTGCATGGATAACCATCACAGCTCGATCAGATCCGAGATTCGGTAGCTCGTGACTTTTGTGCGTCGTAGTGACGTTTCGATCGGTACAGCTTTTTTTACCCCTCTCCCTCTCTGTCTCTCGTCGATTTTCTTCAAATCTCCTTTCCAACTAACAAATGTCGTTACTTTACGATAAGTCGATCGCTATATCGGACATGGGTATGAGCGGATCCGCTATTCGCCCGATCCTGCCACTTTTCTCAGTACATACAGGACCGTCGAAAAGTTAGAGAAAAAAAGGTTAAAACGGTTGGTTGGAGAGTTGTATCGTAACATCTGTTAGGGTGAAAGTCGATTTAAAAAAAAAGTCCGCGGCTACTTGAGTGTAGAGCTGTGCTGCACCGTTCCAGTGTATCGATCACTCGAGAATGCTTTGCCCTCGAGTGACTGACCATTGTGCATTCACGGCTGGGTAGTACTACATATAGTAGAGTCAGTGTGTGTGTGTGTGTGTGTGTGTGTGTGTGTGTGTGTGTGTGTGTGTGTGTGCGCGCGTGTGTGTGTGTGGGGGGGGGGGGGTGTACATACAGATTTGCTTTGAATCGACCCATCACTTTCTGCTGAAACGAGGTACGTCAGATCGGAAGTTGACCTCAAATTCAATAGTGCGCTATACAATTATTACGTACTACGTCCATTTCCGCGGAGTCCTGTACTCGATCAAATACGAGGGAAAACTCGAACGTTCGAGTGTAAATATTACGAAAGACAACGTCGTTTTTCAACTACAGGCTGGAGCGGGTTTGAAAGGGACTTTTACTCACTGATGTTTTCAAGTTGATTCGATCGCTTTTCATAAAAATGAGTCCGAGACTTTTGTAACAAGAAATATATACGCAGAATATTTTTCAGTAAATTTTACCCTTCGAGTATGTGACCTAGAATCCAGTCATTAAAAATTGTGCTACTAAATCGAATTTGATTTCAGATAAAGCTTCGTTTTTACAACTAATCGGTTGGGAGCTAAAAAAGTCGCGGTAAACAGGACTTTCTGGAGGTGGAAAACGTCGTATTCTCAACTTTGCATCCAAGCGCATTTTATGACGTTGAAGTTTGCATCGTTGGAACGCGACGATTTTTTTGTTCATTTTTCATATTTTTTTGTTCTTATCATTATCCAAAGCATTTTTTTTTACAAGTCGAGGTCGTAAATATCTAATAAAAATACGTGAAAATGTTTGAGGAATTTTTACAAGCTGAATCGATAGAAACAAATATTGAGTTACAAACAATGAATTTTCGTTGTATTCCAACAATGCAAACTTCAACATTATCACCTCGTCCAATATTCTATATATGTATAGGGAGATAACTATATGGGGTTGACGTTCATTAACTATCATTAAAATATTTTTTTATATGTAATCTACCGTTACAATATTTTTACGGATAATTAGAACAAAATATGTCTCCACAAGCGCGAAAACTTTTGCCCGTTGTGCTTTTCATAGATCTTTGGACCATATTTAATCAACAGAGGTACGAACGGTCACCTACAATGAGAAATATATTACGACACTGACATGTTTATGACGATTTGTGGCAGCAGTCGTACGTCAATGTGCTAAACATTTAGCACGCCTGGAATTAAAGGTCCCGATGCATCGACCTGCCCAAAATGTATAAAAGATGAAAATCCTGCTATTTTCTTCACCGCAGATGTAATGAAGTCCAGTTTCTGTGTTTTGTCGTGTTCACAGATTTTTCCAACTCGCGACAATTCAAGAGGAATCTTGCAGTTTCAAAGTACCGAAACAATACGTACTGGTTGCCGAATTATGTGTGGAAGCCACCAGAGAAATACCACGGACCTAGGTATGCGTTTCGACGGAGGAACATCCTGACCAACGACATCGAAATATTTCGCTATGTCAATTTCCAGTTGAGGATCAAATGGTCTCGTACGATTCATTGTATTTTTACAGGAAAAGACCAGCATGGGAATTGAAAGAGGCAGCCAAATCTGGGGCGGACGAGGCGAAGAGAAAAGAATATAAAGCATGGGAAAAGAAGATGCGCGATGCGGCCAGACGCGAGAGAGAAAAATGGAAACTATCGATTCCGTCAAGTGACACTCCGATGTATACCACAGAGTATGTAGAATCAAAGATTAATTTGCTGGATGACCCATCGTTCCCGATGGGTTATCCAGCAAGGTGCGAATAAATTTTTCAGTGTTGCTACAAAACCGACAAGCGCTGATGACGGCACGGGTCCTACCTCGAAAGATTCAAGTCGCCTAACAACTTTCCCCAGCGGACGCTGGGGCATGAGTGTAAAGGAAGCTCCGAGCAAATTCGTGCAGCAAATGTCCTCAAAGTCGACCTCTCGAGGATCAAAGGACCCGTCGATGCAATTCGACGATGAAGTCGCGGCGAAGCGATGGAAAAATGAAATGGACGAAACGACCCGGAGATCATCAGAAACAACGAACGCGAATCCCTCGTCAGTCGAACAATCGAGTCATCCAAGGGACCCGGAAGATCAGAACGCGACTCCGGTAACATTTCCACCCGGTCGTTGGGGCATCGGCGTGAAAAAGCCGCCGAAAGACTTTCTCAAAGAAATCACACGGAGATCCCAGACCTTTGGAACACCCGACAAAGTTTGGCAACGGAAAGAGGCGAAAAATAGAGCATTTTATGATGCGGAGGAGGCTCGAGGGAAGCCGGGAAACAACATGGGAAGAGCATTGAGGAAACTTTCAATGGGATTGTCGACCGGTCGATGTGGCATGGCCGAGACTTCACCGCCCGGGGAGTTCCTGAGGGAAATTTCGAGACATGGCCAACCGGGAATTACAGGATTCTATAAGCCAGGGTTTTCGCATCAGCTTGTCACAAACACAGTACCAATAAACGATCCACGATCACGGGAATTGACATCTTCCAGGCAGCTAAGGATATCAAACGTACTGTTTCTGCAACCATCCCCTGGGATCTTCGAAGTACCAATGTTTCCTGGATTCTTAATGAATTCAAGGATCTTGAAAACTCCATTGAATCCCAACGTCCCCAGGATGCGATGTATAATTTGCCAAAGTTGAGGTTTACCGTCGAAGGATCGCAATGAAGTTCAACGGCCCTTGATATTGTCTCGGTCCAATCTGCTTGCCGACCAGACAACAAGCTTTTGTTCAAGTTACACACTGATGGAAATCTGGAATTGAACATCCAGGACAATTGACGTTGAATAAAGAGATAATGTGAATAATACTTCACATTGCATTCTAGATTGACGCGACATTTCCTCCAAATTGTGGCACATGCCTCATTCAAATTTTTTCACTATATTTTTACATGGGGCACACGTGAAATATGGATGCCCGAAAATTCTCATCCACGATGCAAAAACTATTTTCGCTGCTGAGAATAAGCGATATGTTTGCCGCCTCATCGTTACTTTTGTTTATCGGGTTATGCCTAGTTGTAGCAGTCGAAAACAGCTCATTTTTGGGATTTTTTCTCTCGAAAATCGTGATGATAAATTTCTCCAAAAATTAGGTATTTGAAAAAGTATCATCAAAAGGACACACTGTCGTTCTTTTGTGCAAAGATATCCTCATATGAAAAAATCAAACCGGATTCGTTAGTTTATTATTTTGTCTCATGATTAATCGAAGGAACTTCACTTTGAAATATCAAATTTAAAAAAATAGCGCGTTTTTGAATTAAGGGTCTTGATTTTTGAAAAAAACTGGACATTTTTCGTTCGTTAAATCGAAAGTATACATGGGGAAAAAAATACTTCGATGAAATACTACATTTTTACAGCTTGAAAAAGCCCAAAAAATGTCAAAAAGTTTGATTCAGTAGTTTATGAGATATTTTACTCACCGACTTTGAAAAATTATAAATCTTCCATCTTTTATCCGATCACTTTGAAGTTTTCAGGGGATATTTGTAAGATGATATACTGGCAAAATTGTTGGTTTGGAAAAAGCGATTTTTCGACTTTTACAACTAGACATAACCCCTTAATATAAGATAGAGTTAAATCTGCCTAGTGAATTCTCGAGTAGTTGTTAAGCCTTCTGCATTTATAATGCGGAATTTGGTGTTACTTAATCCGAGAAAAGCCGGCAGGAGCCACACACGCACTTACTACACTGAACAAAAACCGGCTGGGCGTTCTATTTCATTGTTCTTCTCTATTACTGCTGTTCGCGCGAATCCCCGAGGACTGCGCGAACAATAAACCGCATCATCTTCATATCAAAAATTTCCTCCAACACCACTACAAAGCTCACGAAACAGGAGAAAAAATGCGCGGAAATAAAGATTAAGCGGAGACACTCCTGAATAAAACTAGGGGAAAAAATGAACACGAAAAGTATAAGCGCTCGTTTTAAGTGATCGTTTTTTTCAACTGTAGACGCGTCGACATGCTAAACGATTAGGAAATTGTTCTTTTCACGTGGAAAACTGAAGCCGTGCGTCTCGGCACATTCGATTATTGGTAAATCGACTCGATACGATATCACAGCTCGATGAACATCCGGTATTTTGCCATTATTCGAGCTTCCCGACGCGTTATTATGGGCAATACCATCGGTGAATTTTTTCCTGAAGGAAGTACGAGAGATCGCCTTACGAGCCAGAAAATGCCCTGACAATAGGTGAATATGAATCATAATTCATTAGGAGTATTGAAACGTATTGAATCGTGCGAAGCCCATTACGTTCCAGCACTGCAGTAAACACGCTCAAGTAGGGTTTAGGAATTTTTATCATCGCGCGAAACGTCGCATCGTGATCTCATCGTATGTCACATTTCTGCTTCGATGAACATGCTCCAAAGATTATTTTCTTCCCACCTGACAATGACACGTGAGAAAACTACCTTCCTGCGCACACAATTGCGATCTATAATGAATTCTTTGCAAATATTTCGATGGCGAGAAATTTGAATTCGTTTGTTTGTGAGCGGCAACCGAAAACTTCATTCGGCGATAAGGAAAGAATACATTTATGATTTATGGGCTACCGGTCAGGCTCGATTAATTTTTATCGGCCAATCGATTCCGTCGTAATCTCCGTAGCTATACCGTGAAAAAATATGATTGGCTATTCGATGCGATATGTATATTGTTATTACTATTTTATTGCTACTGAAGACTTCGAGATAAATGGTGGACTAGCACCGCTGATCAATGTCGACGGGGAATAAATAGATTTCCGGTTTGTGCTCTGGACAAGAATCAATGTATATTTAATTCAAATTTCTCTCTATTCACTTCAAATTTCAAGAGATTCGCGAGATTGGCGGAAAAAAGAAACAAAGACGGATTCGTTAAGGGAGAGTGCCAGTATGGAGTCCGGGAAAAAAGTGAATATTGCCAATTTTTTATGGACACCCACTTAATAAAATTAAAAATACGTTTAGTGGCGTTTATTTAACACATCTTCAAGTATCTTTACAAATTTTCTCTTCCTCAACTGACTGACTTGACATTTTTTTGCACCCTTACAATGACATTTTTGACATGTTGAAAACCATTGCGAAAAAACAATATTTTCAGCGATTTGTCTTACAGCATTTGTTTTCAATTATTATTTGTATCATTTTATCAGAAATCGATATTTTTCAATTTCCCTGCGGATTTAAAAGGCGAGTTTTATGCAGCATGCGAATTATTTGGAACTTTTGTTCCAGGTGAAAGACTGGAGAACTCCCGCCAGCCGCAGGGCACTATCAGACAAAGGTGACTTCATCCAGTGTCAGCGCCGCAAAGTTGATACAAAATCTTATGAAACATATTGCCAAGATACTTGAAAACATGTCAAATGAAGGCGACTAAATAGAATCTTTATTCTTTTAACTGCATAGCCATTTAAAAAAGAAGTTCACTGTGTTTTCCAGGCTCTAAACTGCTACCCCTGGAATTTTTTTTTGCCCGTCCCCAGATCCTACTTAATCTCTATACGGTTTTGATAGTGACGCCGCACGTAGGGGGCCACATTAGAATCCAAATGGATTCCGCTCTATTTTCCGATTATTGTCCTTTGAGAACATTTCATTTAAAATTATCAAACGCTACTTGATGATTCCTCCAAAAAAATGTCCTTCGTGACCCCGTGCACGAATTTGTTGAGGAGTTCCAAGATGCACCCCATCAAGATGTATTTCCATCAGGAAGTAGAGACAAGTATAGGAATCCAATTGGACCCCAACGATAATTTCTGCACGGGTAGTCTCTCTTAATATCCTCGGTGAATTCAAAGATATGGTATTCATCTACCCATTCCAACTTACCCATTATATTCGCGTATCAAACAGTACAGTCTAGAGCAGACGAATCATCGAGTGAAATCAACTGTAAATAAACTCGAGAGATTGTTCCAGGGTTACAATATTGCGTAAATGCGTATAAACGTGACTGAATTATCGATAGAGATACGGGCTGAAATATACCGATCGAGCTCAAGGGTTCATCGAGTGCGACCGAAATATTTCGAACGAGAAATATATCGAGGTATCGCGAGCTATCGTTTCGTAAATTTTGCATCTGTTGCTTGAAACGAAAAGATATTCGAGCTTTTTATGTTCGCTGGAAAGCAATGAAACGATATAGGAAAAAGTGGAAAGCCAACCCTTCGATGTGCTTAACTCGTAGGAAATTGGTAGGAAATTGGAGAGAGCGGACGTGCTGAAAAAAAAAGAATCAAACTCAAACACGCGAGGGTCTGTATTGTCTTGTGACATTTTTTTCGCATGACGGATCCGCGTTGCGGAGGCTGCGTCGATGAAAGAGCAAAAAGCGAGGGCTTATAAGCGTGGTGAATCGGCTGGAATAATCTTCGAAAGCGCGAGATTATACACGGTACTGGCGCGCTTTGGATCATCTCTGCAGCGAGTAAAGCTTCTTCCCGTGTTCAGTGGTCCGGCTTCAACGCGCGCGCGCGTGGCAATGAGGGTGGAAAGATTGTTGAAACGAGGGAAGAATCGGCAGAGTAGACATGACTAGTCACGCAGAAACGCGTAAACTCGTGGAAAGCTTTAAACTTGGTTATCGATTCCCTTCTCTGGAATTCTATCACACATGGAAAAGAACTCTGATATAGAAGGAGGTTGGTAAATGCATTTCCTAGGGCGTGCGTAGATGATTGAAATTATACACATCGATGACGTTTGTGATGCCGTGTTGGGTCAGCCCTAAAAAATGTTAGTCGCGTGGGCTGATAAAAATTAACGAAACAAGTCTCCAAGCCATCGTTGGCCACCGCCAAGTTTAATCCGTCCATCAGATCCAATATCTAGGTGTCGACTGTCATTCGGTTATACCGTCAAAGCCGCTCGACTGTCCAATGCGATTTGCGTGGTACTCGACCAAGGTTGGGCCGTTTGTAAATATTTTCTTGCTTCCGAAGGAATCTGGTCTACCGATTTCGAAGAGTCAAGCTGAATTTGTGTTCGCGGTGATGTCCGAGGGCATAACACACCATCTGTTGGGGACGAGGGTTGCAATGAGCGGTGCGATGAAGCGTAAACGAACGAATTGATATGTGATGGCATTTCCGATCAGCAATCATCTTGGGTGACCCATTGTAAGTAGAAATCCTCCATGTTCTGTTGATTTTACCCTCTCGATTTCCCTGTACATCTCCCCCCCTATAGAACGGAAGAGATATAAAGGGACAGACATACAGACAAAAGAAAGAGACAGAGGTCTAGAGAAAAGAGTGACAGACCATCAGACAGAAAGAGAGACTGTTTCTGTCTGTTCTTCTGTCTATCTGTCCGTCCGTCTGTGTGTCTGTCTGTCTGTTAGTCAGTCAGCCTGTCTATCTGCCCGTCCGTCTGTATGTCTGTCTGCCTGTCTGTCTGTCTGCCGGTCTGTCTGGCTGTCTGTCTGGCTGTTTGTCTGGCCGTCTGTCTGCCTGCCTGTCTGTCTGCCTGTCTGCCTGTCTCTTTCTCTTTCGCTCTCTCACTCTCTCTTTCAGAATTGTCATTTCGAAATCGTTAACGCTTCAAAGTTTCGTAGTTCGCGAAGTGTGGTCAGTCCAAGAAAAGGGTAGTTAGTCACGGCGATGTGTGCACCGAAGCGTTTTACGAGCACGGAAAACGACACTCAATAGACAACGACACGACTGGTGAATGTGGTGATAACAAGCAGGGCCCATCCTTGTATGAATACGAAGGAATCTAGCGAATACGAAAAAAAATTAACGAAGCACTATTGTGGTCACGGGTTTGTTTCTTGGGTTTCTTGGTATCAGAGTAAATTGCCAAATCAAATTTCCCGAAATACAGGAGCCCCGAAGGAAAACCTTGTATTAATGCAGTTACCGTTGCAAAAAAGTCAGCGAAAATGGATTTCAGAACGACGGAATTGCATATAATGTGGTACTTAGCGCTGGTAACGTTGCAGGGCCCGATGACGGTTTTAGCGTTTGTGTCTGTGACTATTCAAAAACTTTTGCCATGATATAACGAGATGCGAACCCGAATACAACGGGAAGTCACAAGACAAAGGGAATGACAATTACGCGGTCGTCAGGGGAATAGAATTGTAGCAGTATTATCGTGAGACAATGCATTTTCGCTTGCTCCTGCGTGCTCCTTATCAGCTTTCCCGTTCATGAATAGGCAAAAAAATGATTTTTTTCCACATGGACAAAAATTTCGGGCATTATTACGGGTACCAGCAACTTCGTTACATTAGTGTCTCACATTGCTTGCGTCTGCAATTCCTATTCACTATCGCATGAACTTTACGCCGCGCTGTTCCCGTACACGCGATGATTTTTTGTTATCCATTTTTGTTCCGTTCAGTCGACAACGGCAGGGAGAATCAAGAATCCGCATCGAAATTACAAAGGGAATCCGCACGGGAAAATTACAGAGAGCAGACGATTCGCATCCCCAGTCGTTAACCACTTCGAGCCGAGTTGATTGACCGATAGTTCCGAGACTCGGCGTGTACAGATATAATGTTTCACAGTGGGATTGAAAACCCTCGAGAGAGGGGTGTTTTCAAATTTTTAGTAACGAACGAACAATAAAGGATGGTATGTTCCCGTGATCTCGATGTATTGCTGAATTTAACTTTTTCGCCGAGTGACCAAAGGACATTCCACACTGATACAATAACGTGGGTACTTCATATTTTTCTCTTCGTCATCCTGGTGGTACGAAAATGCCCATGATGTAATTTCCATACATATATATTGCCCGAAATAACGACACTGGAGGATGGGCGGCCGGCGTTTGCCTCCGGCGATACTTCGAATTGACTTATGGACCATATCTTGACCCTAAAATACCATTAAAAATCGATCTTAAATATTTTTTTATAACAAATTGTTTGTAACAAAATTTATCGATTTTTTGAAAAAGTATCCAAGAAAATGTTTTGGATTTTTTCATTTCAGATTATTAGAACAATCTGAAGCCTGCACTACGCAAAAAAGAGTCAACTTTGAGCAGTTGTAGCGCTGCCATTTGGAATTTTTAGGACACAACACTTTTTTTATAGTATTTAATGTTGATATTACGATGTTCTTTGCCAACGTTTGATACACCTTTTCATTTTTTAACAATAAAATCGTTAAAAAATGCCTGTTTATGTGACCTTCCCCCGTTAAGCAGCGTTGTGTGTGGCCGATACGTGGCTGATACAATATTTCTGAAATCTCAGAGGTGATACTTGTGGAAAACCTCTGTGAACCAGAGAATCAGGAGAATATGGGGCCGTCTATAACGGTACGCGTTTTTCGCAATTTAGCTGTATCCTCGGCTAATGCTATACCAGTGTAGCTTAAAGCGGGACGCCACCGTGATCAGTATAAAAAATAATTTATTTTCCATTTTTCTCAAAGTATATATTTGCAAGAATATGCAAAAAAAAAATTTGGACTGAAAATATTGAAAATTTACTTACGGACGATTTCCGTTTCCTAGAACTTTCAATCGCGTTTTTCTTCGACACGCCTTTTCTCAACCTAGCCGGAATCGTAACACAAGCTATAATTTTTCGCATTTCAATTTAAAGCAACCAAAGTTTTTGTATTTACAGTAGCTATCGTCGTTCGTAGCCGATTTCTGTGTCTAGTATTTTTTGAAGCCCCCGAATGTGAGTACAAATTTCGCCAAAATCACACTTTTTCAACACCCAATATTTTGTGAATTTTTCTTTTCGAAAAACAGCTATTTACAATGAAAACTCCATGTATAGAGATTATGAAACTTGTTTATTTTTCTTTTCCAGACGAACCATTGTCATGTTATCGATCTGGCCGTTGGACCACATTTTTTATACATAGGCTCTATTATACCTGGATAACGTTGTTAATTTTTTTCTTTTTTCTTTTTCATAAAAATTTACACAAAATAAGTTCATTGTGGGCCTAATAAAATGCCCTTTTTCCAAATCCCAAATAAATAATCGAATAGACAAAAAAATCGAAAAACGACCATTTTGGCCCCTCCCAGTGGTGTCCTCCCTTAAGCCGGCTGTGGACGCAACGGAAGTTAGGTTAGATCTATCGAAGTGTGGGTAGGGAGTGATAGGACAGGGTTGAATAGCGAATATGTAAAAACGCGCAAGTGCATCTATTGGAACTCAGAAAATAGAGAATATTCTACTATTTGGCAACTAAAAAAATATTTAATTGTAATAGAAAATTGTTTTTTTTTAAATCGGTCGGCACGTTTTTAACAGAGGTTGAATCCATGATTCAAGAACATCCTTTGACGCGAAAATTTCTCATCGCGATATGCGACTGCATCCGGCAAATATCTGCCCCCACCAATTCATCTTGTCCGGTTTTCAGATGCAAATGAAGGGAGCGGAAGACGGGTGGAGTGATCAAGTTGAAGGTACGTGTGTACATTGCTGGCATTGTTCATATATATATATATATATATATGATCAATACCCGGTGGGGTGTTAATATATAGAGATACACCCACACCCGTGGCTTTATGTGTGCTTGTTATGGAAGCATCGTGGAGTCGCATAAATCGAGGGAGCCTGCTTGAGTACGGTTCGGCTCGCCCGAGAGCTTATTCCGGACTTAGTCGGTATAATACTCTACATATTGCGTATACAATCTACGAACATACGGATATACATAGATACACATACATATATAAGTCTATACATGCATCTCTATTCATACGTGCATGGGGAAAAAATAGTTTTGAGGACATTCAATTTCAAGGACCGCCCATGAAGATATTAGTCGACTATTCTCATACTCAAAACTATGTAAACCCAAACGTCTTCAGAATCACTTATAGGTAAATGCGACCATATTTGTGGAAATATCATTTCGGCGAGCGTTGCCAAAATGAGCAATCGATCAAAAAATAACATTATGCTTCTTCGGAACCGTCATATGTTCTGATAGCCGACATAGATACAATGGATTCAAAATAAATTTTATTAGTAGTTGCATAGTACATGGTGTTGAAGTTTGCATCGTGAGACTGCACCGAAAATTCTTCGTGATTCTTTAAGTTCTTGATTGTCATACCGCTTAAAGAAAAAAAACTTGCAGCTTTTGGTTATAAATTTTTAACATGGATTCTCAAGAAATGTTATATTGCATTTTGTAGCCTAAATATGCTAAAAAACATTTGTGAATACGAGTATGTGTGTGTGTGTGTGTGTGTGTGTGTGTGTGTGTGTGTGGTGTGTGTGTGTGTGTTCGTTGCATTCTAACGTTTCAAACTTCAACACTATAGCATAGTTGTATACATCTGCTGCAGATTTTATGTGTACACGACGGTGCTGCAAGCTCATCAATCCCGCGTATGCAGCACGAAAAACAAAGCAGCGTGAAAATGATGTTTTTAGCAAAAAAGAGCTAAAAACTCGCCACGCGATGCCGGAACCTTATTACGTTCTTCCGGCATAACTTTTTTCATAACTAATGCATGCTATAGAGTCAAGGATTTTCCAATGACGCTGAAGTTTGCATCGTTGGAACGCAACGAAAGTTCGGTTTTACATTTTGTTTTCCACATTATTATTATTATAGGAGATCTTTTTTGATAGATATTTATGTAGATCGCAAAATAAATATCTTAAACAATGGTTGATGGATTTTTGTAGGCGACATCTGCGAAAATAAATTAAATTCGTTGCAGTCCAACGATGCAAACTTCAGCATCGTATTTTCCAATCCATCTCCTTTCATCATGGGATGAAGGAACCGACCTAAAAGAATCATAGAAACGTTACATCAGCTTAACCCAAACGAAACCCGAACAAACTCCTGTTCAACGGTGAAGAACACCTCCCCTCGCCCCTGTCTTCATCCACGAATTCTTGCCCGAGAAATTTTCGACTTTCCGCGAGAGCTAATCGAGCACGTTGACAAGAATCGATACCCGCAGCCGGGGGTGTTCGCAATAAACACGTTTGAGCTTCGATAATAACGAATACGACGGACGAGACCGATAAACGAAAAACCTCTACTGCCATAGCGAAACGGAAAATGGGGTTGCTGAAAAAAAGGATCGCCTCCCGATTTGTGCCAAGCACGATTTCACTGAAATTATGAGGATCGCGCGAGATCCAAGGGGAACATTCCGAACATATTTCGTGATGTAATCCGTGTGGATATTGAACGGTTGGAAATCGTTCGAATGTTCTTGTCGTACGAAAGTACACGTATACGTGTGGTCTGAAATTGATACTCCCACGTTGGCCCGGATCACTGACGGGCAACACATAGAAAGGATGGTCAGGTCGCGAGGGATGAGAGAAGAGGACGCTCTATATCGACAACAAGTATACAATATGCGTGTACTTCGAGAGAATACTCGCCGAATTACTCGGAGCATAAACCGAACAGTTCGTTATTTACTTTTGGGAATATAACCACACGGTCCATTTTGACGTATAACTGTTACGTGTCATGGGGTTCTTCGATGATTATAGGGCCAATGGGGAAATTGGTGGCAGCCTATCGACTCCCGTACCATTCTACTGCTCACACATATATGTATATATAGCTATATATATATATAGCCAACGAGGAAATTCGTGGCGGCTTGTCGACTCCTGTACCATCCTCCTGTTGTCATATATATACGAAGGCCCATCCCACGATGCCATCGAATCAAACATCGAATCGACGAATGTTCGAAAGTCCTGGCAACCAGATATCGCAGCCAATTATACACCCTCGGGCTCAATGGTCGCCAACTTTTCTCTAGTTAATAAGCATCAATTACCGGCACGCTCGCGATTTCGAAAGTTCAACCTGCTTGACTGTGTACACAGTAGCTATCCAATGCATAGTTTTGGGGGAAGTTGGAATAAAAGCAACGTGCGAACGAATGGTCGTCGATCATCGTTGTGATTTTAGGTTTACGTGGGAAAGGTGGAGTCCAATGTGCTATTTTTTAAATGGATTGGACCAGTGGTATGGTATCGTAGAGACATACCATTCAAAATCGATTCTTCTGGACATGTAGGCCTGAATTGGCACTGATTACCGAAGAACGTTCTAAGGTATTTGATGGCTAGTTGACATTTTTGGAAGTATCGATTTTTTTATTGTAGACGGATTCTCAAAATTTGATATTTCAAAAACATTCACTGGAAATTCGTAGTCGATGCGTTGGAAATTGTGGAGGTTATACGACAATGAATTCTCCGTCTCTCTCCTTTCTTGCACGTTGTCCACGTGCGACATCCTCCATACTTCTAACGTTTTTTAACTTACCGCGGTTTCGCAACGTGGGGACGTTGCTCCCGTCTCGCCGACCTGCCGCAGTCGTGAAGCTCAACTTCAACTGCGACCGCTCACGCGGCTCTTGTGGCAAAAAAAAACAAAATTTTACGGGTTTCGAAAAAGAAAAATGAAGGTGTGCACATCGTGTTTTGTCAATTCGTGAGTAAATTAGACCAATACTAAAATGTGACTTTTTTTTGTGCCTACTTCACTTATTTTTAGTCATTTTTGCTTGAATGTATTCCAATAAGTTTTTGGTTCGATTTGATGAAAACGTAATATCTTAAAAAATGTTTATTGAATGTTAAAAATGTTAAAATTTGTAAAGAATGTTGACACATGTTGAAAATATTATAATGTGTTTACTGAATGTTAAGACGAAACATAAAGAAAAATAAAGTTTACTGAATGATAAGACGAAACGACCAAAATCCAATGCCAAAAAAATAAAGTTCATTGACTGTTAAAGAAATAAGATATATTTTTTGTTCGGTTACGATAATAATAATGATTTGTGTGCAATAAAGTATGTGGGTACATTCATACTTTTCTCCCCTATGATTTCCTATTTTATTGAAATTTAGGCTTAATCTCAGGGAAAAAGAACTTTGCCCAGACGCCGTGTCAGCTTTGGGCCACCCCCAGGGCAAAGCGGGCATTCGTTTAATGTTTTATATTGGTTTCATTCTTTGTATTTTGAAGATTTACTGGAAATGTATGAATGTACTTTAAAAGTATGATAAATTTAGCACCCGATCGCAAAAAAATGTATCAATATGACATTTGGTAACGGTTTTTTTCTTAATTTCCCCTACAAATTGATTTTAAACGAAAAAGTCAGGCACAAAATTTGAATAGTTTGTCAATGTCTACATTTTGGTAGCCTTAAATTGTTTTCAGGTGGAGGTTTTGTTTTTAAGGTCGGCCCCACTTGTTTAGACGAAACTTTCTTTCTTAAATTGGCCACAAATATAGAGCACAAAAAACATAAACAATTACTTACAATATCATGACCTTGAAATGCGAAAAAAATTCCATAACGGTAACTAAAGCAAGGCAAGCAAAAAAGGCGGTCGTTTCAGACACGAATCATTTTTTCTTATGGAATGACGCGTCCAAAATCCCAAAAAGCTTTAGTACATGTCTTGCAACAAAACATCATTTGTGCCTGGAACCACTGCCATATTTCTTGCCTTATTTCAACTACCGTTTTGCAGTTTTTGGATTTTAAGTTAATCCTGAGGTCATAATGTGGTAGGAAATTGGGTTCTTTGGTGTGCTCTTCGCATATGGCCAACAAAAAATAGGTTTTCCTTTAAAAAATGTAGGTAAACTAGTGTCTACAAAAAATTGACAAACCATTAACAATCATGTCTGACTTCGTCTAAAATCAGATTTATAGGGGGTTTCGACTGACCAGCCTCTGGTGAATCACCCTGTAGATGTATACATTCGAGGGTCAATTAATATCGGAAAAATATCCAAATACATATAGCATCGACGAATCAGCAAGAAATTTGGCTACGCAGAGTTGCGTAGGCGAATAACACGTTAATTGGATCAATCGTTCAATCATCGTTACGAGTCGTGGAAGTATGATGGCTCGACGACGAACGAAAACTCATTTCCATCGGGCTTTATTAAAATAAACGATGACGCGATATGTATCGAGATCGGAGCGCATTCAATCACCCCATAGTGACAAACTATTTATCAAATGCATATCCTATTTATAACATACACTTTTGTGTGTATTCAAAACGCACTCACATCGAGAAAGGAAAAACATCAGGTATGAAATGCAGCTCAGTATATTATGTGTGACGACGATTCCATCGATCGATCAGTGTTCCGACACACCAATTTCACACGAATGATAAAGCGAACCCAAAGCAAAAAACATTGCGCACATACTCCATATGAGACGTGCGTTCGCGTTATGATCGTTTCTATATTATCAAAGAGGCTCGAGCGACGATGCATTGCATCCACTGAATCGGATAATCACGCTAAGTGGCTGAGTTTCAAACCAACTGCGAGTTTCTATTGCATTTCTTTTTTTTTCTCTTTAAGTTCGATGATTTTGAAGATTCTTCTTTTCGTCAGCACAATTATATCGTTTTGGCCCGACGGTAAGGCAAAACCGCCGAGTTTACAACACTAACGTACAAGCTGGGAAAGAAAACATAAAAAAATTCGTTCGTCTTTTTCCTGTATATTCTTTGCTGATGTCAGAACGCGCGAATAAACGTCACATGCCATTTTCTCATATTGACGAAAACACACGGATATCCTGAATCCTCAACATGACAGTTTCAATGGTTTTGTTGTTATTTTTTTTCGAAATAATAGTTTTACAATAGAAGAATTCTGTTGGTTTTTTTTTCAAGTATTAGCGATAATGTGGATAACGATTTGAATCGGCAGTGGCAAGGTGTGAAAGCGATGGCCTAACCGAGCTGGTAGAAAAAAAAACGCCGGTCACATCAGTGCCTGGAGTCGAGCTTGTGGAAGGGGCTAACGAGAATAACGATCGCATTAATCACGTTAAGCCCGTGGTGAACAACGTGGATTTGTCCAGCAAGCATTACCAAAAAATGCGCGACGCGTCTCATCGTTTTCCTGGACGTATGGATTTCCTCAGGAATAACGTGAACGTTAACGTGAATCATCGAGAGTTTCCGAAATTCCGATGGACCAAGGCAAGCACAAACACATATACAAGGCGTTTCATTCATACACAAGACCATTCATCGTGACAGCCCAAATATCTCCGTTGCCTTTAGAGAGACGGAAAAAATGTCAGCAGGTAATTTGATTGATTTCGAAAGGCTGATACAGCGGTGAAAAATTCATTTTTGTCAAGGTCATCAATGGTTTTTCAAATGGGAACGTCTTTTTTTTTTAAATTAAGACGCTGTAGCTGATGTTCAAACCAAGCCAACGACTTATGATATCATGCCCTTCAAATGATTTTTCACCAAAGTATTTTGGGGTTGTTTGGGTTTCGTTGGGTTTGTTAGGTTTGTTTGGGTTTGTTTTCGTAATTCTAAAGGCAACGGCGATATTTGGGTTGGTCACGTTAAATGGTCCACCCTGTATATTCGTATACACGAATTCATATTACCAGTAACGAACAAAAAACTGTCGCGATTTTTCGTAATTCGATCGACGAAATATACAGATTATGTTTTTCCTTCCTCTTTGGGTTAAATTATTTTACTTTTTGCAGTATCCACCAGACAGATTGAGTCGTCAACAGGATCTGTACGGACATGCCTATAGTCAGCCAACAAACAATCGAATATTAGACATCATTCGAATGTTGCCGAATGCCAATATTGAATACGACGGACTTCGTCCGCAGGATGATGTGGGTACAAGGATAAAACACTATCCACTCCACAGAATGGTGGTAAGAATGTGATATGATGTTAAGCTCCAACCAAATCGTATCTGAATTTATTGGGAATGTTCAAAATGTTAAATTAAAGTTCACAATTTTTCGATTCGGGAATGTAAAGTATTGACACTTACAAGGAACATCACTTGAGTGTCCGTCTTCGATTTTATTGAAATTCATATATGTGATAAAGCAGGGAAAACTATTAGATACGCATTTTTTTATCGGCGGAAAACTGTTTTAAGAGGGGAAACCACCCCTTAAAGGAATGGGGTCGAGGGGGTGTTTTGCAGTTTCACTCACAAGCAGCCCACCGATCCGAATAAAACACAAACCAAAATTCTTCTAATGTAAAGTGATGGAAAGTCCACTATAGAAGTATTGAAAAAAATGAGGGGTGGTACGTCTTTCTTAGAGGGGTGGTTTCTCCCTTAAAACCACTTTTTCGCCATTGCAAAAACTACGTGTGTAATAGTTTTCAACGCCTTATCACATATATGACTTTTAACAAAATCGAAGGTAGACTCTTAACTGACGGTCCTTGTTAGAAGAAGTGATGCTGGAAGAGTCTATTGCATAGAGAGCATATAAAAAATAGAGAATTAAAAAAAAATGTTTGTTATTTGCCTGAAATATAATAAATATATTAATATTGTAAAATAATTATGATAGAAAATGCTGTATAACAGTAAGATAAAAATATCAAAATCTCAATATAATTATATCAATATTGTATAAAATTGCATTTCCATAAATCAGTGTGTTTCAACGTGTGGATCGCGACCCCCAGGTGGGTCGCAAAGTCTTGCTCGGGGAGTTTTGGTCGCAAGCGAGGTAAAAGTAAAAGGCAAGGGTTGTAGGTGGTACACTACAATAAAAATACAACAATTTAAGTGAGAAGACCTGTTTACTTTGCCTGTTTATTTTTTAATAAGTTGTCGAATTGTGGTTCTATTTTTGAGACGTAAATAACGAAATCATCTTCTAATTGGAGCCCATTTCTTTTCTTAGTTTTCATGTTCACCGTTGAAGAGAACATTATAGTCCAATAAAACAGACGAAAACTCAGCCCCTTTGGCGTAGAATTGGAATTTTTTTACTGACGCTAGATGGTTGCATACTGAACGTAACCCAAATGAAATTTTGCCCCTCAATCGCATCAACCCTAAGGAGTAGGGGTTGAAAACTTAAAAATCGCTGTATCTCGATAATTAACGGCCCCATCAAAAAATATTTCAAACAAAAGTTGTTTGGAACAATACAATATGTATAAATTTATGTAACGTCCAATTCCATATCTTCGAAAATAGCGGCACAAAACTACGAGTCTGACCCCAAATCTTCCAATTGTTTTCGTGCCGCTATTTTTGAAGATAGGGCGTTGGATGTCAGACAACTTTATACTTATTTTATTATTATTCCAAACAACTTTTGTTGGAAACTTTTTTTGATCGGGCTATTAATTATCGAGATACGGCGAATTTTTTAGTTTTCAACCCCTATTTCTTAGGGTTGGGGCGAGTTGAGGGGCAACATATCATTGGGGTTACTTCCAGTATGCAATCATGTAGCTTCCGTCAAAAATTCTAATTCTACGCTAAAAGTGCTTGGTTTTCGTCTCTTTTACTGTATGATTAGTTCACATAGGTAGGAAGGTGCGAATGGCACTAATCATTTCAAAGGTTCCCCTGCCAGCTCTGGAAGGGGGGGGGGCGGGGTCGCCAGATTTTTTTACTTGCAAAGGGGTCGCGTATTGAAGAAGGTTGAAAAACACTGCCATAAAATATCAATATAAAACATATAATATAAATAAATACATAATAAATGTATTCTCAGCGCGTCATTAGACTCGGCTGCTTTCCCACATGATTTTTTTTCAAGTTGTGGCGTTTGATCCCGCACACCGCACTTTGTCACTTTTTATTTACCACCAATATTAACGATGCTAAATATGTCATTTCGAAGAACACGTCGCGAGGCAACAGCGACGAGTTGGCGTCAAGTGATGAGGAAAATGCCAATTCCTGCCGCCCGATAGTGCGCGAAACTCTCGACTATCTTAAACGCGTGGACATGCATCTGAGGAAGTTGGACCGAGATTTGAGATCGCTAATTGTTGGAACATGAGAAAACAATTTGTTTGAAGATTCTCGGAGACTTGAGATACTATGAATAAACTCTTATCATATAAATACAATTATTCGCGTCTAATATACGTCGCCGATTCCAGAAGAAGAACAAAACGTTCATCATATATGTGACGCGGAGAATAATTTAATTTTTGAATGACGGATTTCAGTAGAGCTGTTAAGTTTGCAAAAAATAGAAAAACTACTTCTGTTTTAAGTGAACGTCTTCAATGATTTACGGATTGACGTGTAAATATTTATTTTGTTCTGAAATTATTGCGATGGTAAATCGAATATGCTCGTATAAATTTCGCTCGAAACGTTGGACAATAGAACGTTCGACGACTGCACAATTTTCCTTAGACAGGTATTTCATGAAAGTGCGTTATAAAACACATCGGTTACAGAAGTCTCGTGGAAAGCAAAGAAATGTATATATATATATATGTATATATGTGTATATATGTATATATATATATATATATATATATATATATATATATATATATATATATATATATATATATATATAGATCGAGCGAGTTCGATTTTCCTTCTTGTCTGAATTTCTTACAAGTTTAGAGAGTCAGCAACACTTGGGTGTGTGTGTGTGTGTGTGTGTGTGTGTGCGCGCGTGCGTGTGTGTGTGTGTGTCATAAGAGCATATTTTGAGCCTTTCGTGACTATGTAATGTTGACAATCAGGACATCTAGCTGTTCAGAGCATCATTGTTTTCAGTACGAGAACGTATCTTGCAATCACCTTTCTCGGTAATATTTCGATTTTGTTAGTGGGAAAGTTAGTTTTTCCATCTTCCAATAAAAAAGAAACTTCAAAAATGATGAAAAAAAGGGCTCGAAAATAGAAAGAATGTGTGCATTTATAATGCTCGGGAAAGGATTGAGATCGGTTCAAAAAAATTAATCGAAGCCTTTTCTGTTAAGGTTCAGCTTTTTATATCCCGGAATCAAATCTTTTTTCCATCTTGGCGAAAAAGTCCAAGTCCGAATTACGAGACAACGAAAAAGGCGGAGAGAGAGGGGTAGAGAACTAGATGACATAGGATATATACCATAGCAAAAATAGAATTCGGGATAATTAAATAAAAATTCAGAATGAAATACATCCCACCCGAATTGAATTTCATCTGAAGCCAGATTTTTAAAGTTTTTTCCGCTTGCAAAACCGAAAAATTACTCTTCTGACTTCCAAACTGTCCAATAATCATCCCCGAAATCGAAATCGAAACACAAGTTGAGCTTTAGTGACGAATGCACAAAACAGATCTGAAACGTATCAATTTTTTTTTCTAATCAAAAAACCGGTCCGCGTACTCTTTTCGATTGTGTGCAGCCGCAGTAGTTTAAGGGGTTTGGGGGAAAGGTTTGAGAGATAGATTTTTTCACACCAAGAGTGAGGTTTTGAAATGTGGAAATGTATAATTAACGATGGCGAGGGGATTAGTTGTCTGAGTGTAGCTGGAATACCCCATATGTATATGAACATGTATAGGGGAGACCGGGGCAAAATGGTATAGCGGGGCATAATAGGACCGGGGCAAAATGGGACCGGGGCAAAACGGGTTTGTTTGGCGTAACAATTCGATTCGAACAATTTAATTGTTAATGAAATTGGTTAAATAATAATTTTTTATCATTCGGTTAGAATCTTCGCAAGTTTGGTGTAGTCTATTAATGCATTAATGACTGTGTGCCCAATTTTGCGCCAATTTGATATTCCACTCCTCTCTGTCCCATTTTGCCCCGATCCCATTATGCCCCAGTGCCGTTTTGGCCCGGTACCGTTTTGCCCCGCTATACCATTTTGCCCCGGTCTCCCCTACACTATATACATATACATGTATATATATATATAGTGTCCAGCCTTTAACATCACGGAACGAATTCTTTTTTCCATCTTGTCGAAAAAGTCCAAGTTCGATCGTAAAGTACCAAAGTGGATTGCGGGTGACGGGTATACGGCATGCAACTATACCTCCTGCCGTCATCACGACAAAAGGAGACTGTGCGAAATGTTAACCCGTACATGCCAAAGGACCAAAGGGAAGTCGTAACCCGCACACAGATTTCGATCGATGTACAAATCGCGCTTTCACCCCCTCCACCCCCGCCAACAATTTCCCTTCGCTCTTGCATACTGATCGTAAAACTGAAACTCACGATGGCTCTACAATGTTGGAACACGCGTTCTTCGACTTTGTAGGGCTTTGACATCGCATGAGAGAAAAACATCGTCGACGCTTCACTACTCCGTGAAAGGTCTTTATGCGATTGGATCAACATTTTTCACGAGTTCTTGTAATGAAAAAAAAACATGGACGAATATTCAACTGATTGCAGTGGACCATTAAAAGAGTGAGAGAGAGAGAGAGAGAGAGAGAGAGAGAGAGAGAGAGAGAGAGAGAGAGAGAGAGGCGGTCAAAATTAACTGCAGAGACACTCGTGATGATTTCATTTCCGCTAAATGCGGACTACCTTTACCGATGTAAACACAATTGCATGTATTACCCGAAATACAGAAGGTCCATGCGTATTGACGTTCATTTAAGGTCTTGTACGAAATGTCAGTGGGATATATGGAGCTGCACTTCCCTTCTAATTACCGCAATCTATCGATCCTCGTAAACTGCCAATATACGCATGCGTCCGTCGTCAATTTCGCGTCATCACACCATTACGGTAACGAGAAAATCCTCGTACATCTTCCTCGCATAGATTGTAACGTTGCGTTACAAATATCGAGACTATTCGAGAAAGATGTGGTAAGCAGTCTGGCGTAGCTCAGTGGTCAGGGCATTCGACCGATAATCGACAGGTCCCGGCCCAGAAGCGTACCGCATTTTTTTCGGATAGTTCTCGTCGGGTTTTGCGAGGGCTACAAGGTACAGTAGCTGTTACCCCCGCGGCTCCGCTCGCGTGGATTTCGCAGTTGATAGAAATAATCTTTCCTCGGTACTCCAAAAACGGTACCTGGAAGTTTCTGAATTATAAAAATTCAGCGAGAAATTGAGTTTCATTTAAGGGGTTACCCCCACTTGCGATTTTGAAAAAATCGATTTTTTTATTGCATTTTTTTGAAGTATAAGTATCTGAGAATATGTCGTGAAAATTTCAGGTCGATCCGAACAAAATTGACTGAGATATGAGCGTTGAAAGAGAAGAATCCGTGAATTGAAGAACTGAAATTGAAACTTTAAACGCGTTTTTCTCAAAATGGCATTTCTGAAGTCGGTGACCAAGATTACTCGAACACTAATGAACCGATCTTCTTGAAATTTTGCAGGCTTATTCAATACATAAAAATGTAGTCTTTAATCGTTCGATTTTTTTTTCGAAAAAAATGGCCGTTTTATAGCAAAAAAACGGCCGTTTTTTTTCGTTAAAATCGAACCAGTAACTTTGACTGTCCGCCATTTCGTGAAAAATGAAAATTTTTTAAAATCCTTCGATTAAAGACTAGTTTATACTTATATTTGACTAAATCCATCCGCATTTTTTTTTTCAGATGATCCACTTCGCCGCAATGTTGGTCACCGCAAACCGTGTATATAAAAACATTATTTCATTGACGGTCATTTGCCACTAAACAATGTAATATTTTTCAATAAAAAAATTACTAAAAGTTCTTCAAGATGTGTTCTTTAAGATGGTATACTGATCGATTAAAAAAGTTTTGTAGTTTTCTTTAAAAAAATTCATGAAAAAGGCCTTTTTTTTGCGCTACAAGTGGGGGTAACGCCTTAACTCAGTACCTCTTTAAAACGAGTTTGTGGTATTGCCTTTTGGGGCTAAGATAACCAGGATACTGGCAGAGCTCACTTTCGAACATGCGATAAAATACTATCTATGATCCAGCTCCTCTTTCAGATCGATGTTCCAACACTCTTCTTTCAAGTCGATGCCGACCGATTTCAATGATTGTCCTTAAGATTTATTAATAGGTATGGGAACACACACACACCTTAAAAGAAGCCTGTATCCTCTTAAGGAGTGAGAGGCAGTCAGAGGTGTGAAAAAACGAGCATATTCAATCATTTTTTTTTATAGTCATTAAGTTTGTTTTACAAAAGTGGTTACACAGACTTTTTATGCTACATTTAAACTTGACTTGTACAAATTTTCAACGAAAAATATTGATTATTTATAACAATATCGCCATCTTTGTCGGACCCCCTTCGGCATCTAGTGCTTTGCGGTGACCACTATAATTAAAAAACCACTCGATGGATTTTGATGAAATTTGGTGTGCTTATTGATAACATTAAAAACTAGTCCTTAATCGAAGCTTTTCTTTTTTTTTTTAATTAAGAAAAGGGCGGCATCCAACAGATAACTTTCGATTTTCGACCAAAAAATCGCTCGCTTATTGTTTGAAAAAATAGAAATTTTCAAAAAAAAATGGATATCCTCCGATTAAGGACTAGTTTTTAATGCTGTCAATAAGCACACCAAATTTCATCAAAATCCATTGAGTAGTTTTTGAATTATAGTGGTCACCGCAAAGCACTACATGCCGAAAGGAATCCGACCAAGCTGGCGATATTTTTATAAATATTCAATATTTTTCTTTGAAAATTTGTACAAGTCAAGTTTAAATATAACATAAAAAGTCTGTGTAACCACTTTTGTAAAACAATCTTAATTACTATTAAAAACAAATTATTGAAAATGCTCGTTTTTTCACGCCTCTGACTGCATCTAACTCCTTAAACTCGAACGGATATTCTCGAACGGAACTATCTCTCCTTCTCTCCAGGAGCCTGCCGATAGCCTTTCAGTAGCTTGGATCGGGGGACACATTTATCGCGTTTCCCAGCTTAATTTTCAGTTGCGGACAAAGACTCAGTGATATTCGTAATTGGCAGATAATTGGCTTTTAGATAGACCCTTTAAATGACTTACAGTTGATTTAAAAAATTCCGATCTTTCAGGCCATTTTTCTAGAATCGCCGAAATTTCGAAATTTCAATCATAGCATCGGTTCTATTTGACGGACGGAGATTTATCGGGAGGGTTTCAGAAAGGATTTTGGCAGACTCAGATAACACCCTTGGATTCATTAATTACTCTTACCAGATTGTGGACTTGAAAAATGGCTAAAAAAGTCAAAGGGCGTATCTGTGGAACATTTTTCGAAAATCGATGGTCCAAGTTTAAAATTCTGCCAAAAATCGAGAAAATGAACTGTTCAGTCCTCAGCATCACGGAATGCAGCGTAGATTAATTTTATACATATAGCTATATCTCAGACAACTCCACACGCGCTATATCTACAGACAATATTCATGTGCTAGAAATATCGTATACCGACAATCGCATAGCCTCAGAGAAACCCATTTCTTTTACATTCTTACCCTTCGCGGCTTCAATGGAAAAATCCGCGAAGGAACTCTTGGCGACCAGATGTTTTATTACTAAATAGTTTTACCATTGGAAAATCCACGGTACGGTGTCTGGCGACCAAGTGTTGGATTGCTAGATCGCTTTATTGTCGAAAAATCCGAGGTACGGCGTCTGGCGACCAAATGTTTTATAACGGATTCATCGTCAGGGGTTTTTTGCGGGAGCCTCCGCATGAGCACTGCGTCCCAACGCTTCGTGCTTACCTGCGGGGAATGCCATCCCTTTCAGCCAATGAATATCGGCAAAATCTCTTAATGTAAGGGTCAACCAATGAGGAATGCGTGATACAAACTCTCGAAGCCATCTTTACCTCCCTCCAAACGAGAGGGCTAAAAGATCGAGAGTTTGCACTTTTCCTTTTTTTGTAAAAACAGTCTTAACTCAACAAGCGCGACAGACACAACTAGCTGCTCGCCTACAAAACCTTTTAACTTCGACTCGTGAACTTCGACACGGACAAGAACTCATCTTGATCCCTGACTCGAATGAACACATCACACGATCCAAATTATTAATTATTTTGTACAACCGATTGTCATAAGCAATAGTTCTTGTTTTTTTCTTGTTATTAAAGTATATAGTGAATTAAAAAGAAAGTGTAAATCCCAATCTTAATTCATTTTTTTTCCATCGTTCCTCTCGGGTCAACTTCGTCGTCAGGAACAGTTTCGGGAGATAATATCGACGTACCGACAGGTATAACTGGGACTTACAACCCCAGCAAGCGCCTCGCAAAATAATCGTGAGCTCCCGCGTCGGTTACCCCGAACATGAACCGCACGGGATTTCATAGACCAAGCCATAACGAAGAGGATACGCATGGAGTGGTGTTCCAAATGGGAGCAGAAAACAAATGATCGACGGTTCATTCGATGGATCAAAGTGGACGATTCAGATAAGTATACGCGTATTTCTTACCTTTTTGAAAATCAACCCCTAAAGGGATATGAAGGAGAGTATAAAATCTATGCAAAGTCCGAAAAACAGACCAAAAAAAATATTTTTCCCGATACAAACTTTCATCTTTTATGTCAGCCCCTTAAGGCTTGATTTTCTAAAAATTAAAAAACAAGTGTACATCCATATCTAATAAAGACTTCAATCACATATTTTTACATCTCTAAGTCTAGAGGTTTCGAATTTCCATACAACAATTATCCAGCCTTTTCACTCCCTTAGGGGATAAACTGCCGAAAAATCATTTCTCCGTGAGCCCAAGTGATATAACGGCCCAAATAGAACCTGTATGCCAAATTTCATATGGCTAGGCTTTCATATGTCAGTCGTTCCGGCTTGGCGACGATGAATCAGTCAGGACATGATACTTCATATCGATAGAAGAATAGATAGATGACACAATACGAGTCGCGATTGATCAGGTTGGATTGACCATCATAATTTTCTTTCGCAGTAGCGTTCGATCTCTCTATACTCAGGGGCTCATAATGTACAGTGCACATACCCTTTTATATATGGCTGAATTTCCCCATTGCGCTATCTCCTTCCGCACCGTTGATCAGCCCTGCTTGCACAAATCAGAGGATATTCGCGATTCGCTTCCGTCAAATCGGGAACCCGAAAATACTATCGAACAGCGCGGTACAGGGAAATATTTTCCAACGATTACCGTGCACAGCAACAATGAGGACGAGCTTTTGAGGAGTGCGTCATTAATGAAGCCCGTATTTCTCGTTGGGATTACAAACGACCGTATATCTCGACAGAACATCTTGACTCACCCCTCCCCCTCCCGCCACTGCCAACTCATCTTCCATCACATATTTGCTTCTACCATGATACGATACCTTCCGCAATTATCGACAACTTGCTGGGCTAACAAAAATTGAAAACGCCGTGCTCCAGCCGCGTCATTACACCGACTTCGGATTGAAACAGGATATCGATTTTCCTAAATTTTGCAGTTCCACGCGCCGCTAATACGAGATGGAGATCCGGAATTCATCCTAACTCATCTACATATACTATACATATATACATACACACACACACACACACACACACACACACGCACGCGCACACACACACACACACACACACACATATATATATATATATATATATATATATATATATATATATATATATATATATATGTATGTATGTATGTATGTATGTATAACTGGAGAATCTTAGCCGGAATTACGGAGTGAATTGCAGGAATGTGCAGTCTGTTCGATCGACAATTAGAAATCATAGACGGCTTCCGTATTACCGTGAATGTCGGGAACAGAGAGAAACGATGGGGAGCGACTAATGACTTGAAATTTGTAAAGTCGTTAGTCGATAAAATTCTCGTAATACATATATGTGGATATACCGGAAAGCCCATACATATATATATGTACATAGATATATATACACGGATGCATTTTGGATCCGTTAAATATATGGAATGTTCGTCACCAGCACGTCTGGCTGTTGCGAGGACGGTTTCCATGACAATTCCCCATGCGAAATGTTGATTTTGGAGACTCGGTAGTGTTTGAAATCGCCTTTGGATAAATATGCCTCTATTCGTTCAAGGGTGCTTTTTACATAAAATATTGGGGCTCATATTAAGTTAGTGTGGGGGCAAACGACTTCTATGCGGATGGTCCTCGAAATAGATGGTTCTTAAAATCATCTTTCTACGTATATAAGTAAAGGTGAAGAAAAGGAATGAGGGAGGAAAGCGAGATGAACGAGCACGCTCAAGAAGTAAGCTAATATTCCCGGACCATTAAGTTAAGCCGGAGGTTAGGAGCGTTTTCGTTCACCTTTTCGTTCTCTCATCCAATACAGCTCCGTTTATTTCCCTTTATCCTCTCTTTAACTCCCTCTGAAGTCGTTACTTCTCTCTCTCTCTTTCTCTCTCTCTCTCTCTCTCTCTCTCTCTCTCTCTCTCTCTCTCTCTCTCTCTCTCTCTCTCTCTCTCTCTCTCTCTCTCTCTCTCTCTCACCCCTCTGAATCACACCTTCTACAATGAATGAAACAATCGATTAGTAACTCGAAGTGCGCCATTGGCGAAACTTGTCGTAGTAGGTATAATCGCTGTTCGAGTATTTCGCCATCCCTACCGTACACGGATATACGTATATAGACGCGGACTCGACAGATATCGCGGGTGATGCACCGAAGTGGGATTATATACGTCGTAGCGCACGATCGCGTTGAAACTTAGATACTTCGTTTCTCAGCACATTGCTCGTAACGATATATGTACGCTTGCGGAATAAGATCTGACCGACGGATAAAAAGTTGATAGGATCCGGGAAAATATAACGTTATATATGTTTCATAACTTCGTGAAACTCCTGGATTAGTAGCCGAAGATTACACACGCGGGTGTATGTATATGCATAGCGGAAGTTTTAAGTACCATTTCTTCCATTCGTCTCGGCACGTGATGCGCGAAAACTGACTTTTCTTAAGGCGGTATTCTTGTCTAGAATTTAGAAGTAATCGATTTCTTTGCCATTTTCTTAAGGTAGTACGAGCGCGCAATCTTGATTTGTATAGATTTTGTTCAAATTTTAACCAGACATTGTTCGTATCATTTTGCATGTTTGAGTGAAATTTCAGAACGGTCGACTATTTAGATTGGGAGATAATCGGTTTTAAAATTGCAACTTTTAATACCGCAGGGTCTGCATTGAAATTTAGACAGAATGATTTTCCGTAAACAATATTTGTCCCCTACAATAAGAAGAAATATGGCAACACCGCAGAACAGTATTGTTCAATATTTCCAGAAAAACATAAGTACGTGTTCCTAAAGTTAACAGTTTTGTCATAAAGAAATATTTGCATTATGAATATTAATATTTTATATTGTTTATGTTATCTTTATTAACAAATAAAAGTGTTGGTTTATTCATAACTAATTAGAAACCTTGTTCGATTAAAAATTACTTCCAAATAAAAATTCGTGTTGCCGTATTATTTTAAATATACCGCGCAAACTCACGTCATTGGATCCGTGGAATGATGCAGTGTTGCCATATGTTTTCTTAATTATAGGGGATAAATATTTTTTACGGAAAATTAATCTGTCGAAATTGCAATGCAGACCCTGTAGTGTTAAAAGTTGCCATTTTAAAACCCATTATCTCCCAATCTAAATAGTCGACTGTTCTGAAATTTCACTCCAACATGCATGGTGACATGAACAATGTCTGGTTAAAATTTTAACAAAATCTATATAAATCAAGATTGCACGCTCGTACTACCTTAAAGTATAGATTCTTAAGAATATGTATTCAGAAGGAAATTTCACAATTCCCAATATTTTCGCTAATAAACGAGACCAGAATAGCATACGAATTTCAGAGGCTTTCGAGGAAGCTAAAACTGCTCGCAGGGAAGAGAGCGCTTCAGAAAACCATCATTTCGCAGTTGAGAAAGGTCCATCCGCTACAAGGCGCAAATGGCCGATTAAGCCAACGTAAATATATCATGCCATTATACCACTTAAATAGCTGCGGATGCCTGAAATTGTACTCAAAACGTTAAACGAATTTTTGTCGAAACGACTTATTTTAACCTGGTTGACATGAAATCTCCAATTCTATTCGAATGATTGACTTCAAATTTGATACGGACCGGTATTATACATCCCTCGTTCATTCCTACCTCGGGTATTGCAAAATTATTATTATTATACATTAAAAAAAATGTAACTTTGAACAACAGACCGCAATTCTTTTTTTCGGACCGACGCGTCGCCGTCAATTTTTTTTGTCTCTTTGGTGCTTACCGTAGTGACATTCTTATTGATGACAAAAATTGTTTTTTTTTCTGTTTCAGATGAATGGGGGCTTAGGAATCATGTCAACCGCCTCAACCCTTATTTGACGGCCATATTTAGCGGCCCGTAACTTTTTCAATTTTAATTTGTTTTGCAGAAACATTTTTATGTAAGTTCTTAAAACGTCAACAAAGGGACTAAAAAATGACGCTGCAATTATCTTTTGTTTTTTTTTATCTAGCCCGAAAAAACGTATGTCACGTAGGCCTCTAGACTAGAATACATACTGCCTTCACAGCTATTCATAATAATATTTTGAATAGTTCATGAGTATGCGCCCAATAAAATACAATTTATCCGTAATGAAATGAACGACTGCGCGTCACGTTATTCGTGAATGAGTCACGTAATCAGCTTGTAAAATATTGTATTGAATGCAGCAGTGAAATATAATTCATTGCAAAAAAATGGCACCATTATAATTGCATATTAAAGGGGGCACCAAACACGAGCGATGTACGAAATGTAATTTTGTATCAAAAGGTGCAGAATGATGTTCACATTTGCACTAATATAATGTGATTAACATCATTCTTTTCCTAAGCAGCCCAACTATTTTTGTCGGTTTTACTGAACTACTTTTGTCGAAAATTTTCTCTGAGGATTTTCAATGCCTGCAACTTCTTTGGAAATCTAAACATTAACTTTTTGGAAAATTTAAGATTGCTATTTTTATTTTAAAGAAGCTTTACTTTATTTTCTAATAATTTTTCTTTCGGCAAATCTTTGGAAACGACTGTCGCTTTCTTTCGGATCCTCATAAGGATCTGCAACCTCAATCTGAAATGAAAGAAACTGAAAAATAATGAAAGTCAATCATTAAAAAAAAAAAAATTTCGTTGCCTTCCAGGTATGTAAATTTCAACACCATGTACAGAATTTTCTTCTTTAGCGATTGGTAAGGAAACTTTCGATCGTTTTTATTTTACATTCGTATTGAACTTAAGTTACGAAATGCTTGAAAAATAATACCTTTCGCCGCGCCACATTCATCTTTACAATTATCCAGTTAGAAAAAACTTATTACTTATGTGGGATTAGATGATACTTCCGAGAGTTTATTAATTGCCAATGGCTGTTGTTTTCCTTGGTCGACGCATAAGCCAATCACTGTATCACTTATACTGTGGGTGCTTTCGCTCGGAACTGCTTTCTCGTGCAACCGTGGTCGTTTTTCGAAAGAAGCTTTTAGTCAACGAGCTCTCTGCAAGGTTTTTGTATCCGTTTTGCTACACCCCGAAGTGATGGAAGGTAAAGAGGGTGGTTAGTGCTTGCCCTCCCATCACTATTTACGGAAATTGCCGCTCGTTGCGCACACTCAGCTGAGCTACGTCCAAAGGATTTTTCTCTTCTCACCGTAAATGAAGCCCTCCATATTTGTTTTTTTTTTACTCTGAGCCACAGTACAATCATTTACTGACGCAAGGTCTTAAGAACATTAGAAAAGGGCAACTTATGAAACAAAAGGGTTCGAGCATCGAGCAAAAAATGTTGGAACATTCTACTTCGTATGAAGTATCTTGCAGATGTATAAATCTTTCTACCATATTTATCGAGCTGCACTTCTCAATTCCAATTTTCTTCTACCCCAAGTATCTCCTTGAAGGGATTCATTTTATTGATTTGATCGATGAACATGAGACGGTACTAAACGTTATTTTTTCGGTTTATTATTGATGATCCTCAAGTACAAAAAGGAAATTAGAAAAACGATAGCGTTGAAGTTTGCATAGTCGAAATGCAACTTTATTTCATTTGCAAATAATAAGTGTATTAAAATGCAATTTTTATTTCCCTTTCACTTCTTCATATTTGTTACAGCCTATAATTTTATTTATAGATTAAGATCGTGGTCCTTTCTCGAGGACAAGAAAAACCATTTGAGTGATTTTCGTACCTTAAAACGGCGAAAAAAACGAAGGCAATAGAAGGAAAGTAAATGTTCGTTGCATTCCAACGACGCAAATTTCAACATCATGCAAAATGAAGTATGTTGAGGTCGATTGTATTCCCAATTTTTATTTAATTTCTTCCTATCCATATTTCGTTGTCACGGAACGTAAGAACTATTATAGACAACATGGGCGAGAATACTAGAAAGGAACATGACTTCGATGTCCGTCTTCAATTTTGTTGAAACTTGTGTATATTGCAGATAATGAAAAACTATTAACCACATATATTTTGTTTTTGGCGGACAACCGGTTGTAAGGGGTGAAACCACCCCCAGAGTGAAGCAAGCCAAGGGCTGATTTTGCAGCCCCACTCGCAAGCAGTTCACCGATTTCAGTAAAACAATAACGAAAATTCTTCTAATGCAAAACGATTAGACCACTATGGGTCCATCGGAGCAAATTTTAAATAAGGGATGAACCACCCCTTTTTTCGATCTTTCACCCCACAGTTGAAAGTGGCGCGTTGAATTGAATAAAACGGCTAACACTTTGAAGGGAGAATAAAATTGAAACATACCTATTTTTTCAATTATTCTGAATTGCCAAGTTTTAGCAGTTTTGGTACAGTTGGTGAAGTGTTACCATTTGATTCAAATATATACAGTAAATTGTTTGTCATGTACTGAATTCGTCCTCTAAGTTTTAAATCGATCGTCTACACCATTTCTACAAAATTTACGATTCAAAAAACATTTTTTAACCTACGGCGATGCCTACGCTCATCGCTGAATAGCAGTTCTACGCACGAAGTAGTGTGAAAAAATGTTTATAATTTTATTTTTCAAACTGTCAAATCACTCAGGACATTATAAAAATTTCGCCATCAGTGTAATAATGTTAAATGCCCTATGTTTTGTTTTTAAAAAGTATTTTGTTTTTCATTATAAATTTTATAGAAACGGTATAGACGATCTATTTAAAATTTAGAGGGTGCATTCAGTATATGACAATAATTTACTGTATACATTTGAATCAAATGGTAACATTTCGTCAATTGTTCCGAAACTCCTTAGAGGGTAAACCGCTCCTTCCGTGAAGTTGTTTTTCATTCTATATTTCAAATGTGTCTGTTGATTGAAAATGCTTCTACAAACTGCAAATTGATGTTTACATTCCGGTAAAATCATATACCTACATGAGTTTCAACTAAATCGAAGGCGTGCACCGAAGTGCTTTTTCTTGTACGTGAAAAAAAAATTGAAAACCGTGAACGCCCAGGTCGAAACAATTTGCCACGAAATTGCCCCTACGTATGATCCGAATAATGTATTTTGGCTCCAAAAGGATTGCTCAAGACGAGCGCGCGAGATATATTCCGAGCCCACTCAAGATAACGCTCTGCATTTTAATAGAAAACGAAAATAGATTCTACCCTCGTGTGGCTCCTGTGGCATCGTGCGAAAGCTTCGCGTTACATCAACTTTGACGAAACGATGAAGGCCCTGGTCAATTGAGAGTGGACCAACCGTTTTTCCTCGAAATAAGGCGAATTTAGTTCAACCGCGAAAATACTACATCTTGCTCCGAATGACCCAAAGTCGTAATTATCAGAAGGTAGAACATTATGCACACGTATTTTCAACGTCCTCGAAATGCTGCTTTCATTATTCTATTTTTTGTTCAGCAAATCTTGTACGCAGTTTCTCCGGAACGTTTTAGGGAAGCCAAATATTCATGATGTTTGTCGCACTACTTTTCAGGAAAGTTAGGAAAATATCGTCGAAAGCCGTCACACGGTTCAGTGCCCTTTTACCGTGACAATGGCAGACGAGACGAGTGAAGGGAAAAAAGAACATCTATAGAAAACAGCACGCAGAGAGATCCAACTCACCCACAAAACATAGCCAAGAACGCCAGTTAGAAAGGCTATCATCAAACCGTAGGCAGTTGGCAATGTCTCAAGTCCGCTGTCAGTCTGTGCCATATTTGTTCTTCTCTGTTTATTTCTCGGTGTCTTTCTCTTTCTCGTCGTCTCTGGCCCTGTCTCGTAGTCCTTGCACTTTCCTCGTCTCTCCGCAGCGAGATCACTGTACCATATATACCACACGCACACCGGATACAGCAAGACCACGAGGAATCACACGATCACTGGATAACGCCAGACAGCGGCCAGTGAATTGCGTAAATTTATCGAGCTACGGACGATGAGAGCCATTGAAGCTGCAACCACCGCAATGGTATTGGTGCCACCGAATCACCATCATCAGAGTGCCCTCCGGTTCTCGACCTCGATACGCATGCAACGATCGTAAAATCAACCAATAAAATCAATCGTGGATGTGTCGTCGTACACGCAATATTCAAAATCATTGCCCATATACATCATCTTTGTGTAAACCAGACCAGTACTTTATCACAGATTGCATATATGGGCGATTGCACAGCGTTGAGAAAAATTGTCGTTGCAGGCTTGGGGAAGGCTGGAAGAGTGTTCAAATGGACACGAAATGGACGAAGATTTATGGATTCTTCGTTTGAACGTTTTATCTACGAGCTAGAGATTTTGAAGACCAAACGCGTTGGACACATCCAAGTCGGCGTTAAAGTTCGATCTATCTTCATTGATCCAACTTCATGTAGTCCGGCTAGCTGAAAACTAGACTGTGTTTTCCGCATGTCAGTCCACGTCCAAATGATAGACTAGTTCCACGTCATTCGACATCCAAATGATAGGCTAGTTCCACGTCATTCGACGTCCAAATCATGGGTTCGTCGTTTACCTATTTGCTTGTTCACAATTTCATGATATTGGAGACCAGACAGTGACAAATGGATGAGCCTGTCATCTGGATATCCATCGGGATAAACAGAGGCCATCCTAATTTTTTGCTAGCCTCACTTTTGACAACTGGCGAAGGAAAACTGCGGGCCCATCAGGAATCACATTTATCAAGATGCATATCAACTACGCGGAATTCTTTTTACATGTGCGGGATACTTTTACATATTCGGGAACACAAGGACACGAACTGCCATCGAATTTATTTTTCACTTATTCGTAGAACTTTGAAATCACTGATAACAACAAATCCCGTGCTGTTTAAAAAAATATGAATCGTCCCGTAGTAGAATTGGCGTTGTGCACTAATGGACGTACGCGACGCTAGATGCACGCTAACTGCCGTGAAAACGGACAGCACAAGCTCGCGTTTGGGAGGGGCCCTCGTTTCGTAATCCTCTCGCTTGCCTGCGTTTTGTAATCGAACATGCCGCTGAGAGTATAACGGATTTGATTGCCACGCGATATCGAATTACGCTCCCTAATTGACCGTTTAGCATTTTACTCGCATGTCCCTCCCGGTTATTCGAAAGTTTGTATCCATTGAATAACGAGGGTGATCCTTCGGCTGCTTGTACCGTGAAGGCAAAAAACTGAAGCTTCCTCTTCGATCAATTTCGCATCCGTTACAATTTCGATTAATATCAATTGCCCTTCGTCGTTACGAGGCTACAGTGGCACGGCACGGAGATTGGGTTTTGATTAAATCTAACGCGAAGTTAAAATTAATTTGCGTCGTTTGCCACGACACTCGTTCGATGTTTCCACATGTTGCAAAAAACAAGAATCCCGCACATGTAGAACGCTCCTGATCAACGATTTCCCACAAAATTAAGAATTTGAGATCTTCGATCTTGCTTTATGACGCTGATTATTTCGTTTGGCTTCATTTTGCAGACGTAGGTGGGCGAAGGAATTTTTCTAATTACGAATGACACGGATGTCGAACGGTTAGGCGTGGACATCGGCAAGCTGCGGGAAGCGACTGGACCACGGTCTCAGAAGCGACAGATTCCTATATCTATTTTTACACATTGATGTGCTCGAGGCACGGGGAGGCCGAAGGGTCTACCGATGCTTGGCTTCACGCTATCCTCATCGCCATACGTGATCCCCCATCCATCGATTTCTCCGCTAACTATATGGCTACTCGTAGTTATCGATGTATGAGTAAAATTCGAATGGATTCGGAGAGTGAGAAGTGTATGATGAAGACTCATTCTTTCCCTATCCATTAGTCATGAGATGCCTTAGTTTCCTCACAACCGAGAAGCAGTCAACCTTTCATCTTAGGTACTGCCAACACATCATGTGGACCACAAAACTTTGACTTGCAAATTTAACAGTGCTTTACGAGTATTTCCCGTTGCGCGCAGATCCAATTTCAGTACAGCTCGTTTGTCCTATTTTGCAACGTAGAAATCATTTCTTCGTCTCGCTTCTCCCTCTGTTTATCTTGCACGCGGAGAAAGCTACATTACAAGATCCAAACGCGCTTATAAATAGTATATGTACGGAGCCTCTGGTAATGAGAGCAAAGCCGGGTAGACCGAGAGACGAAGTATAACTGGAACAAGTTGAGTTTCGGTGATACAAACAATCCGCAAGTCATTCTCGAGACCCAGAGAATTTCCGTCTTGAACTAAAGTGCCTTGAGTTACGATAGTTTAAGATCGGTGCGCTCGATTATTTCCTAACAACGAAAAAACGTTCGTTCGATCGTGACACCACCGACACTTTCTTTTTTAATTGTTTCCAATGTTCCCTGCTATTTGCTGACGGGATCTCACGATACCATCTCTCTCACTTTCCAAAAGCGATCACCCATCCAAGTATTGGCCGAGACGCCGTGCAGATAATGTCGTACGGGGGCTATTGGATTTCTAAACTCGTTTCTACTTCCTGATAGGGATCCAATGGGTCATTTCATCTACGCTGAAACCTCACACTCGTATATTGGATTCTAATGGGGATTCGCCATTGGAAACCAATGTGTAAATCCAATTAGAATCCTAAAGGATTCTCATATCATCGAAACGAATCCGATACGATTCTTGATGGATCTTATCGCATTTGTTAGAATGAATTTTCTATTCTAAATAGATTTCTATTGAGTTCTATTTATTTCTAAAATATATAGATATACAAAAAGAGCAGATTTTCCAAAAGCTTAAAGCCTATCGTACAAAGATATAAATCGCTTAAAAAGTATATCTAAAAATGGTTTCGAATCACATCACTAAAAATCGACTGTAATGATCGTTTGTTCTTCACTTTCCTGCACTTTGACATACTATCACCACCCACGTAAACGCTCACGAAGCGTGCAGGTTATGCTTCGACACGCCGAGTTAATTCTCCTGACATCACATATTTTCGATTCGAACGTGGTAAGAATTCTCAAACGGTGTTCGTCGTGGGACAGTGCAGGATCCAACAGGATCCCGATGAAGACTCTCCATGTGCGGTGTCCCTAACAAATCCTCATAGAGATGTGAGTGCATCTTGGGACTACCCAACAAACTTGTACACGAGATCACGAAAGGATATTTATATCGGCGACCCGGCAAACTCCGGTTGAGAATATCAAATAACAAATTCTCAAACGATGTCAATAGGGAAACAGGGCGGAATCCACTTTGCCTTCATAGTGGCCTCTCTATGTGCGGCGTCCCTATAAAATTGCTATAGGGATGTGGCAGGATCTGACGACTCCCTAACAAATTTCGGCACGGCACACGTCGGCCGTCGATACTTGGCATTTGAGCATCAAACTGCGCAACGAAGTACAGGAAATTTCCGTTTACGCTTCTTCGATAGATGCCCCATCAAGCCCTGGAAAGCCCACACTCGTATAGACGTATACGCGTTTACACGCCCCGCTATAAAGCCAAGAAAGTTGTTAAACTTCCTCATATTTTTTATATCAAATTCATTTTTTTTACATCTCTCCGTGTACATATTTTTTCAACTCTCCGCAGCAGATGCCCCCGGGCGGATGTAAACTTTTCCGGCATAGAGAGAGGGAGACAGGAGAGCTGTAAAAAAAAAGCGAACCGAAAGCTGCCAAGGAAAACGCACACAAGGGCGACTTATAGAATTTCGAATGCAGCGAATAGGAGAAGAGTGTGTACTTTATTTGTATATATCGAGTGATTCGGGTTATCGGCCGCTGGTGCAGGGATGGGAGAGAGAGGGACTTTATACAGTCGAGTTCTGCGCCGTGCATAAAATGCAATTTGGTGGGTGTCAGGTGGAGCAAAGAGGCGAGCAAGGGGATAGGGCGGGCCGTCCCACTGACTGCCGTGTTACGAAATTTAATTGAATTTATCGATCGGTTTTCGGATTCTCCGTTTACCGTGAGCCGCAGCGACGGGGAGATCCTCTGCATAAGCGAACGGGGAAGGGGTCGCGGGTCCCGGGGCGCCAGCGGGGGGGGGGGGGGAGGCACTTCTGAACCTTCCAACTATCCGAGTATGCCCGCCGGAAAGCATCGGCAGAAGCATCAGGACAAACGTGCACGATGGCTCTCGGCTTTGGCTTTGGGCGACCGTTACCCGTTACGATGTATACGGTAGCCTCTCGTACGAGTACCTACACAGCCTCTGACGTCGAATAGACCACCGACTCGCTAATCGATTCCCTTAAACGGCATCCCGTCCCTCGTTGACGTCCTCTCTCCCGCGCCACTTAAAATATCAATGTCCGCGAGCCGGATTGACGCTAGAGGCGCCAACATTTTGCCAACTAATGAAAATCGTAACTAACGTCCTTCCACCTATATACGTTGACACCGCGATACAGAGAGGGCCGAGCTCTTCGATATACAGGCCCGTAGGTACTCTCGTGCAATGTGAGTACATATGTAACAACAAAAAAGCGGTCGAGTGCGGATCGGATGTTCAAGTAGGATTCCGTTCGGGTCGTTAGGTACGAACGTACTTCCAACATCCAATTCGAACCCTATCACTTTTTTTCGACACGTTACGGTTCTCCTATGTCGTTGGATAGACCGCGGACACAAGTTTGATTGATAACTATGTAGGTTCGTTTTTTTTTTATCGAAACTATGTTTTCGATACACTAGCCGCAGTAATTTTCTTACAAATACTCGTTGAATGGCTTTTTCCATCAATTGGCTTATCAACCGTAAGTCTACAGCAACAAAAGAGGCAGTTTTTGAATAGCTTTGGGTCGACTTTTGATGTCACATCAAACGATAGATTACTGAATGGTCTAAATGAATGGGGTACGTGAGACAAAAACTATTTACAAATTCGCGGCAACCCATCGCGTCTGTTCAAAGTGTCCGGTTGCCAAACTCCGGCACGACGCGGGTGCAAAACTGTAGGAGCTACGAAGCTGTGATGTGCGGGTAGAAAAGAGGAAGTTAGGAGGATTACCAGTAACCGCGGGATAAAAACGAACTTTATCGTGACAGGTGATCCCTTATGCAGGTTGGAAATCAACGAGAGAAAACGTACCCCCATTAAAACTTGTACGCTGCACCAAGCACTAGGCAAATTCGTTTGCTTTACTATTTGTTCCCTGCCTGCAACGATAATCTATTTGCACAAATGAAGATGACGAGACTGGATGATGATCCACGAAAAACATTATCCCGATCATCTAGAAAGCAATAGGCCTGAGCTAAAATGGAGCATGGTTGAAAGCATGAGACTTCAACGTAATTTCGAAGTCCACTGAGCAGCATAAGTTTCCTCTCTCGACGGGGACTGTTGACTGGCAATGAAAAGGAAATTATTTCCATCGCCTTACGAAAATGTCAAGGCGTCTTCATACGCATGTTTCCTTTCTTCAAGTCCAATCTATCGAAACCCTCCAGGTCCCACGAAGATTACCATCGATAAGCTAGTTCTCGATTTCACACCCACATACATATGCATTCGCCGACGTGTAACTCGTTTTCGCGAAGCTGAAGTATTGGCCAGCTTTTTGGTGGTTTCCAGCAGCCTCTCAAGGCTTTTTCCTTCCCTCGGACGAATTTCGAACGCGGGCCAAGACAGGAGAGAAACGTCGAAGGAAAATTGATGGAAAGGTCGCGGGTATGGGAGCAATGCTGTATGCGGCGACGATGCGGCACGAGTTTGTATGCATCGGGTTGCAAGGCTCACATATACCTACGCTCTACGTGTGGTTCGAATGAATGTTGAGGTTCGAGTTAGGTCTGAAGTTGGAGAGGATTTTGTGGGGGCTCTCGGTGGAGGGTATAGGTATGGGAATGTAACGGGGCGTGTCGGGAAATGTCGGATGATAGGAGCGAGAAGTAACGCGTCTTCGGTCTTGTCGAACACGTTAGAGAAAAGCTTTTCTATCTTCTATGACGTGTGCGAGGTTTTTCCCGGCTTGTATAGGCCGATCACGTTTCTCCCGTCGTGATTCCGTCACTTGGAAATTTCCGATCCGACATTATGTGTGTCCTTACCTGTAGACTCGGCAGCACGGAGGCCTCGTATCTTTGTGTATTGTGTCGTAAAGCACACGAACCTGTCATTAACGCGAGAGCCTGTCAGGGCGATTGATATACTCGAAGAATACGTAATACGTGACTGTAAAAAAAGAAAGATACGAAAAGGATAGCTATTGTAACGGAAGCTCGTGGACAGAACGAAAAAGAGCCACCACACTTCCGACGGGACGTTGTTGGATATGAGAAGATTCTGGAGGTTGAGCAGCTGTCATTTCACTGTGTGAGGAGTATCGTATTTCGCAGAGTCGTACCTAATGGCTGAGATTAGCAACCTTATTCGTAATTCCATAATCCTGTTGCCTCCTAGGATAAAATTGGGAATTTGTTTTGGCTTCGAAGAACAAAAAGGGGGGGCAATGAATGTTAACTTTTTTACAAGCTGAAAGTGACACTGCGTAGGAATTCAAAATCCTTTAAGGGGTTACCCCCACTTGCGATTTTGGAACAATCGATTTTTTTATTGCTTTTTTTTTAAGTATAAGTATCTGAGAATATGTCCTAAAAATTTCAAGTCGATCCGAACAAAATTGACTGAGATATGAGCGTTGGAAGAGAAGAATCCGTGACTTGAAGAACTGAAATGGAAACTTTAAACGCGTTTTTCTCAAAATGGCATTTCTGAAGTCGGTGACCAAGATTACTCGAACACTAATGAACTGATCTTGAAATTTTGCAGGCGTATTTAATACATATAAATGTAGTCTTTAATCGGTCGATTTTTTTTTTCGAAAAAAATGGCCATTTTGTAGCCAAAAAACGGCCGTTTTTTTTCGTTAAAATCGAACCATTAACTTTGACTGTCCGCCATTTTGTGAAAAATGAATATTTTTTAAAATCCTTCGATTAAAGACTAGTTTATACTTATATTTGACTAAATCCATCCGCATTTTTTTTTCAGATGATCCACTTCGCCGCAATGTTGGCCACCACAAACCGTGTATATAAAAACGTTATTTCATTGACGGCCATTTGCCACTAAACAATGTAATATTTTTCAATAAAAAAATTACTGAAAGTTCTTCAAGATGTGTTCTTTAAGATGGTATATTGATCGATTAAAAAAGTTTTGTAGTTTTCTTTAAAAAACTTCATGAAAAAGGCCTTTTTTTGCGCTACAAGTGGGGGTAACGCCTTAAGAGTTTACATGGATCATCAGCCTCAAGGGTTTATGCCTGGTTGTGAGAGTCGAAAAATGACTTTTTTCTTAAAACCTATATATTTTGACAGTATACCATCTTATAAATGTTCTCTGAAGATTTCCAGTTGATCAGATTAAAATTGGCAGATTCGTAGGGCGTTATGTTGACGCCCGTCGACACGCTCGGAGCTTCGTTCGAAGCTTTGAACGCTTTTTTCTCGAAAGAGCGTTTTCCAAGTCGGTGAACAAAATATATAAAAAACTAGTGCATTGATCTTTCTGAAATTTTCGGGGCTTTTTGTATATGTAAAAACATAGGATTTGATGGTAGGATTTTTTTTCGATGTATACTTTCGATTTGATGAACGAAAAATGTCGATTTTTGTTCGTAAAAATCAAGACTCTTACCTTAAACACGCACCATTTTTTTAAAACTTAATATTAAATAAATCGATGATATAGAATAAAAGTAAATCGATTATAATTTAATATTTTTACACAAAAAAAACTTCAGAATGTTCTTCAGATGACACTTTTTCAAATACCTAATTTTTGTAGAAATTAATCATCATGATTTTCTATTTAAAAAACCCCAAAAATGAGCTGTTTTCTACTGTTAAAACTAGGCATAACGCATTAACGAGGGAAGTTTCAACTCGGGCATACATCCTCAGGACCGAAGGTAACCTTTCACCATGAGTCTACTCGTATTCTTTCTCCCTTCGGTATCCTAAAAAACCTAGGAACATAAATGGACTCTCCGCCAATCGCTTCCATATAATGATGTTCTTCCTCCAAATTAATTTTCCAATTTCCCTCCAATCTCAATCTATTACTCATTGGGAGTAATTGAATTTCATTAATCGTGTGCGCAAACGCCTCGTTATTCGAGAAGTCGGTAAGGCCGGTACCACTTACGCGTAAGAAAAGGCATCAACGTACGATAACCATCAGCCGCGAGCACCCCAATCGACATCGTTCCATGGAGCTAGGAAAGCGACAGGGACCCTCCTCATCATCGAGAGATTCAACGATCCCTGTAGGTGTTGCATTGGGGCACTGTACCAGCCACCGTTAGTCGGTATGTTACCAACCGCGGCAAATTCACCAGCAGTGAGTAATACAGCATTACCGGCAGAGCGTTGCGCCGCGAGCTCGGTAAGACAGGGAACACTGAGACGACTGGTCTTCGCAGTATCGGTCAGCCAATGACAACCGAGTACGGCACTCAGCCGCCAGATGGCTAAGTAAGTTCTAGTACTCCAAACATTTAAAGCACTACAGCGCAATTCGGCTTAATTTCCATAACTTTGAAATGCACGCTGGAATGTATGAGAGTTACGTGACTCAGCGGAAATTACGCTCGTGTTCCAATTTTGCATATTACCCTACACTACGTAACCAGGAAGACGATAGTCGCAAGGAAACCTGTCATTCTGAAATTGAACAAAAGACGACCTGCAATGCAATAAATGGTCAGTGAAAAACTGGCGGCATTGACATTTCCGCGCATTTATTTTGACATTTTCCCTTCGTTCGCCTGATCGTACTCATTTTCGCTACGACAACAAAGTGCTGTCAATGGCAAAGTGGCCAAAGATGAATATCGAATGAAAAAGCGGCCTTGCAACGTGGGAGAAAAAATGCACGTGTAAAAAAAACACACACACATGCCCGACTTCATAATGATGCGAGTACAGGTTTTTCGATTATTCCTTGGAGATCGAGCACCGGTCACTTTAAATGCGAAGCACGAACTAGAGATAAAATTTATTGCAGAAACGTGGTATAAGAAGCACGCTAACTGAACAGGGACACCCCGACAAGTTGCCTACTGGAATTCACCTGAATGTGCGAGGCAAAAAAGCAAAAAAAGCTCCTGGGTCGTTAGAGCACGCTTAAGTTGCACGCACGCGATAGTCACGTGTACATTTGTGTGTGTGTGTGTGTGTGTGTGTGTGTGTGTGTGTGTGTGTGTGTGTGTGTGTGTGCGTGTGTGTGCGCGCGCGTGTGCGTGCGCGTGCGTGCGGATACGATGAACCAACTGATATTGCCTACTTCGGAAATACCGGATTTTCCACCTACATCTCGATAAAACGGTCATTGCCTCTGCCCACTCCGTGGACCAACGAAAAACTTCAAAATAATGAACAAATGCACAATATTCTCAGTGACTTAACACGTGTGAAACAGTGTTTCTTTGAACGTTCGACAGAAAATATTCACAGTTGAAACGAACATTGGAATCTGTGAAGCATGTCACTTCGCGGTATGAAAAGAGCCAACTTTCGTGCAACTTGGCACAAAAATAGTCATTAAGGCGGGACACCACTGTGACGGATAAAAAAAATCGATTTTTTTTGCATTTGCGAGGATACATTTTTTTGCAAGGATACATATTCAAGAATATCTGGAAACAAATTCAAGTTAAAATATAGAAAATTGAGCAAGTTACAGATGATTTAGTAAGAGCATGTAGTGCAACGTTTTGCGTATACAAAAGTGTTCAATCGTGTATTTCTCGTCATGACTTTACTCCAACTGGCCGTAATCATAACTTTAACCGTTTTTTTAAATAAAAAAAAAACCAAATTTCCATAATTACCGTGACTATCGTTATACGTCGTCGTTTTTGAAAATTGAATATTCTTTGAGCCCCCGAATATAAGCAAGAATTTTGCCGCAAAAACATCTTTTTATCACCGGCCATTTTGTGATTTTCTCCGAAAGCGGCTATGTACAACGAGCAGTCCATTTATGTAGATTATACAACTTTATTCTTATTTTTCTGATCAACAATTCTTGAATTCTCGAGATGCGGCCGTTGGGTCGCATTGTCCATACAGAGGCTCAATAACTCAACAACTCAATAAATAAGGCAGGTGTCTCAAGAATGTTGTTAGTTTGTTTTTTCTTCAATAAGAAAATAAGTTCAATGTATGCCTAATGACATGCCTTTTTCCAAGTCCGAAATAAATAATTCAGTAAACAAAAAAAAAGAAAAGACTGCCTTTTTTCGGCACGACGCAGTGGTGTCCTCTCTCAAGGGAAGCATATTCACCCGCCAAATTCAACATTGAAATAATCGCCACGAGCCCGTTCGCGGACGGAGTCCCGAAGGGAAAATGTAATTATCCCGGAATGAAAAGACAGTCACGAGAGCTTTGAAGATCGTTCTTTGATGAGAAACGAGAGCACTTCGAAAAACGCAGAAAAAAATTGGTTACCCCAGCGTTCCTGTCGTGACGGACACGCTTTTTTCAAAGCAAAAGAAACCCGAGACTTTTACGACTCGGCTGCGACCAGAAGTGCCCATATTAACGTGGTAGACAATACAGTACTCGTCATGCGAAACGGCGTCATCATTGCTGCTCCCCCCCTCTCTCTCTCTCTCTCGCTAAAGAAGCTTATATCAAAACGTACAAAAAATGTCCACTCTTTGTTGCTCCTTTTTCCTGTTTCGTCTCGAATTTTCGACCCAATCGGCTGAGCCACGTGACTGCAAGTTTTCTCCTCATTTGCCTCCGCGCGAATCGAAACCTGAAGCTATTTCTCGCTACGTGCTCGGTGAGTCTATGATTTTTTTCAGCACGCTCCGGAGCCGTTGATATTCAATCTCGCAGCTTGCTCTCACAGTACCCGGACACGCGTTACTTATTTGCCGGAGGAAGTGGCGAGCAAACAAGAAATTAAAGAGGAAGACAATGAGAAAAAGGAGAAAGGAAAGCCGTGAGACACACCTCTTGTACGGTCAGTGAACGAGAATCTTCCCGTATCGAGGGAGAAGCAGGATAAAGAGAGAAAGAGCGAGAGGGAGAGCCGAGAGTGATGAATTATTATTCAAATCCGACCCTCATCGGGCTCCTAGCCGATGAATAAAAAAGGAAAGAAAATGCGTTGCTGTAACAGAAGTGACGCAGGAAGCCACCGAGAGACCCTGTTACCCACTTTTATCCCGCTCCAGTAGCTCATATGTACATCCATGTAATAAACGTTGTGCGTAAACATATGCATAGATGTATACAGACGTACGTGTGCGACTTGGAGCTGGGTGTCGATTTTGAAGACCGTGCTCATACTAGCCAATCGTTCCCATACCGAGCATCACGTAAGCCCCGATCGATTGATCCACCTTAAGCTAAATATGTGCATGCCTATGTGCAAAGATCAAGGGCTGTCCTCAAAACAGCTAAATGTGATGATAGTCTACGTTGAATGGATAGAGTCGGTTCCAAACATCATCCGCCCATATACGCAAACGCATATGTGGATGTGTGTTTCTGTGTGCATGGGTACCCGAGCTACTCGAGTACGTTAATCGCGAACCATCGCCGCGATAAAACCGAGGGAGGGCGCAAGCAAGGAACATCAAGTGCATTAACACTCGCGCAAACGCCCATGCATCAGCGCAGAACGGTAGTAGTAGGCACCCGTTGAAGAGGGTGTCGTTTGAAGCTCTCTCGACGGAGGGATTCAACTGTGCCCTCATTATTAGGAATTACAGTGTAGGCAGGTGCCGCGAGAAGGAGAACGTTAGAGTGTGGAGTTGGTGGGAAATGAGGGCGGCGAGTGTTTGCAAAGGCAAACGATGTCATGTGAGGGTTGTTTGTGCCTTCGCAAAATTTCAATGCCATGTCATTTGCATATACGCATGCAGCTTCGAATGACTCCAGCCTAAAGGCAAGTAATCCGTGTACCCCAAGAAATGAATGACACGATGTGGCTGGGAATTGAATGACTGCGGGATTGGGGTTGAAGTTGATTTTGAAGGGAACAGCCTGTAAATCCGGCTTATAGTACGAGAACCCACGATCAAACCTATGTCTCACAGTTTTACAACCAAAAGCGTATAAAATGGATCGATTGGATGACCCTATACTCGACTGGGTGGCCAGTAACGGTCAGTAACGTATCAGCTTCGTGAAGACCCATTTCTGCTATGTTCAGACAAATTGGCAGACGGTATTATCACATTTCGTCTGATATGAAAAATGTACATTGATTTTGTTATTTTGTCACTAACGTTTTCGTTGTCAGATCTTTTGCACATTCGGCCTGAGGGCGTATGAAAAAATATCAGAAAATTCAACTGAACTCATACTAACTGGTCATGGCAACCTTGTATGGCAAAGCCATACAAATCTTTTGTATGGCTTTTTTTGTATGATATTAACAAAATACTGTTCGCAGACAGTTTCAATGTATATCATTTGGTTGATTAGTTAGGTGCTGTACTCAAGTTGTCTGATATCAATTTTTTCTACATCTCGGCAACTTACTTTACCGATCAGTAACATTTGTCAACACTTTCAATATGCTCTCAAAATGTAAGGTACTTAGACTTTCTATCTGAAAATTGGTTTTTTTGCGCATGAAATAACCCAAATGTACTCATAAAAATGATTTTCCGACGGTACGCTATAATACGCTATTGGCGTCTGAAAAACGTGTTCTTGATATCCCAGGTCTATCGTGTAACTACAATTCGGAAATCAGTCGGAATACCATCATACAGTTTGGTAAAAGTTGTTGGCATTTGTTGAAAAGCGCCAAGGTCAGACGCTACGCGTGAAATTACCGAACCCATCATTTTTGGATTCAGGGTCATCGGATCTATCGATGTTATACGGTTTTGGCTGTAATGCCATGAGACGAAAATTTTGGTCGCGGGGTCTTGTACTATTAGGAAATAAGACTGACTAAAATTCAGATCTTTTGGTTCGGATCAATTGTGTGCGGTAATGTTTTGGGTAGGGGAACTCTGGGCAAGATGAAGGTGCGCGGTAAGATGAATCATAAGCCTCGCTACTAAGCAGTGTGTGCGAGCAGTGTTCCCATTGGAGTTTGAAGGGGCGGCGGGGAGGTGAACGAGTGTGAAAGTATCAACTGTGGCGGAAGCGCGCATTTCGAGTGAGAAAACAATATCGTTACTTTGACAAAACCATCGAATTTTTGGTAAAGATTACCATCGTTCGGGTTTATTCGAGTTGCTGATGATGATTAGAGACAGGTAAGTAAACACAACGAAAGTACCAGTTATTAAGATAATAAGTACAGTTGGCCAGAAATTTTCGAGGTTATTGCGTGGTTTTTTGTTGACTCGTTAACCGTCTAATGGGGCAAAATGAATACAAGCTGTCGCGACGCCGCAATATTTCACAACGCACCACTATCTACGTAAGAAAGGGTGAAATGAAACTAGTAGGGCCTTATCAACCGGTATTTCTAGCAGACGAAGAATAAGAACTAATAAATGATTAAAAAGCTATGGAAGCAAGAATATTCGGACTAAATACTACATGGACGATTGGCTTATCAAATCGCTGGTATTGGGAATGAAACCATTTTTATATGTGAAAGTTGCCAAGAATTTGCCTCCCATCATGCTCCCAGCGCTGTTTCATTTTGCCCTGCATAGGGGATAAGATGGGAAACATAATGATGGAATTAAAAATATATATTGTATACTAACAATCAGAAAAACTAATGTTTTATTTGCAAAATTAAAAGATCAATTATTGTTGATTAGTTTAAAAGAATAACCAAAGTCAACTCATTCATATATATTGTTTCATTTGAACATGACTTTAGCGTTTGCACCTTGCCCTGAGTTCCCCTAAATCTAATTTCGTTATGATTGCTTCCGAGTTACAGCAGTTATTTCCGTTCATCTGTTTGTCTCTAGAAAACGGTCGAGTCTCTGGAGATTCTCATTCGTTTGGCTACAAAGCTGAAATAACGGCTTTTCGTTTCGATTTGCCGAGTTCCTTGTGATTTGATAGGAGCCAAAGGGAACAGTCATTGAAGGGATGCAACGAAAAGGAGGTTATAAATTGAAGGGCTTACCGCGGATGTTGTCGTCTGTACACCCGGCACTTTGTTGCCGTTGCCACCGCCAAGTCCGGATAATCCACCAAGGCATCGTTTGGCACAATCGGGATCGGTGTCCTCGCAAATTGGACAATCGAACGCGCCACCTCCGCGTTCTCTTAGCACGTGATTGTTGCTCGCGTTTGTGGTGTAGCCCTGATCCGAGCTCGCGTTCGAATTGGGCCTCGAATCGTCCGAGCTGTCGAAGGGCTTGATGTTTCGAGGACGATGTATGATACCCACGGGTTCCCATATCTCGCTGGTCGACGAGGTGTAGAAGTTGTTGTCCTTGGTTTCGCGGCTACGCTCGTCTACGACTCTGCCACCGCGGGCCACCGTAACCTCTTCCTTCGTAACGATCGTCGACTTGACGCTCAAAGACGTCTCCAAACGAACCGGGGCCCTTTGAATAATTATCATTTTTTGTCTTTTCTCTTTCGTCTGTGGATCTTCGGAGGTAGCGAGACCCGCGCATTGGAACATCATCGTTCCAATTGGATCGAAAGGGGAAGAACACTTTGTACGACACGTCAATGGGAATCATTCAATCCACGGCGTTAACGATAATCTTCGCAACGACAATCCTGCGGTATCAGCATGATAAATGAAGTGAATTGAGTAGACGGAAACATCTCGTTATCCACTTTTCTCTAAATTCTATTCCACAACGATTCTACACTTCTAGGAAGGAAAAAAACATGATTGCTGATTTCCAATCGTCGTACGTTTGAATTTGATGATCTTGAAGTTCGCATCGTTGGAATGCAACGAAAATTCTTCCTGGTGTTTTTCGTTTCTTGATTTTTATAGTGATTAATCATTTTTTGCAGCTTTTGGTTATAATTTTTTAATAATGATTATCAAAAAATGTTTCATTGGATTTCGCAGCCTAAATATGCCAGAAAATTTGGCAATACAAAAAATATATATATATATATATATATATTCGTTGCACTCCAACGATTCAAACTTCAACACCATTGAATTTGCTTTCACGAACGACAAAGCGAAGTGAAGTGGATTGAGAGATGTTCGATGGTATCTTCGATCGGGCAAGCCGAACAAAGTTTGGATTTATGTAAAAAAACGGCTGAATGCATTGATCGATCCAAAAAGATCGGGCGTTCAAAGTGTCCTTTCGTCGAACTCCGCGCTACCTCAGAATTCCAGCTCTGACGAGGATCTGGTTGAGAAGATCGCAGGGTGGTATTTGGCCGGTTATCATAGCCTCGCGGATCGCAACACCATCGGGACCCTCCAGGGCGATCGGCACGCCGTTTATCAAGAGAACCTCCTCCTCTCGTACGCAATTCTTTTTCTCGCAGTCGATCACCTTGACTCCGGGTCCGAGAATCGCTTCCACCGTTGACTGAATTTCGCTGTCGTCCATTTCTAGGGAACGATACCGTGGTTGGAACATCGTTGTGATCACGTATCAACGTTTTCTCGTGCCCTCGTGCGAGTATCGAAGATCTTTCGTTATAACGAACGCTCGAGCATAGCGATATTTACGTCGAAAAATACCATTAACAAGACGTTCCATACAATCAACTGCTCTTTCATCACAATTAAAACGTCAAATCATTCAAGATTCGTGACTTTTGAGGGGGAAATACATGTAGATGGTCGAAAATTACGAAAAATTTCGGGATTTTTTTCCAACGCAACTACTGGACCAATCGTTTTGAAATTTGTAGAGTATTTTATTGTACATCAGAAGACATAAAACTGATTTTTTCGAATCAACAATACGTGTTTATCATCAGCCCGCAGCCAATTGTTGCCGAACGAGTTTTCGAAATTTGCGGCAGCGTTAAAAAAAAACGATTTATCCGATTCATTTCAACCAAAGGTTTTTAGACCAATAATTGCAGACCCGTGTGGATAAATCTCCATATTCAATAAAAAAATCAATGCCCCAAACATTTTTTACATAAAAAACACGAAACGTTTCGGTGACAATTTGATATTTTTTTTCTGAATGCCGCCGTTATTACAATATTCAATTTTTTCTTGCATTATCAATAGCGTAGTTTCATATAAAGTGTGATGGTTTTTGAATTTTTTGTTTCAAATTTTAAGAAACTACAGCTGTGGCAGTTTGCCATCGCGGGGAAAATTCGTTCAGCAACAATTGGCTGCAGGCGACTGATGAATACTTATTGTCGATTAAAAAAATGTTTTTCATGTCTTCTAATGTACAATAAAATATATTAGAAATTTCAAAACGATTGGTCCAGTAGTTGCGTTGGGAAAAAATCCCGCAATATATCGCCATTTTCGACCATTTATATGTATTACCCCCCCCCCCCACTCCCCCTTAATAATGCCAGACGAAAATTTATGGTTTTGTAGTGTTTTTCTTGTAAACATATAATGATCGTGTTCATTTCCAGTGCTATTTTCATCCGGCGATAGATTATCGAGTCCCACTTCCTGCCTCGTCAAGGGAGTTGTGAAATCCGCTGCAGCAGCAGCAGTAGAAAAAAGTAGACGTGTTTGAAAACCGTAAACCCTCGATGTCTGGGGCATGGTAGCTCGTGAGACACGCGACAGAATAGACAATGGCGGGTTCAGCATCTCGACTTCCCCGGCGTTTCAAAACATATCGAATTCACCTCACCCAGTCTGGGGCGTTCGTCTTCTATCGCTACTGGACTGGCCGTATTAATTTCAGCGCACGAGTCATCATGAAACGAATCCTGCATACTCGGTACGAAGGAATTCAACCAAAAAAAAAAATACCATACTCCTTGTATTTCGTTAATTCAGCATCTCTGTTACTTTCCATTTTTTCTTGCTTACGAAGCCAAAGATAAGATAATAGGTTCGCGATGAGCAATCGCAAATGATGGCCCGTATGAGTGTTACTCTTTTCGCCGAAGGAACGATTGATTTCAGAACACGAATGGAACGCCAGGAGAAAACCCGTGCATGTTTTTTGCTTATGTACAAGTGCGTATGCGTAAAGGCTCCTTTATATATACACGCGAGGCGCCCACATGATGGCGGGTCCACGTGGGCGGATGCAACATCGAGACATCCCGTGCGGATCAATGAATCTCGGAGGAGGAGCGCGTCCATGCAACGGAGAACTCGTAACATTCAAAACCAGTACCGATATTCCTTTTTTCCCCATGTTACAAGGTATCACGTGAGGGAGAAGCCTCCGCTGATGACAGTCTTTAGCCTCTTCTCGCAGCCAATGATAAAAATGGATAATACACGAGGTGAGTGCTCGGCAGCAACGATAGTGGACCCACGGTCTGCGGCTCTAGCGGTCTGCCGTATTAAGGGGTTATGCTTAGTTGTAATAGTCGAAGAATCACTTTTTTCAAAATCAACATACCATATTTCGACAGTCAGTTGACGGATCAAATCTGACAGATTTATAGGCTATCACGTTGACGCCTGTCTTTTTTCTCCGAAGTACGTTTTCAAAGTCGGTAAGCAAAATATCTCAAAAACTACGGCATCGATTTTTCTTAAACTTTTAGGACTTTTTCTAGATGAAAAAATATAGTACTTGATCTTTTTCCGATGTAGGGCAACAAAATCCTTCGAACAAATACTAGATTTTTACACTTAGAAAAAATCCTAAAAATTTCAAGGTGATTGGATAAAAAATGACAGATTTATAGGATGTCATGTTGACGTTCTTTCAAAATTTGGCAATTCTTTAAATAAGTGACTTTTCCGAAAAATATTATTCGATTTCTCCGACAAAATATTATTTATTGGGTTAGCATTGATGTTATCCAGTCAGGGGAAGCGGACTTTTTTTATTAACAATTTTTTTACGAGCAAGGAATCGTTAAAAATCACTTCGAATTTAAAAAAACTTAAACAAACCCAATATAGGCGTCGAAATATTCAAAAATGCTGTATCTTATCACGTGTTTCCGCGAACTTCAAAACCCCATCACGTTTATGGGAGGGGAGGGGGTGAATTTCAGCTTCCCCCGACTGAATATCATCATTTATAACCCAATAAATGTGAAAATAGCAAAAAAATAATTTTAGGCTCATTTTTCGGAAAAGTCACTTATTTAAAGAATTCCCGAAACTTAACGCTTTTCTCTCAGAAGTACGTTTTCAAAGTCAATGAGCAAATCATGTCAAAAACTACTGCACCGACCTTTCTGACATTTTTACGACGTTTTCTAGATGTAAAAATATAGTATTTGATCGAAGGATTTTGTTTTCCAATGTATACGTTCGATTGGTTGATCGAAAAATGACCCTTTTTCGAAAAAAAATCGAGACTCACCTCCCGCCATTTTTGTTAAATTTGATATTACGGAAATTCCTTCGATTAATCGTTGGATAAACTAATATACTATCGAAATTTATTTGATATTTTTTGTATATTGGATAACCTTGTTCAGAAGGGCATTGCTCATCACAAAAGACGTTTCCGAGGCTTCCCGGACATCAGCTATAAATCGATTATAATGAAATATGTTTGTACAAAAAAATTTCAGTGTTCTTCGAATGATACTTTTTGAAATGCTTAAGTTTTGTCGAAATGTATATCACGATTTTCTATTTAAAAAATCCCAACAATTGGCTGTTTTCGACTGTTACATCTAGGCATAGTTCGTCAAGCAGCGTTGACTTGGCCAAGTACTTGGACGGGTGACCGCTTAGCTGCGCATTCGCTTGCGCGATAACTATTCGGTGAGAAGCAATTCTACTGAGGTCCCAATGGGAACGCGACTGGAATGCAGTAAAATGTAGCCACCTGTATCGAATCGTCCACAGTTGCCCTGTGCCCTCGTGCACATACACAAATTTCGTATTGTCGTTCAAATTAGCACTTATGGATCTAGTCTGGAAATACGGCAGACGGCCGTGTCATGCTTTACGCTCGACGTAGAATTCACCCGACACAATACTTCCAATGTATCACTACTGCGCTGTTCGTACATTATCTCCAAGGGAAAGCAAGTACCGGTGCAGAGACGAGAAGAACATTTGCATACGAACGTTGCACCGAGGGAGCTGAATATTCACTGCAGCAGTGAGTTTGCGAGATCCGTGAAAATGTAAACACGAGGTAGAACCAGCCGGCGCTCACTGGACGAGCAGCCAGCGAGGACACGACGAAATCGTGAACTTTTCAATCCAATGAGCCCGGGGAAGATTTTACATTTATCGGGTGCTTTGGTGCTCGTATTACCAACAATTCGATGTAATTTCATAATTTACGTAAAACAGAAGAAAAAAATCGTAGAATTAATATGTCTCGAAATTAGCGAGAGTTTGACGGTAGCTACTGAAATGCACTGCAAAAACTAGGCGTGTTTGACGTATGTCCAAAGCATGTAGAAGGAACACAACATAAAGGCGAGACACGCGTTGCCATATTGATTCTACACACTTATGCATTTGGTAACATTCAATGCGTTAAAATTACACACGTGAATGTGCAATTTTTACGCATTAGGTAATTATACACCTTAAAGTGTGTAAAAGCAAACACATTTGGTTTTGCAGTGTGGCACTGCTGTGTAAAAGCCTTAAAGCCTCTTTATTGCAATGACGGATGAAGATGACTATAATGTGAAAAGAAGCGATGCTACTGGAGGCGCGCTCGCTACGGAGATCTCCCTTTGGCCTCGGCCAGTACTTGGATGGATGACGGAATTGCTGCGTATTGGCTTGCGTCCTGACTAGCGGAAGGCAGTTGTACTCAGTTTTACCGAGTGACAACCGAAAACTCAGTCGACTGAAGCCGACTGGCTCTGTACAGATTTTTCACAGTTTTTCTATGCCCTCGTGTAATGCGTCAGAAAGGAGCGGCCGTGGATGTTACCTGGGGGAGGTGGCGTGTCGGAATACCTGTGAATAATGAAGTGATGAAAACAAGGAAGGGCTGGTATCGTCAGTTGACGAAGCTGCATCGTTGGAATGCAACGAAAATAAAGTCTTTTGATCGCTAACATTTTGTTTGCCGATCTAGACTATCGACGTCGCTCGAACGTTTTTACATATCCTTTTTAGAGATTTACGACCTCAATTTGTAAAAAAAAGACTGGATAATGATCTAAACATAGAAATGGCGGAGGGAAAAAAGCGGTTGCTTTTCAACGATGCAAACTTCAACCTCATATCGTTAGAGCCTCAGGGCATACGATTGAATTCCAGATTCATCGTCATATCATAGAGTTTAATTTTACGTACGAATTTTAATGTTATAATTTTCCGATAGCCTATGAATTAGCGCATTATTGATTCGCGTCCGTGAAGCCTTTTCGAGAGGAAACCTCGTTAAATTCATCGACTTTATTTATTCGGCGTGAACAGCCGGTGACCTAGATCAAGTTTTTCATTCCACGAGTATCGGTGCAATGTTTATGGAATATCAACAAATAATATTAGCGGCAATCCAATAATAAAGGACGTGTCCATACCATCCCTCGGTGTCGTGATCCGCGGAGATTAGAGTCAGCATAAAACACAATACCAGCATCAATCAGTGTGCACCGTCATGCTGAATCCCGGGGGATCGATTAAACGTTGTACATCACACATCTCTACTACAATCTGTTTTTCAACAGCCTCCCGTATACGTTTCGCTGGCTTATTTTATCCATTCTTTTTCTTTCCTACCTTTCCGTTTCGGTTTTACTGCCTTGGTCGCTAATGTATATTTCCGTTCTCTCGCGCGCGAAATCCCCGTGGACACTGGCAACAAGGGTAACAAAGAACCTTTGCCAGCTATTAAACCCTCGATCGTAGTTCCAGTGCGACGCGTCCTCAGAGTTCTCGACCTCAACGTACGATCGCCTGGAAACTCCCTATTTTTAGTTCTCTTTCCAACGTGACCCAAGAATCTTTCACGAGACTCTAGACGGGCTTGAGCTCATCGAGGAGAGAAATAGAGCGCGAGAATTCACAATGGGGAAAAGGGGGGAGAGAGAGAGAGAGGGAGAGAGAGAGAGAGAGAGAGAGAGAGAGAGAGAGAGAGAGAGAGAGAGAGAGAGAGAGAGAGAGAGAGAGGGGGATAAAGAACACCAAGCATGTCCAAGAAAGAAAAGTGGAGAAAGCAAACTTCCAGTCTGGGAAGTAGAATATAAAAGAGGCCTCTGTCATCTACTGAAGGACGTCAACGTCGACGGGAAGTGCACGTCTGAGAGGTGCGGTCACCAATTAATTGTCGCATCTTCACTCTCAGGTCTTAATTTAAATAAAACCAAACATAATAGGGCTCGGAGTTTTTCACGACGTATTCGCTATACGAAACTTCCCGACGTTGCGAACAGATGACATTTTTTCATAAATACAGACTCTGCACCAAACTTTGCACGGCGTCATTGTTTTTTCGGATAATGGGCTCATTGCAGTCCACCTCGCTTGTATTTAATTACAAAAGTTTACTTTTCGGTATAACGAGATAGGGAACACTCCACTTCCACTTTCGCAGCTCTTCTTGATGTTTTCTTTCTTCCTTTTGCCACTTTTTTTCTTCGTTGTGGCACTTGTATCGTAATGGCCAATTTCGCGTTTTATTATGAAAATGGAAGGCGAGAATATCGTCGGTTGATCGTGAGACGGGAGCCTCGCCTTCTCCCTTTGCCCTTTTTCGGATAATTAATTGCTACCGCCTTGCTAATTGACGAGCAGGTGTTTCCGTCTGCAGCTTGTTGCGACTTTGATTAAAAAAGAGGGAAGGAAAAAAATTACAGATCCGATGGGTGTTTGCAGCTTGTGTAGGGTGATGGATGGATCGAAAGTAGAAGAGAAAGGCTGAACGCGCTTTTGAACAAGTTTCGAAGCATCAAACGAGCTTGAGTTTTGCAAAACAATCTGCCACAGTGCAGCAGTGACTTTTCATCGCTTCGTTTTGGGTGAGCCACTTTGCCGTTGACGATGCTAGAGTAACGTCTTTCATTGGACTCTGCAACTCGACCAAACTAGTTTGGGGAAATTGTATGGTCCGGAAATTGTTGGGAGCAAGGAAATCTTGGAACCATCAGCAAAGAAACGAACTTGCAAGAAATCAGCAACAGTCCAGCAGGGACTTTTCATCGCGTTGTTTTGAGTGAGCCACTTTGTCATTGACGATACTAGAGTAACGTCTTTCATTGGCTCATTGGACTTTGCAACTCGGCCAAACTATTTTAGGGAAATCGAATGGTCAGGAAAATGTTGGGAGCAAGAAAATCTTGGAATCACCAGGAGAGAATCGAACTTGCAAGAAATCTGCAACAGTGCATCAAGGTATTTTCGTCGTGTCGTTTTTTATAATCCAACTCGTCATTAACGATAGTAGGAAAAACTTCTTTCGTTGGCTCATTAGACTTTTCAACGTGGCTACACCACATTATTCGTGCGCCAAGCGATCCGTCAGTCTTCTTCCTCGCCAAGTAAAACACAAAGTATGTGCTCTGTTCTTTTTCTCCCAAAGGGAAGAAAAAACTGTTTCTCAAGAGTTCAAGTCTCGAGAGGGGCTCCGGTTCTTCACGGGTCTTTACGTAGCTGGTGTTTCGTGAAAATAGAACATCCGGAGAATGTAAAGCGAACAGCTGAAACCTACATCAAATACCCCGGATACTTTTCGACAATGGCGAACTTTTGAAGGTAATCGAGAGTTTCGCTAATTGAGAGGTGTGAAATTGTTTTCAGACCAAATCGTTCAACCCTACACGTTTATCGGTCAATTTTATTACGATACGACAACGATATCTCTGTGATGACATGAGCTATGGACGACGTCAGTCACGTGAGCTGGGAGCGCGAACGTTAAATGAGAAGATTTTTTCACGTTACGCGGTATCTGAGGGCAGCAAATTGAATTTTGAAAGACAGAGAAAAAGAGAGGAGGACGGTCTTGCAGACGATGAGTACAAAGAAGAAAGTTGCCCTTTGGCTAGCACGAATCACAATTACTCAGTGTACAAATGAGGGTAAGACCGGCTGGATGTGTGTAAATTAATCTATGGTGAGAAACGTCGGCAGTTCAGGCTATTACTTTTGTTAACATTGCAAATTTTCATAAAAGGTTTACCGTTCTTTTTTTTACAAAATCAATTTCCCCCGGAATGCCGATGTTGAGAAACGCGATGCACGTGTGTTGAAGACTGTCCAATGCATTTTCCCACGTTAATGATGAGGCGATTTACATAATGCTTATGTCGAAAAGAATAATAGGAAAGTGGAGTGGAAGCTTGCGTCGTTTGAATGCAATAAAATGTATTTTTAATTGCCTATTATTATTATTAACTAATATCATCTTTCGAAGATTTGTTGTACATCGCGGAATAATAATCCTCAAAAACGTCGGCTTCATTTTCGTAGCTCAAAGCCGCCGACGAAAATGTGGAAAATAAAAAAAAAATCAATTGCGTTGCATCCAACCATGCAAATTTCAACGTTATATCGGAAGGATATAATTGATTGACCGAATCTTCGTAAATATGCCGAACAGTTTTATTTACTAAAAACAGAAATTAAATTTAATAAAATTAAGTTTAGAAGGGAAGACAAAAAAATCGTAAGCGAACAAATAAAAAATCATACTGGAGTTTGCATCGGTGGAATGCAGCGAAAGTCAACTTGTCTTCTATTTCCTGAGCTTTTTCGCCGATATAAGGCACGAAAATCACTTAAACGGTTTTTTCTTATTCTCGTAAAAGGTCCGCGATCATAATCAATTAAAAAATCAAGGTTTGTAATAAAAAGGAAATGAAAAAAACTAAACATACTAAAAAAATATATATTTTCGCCAGGTTTGTATCACACGGTACATAGATTTGGAGGAGAATTCCAAATGCATGTACTTATCGGCCGATTCGATAATGTTTCATGCACGTAGAGGTTCGAACTGCATCATCATGCATGACTGTCTCTCTATCTCTCTCCCGTCCTCCCTCTGTGAGTGGGATGCTACACAACTCTCTTGTCAACGCAAATGCACCGTTAAACTTCATACGGACGTATCTTCCATACGCCACGACGTTCAAATCCACGCAAAATCCGGCGTTTCGACTGTTAGAAGAAAATACATATGATAGATATGCGAAATATGTGCAAACTGATTCGCAAGGTATGAAACGTGTATATCTACGCAGAGGATCCACCGCATGTGTAACGTTCTACAATCACGTAAGATATATCTATAAGCGCGATTCCGTATCTATGTACGCGAACCACGAGAATATATTAAATCGCACGAGCGCTCCACGCCGTGGATACTCGCAGTTTGTGCTCCTAAATTGCAACGTACGTGAATATGATGTACGTGCACAAGATTCTCTGTGCTACTATGAGTTGTCCAGCATCCACATCGGGTAGGGTATCGTGTCGATAAATATACTGTTACGACCCAAATATCTTTAATATGTATACTAGAGTATATACAGGGTGATTCATAATAACCCTGTATGATAGCGAGCAAGGTAGCTAGGGATCTGTCTCGCTTGCCAGCCAGTTTGACGTTTCGTCTATCGTCTGCTATTATTTTCTGTCACCGTGGGTACGCAAGTTCAGAGAGCGTGTTTGACAAAGAACGCGCGCTCTAAACTTGCAAGGTTTGAGGAAGCGTGAAGGTTCCCGACATCCATGATACTTGTAATTCTACCCGCGAGCGATGATAAAAAACTAGAAAATTCAATGCATTCGTGATCTCTATTTTTCTAGAGAAATAAAGCACAGAATGATCGATAATATGGTAATTTGAAAAATACCATATTATTCGGTAACCATATCATTCATCTTTAACGCGTACTCAAAGGAGCTATCGTTGTATTCGCAGCTTTTACCTCTGCTTACACGATCCACTCTTGCGATCAAGAACGAGATAAAATCAACGACAAATTCGGTGGGACGGTTTCAAGGATGTGTTAAGGATGCTAGAAGAATGATTGAGAGAAGCGATTTCACCACTGTTCGCGAGAAACTGAGTGGCAATCGTTCGAGCTCCGTTTCGGCGATAGACCCCATCCACACCTTCAGCATCGTTTACTGAACCAGAGATGAAATCGATGCAGTTTATGACGAGTTTGACCGGGGGGTTATGGTGAAAACTACCCGACTGTACCAATCGAGCGGTTGATTTCATCTTTTACACGTACGCAAACGAGCTATCGTATTCGCAGCTTATACCTCTGCTCTGCTCTGTATATATATATATATATATATATATATATATATATATATATATATATATATATATATATATATATATATATATATATATATGAGGTATTCCAGCTGAACTCAACCACTTTTGCATCTTATATTTTTTTATTTGGCTCAAATTTTTTTCTGTTGTACCTCTTCAAAGAACTTCACTTGATTTTTTTCCAATTTTTTCACCCATACACTTACGAAATATGATTTTTTTTCGAAATTCGAAAAAATCGATGTCCTTTATTTCAAATGCCCATAACTTTGCGAAAAATGGACCAAATCAAGTTTTTTTTCCAAAATGTTTATTTTTGAGTGTACTTTTTGATAAAAAAATATTAAACATTTAACGATATTCATCTTCTATAGCGTTTTACCGCTCAAAGGATAAATTGTTGATTTCTAAAGGTCGGACACGTTTCATTTTTTTCAAAAAATTTGCTAAGAAAATTTTGACTTTTTCAACTATTTTTAACGCTAGGCTTGGGCAGACTTTTCCTTATTTTTTTTTCATAATTTAAAATCATTTTTTTTTCATCACAAGCAAAAAAAAACTTTTTTTTTTAAAGTAGCGCACCTTTAATTTGTTTCCAAAAATTTGCTAGGAAACTTTAACTATATTAACTATTTTTAAGACTAGTTTCATCGTGGAGATATTTTCCCTTCTATTTTATTCATAATTAAAAATAATATTTTTTTTAGTATCAGTAAAAAAGCGTTGATTTCAAAAGACCTGACACTTTTAATTTTTCTTCAACAAATTTGCTATGAAATATTGACCATTTCGACCATTTGTAATGCTAGTTTAATCGTGGGCAGATTTTTCCTTCCATTTTGTTCATAATTAAAAACATTTGTTTCATCACACGCAAAAAAGCGTTTTTAATTAATGTGTGATAGATAGACTGTATAGTAATTACAGACACAAACCCGTTCTAATAATATCAAACGACAACACATTAGTGCCGTGAGGGTCTTCCCACTTTAGACGCTAAAAAAGGCTACTTACATGACATTGTTGATAAGTTTATATTCCATTGATATAATTGATATAAAAGTTTTTACACTTAATAAATACACTTTCGAAACACATACATTTTTAAAAATGTATTTATGTAACCCAAACAAATGTTAAACGCGTTTTTCTCAAAACGTTTTTCGACGGCTTGTTGATAAAATCTTCGAAACTACTGAACCGATCCTTATGAAATGTTAACCACGTGTTCTTTACAACTATAGTTATAGCGCATATCAAGGGTTTTTCTAAATTTTGATATTTACTTTTTTTTGCGAAAAATTGTGAAAAAAACGTTATTTGTTTTTTCGAAAAATGTCCGCCATTTTCTTATTTTTTCACGTATCAAAAATCGTACGATATTCGTTATAGCCATAAACATACTGAATCTAAAACCGTTTGTATTTTTTTATTCGGATGAACCATCTCTGAGATTTCATCAATAGGGCAAACCTACCATTTTTTAGGACATTTTTATAACTACCATTTTCGTCTATAAATAGTGACTTAAGGTAGAACGAGCGCGCTGTTGATTTCTATAGATTTTGTTCAAATTTTAACCAGACATTGTTCATATCATTATGCATTTGTGAGTGAAGTACGAACTTCCGGAAGGAAAGAAACCTGCCTGCGTCGTGTTTTACTCTATTGCGTAATGTTGACATTCCCTCGGATCTGAAGTATTGGAACATTCTATTTTTCTTCTTTCATTCGCGTCGCTGCGATACGGAATAACAACAATAATAATGATAAAATCGATATGACTGTCGAATTTCTGATGTATCATGAGGGATATAAAAATGGGGGATAAAATGCTGCAAGCTGAAACGCAATTCGCGTTTTCGAGGATACCTTCGCCCTTTGCGCGAGAGACGAACATTCGACGGGAATATTTTTCTTGCCAATTCTGTCGTCGGTGCTGCCGGGAATGGAAGATAAATGTTTTGACGTGCGATGTGGAGAGGCAGAGGGTAAAGGAAGAGAAAAAAAAATAAGCGCGACGACAGAGTGTGCGTATACTCCACTCGTACATTCCTCCATACCTTTCTCCCTCTCTCTCTCTCTCTCTCTCTCTCTCTCTCTCTCTCTCTCTTTCTCCCTCTTACCCTCCCTAGTTCAGCTTTTAACGATCCGCTCATCTACGTTTGCGGTGCAACCAAAGAAGACTCGAAAGCTTGCGAGAGCTTTCGTTTCATCCCTTTATGAGGAAAAGAGAGCCAAAGAGAGAGAGGGAGGGAGAGCGAGAGAGGGAGAGAGAGAGAGAGAGAGAGAGAGAGAGAGAGAGAGAGAGAGAGAGAGAGAGAGAGAGAAAATCCCCACCTCCCTCGCGATAAACGAGTAAATCTAGAGTACAACGAGAGTAAAAAGAAACGACAAGAAACACGCAACGCCGATCTGTGCGGGAGTGAAATCGAATCGAATTTTGAGAGTACAGAATTGAGAGAGGAGATTGTTGCCCAAAGCTTCAGGCAAAAAGTTCGCTGATTTTGAGGACATTCAACTACGAAAATCGTCCTGACAACCTATTTTTCCTATACCACAACATTATATGTAATTCCAATGTCTGAATAGTCAACTCTTGCTTAAGCGGGGTTGACTATTCGATGCCCGAAAATGAGTCACGTTTTATGATTTTTTTCAAAGGTGATCAAGTAATCGCATCATCTTAAAATGTTGAGATTATCTTATTACAATATTCAAGTGTTAAAAAAACGTGTTTTCTTTTCTAAACAAAACAAAATGGCGGCTTATGAGGTATTCCTTTAGGCGTATTTTGAAAAACTGCTCATGGTAAAGCTCAAAAAGTTACTGATCGATCTGGCTGAAATTTCAGCAGGTTTCTCGCTATAACATTATTGGAAGAATATACCTAAAGTTTTGAGGTTATCCGGTAAATGAATTACTTTTTTGGGACAAAAATTGTTAGAGAAGTGGTAAAAAATGAGAAAATTTGATTACGAAGCCTCCTTAATTTTTAATTCTATACTTTTTTATATTTTTATAGGTATGTCCTTCCAATAACATTATAGTGAGAAACCTCCTAAAATATCAATCAGATCGGTCAATAACTTTTTGAACTATAACTCGAGCAGTTGTTCCAAAGACGTCTAAAGGAATACCTGTTAACGCCGCCATTTTGTTTCGTTTAAAAAAAGAAAAAAATTAACACCTGAGAGTTGTAATAAGATAATGTCAGAATTGAAAAATAATGCGATTATTTTATTACCTTTAGAAAAATTCATGAAAAATGACTCGTTTTCGGGCGTCTAAACGGATTTCCCCCCTCAAAGACAGGTTACCGGCCATGACGATGAAAAAAGCGATTTTTTGACATAATTTGCACCCTTTGAGTGTTTAGAGCACGTGGGTTTGTTCGTTTGTGTTGTCAAAAACAAACATTAAATATGATTTTCTGTAACGTTGAACTTTAAATGTGTTTTTCTGGAAACAGCATTTTTCAACGCGCGCGGGGGCGCTTTACAGCTTCAACGGATGAACTGATTCACATGAATCTCTGTGCAATTGAAAAGGAATTCAATTGACGGGGCCTTAAGGAAGCGATTTTTGTCAAAATTGGATTTAGAAATATCTTTTTCGTCTGTAGGAACAATAAAAACTGGGCAAAAACCTTGAGTTTTTTCCAGACGGCGGCCATTTTATTATCCAGATGGTTTTCAGAAAAAATGATAAGCCCCCCAAATTTAGTCTTGTTTAATCATCTTTGACCCGTTTCTGTTTCAAATGATCTGGTAAGACTGTGGAGCGCCCCTCGCAGACCAAAACACGCAGTGCATGGTTTTATTTGACCGGAGCTGGAGCCGCCATTTTGGATTTTCCAACTAAATAAAATTGGTATTGACCCTCCATTGATAGAAGAATAAAATACGTTGAAACCCATTTCCAAAAGAATTTATTTTATATTAAAAAATTTCTCGAAGTTCGTACATTTTTCATTCCTCTCGACGGTAACATGTGCTTTTTAAAGCAAGCATGTTTTCACGAAGATCATTTTAAGGATCGTTGAAAGAAATTGAGGAATTTCCTCGACACAGACCGATGTGCTGATAGTCAAAACAACATATTAAGCTTTCCGGATCAAACTGGCGGACGCGTTTTATATTTTACCTAGTTTTAAAATTATTAAAATGATTTTTGCAAAATTTCAATATGATTGAGAGATGCTCTACTCAACACCACTAGGGTATTGGAAAAAATCGTTTTTTTCTCTTTGAAAATACTTTGAGGTCTTTAAACATCAACGTAGATGGACAAATGTATGGTGCAGGCATCGCGGATTAAAGGGATACAAAAATTTCGAAAATGTAAGTGCTCGTACAACTTTAAATGCGTTTTCCTCGAAACCACTGTTTTCAAACTGGGAGGACGAATTACTCGACACCTTTGTATGAATCGATTTGAAATTTTGACAGTAGTTTTGCAATTACATTCTCTATGGGAGAATGAATGTAAGAGAGGATTGAATGTAAACTTTTTTTTATAAACCATTTACTGCTTATTTTTTGGGAAAAAAACGACTTATTTCTTTCAAACTGCGCGATTTTTCCAAAATTTGATAAAAAAATCGCAACGTAGTCCCATAGCTAATAATATATAGATTATCATTTTTTTTGGTTTTTTTGTTCCAGGTCTTATGCTTTACGAGAAAACCGTCCTCCCGTGAAGCTATTTGTAAAAAACGTTTTTCAAGATCGGCTCTGTCGCCGGCATTTTGTATGAAAAGTATAATAAAAAAATTTGGTCATACTTTAATATGCGTAAAAAAACCCTCTCAAAATAAATCCTATTTCTTTTTTCATACTACCAAAATAAATGTTCAAAGTTAGGCCTCATTCTGTGCCGCTAGAGTGGTGTCATCCCTTAAGACACCATTGCCATCGCTCCGGAACGTTTCTAGCGAAGACTTATTTGCTATTTCAATTACCTCGAATGATCTCCTTAGTTGAAGCCTGTTTTGGCCACACGGTGGCCAAATTTTACTGTCACACGGTAAAATAAAGGCTTGCTGTTTGCATATTATTAATTTTAATAATTGTGGGAAATCTGCATCCAAGGTCTGCCGGACGCTCAGTCATAATTTCGCTCCGAGAGACTTTGCGAGGACATTGTGCAAAGTCACACACACTATATACGTAGAAATAAAAGGGTTGAAATATCCTTCGGGGGTATATATGTCGATGGGAATATCCATACACCGGGTGTTCCATTTTAATCTTACACCTGATTGATCTCGAAAATACAGCTTCGATCAAGTATTGAATATAATAAAACTTTTAGGGTTCAAAAGCGCACGTTAAAAATATCTTTTTGATCCGATATTATCGATATAAGATAGCCGATATATTTTTCTTTTTATAGGAACGTGACTTTTTTCACTTAAAAAATTGTCAGTTCAAAACTACTAACTTTTGTAGGCATTTTTTTTAACATTTATAATTTGTAGGTTAGAACACCATTTTTTACCATTTTAGCGCTATCCAGAATATACCAAGAGGAGAAAAATTCTTTAACATCCCTAGTGTAAGTGTGCGTGGGTGGGCGTGGGTGTGAGTTTGTTTAGGTTCGTTCGATAACCCAAACAAAGCCAAACAAGGATTAAATCTCTGTGGCTCGTCCCTTCCGTTATCAAATAAACCCGAATGAATTCACACGCACACCTGCACCCATACACACACACACACGCACACTTACACTACGGATGATAAAGACTTTACACCTCTTCTAGATACATTCTGGATAGCGATAAAATAGTAAAAAATGTTGTTCTAACCTAAAAATTATGAATGTTATCAAAAAAACACTCCTACACAAGTTGTTAGTATTGGCCTGACAGTTTTCTTGCTAAAAAAATCATGTTTTCAGTTATTTTCAAACACGTCGGCCAACTTAACGTCGCCTTTTTGAATTTTGGACATAAAAAAATTCCCCTTTGCACCCTGAAAATGTTATTACAATTAATACTCGATCGGAGCAGTAGTTTCCGGGATAAATGAGGTTGAAGATGAAAATGAGACACCCGGTATATCTAAACGGCGACGCATTCTCGCTGATTCGTCGCAGGAGCAGACTCAGCCTGCCTCGAGTATGCCACGCGGGGAGAATTCCGCGCGGGCGTAAACGAAGCTCTGGACAATGGTTGAAGCGAAAGGGTAGATACGAATGTTCTATCAAGATAGCTTCGCAACCAGGGAGTCTCCAGGCTCGAAGACATTAGACGACGGTCCATGGAGCGATCCTCCTCGCTTGGAGGCTTTTGGACCTTTGGAATTCGAGGCACGCGAATGCATAAGGGAGCTTCACCGCCATTTTCACTTTGTCCAGTACCAGAGAGAGGGCGACGACTGGCGGGAAATACGAGACGTCACGTTGCAAATCGAGCGAGATACGAAATTGCTATTCATGTGCAGCGTTTATCGTTTACTGTTAATTATTCGCAATTTTTTTTTCGTTTGGCGTTAAGACTTTAGGCCACAGTAATGGGTATAAAATCATGTGGGAATTTACTCATAAAATTAATTGCACATCTATTTAGTATGAGTATCAACCTGTGAGAAATTCTTTTCATTTTTTTGCGATGTACGAAACGTCTTATTCAATGCGGAATGTACAATTAGACGGGGAAAAATTGATCAATTTTGAGGGATCTTTGAAATTAGGAAATAATTATTCTACATTTACCAAAATATAGGTATACTTTAATAGTATATTGAAGTATACAAAACAATTTTTTTCAATTTATTTGTCATCTAAATGACAGAGCTGTGGCAGAGTAGCACAGAAAGGTTGCCGCGGGAGCTGCGAATCGGTGTGCAATCTAGCTTCTCGTAGACTTTGAGTTGCAGAAAAATTCAAAAATTTGTTCAGGTAGAACATGTATAGTTTCTATTTGACCGTAATCAAAATGAAGAGAATGCAAATTTGCGAGAACGGCACGCATTTGCAAAAAGGAAATGAACATTTCTGTAAAATTTGAATTAAAAAACTAGTTTTTTTTTCTAATTTTTCCAAAACCATTTTCGTCAAGTAGAAGGTAGCATTATTTTCAATATTTCGACCAAGTTTGAACTCATTCGGCTTAATAGTTTTTGAATAATCCTGCACGCCAATTACTGAAGTGCATTTCTGAGAATAATGCGTTCGAAGTTTAGATAGAATTTGCATGAAATTGCACTAGGTACTTGTGGTAACTAATTGCTTAAGTGAATTCTCAATTACAGAGGTAATTGTAATTGTTATTTGTTAATTTGATTACTTTTTGCCTATCTCTGCCTGCCCCTTCGCGCTCTCGCTTCTACCTGCGCCGCGCGCTCCAAATCCGAGCGGTGAGGCACACCATTGACGAGCTGTAACGTTTGAAGTTCTTCAAATTTCGCTTTCAAACTTTCGAAAAGTATGCTACCAATATACACTACCGGCCAAAAGTTTCCGGCCGGAGTTTCCTTCAGATAATTCCAAAAATTGCCATTACTTTGGATAATTGCAAAAGTACATTAGAATAATATAATTAATTATAATAAATTGAACGAACATTGTTATTATAACATGAACTTGGCAATCATCCAGTGGTCGAAAGTTTTGCGATTATCTGAAGTGTCCGGAAACTTTTGGCCGGTTCTATCGATTGAAGAAAACAAAAGAAATCAATTTTTTATCTTTGTCAATGTATATCCCGTCTCAAGTCGAATAGATATACCCAAAATAATCAGTGTCGTTATCTACGGGAACTTCAACCTCGTGTATCCGTAGACTCCTGGTCTATGAATACAAGAGGTTGAAATATGCATCTTTGGTTTACAACGGAGTCTTTTCAATTCCCGATTTTCACTGTTATCAAAAATCACATTTCGTACATTCAGGTTGTCGATGGTTAAACAAAGATCCTAAAAAATATTTGCGTGATTGTCGTAGCTCAAAATGTGACAAAGGAAGTTTGGGAAATCCGGAAAAAAGTATTTTGTTGCATTCCAACGATGCAAACTTCGGTTGGGATGTACGTAACGGGACACTACCCTGGCGACCCTAATAAGCCCGACTTTTTTATGTTGTCATCAGGTAGCGGGCGTCGGGAGGAGTAACTTTTGTTTGGGTCTATGACCTAGGGTCAATGACCTCGGAGTAACAAGGTTGAATGCGTCCCTCAAACAAACCCAAACAAACATCGAGTTTGTTTGAGTTTGTTTCCGTTTGTTTGATTGAGTTTGTCTGAATTTGTTTGATTGGGTTTGTTTGAGTTTGTTTGACTGGGTTCGTTTGAGTTTGTTTGATTGGGTTTGTTTCCGCTTGCTGATTGAGTTGATGAGATTGTTTGGGTTTGTTTTCGGTTTGTTTTATTGAGTTAATGAGTTTGTTTTCGGCTTGTTTTATTGAGTTGATGAGTTTGTTTGGGTTTGTTTTCGGTTTGTTTCTGTTTGTTTCAGTTTGTTTTGGGTTTGTTTGTATTTGTTTCGGGTTTGGGTTTTGTTTAGAATTGGCTGGGTTTGTTTGTTGAAATCGAAAATTTCTTAAATTTTCAGTCCTATTTTCATAGTGTCCCGTTACGAACATTCTGACCCAAACTTCAACGTCATAAGGATATGTCGATTTTTGAAGGGACAAAGCGTTATCCATGCCTTGCAACAAAATCTGACTCGACTTCCGTTTTATTTATACAGTTACGACAGCGCACGCGTGCAAATGTGTATACAAGGATGAGAGAGAAAGAATCTTGGTCTCGCGGGTGGTCGAACCCCAAGCGCGTATATTTACGTAGCGTGCGGCTGCATAATGCATGCCCTCGTGCCCACCCACCGTCCAAGCCAACCTACCTCACCCCTCGTCAAGCGTTGCCCAAGCTTTCGCATCGGAGAACGCTTTATTCCAAACCAAGCGCCTGTTTTGGCAACCCCTCTTCGATCAAGGGCGATTTTACAACCCTCGTGAACGGAAGATATTCGCAGCCGATATGGGACCAACATACATGGCTTCATGGTGTGCACGTCTGTCTATTTATGTGTGTACGTATGCATGTACATGCACAGAACGTGCTCAACCCTTCAGTCTCACAACAGTAGGAACAATTCGATGGGGAATAGGCTGCTGCTAAACGGACAGTATCGATTTTCACCAGATACGGATAATAGCACACGCAATCTTTTGTATTTTTATTTTGACCGTGGAGAATACAAATACGCATGATACGTAAACAGATCTTCCAACAGTCGGAAAATCAATACGAAATTGATAAACAACTTTTTGTTTGTGGTGTTTTTTCATCAATGTCAATTATCCTCTGAAATTCACAGAACAATTTTAACGTTATTTTTGTTTAATTATCCACGAATATAAACATTTATTTTTTATTTGTTCGTTTTATAGAATATTTGAAATTGATAAATAAGGTTTACATGGTTCTGTTTTTCGTCAATATCAATTATCCTCTCTTAACGTGACCAACCAATTTTAAGGTTAGGTTTGTTTAATTATCCACAAATCTGAACGTTCATTTATTGATTATGCGTTTTATAGAATAGTTGAATTTTTAAATTATTTGTTCCCCGGGTTAATCAAAATAGATAAATAACGTCCGTTTTGTTTCATTTTTCATCAATGTACATTATCCTTTGAAATTCACTTACCAATGCTAACGTCAGTTTTGTTCAATTATTCACGAACATCCATTATTCTATAAAACTTCTACATTGATTTCAATTATTCCATACGCCTTTAAATATGAATATCACCGTTTACTTTGATAAAATGTCCATCAATATCAAACGTCCTACATAATTACTATACCAATATCAATTATCCTCTAAAATTCACAAATCAATATTAACGGGAGATATCCACCTAAGAGCCGGGAAAAAGATCGTTTTTGTGAATTTTTTCAAGGAAAACTATTTGCAATTTCGGATTGGGGTTGTAATTATCTAAAAGTATATACATTCAAAAATATGTTTAATTTTCTTTATTTAAAAATATCAAAAATATACAATGATATTGTATGATCCTTGGAGCGTCGTAAAAAAATCGGTACGCAAAATTTCTCGAAAACCAACGAACCGATTGCCTTGAGGTTTTTTGTGGCCTATACACCATTATCTAGTACTTGTAGAATTATTTTCCGTCACTTAGTTTTTGTTTTATAGGCAAAATAATAACTAATTTTTGGCCCAAAAATCACGATTTATGTTCAAACGTCCGCCATTTTGTCATAAATCGATATTTTCAAAATCGGACATGGCAAGTACGGGAAAATGGTGTATAGAATAACCACAAAAAACTTCAAGGCACTCGGTTCATTGCCTTTCGAGAAATTTTGGGTACCGATTTTTTTTATGACGCTCCAAGGATCATATAATATATTTTTTTGACATTTTTAAATAAAGAAAATTAAACATATTTTTGAATGTATTTACTTTTAGATAATTAAAATCCTAATCCGAAATTTCAAATAGTTTTCCTTGAAAAAATTCACAAAAATGATTTTTTTTCCGGCTCATAGGTGTATATCTGCCCTTAAGGATGTTGAGTCCCAAATCGCAAATGATGATAAAATTCTGAAAATTTCGTATGTTTTTGTATGAAGTATTTCAGAGGTCGTGTAAAAATTTCACGACAATTAGGAAGCTCGATATTGAACAATTAACATTCACAAATTAAACGCTGTCTTATGGAAACTGATGTAACTTTGCAATAAGTTTTTTTTTTACCTCTCAATTTTGTAATATCTACAATATACTGAAAGCAACGGAAACAAAACGAAGTTTATTGATAAATTTTTTTTTATTTCTTTTAAGAACTGTTCTTAACAAAATGTTAATTTTTTAATAACGAGCTTCCTAATCGTCGTGAAATTTTAACACGACCTCGTAAATACTTCATACAACAACATACCAAATTTGCAGAATTTTCTCATCATTTTTTATTTCAACCCTTAAGGAGTTGAGTAATGATGATAGAATTCTGAAAATTTTGTATGTTTTTACATGAGGTATTCAGGAGGTCGTGTAAAAATTTCATGACGATTAAGAAGCTATTTATTGAGCAATTAACATTATCATATTTCATAGGGACTCAACATCCTTAATTATTCCACAAAATTCGTATCGCAATATCAATTACCATATTAAAATTACATTTCAATTTTCATTAGCCTATGGAAGGTGATAATAAGATGAAATTTCGCAATCACTTCGTAAATGAAGACATTTCAATAACACCATAACCAATAATACAGTAACATTATAACCAATAATACAATAATAAATAAAAAATGTACGGCCACCCTGCATCATTGACATATATAACACAAATAAATTTTTTGAACACCACCTGAAACCGCCAAGGGGTAAAATAAAAAATGGTCTTATACATCGTGTCTTATCAGACCGTCAAGAAATGACGATTGCAATCGAATGTCGCGACACTTGCGATTCTGTACGTAAATACTATACGTGTATTCACGGATTAGACGACTACTATGCACGTAAAGAAAATCACTAATGCGTGTGATAACAATCTCACGCCGTACTGGTCAGAATCTCCACACGGAAAAGCCTTCGGATTCGAAAGTATCCCCGGCTATGTGCTCGATGACTTTCACCAGCGATGTACTCAGCGCGCCTTATTACTTCCGGACTGTGTTTGACGATCAAAAAAATCAAGCCGGAAGATTCCATTGTTTTCGCACGCGCAATTTTGTCAACGAAAACGATCGAACTTCCCTAAGAATCGCTCGTTAAATTCATCGGCAAACAATCGAATGAGGCTCCCCCCTTAAGGAATTTGCAATTACGGTACAATTTTAAATTTTCAAGTTACCACCCGCGTCGGATTGCCGAAAGGATTGCAATGAGGAGTGCCGGTATTTTATAGTTTTAGTGTGAGCAGCACGAAACAATGCTCTTTATTCGGTTAGAAAAAAAAGTATCCGTTCGCGGGGAATTCGTTTGGATGAATGTAAAATCGGGAACGGCCAGAAAGTGTGTAGACCGGAAACGGGCCCGGCTTCACGCTTCGCGAACGGATCGTATCAATGAAAATTGCAGTGGCCTAGAAACACTCGTTCTTTTCGATACCGAATATACAGGGTGGACCATTTAACGTCACCCCAAGTATCTCCATTGCCTTTAAAGAGACGAAAACAAACCCACACAAACACAGCCGAACCCAAACAACTGAAAGAAACCCAAAATATTTTGGTGAAAAATCATTTCAAGGTTATGATGTCATAGGTCGTTGGATTCGTCTGAATATCAGCTAAAACGTCTTAATTAAACAAAACATGTTCCCATTTGGAAAACCATTGATGACCTTGAGAACGCAAAAACTATGACCTTGGCGAAAATGAGATTTTCACCACTGTATCAGCCCTTGGATATCGATCAAAATATCTCGTGACATTTTTTTCGTCACTGTAAAGGCGATGGAGATATTTGGGGTGGCCACGTTAAATGGTCCACCCTGTATATATATACAGAGTGTCCTGTCAAGAACGGATAATCCTGCAACTGTTAATAGGTCAGATCATGTCCTACTATATGCTGAAATTTCAGTTAAGTCAAAGTTCCACAGTTTTCGAAATTTTGGGCTTTATGTAATTAAAAAAAAAATAAACTGCTTTTGGTTTTTCGCATGTCATTTCGACAAATACCATGAGGCGATAATATCTAAACAGCTTTTCAAAGTAATTGGCACGATATGCATCGTCCATTTTTTTACACCGCAGGCTATCAAAGTCAGATGTTCGAATTGGTTCGTATGGAAATTTTGCATAAGATCGTTTTTGCATAAAGTTTCCTTAACATTAGAGGTTAAAAAGAAGACTTTTCTAGATAAAACAAATAACCAAGAGTGGTTTTTTTGAAAATCCGGTTACAAAAATTATAATCTGTAGAAATGAAATGGGAAAAAACAAAAGCAGATGATTCTGCTCGTGAAAACCTTGGGACTGAACTGAAATTCCAGACTATAGTAGGACATGATCCGACCTACCGACAGTCGCAGGATTATTCATTCATAACTAGACAGCCTGTATATACGTACCCGTCAAATGATTCTAATCATTTTCGGTTATTGTAAAATGATATTAGAATGATATAATCCACCTTATTCTTATTTTACGAAGATACTATATAGTTCAATAAAACGGGCTGCATTGTTGTAATATGATTTTCCAATTGTCCATAGTGATCGAAAACTTCTGGGCGGTACTGTATATGCGGGTAAAAGTGATTTTGAGGACATTCGACTTCAAGAACTGTCCTCATAGGGACCTATAATTCTAACACTGAATATTATATAAACGCTAATGTATTGAAAATCGTCTTCAAATAAATATAAGCAAATTTATACTATCAGAAAATCAGGAAAGCGTGTGAAAAAATTAAAGGCCATTCGCAAAACAGCCAGATGGGCTGATAGCCAATACTATATAGATTTAACGAGTTCACAGTGTATTTACCCCGCATATACAGGGGGTTTGGCGCATTGAGCGACCCATTTTTTGGGGGGTTTCGGGGTGTCAATTGCTAATTTTTTCACCCTTAGACCCCATGGCCTAAGTGGCATGGTAATTGAGATATGATTTTTTTCGTTTTCTTTTTCAATTTTACCTTTAAATCGTCATAACTTTTGTATTTGTAGTTTTAATAGCACGCAATAACTTTTGTTGGATTCTGCAATGCATGTTTATTATAAATAAATCATCATTTCATACGATTGGTTGCAAAAAATTGACTCTTGAGCTACCAGCCTTAAAAATGTTTAAATGTATGAAAAATTTCAACTCCAAAATTCATTATAAAAGAAATTCTCTTTATTTTGACCACACGGTGAATGATTTATATGACACGTAGCACACCGTTGGAAAAGGTAAAAACTCGAGAACTTTTTAAAACAATGCTAAATTCAAAATAGCTTTTTATAATCGTTTTAGAAGTTGATTTTTTTTATACATTTACGCATTTTTAAGACTTTGGAAGCTCACGAGTCATTTTCTTGCGACCAATTGAACCAAATAATGATTTATTTATAATAAACATACATTGCAGAATACAACAAAAGTTATTTCGTGCTAATACAACCGCAAACAAAAAAGTTATGACGATTTAAAGGCGAAATTTCGGGTAATAAGAAAAAACGAGAAAAAAAACTCATATCTTAATTACCGTGACATTTAAGGGGTTACCCCCATTTGCGATTTTGAAAAAATCGATTTTTTTATTGCATTTTTTTGAAGTATAAGTATCTGAGAATATGTCTTGAAAATTTCAAGTCGATCCGAACAAAATTGACTGAGATATGAGCGTTGAAAGAGAAGAATCCGTGAATTGAAGAACTGAAATTAAAACTTTAAACGCGTTTTTCTCAAAATGGCATTTCTGAAGTCGGTGACCAAGATTACTCGAACACTAACGAACCGATCTTCTTGAAATTTTTCAGGCTTATTTAATACATAAAAATGTAGTCTTTAATCGTTCGATTTTTTTTTCGAAAAAAATGGCCGTTTTATAGCCAAAAAACGGCCGTTTTCTTTTCTTAAAATCGAACCATTAACTTTGACTGTCCGCCATTTTGTGCAAAATGAATATTTTTAAAAATCCTTCGATTAAAGACTAGTTTATACTTATATTTGACTAAATCCATCCGCATTTTTTTTCAGATGATCCCCTTCGCCACAATGTTGGTCACCGCAAACCGTGTATATAAAAACATTATTTAATTGACGGCCATTTGCCACTAAACAATGTAATGTTTTTCAATAAAAAAATTTCTGAAAGTTCTTCAAGATGTGTTCTTTAAGATGGTATATTGATCGATTAAAAAAGTTTTGTAGTTTTCTTTACAAAAATTCACGAAAAAGGCCTTTTTTTTGCGGTACAAGTGCGGTAACGCGTTAAGACATCGGGTCTAAGGGCGAAAAAAAGCAGAAAATGACCCTCCCTATTTCCCACAAAAATCCACGTCGGTCCATATGTCAAACACTTTGTATAGGGAAACAGGTGAGGGGGGGGGGGGCTTTTTGACAGATGCACAAGTTCCCGTAATGAATATTTTATATGTATGTATATATAAGTACAGTTTATATGGAAACTCCAATGAACTGAATAACAAAAGAACCTGGCCATGGGTTTTTCGGCGAAAATAAAATTCTCGGCAGCCCCATCGACGCCAACATATTCAGTAGGAATGAGGAAACTCTATGTTTGCAATTCAATGAATTCCAAAGCAATGACAGGAAGTCAAGGGAAAGTAGCTACTGTAGTATTAGTAGGCGTGCCATTGTTGACTTTTCGCATTATATAATTAAATAGTATAAGGATCTTATGCGTGTACAAATATTCTCAACGCACGATTCCAGTCCATCGAGGCGCCGAGAAAGAGGTTAAAAAAGGAATCTCTCGCTTTCGCTGCCTTATAAAAGACATTCGGCTAGCGAATGCAATTTTGTGCAACCTGTAGGCTTAAGGATGTTGAGTCCCTATGAAACATGTTAATGTTAATTGTTCAATAAATAGCTTCTTAATCGTCAGGAAATTTTTACACGACCTCCTGAATACTTGATGTAAAAACGTACCAAATTTTCAGAATTCTATCATCATTACTTCAACCTCCTTAGGGGTTGAAATAAAAAATGATAAGAAAATTCTGAAAATTTGGTATGTCTTTGTATGAAGTATTTAAGAGGTCTTGTTAAAATTTCACGACGATTAGGAAGCTCGTTATTAAAAAATTAAAATTTTGATAAGAACAATTTTTTAAAGAAATAAAAAAAATGTACCGATAAACTTCGTTTTGTTTCAGTTGCTTTCAGTACATTGTAGATATTACAAAATTGAGAGGTCAAAAAAAACTTATTGCAAAGTTACATCAGTTTCCATACGACAACATTTAATTTGTAAATGTTAATTGTTCAATAACGAGCTTCCTAATTGTCGTGACATTTTTACACGACCTCTGAAATACTTCATATAAAAATGGATCAAATTTTCAGAATTTTATTATCGTAAGTGTTTTTTTTTTTCGTTTCTGCGAGAAGAAAGAAGACAGCGAGGGCCGCCGATATCGACGTACCGAACTGAATTAAATGAAAGCACTAGATGAAAAGATCGAATGGACATTCAATATTAATATAGTTGAAATTGGGGGATTTATAAGCGTTTACCGGTAGATCCGGCGAACCTACGTATATACCTGACGAAAGACGTTAACCGTGTTTTTCTCGGAACAACTTTTTCAGAATCGGTGACCAAAGTATCTCAAGAACAACTAAGCCGATCTGCTTCGAACTTCACAGACATTTTTTGTATATCGAAAGGCAGTGCTTAATCGAAGAATTTTTTTTTCAATGCATACTTTTTTTTATATCAAAGAAAATAGAGTGTATTTTTCACCGAAATTTCAATGATCACTTTCGATTGGCGACCATTTTTTCAAAAATCATTTTATTGAATCCTTCGATTAAAGACAAGATAATACGGTACAAAAACTAAATTCATTTAATTTTTTTATTTGAGATGATCTGGTCCCGAGCAGGAGTGGTCATTGCGAAGGACCTTTTTTTCACAGCGGTCTGCGCAATTTATCGTTGTTTATCTCGGTATCCGTAGCGTATCTCCGTTGTTTATAAATATTTCCCAATAAAAAAAATTGTCAAAGATCCTTGACATTATACCCTTTACTATGAAAAAAAGTTTAAAATCTGCACCCATTTTCCAAAAAAATAATCACGTTAACACCGCTTCTTTCCGGTCGCGATTAAACAAGGTCAAGCTGCTGTCGTCCGATGAGAGGCGTCCTCGGTCCTTCATAGAATATAAATATAAAATTGTTCTTGGATTTGCTAATAGGACTGATCATGTGACGATATTTATCACCACATTTTCTTAACCTTCT